>CM060251.1:27225292-28425292 GCA_030684275.1 Acipenser oxyrinchus oxyrinchus
AATAACAACAACATCGGTAATAAAACTAATTTAAACTACATAGTAATTTTATCAATTTAATATGCGATTAAAATCGAGATTAACAAAGTTTTTTTTTTAAATCACAAGATTGAACGCGATTCATATTTTTTTTAATCGCTCGACAGCCCTAATTGTTAAACTATTCTTTCAAAAATGGGAATTTTCATAGGGAACTACATATTGCACATACTTGCACTTTTATTTATGTCTCTGCTGTCCAGCAGCATTTTGATATTATAAACCTCTTGCTAATCCACCATCAGCCTTCACCGGACTTCCAGGAATGCACAAACAGCCGTTGTTTGTTTAATATGGCATTATTTCATGCTTCCTTTAATTTCAGCAACCATGTCAATGGTCAGTACTATGCGAGACAAAACAGGATACAGTCTGCACAGGGAATTTAAGTATGATAGGCCAAAGGTTCCGTACTTGTGAGAAAGTGAGTAAAGTGTGGCTGTTGAAATACAAAATTAGAGCTATCGGTATCAAGAAAATGTAGATCAAATGATAAAGTAATGGTACACAGTACTTTCATAACAGGTACATTATAATTGTTTAAGTGAGACACACACACACACACATTCTTATACCCCATATATCTTAATAGCAAAACATTATTATTATTATTATTATTATTATTATTATTATTATTATTATTATTATTATTATTATTAAATTAGACATTTAGCAGGCGCTTTTATCCAAAGCGACTCACAGAGACCAGGGGGTGAACTATATATACATTATAATGGCTGCTGCGTAGTCACTTACAATAGAATCTCGGTTTTATGTCTCATCTGAAGGTCGGAGCACATGGAAGTTAAGTAACCTGCTCAGGGTCTCACACGCAGTGAGTCAGTGCCTGAGCTGGTACCTCCTGCTAACAAGCCCCTTTCTTTAACCACTGGACCACCAAGCCTCCTATAAAAGCAGGTAGCTAAAGTAACTATCCATTCTATAGGCCTATATCTAGGTACATGGTCATTTGCAAATGTAAGTAACTTCGTATGAAATATTTGCAGTCTGTCTGCTACATTGAAACCTTTTTGTTATGATGCAGTACTGCAGTGAAAGAGGTTGAAGATACTGAGCACTTTTCACTGTGCCTCACTGTCCTTCTCTGACCCATTCTCACTGCAGTCTCAACTACGCCTTTCTCCAGGGTTCAGACATTCTTCACACAGTTATGGTACCACTGGGAGTAAATTACATAATTTTCTACTTGGAGGCTAGGAGACTCCCACTTCAATCTCCATGTAGTGTTTACATGCCATGTCAAGGACCCTGTTTTAATATACCTGATGAGTGGACAAACGTCTTGTGTTCTTTGTGTCTCGGCCACTCTTTGCAACAGTGTTGTAACTGTGTAGCATGTTTAACTGTGTAGCATGTCAACAAAATACAAAAAGATTTATCAATATGCATATTGCATTGTTTAAGGAACTGTAAGATTAAAGCTACTTTGTATGGCCTAATGAAAGATTAAAAAGAAACTCAGCTATTCAGAAATACAGAGGACATCTATTATTCTAGTCTAGACCATGAATATGGATTTAGAGAATAAGTTAAACCAAAACAAGTAAATGTAGCGTACTGTTTAGTTTTACTTGTAATTGTATTTAAAGTAATTGCACCAAAAAAACATATTTCCATAAAATGTCCTTACCATTTTGCACTTCCATAGATACATAGGTCTCAGAAGGTGCGTTTACACTTACAACTCACACCTGAGCTGGCATAGTGGTCGATCAGATTAAAAGATTCTTATTTGATGGCTCTGGCCCCTTGATGTCATACCAAGACACAGAGGCTGAAGTGTTTAAATCAGCAACAGGCCTGTCATTTGTATCCCTTGTGTGTTTCTACTTTAAGGTGCTCGTTCCGTGCTAATTAAGATTTCATGTTGCCATCCAAAATGGAACGAAGCATCAAAAACTTGAATGTCAGTATCATCTACTTGTCAGACTCCTCTGATGTGTAAATAACATGTTTCTTTAAACTTCCACTTCCAAAGTCTCTTCTTCAGGGGTATGTGGACATTTAAAGAAACAGGTGTTATTGTATACACTTACACATCAGTCTGACAACTCTTCTTGTATGTAATGTAAACAATAACTCCAGTTTATTTTCTTACTCATGAAAAAATATTATTTTTGCTATTTAACGAAAGCAAAACTCATTTGTTTAACAGGTAAAAAGAAACATCTGTGACTTTCAACTTAACAAAATGGTCCTAGCGTAGCGGTAAAAGCCACAGGCTCGAAACATATCTAGGTTTCTGGTTCGCCGTGCTGGTGGGCCGCCCAGTGGGACTGCCATTGACCGGACTGCCGGTGTGGGGGTTGAATTTCCTGGTCAGGGATCGCACCGCTTTTGCCAAAAAAAAGCATTTTCTGAACAAATAAAATTGTTATTAATTAGTTAAACTGTGTTGTTTCTTTCTGTGTCTAATAATTCGATTTTTATATGAATCCTAAGCAAAATTACAGAACATATTGCACTTTGGCCTTGTCTTTAGTTTGGTGGCCTTGGTGCCCTAAACACATCTATTGAATGTTCAGGTCTAAAAGCATGTTACTTCTAAACAAAGGACTGTATTCAGCCTGTGATGCAATGATTTGTTTAAATTTAGACAGGCACCCACAAAAACAAACATTTCCTCATAATGATACGTATCAAAATACGATCACAGGTTACGTTTGTAGGTGAGTTGATTCAGCAACCAAAGCGTTTACAGTAGAGCAAAACGATCAAAGCCGTCGCGAGAGCCCCCTGTTGTTTGGTTGTTTTAAATGATACACTACAAAACAAAAGCTCTCTCACAGCCAGCTTAAAAATAGCTAGTGTAAAACGGGGTAAGATGTGCAGTTTTGAAAGAAATGTTATAGCAAATGTATTTTCATTTTAAAACAGACATCTGGTACTATACTACGGTAGGTTAAAAGAAAGTTTCTCCTCTGGGCCAAACCATGTTACTGGCTGAAAGCATGTGGGTAAATAGGGGAAGTAGCTGATTGGACAGGAAAGAAGCCAGTAATGGTGGGGACAATAATCTGAAACATTGAATAGAGTGTCAAGTAATGTATGTTTTTTTTCCCTATTTGGTCAAAGAAGCTTGCCAAAAGCCTTGGATTGCTTGGCACATCCTTCAGTTATAGTAGAAAGTCTAGTAAGCAAAATGAAGTAACAACAGTTACTTTAAGTGCAATTATTATGCAATTCCCCGTGCTCACATATTATTACTTTTTACTTGCACGTGAAGTGCTGTGCAATCCTCGTGCCTAAATACAAATATACATTTTAAACACTCGTGTTACACAGACCCATTTATATCCCGTGTACCAATGACTATACACCAACATTAAAACACAACACATAACACAAAATACACACAGGGGCGGGCACTTTGCTACAGTGACACTGTTTATTCAACGTTTCAGATTATTGCCATTTGACTCATAAAAACTGCTTTATAGTTGTTTTATAAGCAGTGTAATAAAAAAATACTGAAGCTACTACATATAAAATAAATACCCTTTGCAATTAATACATAAATAAATAACAATAATTATTATTATTTATTTCTTAACAGACGCCCTTATCCAGGGCGACTTACAATTGTTACAAGATATCACATTATACATTATTTCACATTATACAGATACCACATTATTTTTTTACATACAATTACCCATTTATACAGTTGGGTTATTACTGGAGCAATCTAGGTAAAGTACCTTGCTCAAGGGTACAGTAGCAGTGTCCCCATCCTCCGGTCAAGAGTCCAGAGCCCTAACCACTACTCCACACTGCTGCCCCGATGGTGAAGCCCTTCTTTACACTTACTTTTGTTACCTTCGTGATTGGTCATCGGGTAGCTGATTGCTTTAGCCTAGCCCTAGACTGTTCTGTCCCTTAGCAATAAAATGTCATTTTGGATAAACGCGTCTGCTAGTACATGGAGGAAGAAGAAGAAGAAGAAGAAGAAGAAGAAGAAGAAGAAGAAGAAGAAGAAGAAGAAGAATAGGTTTATAATAAATATATATGCAGTCAAAAATGGTTAGCAATTACCAAGATAGTACACAGCGCTTTCTTATGGAATGTTGTTTTTTTATTATTAATTGTGAAACGTCTCGGTTTTTTTCCCCCATGCTTTTTTATTACATTTATTTTGGTGGTGAAATGAGGCAGGATGCTTGCAGTGCTTTAACACATCCTAAAAAGTGAGTGGAAACCCAGTTTAGGAAAGCTGTACGACATCAGTCGTCCTGCAAGGCCAAATTTTAAGTAAGACAGAAACATTTAAATACCCCCCAAATTTTAATATTAATGAGGTTATTTGCGTTTGGAATGAGAATTTCTCAGGCTAAATGAAAACTACATGGAAACACACAGAACACGAACATACTAACAAAATACAGAGAAAAAGGTGAGACTTTTTTTTCCATGGAAATTCCCCCATGTTGTTGCAATAGGTTAAAACCCTGGGTAAAGCAATTATTCATCCAGCATGTGTCACTAAAATAATTGATATTATATTAGAAATCCATGCAGCAAATACACCAATATTTTAACAAATCATTGTGGACATTTGGAAATAGCTAATGATAAATCGGTACTTTTTCCTATTTTGTGGACAATAATTAGAATATTATAAGACAATATTGATTTTTTCCCTGCTGCAGAAGTAATGGAGTCAAGAAAAAAAATCAGTGGGTCTTTTATTGTGAATAAAATAAATAGATGAATCTATCCCAAGACCTCCCTTATAAAAGTTTACCTTAGTAATTTTGCACAATAACTTTCCTGTTTTTCCCATGGTTATACTATTTACCATAGTTTGCCATGTTTTAATATGCTTTATTATACCTATTTTACCTTTATAATGCTTAACTTTGCTTTATCATGCTTTCACTGTACTTTATTAAACGTTCCTAAGCTTTTACTACTATAACCATACAAGGGCTACATCTACAAAATAAAATTATGCAGAGCATACTGTACAGAGGGGTAGACAGGTTCCTCTACATAGACAATTTTCAGATAATCATCTGAATTTTGTATTTTTTGTCATTGTATTTAAAAGGGGAATTGATCATACAGCTGAATAGACGAACTTGGAGCAGCAGTGTGTGCCTTTTCTCCTAAGACCGATCAAGCCAACACCTATGTGTGCATCAGCAAAGCATACACTGTAACAAGTTCACTTTCTCCTAGATTTACAGCTTCCACTCCATATGTTCATATTAACACTCCAAACACACCACCTGGAGTATCTGCCCCTAATCAGAGTGTGTGAATTGGTTCATTTCACACATGCACTTCATTATGCTCTCCTGAGCTTGACGCTTAGTCCAAGTAATTTACAGACATGCCTGATTGAAATAAATGCCAATAACCAATAGGGAAAACATCTTCCTGTGTAGTACCACCAGCATAATCTACAGTAGGCCATTTTAAAAGCTTTCCTACAGTATGTAATGTGTGCATCTGTACATGTGTTTTTAGGCCAAAAGGTCAGGAGTTAAGCTCATAAGCCCCTAAGGTGCCAAGATTCTTTTGAGGGTCTTCTGCTTAAGTATATAAAGAAACTGAAAGACTCTACTCACACTTACTAAATAGATTAGTACATTTGCGAGGAGCCTTTCAATTTCCATGGGACACTCAAGCCAGTACTTTCAGAATATAACACTTGGCAGTGTGGGTTAACACATTTAGGTCTGACTTTCAAGAAGGCCACTTGATGAGCACATTCTGTCTCAAGAATAAAGCTATAGTCTATGCTGTGCCAATTTCAGCTACTGTACCTTCTGTATGGTGCAGTAAAGTATATTCCTGCTAAGCTGGTTTCAAGCTTGAACACCTCTGCAGTTGACCGAATAAATCTCATTATTTTACAGTATTTTGAGCAATTTAACCAGGTAATGGAAGTCTGGAGCCCCAGCATCTCAATTCAGTACCAATGAGGTCAGTGAAGACAATACAATTCAGGCAGGTGTATTAATAAGTGACATTCCACCACCTAATTTGAAGCTGTTACATATAATCAATGAATTGACTGCCATATTGGTCCCTATTCACTAATTATTTTTTCAAAGTCTTAACTTGATATACATTTTTCTGTAATTAAACAAGCCAGCAAATCTAGAACTGTTTCCAAATGTATTTTATTCATAGAATACAAAAATTGTGCATTTGTGTAGTTAGTAAGAAAAATACCCAGCATAAGATTAAAATACTGCATCTTTAGTTATCAAATAAATATTGTAATTCATGTAAAAACTATAAGTAAGAAATTTTCCAGTGTTACTATAAACACAACCAATTATTAATTTTCTTCAGAGTTAGAACACTTCATCTTATTTTGATCTAGCTAGAAAAATAACCTAGAACCTTTAAAACCCCTGCAGCATGACTTACAACTGCACTGTACAAAATACATAGTGTGCTTTTAAACACAGAGAGACCAATTCTGCCCTGACTATAAACTGTAATTCACTTCAGCATTAAATATTTATGTTTTAAAGAATCTGAAGTTGTTGCTAGCAGTGTTTCTGAAGGTGACACCTACTGCCAGCAAGGGCACCCCGATCTATCCATTAATTACCAAAGCATTATCTTAATGAGGTGGCAACAATGAGACTAACAGTGTGAACATCACCACTCAAAGAGAAAAATATATACAAAAATTAAAGATAACGGAGCACAGGAAAAGAAATGATTCCCTGAACACGTTATTTTAAGAAACCTATTACAGTAGGAATAGGTAGTACAGTAGCACTGAGTATAGCTCAGTAGTGTAATCACTGCAGTTATTACATTTATTAAAAGTCTGTTTTTCTATGTAAAATAAAGTTTGATGTTCCTGAAACTGCTGGTAAAGAGGCAAGCAACAACCAAAGGAACCGTACTGTGGATATCAAACTGCATACACAGCAAATGAAGACTTTGAAAACATTTTTATAAAAAAAAAATCAAGAGCAAAAATGTTTGCAAACCTATTGGGCTACCATGTGTACACACTGAACTGTAAATATCTGTATGTAACTTGTGTCAGGGAAAAGTGGACATGCTGTATAAAGACATTGCAGCAATTCACATATCTGCTAAGAGGTGGATGCACTGTACTGCAGTAAATGTACAGTGAAACTGGAGTTTGAGGGGTTGCAGGTCATTTGAGAGGTTGCGAGAGAGATGTGGATTGTCCAATAAAAAAAAGCTGCATAGTCCTACTTGCCTCCCAGTATGCTTTAAATATCAGAGACATATGATTTGAAGGTTACATGGCCTGAAAAATGTTCTTTCACAGGTTACAGGCCTTGGTCTTGTATCTCAACCAAGCTCTTTTAAAAAGTCGAAGTTCTGTCAATGTTCTTTATTCCACTATTTCTAAGTAGTGTGTGTCTTTGGACACCAAATGTTACCATTTCCAGTGTATTTACAGTGGTTCAAATTAACTTTGAAGTCCTGTTAATCAGGGGCCCATTTCACCCGCCAACGTAGGGGACAGTAGTTTTTATAGGTTACCATTTTGCAGACTGAAAATTCAGGTCCAACTGATATAACTTAACTTTACGGCTTATATCACGGCAAATATGTACCAAAAGTATACAGTATTATAAACAGCTGATCCTCATAAGTGTCATTTAGTGATCTCCCAACATAAAAAGTGTAAAATTACCAGTGGTAGCCACAACCCTCACTAGGATCAGAAATAATAATTGCTGTGTATGCTTTAGATTTTACACCAAATTGTTTGACGTGTGCGAAGGCTCATCTTCTTCAGATTTTTTACTAGATTCAGTGTGAAGAATTTTGTCATCCGAGAGATCTGTCAACCCCTCAACATCTTCAGTAAACAAAAACATTTTCAGGTCTGTAAGCATTCTTGGTTATGTAAAACAATTTAGTATGCTCTCCGGTAATGCCTGTCCTTTGAAAGCACGGTATACGGTAATTGAAACCATAGATACTTTTTTTATGCGGTGCAGTATTTCAGTATCTAGATTGGCTTGTGGTTTTAGTCAAATGTGTTTGATTGGCGAGACATCCACTATGTTTCTCTATGAATATTTCCCTACAGTTCATATTTTGTTATATATTTGAGTTTATGAACATTTTGGCCCATTTAGTAGGATTTCAGGTAAGTTTTGTACTTGTGATAGCCGAATCTCCCAACAGATTGCCCCCTAGTGGTAACTGTAGAGGCTTGTCAGTGAGATACATCAATTACTATACTGTGTACCACAAGCAATTACAATGCAAACCATTGAATCTGGTGGACCTGTGAATACCCCTCTGGCTGCATGCCTGGGCTCCCAGCTCAAAACAACAGGGCAGATTATGAAAACAAAATTGGTGATTAGCCGGATAATGGCAGGACAAGCACACTGTGATCAGAGCAGAGAAACCAGTGTGGTCACATGAAAACAGAAAAGCCCTCATAAAATAGAGGGTATGACAGGACAGGAAGCCTGGGCATAAAGACAGGGAAAAATTAAAATGAAATGCCTGCTGCTGACTTGTAGTCAGTGACCATGGACAAATAAACAACTAAGCTTGCCTTCCATAGGAGAGAAATGGGGGAGAACCCTGTGTCTGTGTGTGCATATGTGTTGGGTGGTAATTTTGTGTTCCATACAGTAGCAGCAGTAAGATGTGTTTAGTGAGTATGGAAGATTTAGAAAGCAAGCATCAAAAGAAAAAAATGTATAAGAGGTGTGTAGTATAAATGTCATTGCCATTTGCACAACAAATAAATCTTATTTAAAGAACAGGACATTTTCACAAAATTGTGTGCTCCATATTGCAGATGTTTTTAGTTCTTTGTCCAACCCCTTTATTAAAAACCACTTCCCTTTGAAATCTTTAAAAAGGGATTACAGGTGGCAGGTGGCAGTCATCAATACTTCTAACACCACCCTGTTCCCCAAACAATAACAGAAACTGTAGGGCTGAACGCAAATTGGAAGTCAAAATGCATGGCTCCTGTTTTTCTATTAAAGTGAAACCACATAAGGAAGTCCGTCGAAAAAATGAGAATAACTGAATAACTAACAAATAAAGCATCTTTAATTGAAACATGTATTCCTTTGCGCAGTTTATGATAGACAAAGTACATTCTTCCAAATTGTTTGTGCAGTTTATGTCATTGCTTAAATCGTTAAAATAAGAACTTGTGCATCACAGAAAAGTTTTTGGTATACAAAGGGAATCTAGAATCTAAACAGTGGCAGTGTATTGACCCCACTAGCCTGTCCACCATCTTCCGTCCCCCACCCTGTATTAAGTTCAGCGACTCAAATCCTGTCCGTCACTGCACTACAAAGTTATGAAATATTCACATCCACACACTGAAACCTATGTGGTTAGTAAGGGAGCCAACACTGAAATCGGGAAGTTAATAAGAAATCAATCGGCTGGAACTTCTGGACACTGTTTGTGCTCTCCAGTGGCCTCCATCATAAATTCACCTTGTCCTGCTATCCTTCTTTTCACAACGTCCCACTCTAAAGAGCTTCCTGACAATTCCCTGATCATCTTTCCATTTTATTTTTCTATAATTCAGACCTTTGGTTCATGCACAGTAGGTGCAAAGTAGGTGGTTATGAATGTCATTGGAAAAGATCGGCTATAGCTTAGGAAAGCAAATATTACAATTAAAAGAGGAGCTTCCCTTCTTCATTGGTGTGACACATCCTCATGATTCATGTGTGCGTGTGTGTGAGAACCAGGGTGAGCAAGAGGTTATCACTGTGTGAAGGCTAGGATAACCACATCTGTAAAGATAGGGATTTGTTTAGGGGATTCTAATCCCACGCAGTTTATTTGAGTTTGTGTTACAGAGTTTGTTCCTGGAGTGGGAACCTCCTTTTAGTGGTAGTAGCACACGGCCGTCTGTAGACCAGGTTTGATTTCTTACTTGTTTTACTGCGTTTTGTTTTGCATATTTTGCACTATTGTTAATATATGTAAATAAAACCTGTGTGTCTGAGTGGCATGTCTACCACAATCTCCAGTCTCTCTCCTAGATGTCAGCGTATACCCATGACCCTAATAAAAAGGTCATATTCTGTAAAGAACCTCAAATTGTAGCATCCTCTTTGGCCCAGAACCAAATTCACAGATTTCAATTTGTTACGTCTACAGGGAAATAAAACAACTATAATGAAAATCTCTTGAGGGCCGTCTGGGACAGAAGGAAATATAGGATATTTTCATCAAATAAATCTAATTGTTAATGCAGCGCTGCCCATTCCAGGTTTAACAAGCCAAGTGGACCAATTTTTTTTCTTTATTTGCTGCTGCAGTGTAGGTAAAACATGGGGCCCATGTGTGATAAATATACAGGCAACACTGTAATCCATCAATTGTATAGGCTGTATTACAGTTGGCTTATTTTAAGAGCTTATATCCATTATCCTTTGATGGTGGGGGCGGAGGAGGGGATGGGAATTGGAATGTTTTTTTTTATGTTTTTGGTTTTACTATATAATGGACCTTCTCTACCTATGAACAATACAAACACATAATTTACAGAGCCTAATTATCATTGCAAAAGATACAAGAAAATGCAGGTGAAGTAAAAGGACTGTTACCCACCTCCCCAAGGCTTGTGTCAGAAGTCAGGGGGGAAGTTCATAGGCTGGCTTCACAAAGGAGTCATTGTCATGGGAACCTGATTACCCATTCCACCCAATAATCACATAAGACTCCTCTCCACATTATCCATCATCCTCCAAATGTTCTACTTTATTAATACACGGATTGTAAAGTATCAAAAGATACCAACACAGAAGTTAGTCTTTCTATGATACTGTTTTGGTGTCCTGCAGTTCATAGTTTATTCTTTGAAAATCTCCAACATTAATGCCAACATGACTCCTGTAGTGGTGCTTTGGATTACAGTACTTTTGCAAGTGGGCCAAGCTAATCACAACCTGTTTAGGGTGGCATCGTGGCGGGAAAACACCAAGGACCTGTTTCAAATGTAGCACGGGACTACAGCAAATGATTTGGGTTCTGATGGCCTCATTCCAGCTGTTATTTCGGTGTACTGTACATTGGTCCACATCACAAAACATTTGCCTTTGTTCCTGGCTCAACATAGGATCACTTGTCTTCGTCCTGAATAGGTGATAGAGTTCCACCTTGACACTCCAGCTTTAAAAGCTCTGGTGATCTCCTCAGAAACTGTTTGGCAGCTTTATTTCTTTTTCTTTTGGCTTTAATTGCATACCAGATTCATATCAATGAAACACAGCACTGTATTTGAATAGACATGCACTCCACCCTAATAAAATGTGTCTCTGTTATTACTCTACTTATTCTGTAAACCTGCCATTCCTGAGTACCCAATTATATGAGAACTTGGTTTTAACACAAAACATTTTTAAAAGCAATTAAATACTTGGTTGGCTACAGTATCTTTTTTATATTTTTTTTTTTTATGAAAGGTGATGCATTTCTTAGAACTGCTCTCAGTTATTTTTCATATTGAAAGCAAAATACTTTGTGATGGGGTCTGGCACCCTTCCTACTCTGACCTTTATAATAAGTGCATTTTTTTGTTATGTGTACCATTGGTGTTCATTCACCCGATATGTCCGATTCACATTGCTTCCCCCTGACAAGCTACATTCCATCTGAATAGGTCTTACATTCATTCTTGAGCCACATTTTTTGTGAGTTACAGTGTATATAACTAAACCAAAATGGTATGAATCTAATTGTTGCAAGCTATTTTTTTAATCTACAGAAAATAGTCTGGACAAGATATTTCAAAAGGTTGTAGTTGCAAACTAAAGGTTATATCAAAGGTACTTTGGGATATACATTTATTGTTAAGTTACCCAATTCCCTAATTCAGTACATATTTAAGTTTACGAGCAGAGAAAAAAATCAAGACAAAAGATAAAATAACATAGCCTGAGGGGCAACAGGTCCAAGACAATTCTCCCCCCAACAACGTAACTGAATGTCTTTGACGTGAACGATCAACAATTTCTATGTGGTTACACAGTCAACATCTTAAAACTACACACACATAAAAACAACAAACAGTAATAAAACTAGTACATAAAAAAAATAAGAACAGTAAAAACAGTAAACCAGTAAAATTAAAATGACAGTCAGATTAAAATGGAAACGATAGATCATAAAAATTGTTTTTCTTGACTTAAATTGCAACGTTTGAGGCCTCTCTTATAGAGTCAGGGAGAGCGTTCCACAGTACAGGGGCCCTACAACTGAACGCCTACCACCAGTGCTTTTCTTAAAAGCCCTTGGCTGCTAGCACAGTAGAAACATGCTCAATTTTTTTTTGTTCTTGTTAAAACTATGGCCACAGCATTTTGGGATCAATTGGGATAAAACATAGCTTGGGATACCTAAAAACAGGGCATTGCAATAATCAAGCCCAGATGATACAAAGGCATGCATCAATCTCTCAGCATCCTGCAGCGAAAGAAAGCGTCTTACTTTAGCAATATTTTTAAGGTGAAAAAATGACACTTTGGTTACATTCCTAATATGAGGTTTGAATGAAAGATTTTGGTCAAAGGTTACAACCCAGTTCCTTATTTCAGCTTTCAGCGAGTAAGGGAAGCTGACTACTGGAAAAACACATGGACTTGTATTGTTTAGTTGACTCTTTGATCCCAAAAGCATTACCTCTGTTTTATCTAAATTTAACAATAAAAAGTTGTCCGAAATCAATAGCTTAATATCAGCGAGGCAGGTAGTCAGAATATTTAAAGACCACTCTCTGTAAAACTTTAGATTGAAAGGGGAGATTAGAAATAGGCCTAAAGTTATTAAGGATGTAAATATGATTTAGTTTCACACAATATTTGACACAAGTTATCGCAAAAAAGTAGGTTTATAAGCCAGCAAAGGGCAATCTATCTTTCAAAGCTGCATTCAGAGTTTTATTGTTATAATTTATTTTCCTTGTAAGAGATTTTTATAGCAACAATCTGTACACCATTGCTTTCGCTTCCCATGGACACTTAAAATGTTAAAATCATCACAAATGTAATGATCCAGGGGATTCATTTAGGTTGGGTCTTATGGGTATATAATGCCTTCATTAACAACTAGGACACCAACAACATCACATACCAGTATGCATATCGAGAACAGAAAGTTATGCTAAGATTAAGAAGCTCAATTATTTGCATGGAATAGAAAATGTAAAAAGGGGCAACTATAAGGTTGCAGTTTTCTCTTCACTGTAACTGTTTTTAGCAGGTATTGGTCCTGTAGCAAAATAAGATGGATCCATTCCAGATTTTGCTACTAATTACCCTACTGGAAAGTTTGGAACTAGAACACACATGTAGCCTAATGGTTTCTTACTCAAAACTAAGCTCACATTTAAAGAGTAGACAACAATGCCAGAAGTTAGGGGGGCTATAAAATTACCTTTTTTCACTATAACAAGCGTTACAGACTTTTGAACCAGCATGAACCGGAGGATACTACACATCATAATAGAACAGTGATGGTCAGTGGTGTAATATTTGAATAAAATAGCATTTCTATTCACACTACTTTTGAACCAGACCCTGCTGGTGTTGGCAACATGCACACAAACCTCCTTTATCTTTCTGTCAAAGGGACACAAGCTCATAGGTCAGGGGTTCTCAAACTTTGTAAAAGAGGACCTCCCTTGGGTGAGAAAAAAAAAAAAATTTGTTTTGCTTTTACTTGAAAATATATAAAAGATGCAGCACTTCTGTACACACAGCACACTGACCATTATAAAAGTTCCCCATAGTAATAACATAGCAAAGTGTAATAAAGTACAGTGATGGCTTAATAAAGCACAGGCAAGCACTGTAAAGAACAGCTTGGTATGGTAAAGCACAGTATTAATAAGCATGGTAAATGCACAGTATAACCATGGTAAAAGCATGGCAAAACTGCAAAAATATAGTGAAAAATAGTGATTTGACAACCCCACCCAGTTTGTGAAATGCAGAAATGTGGGAAATGGGTCATAAGTATATTAAAATGTTACTTAAACTCCAATATTAATAACAGACCACCTATATTAATTATTATAATACTGTAATTCCATTTCCAAATGCTTAGTGATTTAATCATTATTTTATAGATTGTTTTGTGGTAGAGAACATACGGAAGCAGGTACTTAAGGAAGGCGTAAGCATAGAAAATAGTATTTTTCATGTATTACAACATTTTAAATGTCATGTTTTATTGCTTTCTGAGACTACATGTCTATGATGTATGTTGTATTATATTATTTTAGTGGTAACATGGGAACGTATTATGCGTCCGTAACTACAAAAACTCACATATTAAAATCTTCAGTAATACCAAAGAAACTAAATAAAGTTTAACACAAGTTTAGACGAAAATGAAGACTTGTGCATTACTGTTTTGGTTCCCTGGACGCTCCTATATGTTACAGGATCATTTTTACAAGAAAGAAATACGATTTCACACTCTGGCTTGAATATTAGTGTCTGAGGATGATGTTTGTTTCGGGTAGTTTTGGGAATGTACTAGTTGTCTGTATAGGGAGTTTTTAGAGGGTTAGCTCTTATGTCGGAGATTCAGCCCAGCTGGTGACGAATTAGCCACTGGTGCCGGCTTATTATTTGAATCGCTCTAAACTAAAAGCCTGTATGTTGCAGCGGCAGAGAGATGCATCTTTAACGAAACAAATTATCTTAATTGAAGTTTTTAAACTTAATTAACCTTAACCAATACTTTAAGAGCAGCACAGGAATAAGGGTCAGCTGGAAATTAAGTGGAGAGACTTAGGACAGAGGGTAGAAGACACTTCTTTACAAAGAGTGGTGAGGGTATGAAATAGGTTATCCAGCATCATCATCAGGATCCTTGAAGACCCGACTTGACAAAACTTTAAGATCAATCCTCCTAGGAACCAGGCATTGATGGGCTGAATGGGCTCTTCACATCCATAAATTCTTATGTTCTTACATTTTTTAAAGGGTTCAATAATCAAACAAAATATATATATATATATATATATATATATATATATATATATATATATATATATATATATATATATATATATATATATACAGAATTGTTCTTTCTCTTGATAAATGTGATAAGGCAAGTTGGAAACAGTGTGCAAGGCTTTAAATCTTGTCCAGTTTGTGTATCATTATAGCTGCACTACGCTGGCTTTACTTGTCAGAAAGTCTCTGTCAACAGTAAGCAGTCACACAAGGCAAGGAACAGTGCATCATGGGAATACAATGTGCTCCTGTCTGGCCCTGTGCAGTTAGTCTTTTAATGTCTTGACAGATGCTGAATACCTGTCTGTTTAAGCTATAGCTCTTGGAGGGTTTCAGCAGTGATAAAGCAATTATGTAACAAAAACGGACAAGGTTCTGGAATGAGTTATGATAAATAATAATAAAAAAAAATTACAGGGCAGTAAACAGATATGGTCAAGTTCATATGTATTTATTTGTTTGTTAGAATTGATTCCTTCTGAATTCCTCAACGATATACAGTACTGTGCAAAAGTTTTAGGCAGGTGTGAAAAAATGCTGTAAAGTAAAAATGCTTTCAAAAATAGACATGTTATTAGATTATATTTATCAATTAACTAAATGCAAAGTGAGTGAACAGAAGAAAAATCAAAATCAAATCCATATTTGGTGTGACCACCCTTTGCCTTCAAAACAGCATCAAGCATCAATTCTTCTAGGTACACCTGCACACAGTTTTTGAAGGAACTCGGCAGGTAGATTGGCCCAAACATCTTGGAGAACTAACCACAGTTCTTCTGTGGATTTAGGCAGCCTCAGTTGCTTCTCTCTCTTCATGTAATCCCAGACAGACTCGATGATGTTGAGATCAGGGCTCTGTGGGGGCCATACCATCACTTCCAGGACTCCTTGTTCTTCTTTACGCTGAAGATAGTTCTTAATGACTTTCGCTGTATGTTTGGGGTCGTTGTCATGCTGCAGAATACATTTGGGGCCAAACAAATGCCTCCCTGATGGTATTGCATGATGGATAAGTATCTGCCTGTACTTCTCAGCATTGAGGAGACCATTAATTCTGACCAAATCCCCAACTCCATTTGCAGAAATGCAACCCCAAACTTGCAAGGAACCTCCACCATGCTTCACTGTTGCCTGCTGACACTCATTCGTGTACACCCTCCAGCCCTTCGGCAAACAAACTGCCTTCTGCTACAGCCAAATATTTCAAATATTGACTCAGCAGTCCAGAGCACCTGCTGCCATTTTTCTGCACCCCAGTTCCTGTGTTTTCGTGCACAGTTGAGTCGCTTGGCCTTGTTTCCACGTCGGAGGTATGGCTTTTAGGTCGCAAGTCTTCCATGAAGGCCACTTCTGACCAGACTTCTCCGGACAGTAGATGGGTGTACCAGGGTCCCACTGTTTTCTGCCAGTTCTGAGCTGATGGCACTGCTGGACATCTTCCGATTGCGAAGGGAAGTAAGCATGATGTGTCTTTCATCTGCTGCAGTAAGTTTCCTTGGCCGACCACTGCGTCTACGGTCCTCAACGTTGCCCGTTTCTTTGTGCTTCTTCAAAAGAGCTTGGACAGCACATCTGGAAACCCCTGTCTGCCTTGAAATTTCTGCCTGGGAGAGACCTTGCTGATGCAGTATAACTACCTTGTGTCTTGTTGGTGTGCTCAGTCTTGCCATGGTGTGTGACTTTTGACAGTAAACTGTCTTCAGCAACCTCACCTTGTTAGCTGAGTTTGGCTGTTCTTTACCCAGTTGTATTCCTCCTACACAGCTGTTTCTGTTTCAGTTAATGATTGTGTTTCAACCTACATATTGAATTGATGATCATTAGCACCTGTTTGGTATAATTGTTTAATCATACACCTGACTATATGCCTACAAAATCCCTGACTTTGTGCAAGTGTACCTAGAAGAATTGATGCTGTTTTGAAGGCAAAGGGTGGTCACACCAAATATGGATTTGATTTAGATTTTTCTTCTGTTCACTCACTTTGCATTTAGTTAGTTGATAAATATAATCTATTAACATGTCTATTTTTGAAAGCATTCTTACTTTATAGCATTTTTTCACACCTGCCTGAAACTTTTGCACAGTACTGTATATATATATATATATATATAGTCAGAATATTTATATATATATATATATACAGTACTGTGCAAACCTTTTAGGCAGGTGTGAAAAAATGCTGTAAAGTAAGAATGCTTTCAAAAATACACGTTAATACATTATATTTATCAATTAACTAAATGCAAAGTGAGTGAACAGAAGAAAAATCTAAATCAAATCCATATTTGGTGTGACCACCCTTTGCCTTCAAAACAGCATCAAGCATCAATTCTTCTAGGTACACTTGCACACAGTTTTTGAAGGAACTCGGCAGGTAGATGGCCCAAACATCTTGGAGAACTAACCACAGTTCTTCTGTGGATTTAGGCAGCCTCAGTTGCTTCTCTCTCTTCATGTAATCCCAGACAGACGCCATGATGTTGAGATCAGGGCTCTGTGGGGGCCATACCATCACTTCCAGGACTCCTTGTTCTTCTTTACGCTGAAGATAGTTCTTAATGACTTTCGCTGTATGTTTGGGGTCGTTGTCATGCTGCAGAATAAATTTGGGGCCAATCAGATGCCTCCCTGATGGTATTGCATGATGGATAAGTATCTGCCTGTACTTCTCAGCATTGAGGAGACCATTAATTCTGACCAAATCCCCAACTCCATTTGCAGAAATGCAGCCCCAAACTTGCAAGGAACCTCTACCATGCTTCACTGTTGCCTGCAGACACTCATTGGTATGCGCTCTCCAGCCCTTCGGCGAACAAACTGCCTTCTGCTACAGCCAAATATTTCAAATTTTGACTCATCAGTCCAGAGCACCTGCTGCCATTTTTCTGCACCCCAGTCCCTGTGTTTTCGTGCATAGTTGAGTCGCTTGGCCTTGTTTCCACGCCGGAGGTATGGCTTTTTGGCCACAAGTCTTCCATGAAGGCCACTTCTGACCAGACTTCTCCGGACAGTAGATGGGTGTACCAGGGTCCCACTGTTTTCTGCCAGTTCTGAGCTGATGGCACTGCTGGACATCTTCCGATTGCGAAGGAAGTAAGCATGATGTGTCTTTCATCTGCTGCAGTAAGTTTCCTTGGCCGACCACTGCGTCTACGGTCCTCAACGTTGCCCGTTTCTTTGTGCTTCTTCAAAGAGCTTGGACAGCACATCTGGAAACCCCTGCCTGCCTTGAAATTTCTGCCTGGGAGAGACCTTGCTGATGCAGTATAACTACCTTGTGTCTTGTTGCTGTGCTCAGTCTTGCCATGGTGTATGACTTTGACAGTAAACTGTCTTCAGCAACCTCACCTTGTTAGCTGAGTTTGGCTGTTCCTCACCCAGTTTTATTCCTCCTACACAGCTGTTTCTGTTTCAGTTAATGATTGTGTTTCAACCTACATATTGAATTGATGATCATTAGTACCTGTTTGGTATAATTGTTTAATCATACACCTGACTATATGCCTAGAAAATCCCTGACTTTGTGCAAGTGTACCTAGAAGAATTGATGCTGTTTTGAAGGCAAAGGGTTGTCACACCAAATATGGATTTGATTTAGATTTTTCTTCTGTTCACTCACTTTGCATTTAGTTAATTGATAAATATAATCTATTAACATGTCTATTTTGAAAGCATTCTTACTTTACAGCATTTTTTCACACCTGCCTAAAACTTTTGCACAGTACTGTATATATATATATATATATATATATATATATATATATATATATATATATATATATATATAGTTAATTGTTTGTAAAATTGAAACTGATAATTGTTGGGGCTTTGAAAGAGATGCAGCGGCTCAAGTGGGGGAGAGAGAGAAAGAGAAAGCAAGCCAGTGTAAAGAACGGATTGAAAGAAAAGGTAACTTACATGTTTAAAAGGGTAACCAGGTTTAGCCTGTCCCTGATTAAGACAGTATTCTATCTGTTTAGTTAAAGGCCTGAAGGGCTAGCTTTTGTTTTATTTGATTTCTTCTTGTAAACAAAAATGTACGGTACAGCGTTTTTGGCATGTTGGTTTCTTGAACACATTATTTGAAAAAGCACCTATGACAGTAGCCTTATTAACAAGTAGCCAAACTAACTACGAATTTGTGCAGTTGCCGTAATTTTCGGGCAGTTGCTGTAATGCCTGGGCTGTTGGCAAAGTGCCCAGCTGCGGCTGGAAGATGCCGAATTAGCTTAGAATTTTATGTCATTTTGGCATCTCCCCTGGCGGGTCAATTGCCCACAGCCACCCTGGCGAAGAAAGATTTTTAACAGATACAGTAGAACACAAATAGAGAGTGAATTACCTTTGTTGCCTTTAAGCGCAAAAGCACACCGCCACCAAGCCATCCGTTGCAACGTTCATTTAAATAACTTTAATACTTTCTGACAACGCTATAGCAGCGGAACTAAACAACATATCAATGCACAGTTTATTTTCATCATGGGGTAGATAGAGATTAGATTAATGTAATACAAATTTCTGAGCAGAGTTACGTTGTTTGAATGAGAGATCATTCAATATCAGCTAGAGACTAATAATCACAGTTAAGTTTAAACGTGTAAAAGCCACATCGTTAAATACAGTTACCTGAAACTCAGGAAGAACAAAGTGCCAAAACTAATTTACCATAGCAATATTAATTAATCATTAATCAACAGCATAAAGTTTGTATTTTTTCTTATTTAGAAATATGAACGACAATGTGACTCAGAAGAAAACCTTTTCTTACAAAAAGTTTAGTTTTCGTTCTGTAGAAAATATTTTTTACACATTCAAACAATATTATTTCATGCGCTTCAGCTTCAGCTCACGGACGGATGGCCTGATATTCTCCTGCAGAATTATCTGATACAGAGCAGAATTCATGGTTCCTTCAATGATGGCAAGGCGTCCAGGTCCTGATGCAGCAAAGCATCCCCAAACCATGACACTACCACCACCATGCTTGACCATTGGTATGAGGTTCTTACTGTGGAATGCAGTGTTTGGTTTTCGCCAGACATAACGGGGCCTATGTCGGCCAAAAAGTTACACTTTTGACTCATCTGTCCATAGAACTCTTGAGGATCATCCAGGTGCTTTTTGGCAAACTTGAGACGAGCATTCATGTTCTTCTTAGTGAGCAATGGTTTCCGCCTTGCTACTCTGCCATGAATCCCATTTTTGCCCAGTGTCTTTCTGATGGTGGAGTCATGAACACTGACCTTAGCCGAGGCGAGAGAGGTCTGCAGATCCCTGGATGTTGTTCTAGGGTTCTTTGTGACTTCCTGGATGATTTTACGCCTTGCTCTTGGAGAGATTTTGGCAGGACAGCCACTCCTGGGAAGATTCACTACTGTCCCAAACTTTCTCCATTTGGACAATATGGCTCCGACTGTGGTTCGGTGGAGCCCCAGAGCCTTAGAAATGGCTTTGTAACCCTTTCCAGACTGATAGGCATCAACAACTTTTTTCCGGAGGTCTTCAGGAATTTCTTTTGTTCGTGGAATGATGTGCCTCTAGAACCTGTGTGCTGACAACTTCACTCTGATGGTAAGGGCCAAAGTTAGTAAGATTTATATTGGTCAGGGCTGGCCCAAATCAGGCCTGGTTGTTAACCAAAGGACTCAAACAGCTGACCCTAATGATCCCTTTAATTGGGTTGAGTTAACTAGGGGGGGCAATAACTTTCACACCTGAAGATTGCATGTTTGATTACCTTGCACACCAAACAAATGAAAGAAGCACCAAACTTTGGTGTCATTTTTTCTCTCAGACTCCCTCTATATACTACTACAACCCACAACAAATTTTGACCAAATACAATGTGAAAAATGTGCAAAAATGCAGAAAATCAGACAGGGGGCAAATACTTTTTCACAGCACTGTATGTGCATCTGCAAAGTTTAACACATCTATTTAACGTGCTTCAATGAAAAAAATAAGAAAACTGTTTTGTAAAAGTGTATGCAGGTTTATTTTTTACTGGCAGATGGCAGCAGTCCCTAAGAAATGTGCTTGACAGACCGGGTCATCTGTATGTACACAGCTGAGAGTGAAACATGGATGCCTGTGTATCTACAGAGAATAAAACAAGGAGATTTCTTTATTTGTTGGTGTTACAGGTTGTAAGGAAGCCTTGTCAGGTTTGGTACTGGTCAAAACAACCTATTTATTTATTGTACCTACATGTCACAGATAATTCATATAACAGCGCTATACACCCGTGCCTGAAACTGGGGAAGATACTGTATATGATGTGATTGAAAAGTTGTGACACAGGTTTTTTGCTGTATATATGCTAGATAAGACATTAGCATTGATGAGAGTTTGAGTGTGTCTGCTTTGAAGTCTATCACACAAAAAAAGAATTTCTAAAAAGTGGTATGCCTGCACAAGTATTAGAATGTTATTATAATTCTGGCATTGTAAAAAAAAAAAAATTGTTATTTATACTTATATAATGCTGCCATTGGAAAAAAAATGATGTTATGTTCTGATCTACATTACAATGCTACAATTGTAAACACATTGTTGTTATTGTGTTATTTTTCTATTGAAATACTGTATTTCCACTTATCATAATCACAATAAAAAAAGCGTGTATTTAAAAAAATATAGCAAAAATTGTTTTTATAACTGTCATGATTGCTTATTTGAGGGCTAAGAATGAAAAATCTGCAAAAAAAAAAAAAAAGGAGATGTTTACTACAGTTCTGTTGAAGGTTACAACGATCGACAATGTGTAATGCATGGGTTGAATTCTTTAACAAAGGAAGGAAGATGTCGTCAAGAAACTTCATCAAGAAACTCGTGACTTCTGAACGTTTTGGGATGAACATTCTATCATGAAGCCCCACTTGGCTTTGTTTAAAATTAATTCTTAAAAACAAATGGCATTTTAGCTGATGAAGGACTCTTATGTCCGAAACGTCTTGAATACTTTTGTATTTATGTTGTACTTTGTGCACCTTTACTATTGTTTATTTTTCTATTATTCTAGTGTGCATTGCATTTAAATATTTTATGTAGTGTGTGAACGATATGTTCTGTATTTGTAGGGTAGCCAATGTTTTACTTTCACAGAGAAAAGTCGGAACGACAGGAATCTGAACCAAACGTAAATTTTATTGAACTGCTCAGTTTGGCAAATCAAAACAATATGCAAAACAAAACCCTGCCCACTGGGCGATAACGAAACTGTTTGGTTTTTTTTCTGCCCTGCAGAAGCTAGCCTTCATCAGGTTTAAAACAAACCAAAACAATAATATAAACAGTAGGGTGAGGGTGACTGTGGTATTTACCACAGTAACTGGAATGCCTTTGATACAATGAGGTGGTCCAGAATGCAACAGGTAAGTATTTCCCAGGTGATCAGCGCACATCCCACTTTGGTTTCTGTCCCACTGGTATATTCTTTTGTTGTTGCCAGAGTTAGCCACCAGGGTTTCCTACACGAAGGGTCCAGGGAACCTGAAGAAGATGTACTCACACACACGGTAAGCATAACACAAGTCACTGCACTCCAGTAATGATTTTCCACATTTGTCTTAATTATTATTTCCTTTGTTTTACAGGACAGTGCCCTCTTGTGGAACCCAGCTTAAATGCAGTCTCTAGTCCAGGGCCCTGCGCCCCTGTGAAATGTATGTCACACAATCTTTTAAATAAAATATTTGAACCCCTCGTTGATTTCTGTTCCTTTAATGCGTTGGCTGCAGTGTTCCTTTTGTTTTGAATAACCACAGTCCTTAATAGAACATTATACTGAGTTGGTAGCACAGCGTTTTTTTATTTCTATGACTTATAATCACAAACATGACTCAATTGAATGTGTTTAACCCTTTGCGGTCCGACATTGCAATTTTCCCTTTCCGGTCCAATGTCGGACCCTATCCAACATCATCAAAAAGACGTGAAAACCATTCAATGGCTGAGTGAGACCGAGAGAAGCCGGAAAAAAAGGGGGCGTATCTCATGAATACAGATAGCCCCGACACCACATAGATAACACGGACATAAACAAACAAGATAGCCCCACTTGTCGTCCTGCTATATCCACACACACTTTGTTTGTTTTGGTAAGTAGGTACCAGACACACACAGATTCCTTTTCCTGTTACCGCAAACTTTTCGTTGTTAATAAAAGATTTTTTTAATATTGTACTCAGTTCTTAAGTTGCTCTATGTCTTCATACACTCCCGTTGATCCAGTTCCTCACCTCTACACCCACTTGTGTCTCTAAAACTGGTTTCTTTTTATACCATTCTGAGTGTCAATCAAATCATCTGTCTTCCTACTTGCTACAGAATTATGGGAGTCGTAGTTCCTATACGCCCTGTCTGTTCTCTATGGGACAAAGGTTGGGCGTTGTAGTTTTTTAACTTTCTTGCCTGGTCGCTGATTCTGTGTTTTTCTTTGTATGAAGAAATTTTACCAGGACCCCATACCCCTGATACTCTGTCTTCACATTCTCAGTTCTATCTTCCTCACTATATATATATATATATATATATATATATATATATATATATAGACACACACACACACACACACACGAAGCACATTTTAGGGCTCCATTGTCAACTCCAATATATACCTGTGCAGTAGAGACCTATTATAAAACATTTTACAACTAAACCTGCACTTAAAGAAAAGCAAGTACAAACAAATGACCCACAGTGCTGTGATTAAAAACACAGCTGCTGGTTAATAGCATTCCAAGTACAGTATTACAATAGGGAACAGCAATGAATGCAAGAGGAGGTAGAGCTCAAGTAACTCCTCTTTGCCAGTTGCACTGTGTGTTATGGAAAACGATTTCAGTAGCAGCAGCAGGAGGGCATTCCATAAACCTCGAGTCAGCCCTAACACCTGGTTGGCCCCAAAAAGTGATCTAGAAGGAAATATACAGTAACTGTTCTGAGCAGTGGAGTAAGCCATGAGTCAGGCAGCCAGTCATGTGAGGGGCAGCCCATTTACATTTTATACATAATTATACATCATTTATACATAATTAATACAAAGATATTTAAAAAACAAAAGTGTAATTCACTTGAGAGAATATGTGCTGTACTTGCACCAATAACTTCAATTAAAAGTAGGGCCAATCACCAAACACTGAGATAACAAAAAAGTGTAAAACGGATGAACAACAATATCTGTGCTTTGCAAAGGGCTGCACTTTTGTATTTGTAGTAGCTTCAATGTTTTTTTTTTTATAATCTTGCTTATACAACAACCAAACTATAAATCACTATCATTTTATGAGTCAAATGGCAATAATTTGTAGCGTTGACTAAATGGTGTCACATAAAAAAAATACTGAATGAAGAGGTCTCTAAACCCTTTGTACTGTAGCTTATTTTTTCGTATTTGTCAAAGAGTTTGCCAGGCTACTTCCAGAAGATCTCAGATAAAGGATTGCCTGGTACAGCCCTTTATGTATAGCTTAAGTATAGAAAGTTGCGCAACATTACGTAACATAACAGGTAGATGGCTTTGAACTGCGTGGAAACCCAGCCAGTCTCTGCCTCAACTGTTTGGGTAAAGTTGTGTACTGTAGCCATTGTCTGCAACTAAGCTATGGTATGCTGCTCAGTGGAAATAGATAGAAATGCTAATCTTTCCTCTGTGAAGAAATGTGCAATCCTACAGAGCAGTCTATCAGTCTTTTTTAAAAGAAAACAGTCACTTAGCAGCTCAGCAGTTTGCGTTATAGCTTCTAAGTGAGTTCCCTACAATGTTTTGGTCAAGAAGACTGAAACAGCTTGTGAAATGATTCCCCAATTGTGTATTAAGGGTTTCTATTTGTTTCGTATCTTCACAAGCAGGAACAGCCAACAAGGTATCCATCATATGTGTTTAGGGGCATCTATGTCCTAGAATACCTTAAAACACAAGATATCCCAGTGCAGTGTCCTGCTTGAATAATTTATTATTGTAATCGGAATTCAAGAGATCTTCAATTTATTACTGCAAAACAACAAGATAGTGCACAAGCACTATATCAGCAAATCCAGCGTAAAAGCAAGCCATTAAAAAATATTTCAGACTGCAATAAGTCAAGAGAAGATTATTCAAATAAAAACACAGGCAATCATTTAGAGCTACCTGACACACACCTTTATTGATCACTTGGGAGATTGAAATCATACAAACAGTTGGAGCTGCCAAGGTTGGATTTTTCTGAAACCCACCTGTGAACTCTTCACCCCTGTACACATATCCAGCCCCTCCCCTAATAACCATTTTATATTCAGACAGACCTAAAAGTGATTGCAGAACCTGCTTGACTAAAACAGAAACTACTGTTCTGTGTTCCCAGCTCTTTTCTAACCATTCTTGAAGTCCAAATTACACTGTAGAATGAAATCTGGAATGCTTGCCTGCACCATAAATTGCCATTTTGCTTTTTTTATTGTTATTTAACCATTCATTCATGAAGGCCACATTTATACTATAGATTCAGAATCCAGTGTTTGAGGTGAAACAAGAGTAAATGTCCATAAATTTACTCCTGACATGAAAATATGAGTCAAGTCGAGTAAAACTAAATTACACCAGAATATATTGCCTTAAAAATCAGTGCACACTTGAATTTTATACCAGTATTTTTGCAGTACAGTATCGCAATATCTGTTTACACTGGAGTTGTTATGGGTGTCGTACCAGACTCGGAACAGTTTTTCAAAACATGCCATCAAAGATATTCTAGATTACCAAGATACTCAAGTCCGCCTTTACTTCTGTCATGCAGCGCAAAGAGTCATCGGATATAAAGAGCGCTCCGGGGCTATTTTTCTATTAAGTGTGAATGGAGACGGGTTGGATTGGGCTGATTTTATTAGTTAAAAATGTTAAAAACTTTTGATGTCTGTTTCACTGTTGCCCATTGACACGGAGGAAAAATGAACTTTTCTGAACACAGTTCTTCATCTATGCATGTCAAGTTTAAGTGCTTTGTAAAAACATTTTGTGATTGCAGTATCATATTGACATGTAGCAAAATACTTCATTTACTGTAGTAGTATGGTAATAAGCATTATATTTTGCTGTACAAATGCAAATGTACCTAGGCTACTGCAGTCACAGTTTTGATATTACCGTAATTAAATATTATGTAAAATACAATAAATAATTAGCTTAATTGATTCTGGAATTCAGAGTTATCTTTTTTTAAATATATATTAAAAACGTCTCCAATAGTTCAATTAAATAAATATTGCAAAACACTAATCAATTAAGTGTTTGTTTTATTCCTTTTTTTATATTTACAGAAAAGTAACAGTAGTAAATGAAAGTGAAATTCGAATAATAAAAAAGAAACCATATAAAAACGGATCTAATACTAATAAATCCACCTGTCTACTCTATACAGTGTGAAGTGCTTATCTCTTTTTTTCTGCGCACGTGCAATCTCTGGTACTGCGTTCAGGAAAGTGCATTTTTCGTATCAATTCCAGCATGTCATCATTACCATTGGTTATGTTTTTCATTCACACACCCTGGGCAAGAGTAAAATAGACTTCACGAGTTTTTTCATATTTTTAAACATCAATAAAACCAGCTTAAAGCAGCTCAATCCGTCACTGCTCCACTGAAAAACCTCTCCAGAGCCCTCCTTAAATCCAAAAACCCTTTGCATGCACTGTGACAGAAGTCACCCAGAGAGAATCAGCGGAGATGAGTATCTTGGTGTAATAGAATATCTTTGATGCCATATCGCTTGTGTATGTAGCCATTTCTAACAGAATCTGACAGCGGTCGCTATGGAAACAAGGTCAACACCCGAGTCACTACCAGTATAACTGTATTGATATAATCCAGCTTAAATGTGAACAGGTATATTGCAACAGCATTGGTATTGTACTGGTGTTGAAAAGTTAGTTAGGCCAGGAAGTGGTATAGTATCAGTAGTTCGAAACCAAAACCAATTTTACCAGTACCGTACCGATACAAGTATGAACACGGCTTAATTCAGTTTAACAGACTACAAACTCTATGAGTTTCCCTCAGGGAAATTTCCTGTCAGCAAAAAAAAATCTTAAGTGCTGTGTAAACTTCCCCCTGCCAGCACATGTTTTACTATATTGCAAACTAAAAGTACAGCCCATACCCAGTGGTTCAAATATTTATTTTAGGACACATTCCTCCATAAAACAACCCTCTGGTGTATCCTGGTCCCTTGTGGCACATTGAATACTTTTTTAAAAAGTTACTACTTTTTATAGAAATAAAACCTTACTTAGTCAGAAAATGTAAAATGACCATTGGTTTGGCCCATGCTAATTTAACAAAATCCATGGTCTAAAATAAATCAGAAAGGCTCCAGACAGGACATTATACCAGTATGAGAAAAGCTAATAACACAACAGCTCATCCAGGCCTTTCATATTATAAATCGAAGTGGAAGTTTCCCCTATGTTAATTCATTCAAAGAGCAGATAGTTGAAATTACAGTCAGGTTTAGAGAATTTTGCCTTGATGGTAAAGGGTGACGTGTGGGAGTCTCTTGAAGGCAGCTCATGAAATAAGAATGTTCATGATCAGGTTTCTTGCCTGAAGGGGCAATATAAGTAATTGGCTGTAGCAAGCACCTGCAGATTAAACTGTGGTTTCTAAACTGGACACAAATTATATACCATTGGATACTCTAAGAAAATGAGGACTCTTTTCACAGTAGCAACAAGTGCAAGGGGTAATTTTTACGTATAAAACAAGCAACTAATTTAGCACTGAAATTTTGTAATTCAGTTAGTCATGTTCCAAACCAAATGTTCCATGAACATTTTCAAAATTACAGATACATCTCTTTAATTATGTACTCTATGAGTTGGTTTCAATTCTTCGATTATCTAGAGTAAGTTAACATTAGGTAGTCCAAGATTATTCTGCTACAGAGAATTTCATATAAAATGTGCAAAGCATGTCTATCTTCAGAACGCTTTCTTAAATTCCCACTACTTGGAGTTTGTTATTATATTATTCTAAACCATAATCCTCACACACCCAGCTCATAGCAGCTAAAAAAAACAAAGACTAATTTCCCGCCCATCTCTTTAGACTGGTACAGAAAAAAAAGAACATTTGGGGCCATCCAGACTAAATATTTACCTCTCACGGACAGGAGGACTAGTTATTCTTGGCCCCCCAATCAACTTATCTTGGAAAAGAACATCTGCAAATGCATAAAAAGCTGACAGCCTGTGCTACTTCCATTACTAAAGTATGCTGCAAAATGCTGATACAGGTTTTTTACAATGTCTGACAGGTTGAATGTTAAACCGATGAATGCCTTGTGGTTGTGGGTGGTGGGTTGTGGTGGGGAACACCGACTTACTGTAAGATATAAAGAACATGTTTCAGGTATGCTATCCGTATCCTGAAGGCAACAGGCCTTGCTTTGTTTCCCCGACCTCAATTTGTATCACAAGTCATTTAATTGAGGGCAGAGGCTCAGTTCCCTGACAGTTTAGTTAAGGTAACTTAAGGCTATGCTCATTTGTTCATCAAAGGAACAAAACAATGTACAAGTCATGAAGTGAAACATGTGGGAATATGCCAATTCACAACTGAGATGTTTAATTCAACAGCTCTAAGACTGTAACCTAATATATGTTTCACAGAAATATGAACCACAGCAGGAATAGAAAAGGTATTTTGATTCTGCATTGAAGATGAAGAGCTTTCTTCAGTAAGTTAAGTTGAAGGTAGGTATAGATATCGAATCCTAAGTCACACCCAATTCTTAAAAAAAAGAACCTTATTAAGCCCATTAAATGTCAGCAGAAATGGGCAGTAAATACTAAGGGCCATATATTGAAAGATTTTACGAATGTATGCAACTTCTATGCAACTCTGTTTGCCTTGCGAATATCTTGCATATATTTGCAAGTCTGTGAAATTCAAGAGTTGTGGGGAAAATGCTGATATCGCAAGGATGCAGAAATTAACACATTTAAATAAATCTTGGCGAGAGCCGAGTTCAAATCAGCATGAAGTTTTAACATCTACTCTCGTGTAATGGAAATCACCAAGAAAATCCTATCTGGACGGGTCGCTAAATCAATGAGAAATGTCTGATTATACTACTTGATTAAAGAAGTATGAAATCATATAATAATCATGTTTAATATATAAAGGCTGAGTAGTTGTGTGGTATTGTTTTGAAGATGTTTTACACTATTTCACTGCTGTGTACGGGCAGTTTTGTCTTTGCTCAGCTTTTACCCACCCCCCAGATAACATGAATGCTGTTTCAACTGTTATCATATTGTAGAAATAACTTCGATAAATAGCAATGAAAGGAGGACACAGTGCCGTTCTCCATGTTGCAGCAGTAAAAGGTTAACTTGTTAGGTCATTGCTTATGAATTGAATTTTTAGAGTTATTCTTTATAAATCTGTAGCTGTGCAAATGTACAGCAACTGTAGCCACTTCTATTGTAAAGGGCAAATAGGAAGTAGTAAAATATAGTAAATATAGTAAATATAGTAGTTAACAACACAGTAGTTAGCCTCTTGACCTGCTGGTAGCTGGTGTTTCTGCTTAGGACTAAAGCAGGGCAGTGAGCAATTGATCTGCAGGTGCAAGCATCTGGGAGTCTAGTAGGAATTGTCTGTTGTCAGAATTCTGGCTGCAGATAAGCTCTGGTACAGTGTGCAACTTTATCATGTGTCATCAAGACAGTAAAATGCCAGGGCATTTCCTTGCATTCACATTGTAAACAGGACTGTCAGCCAAAATAACAAGAATGGCCAAGATAACTGCTGTGGTAATTAGAGAGTGGCGTATTGATAACCAAGCAGGCAACAAGTGGTTTGAATAGCCCTGCACCACCTACTTAACTACAGTACAAAAGGAACATATTAGCAACAGCTCAGACAATATGAACACACTTATTGTGGTGTCCCTCTACGGAGTCCAATAACTGTCTAAAAACACTGGCACCACTCTGCCATGTAAAACACCAAGGATTGTTGTACAGTAGTTTCCAGCTAAGATAACACACCTCCAGCCGAAGTGTTCTCTAAGACAGAGTTAGACACCAGACACAATATGAACCAATAAATAAATTAATAAATACATACATATGTATTACTTGTCATGACGCACGTGCATCAACATATGAAATGAACTGAATAAGTAAAAGCAAAACAATAGGCAAGTGTATGTTAATAAACTATAATAATAAAGAAACAAACAGACGAATTAACGTTAATAAAACTAAAGCAAAACAACACGGTCAAAAAGCTTAAATCGCTTTGTACTATGAAATTAGCTGGCGGGTGTGTTTCGGTCTATCACACTGGCAGAGGCAAAAATAATGGGTATTACTTTGGGTTAACTTAATGTTAATAAACTAACCATCAAACTAAATTAACACAGCACCCCTACACACATTACAAAATGCAGCAGCAATATACAAGACATGCACATTATTTAACAGAATGGTGAAGCAACTCCCCAGAACGGGAAACACCAAATTGCTCGGCGACTTGTGTCCGATTCAGGTTTTCTTCCAACTTTGTGTAGCAAGAGAAACAGCGACGCATCTTGCTGCTTCCTTACATGCCAGCGATGAAAATGGAAATCAGAATACAAAATAATTCAATGATATGACGGCAGTTCTGGAAAGATTTATTAAACCAATCAGTGTCCCTCAAGACACTCTCATGATGACAAATCATTTTTTTACAAAACAGTACTGTATCCATTGTGAACGAATCGCTATGGTGCCAAGAAGGTGTTCTTTTAAGCGAAGTTCCTGTTCCTTTAGCCGGAGCATTTACAATAGGAAAATCTGTTTCACCCCAAGGGTGTTCCCTTCGTCAAAGTGTTCTCTTAGGAGGTGTTCTTATACGCGGAGACTACTGTACAAACAAAGGCGGAATTTGCTTCAAAAATGCTTTTCAATTAAAGGTCAATAGCAGCACTTCAAACTCAGCACCAGGAAAAAAAGTTAGGGAAGCTGCAGCTTCTGCTTGTTTATTAGCTTACTTTACCATACAATAAATGTGAAATAAAATGTGCTCTTTTCACTCCATGTTTTGTGATACGTACTCAAAACTTTTTGCATAATGTTAAAAAAATGGTTTACACAAGTACATCTTAATGCTAACTAATCTAAAGGTTTCCTTTCTGCTTGTAGAAAAGGTATTGAGATTACATCCAAAACATCTTTTGATAACTGATAAACTTGAGATTTGCCACAATTGTGCAGAGTGCTTTGACACTGTAAGCTATATTAATTAGCTATTTTAAAACAAACCATAAACAAAAAAGACTAAAGTACCATTAACATTTTTATGTTTAAATCACCATGTTGTCGCCTAATTAAAAAGACTACATGTTAAGCAATTCATTTCACATTTAGCTATATATATATATATATATATATATATATATTTTTTTTTTTTTTTTTTGCCGACTATCTTATCTCCATTTACTCAATCTGTGAATAACACACCTGAGAGAAACATTAACACCTTAATAGAACCCCTTTTCTTGCAGTGGTTTCTCAGAGGACAAGGGTTGGATCAACATTCTGGCAATGTGTTGTTAAGTAACCCAAGTTATTAGTCAAGTGTATACAAGGAATGTGATTGTTGTCGGCAACAAGCAACAGGTTTTGCAAAAATAGAGACCTGCTCTATTTCAAACCACATTGTACAGTGTGTGTTAAACAGTTGCTGCATTCAGGACCCAAAGGTTGCTCATTCCTAATGTACCATAAAACAATTATTCAAGTAATTTGACTAATAGTTTCTAAAGCTTTCAGTGTATGTGCTGCATTGTTGGTTGCCTAATCCATTACTTAGCATTATACATTATTTTTTTATCCAATAAATCAAAAGTTCCCAAATGCGATAAAAAAAAAAAAATAACAAAAACAAACAAATAGGGCATGAAGGCCAAAATAAAGAGTTTACACCAAAACAACACACCAAGGAATGAATATACAAAGCCTTACTTAGGTCAAGCAGGGCACCACCTTCACTGGCCTCTCTCCTTCCAACACTACCAAACAAAGGATTTGTCCTCCTTTATACAGATTGTTGCTGGAGCACAATTGACTATCAATTATTCAATTAAGGCCACAGACACATTTCCACGTGTATTCTGGCAGGGAGGGTTTTAATCCCCTCCCTGCCAAACCTATATTCCAACATACAAATTATTTACATATTCAGGGCTTCTGTCCTTCCACATACCTCCCCTCCTCATGTGCCCTTTGTGGTCTCGACTCCTCCATTGGCTGGGGTCCTGGGTCTTCTATCAGGGGCGGCTGTTTAACCCTTTTTAAGACCCCAGGGCTTCTGTGAGGGGAGTGCCTGTTTAACCTCCTTTCTACCACCTAAGCCTGAGTGACTTTTCTCCGCTTGGGGCTACTCTAAAGAGGGTGGCTGTCGGCAGTACCACTGGCAGCAACGCTGGGCCCTCCAGCGGTGGCGGCGGTGCTGGGCCGTGTTTACAAAACTGAAAGGATGGACACTATTGCTTTGATTCCAATAATCCTGACAATTTTTGTTACAAAAAAACAAACATACTAGAATGTTGAAGCACAGATACCTTTTCACCCTGGATGTGAATTACATTTTTACACCCAGTCGTCACTTGATTGGTCAGTGTTGTGATGCACTTCCATCCATCCAGCTCTGGCCACCTTTGGGAAAATGTCTGAAAAAACTCAGGGGCAGCTCAGATTGGCAGCCAATGCGGGTTGTCTAAATTAACATGGAAACACAGTATCAGCTGCACTTCATTAGTCTTGCCAAAAGGTGGCAAAAGAGAGCAAAAAATGCATTAACACAACAGCGGGAAGGACTTAACCACCCAGCTGCTTATCCAGCGAGTTAGCAGGCAGAATATATGCTGCTATAGCCTGCAGTTTTGTTTTTCACCAGCAGATGTCAACAACAACAGAGACAAACAGATCTGCTGAACAGGACTTGAAGAAAAACAGCTGGGCATCCGTATTCGCGGAGTATAAAATGGACGCCTACTACAGAGAATGAGACAAGGGTATTTATTTCTTTGTTGATGTTACAAGGGGTTGTAAGGAAACCTTGCCAAGATTGGTACTGGTCAAAACGACCTGCAATTCACACATCAATTTTTGCTAAACTCATGAGAGGAAACCGATTTATTCTGCTGATGAAGTACCTACACTTCACAGATAATAATTAATATAAACAGCGATACACACTCGTACCCGAAACTGTGGAAGATATATGATGTGGTTGAAAATTTGCGACTCAACTTTTCTGATTTATATGTACCAGATAAAGACGTTAGCATAAAGAGTTTGATGATGTACAAAGGGCATCTGGGATGGAAACAGTATATCCCTCTAAAAAGTGCCAGATTTGGAGTGAAATTATTTGTAGTGTGTGAGGCAAAACCCAGGTACATCTGTGATTTCATTATTGACACTGGACAAGGTATTGTTTACATTGAGAAATACAGTTTTGCATTTGATGGGAAGTGATATGACTGCACAATGACTTTTTGCTGCACTGTGATTACAATGCTACAATTGTAAACAATGTTATTTATACTTATATAATGCTGCCATTGGGGGAAACAATGATGTTATGTTGTTATTTATGTTGTTATAATGCTACAGTTGTAGACAAAATGTTGTTATTTAAGTTATATTAAAATATATTTCCATTTTTCATAATAATAAAAAAGTGTGTATTTAAAAAAAAAGGTTTTGAAAACTGTCCAGATTGCTTACTTGAGGGCTAAAAATGAAAAATCTGCAAAAAAAGAAAAAGCTTTTGACATGGAAAATGCCACAATAAATGGGCAGCTGGGTGTGAAGACAATCGTGAATTTTGCACATGGTTTGGAGTGGATTGTTCACGTTCGTTCAAATGGAAGGAGTTATAGTTAATGATCTAAAATCTATACAGCAGGCTGTATAAAAAGCAGGGTTCTCCTCAGGCTGTCTCAGCTGTGGGGGCCGCCCGACTAAGTGACTGTCACCGCCCAGCTGAACAACCCCGATCCGCCCGTCTTACAGATGCTACTGTGCCTTTAACGATAAGGATTGATTGCGCTTCTAGCAGACTACTTGCACGCGCTGGGTGAAAAAAAAAAAAAAATTGGAACCACGACAGTTGTGTTGCTGTGTTAAGTATTGACACTACATTTAACCAATCCGAGAGTTGAAGGGGCGAGTTTTCCGTTTTAAGCACTTTGAGAGGCTGAAACGTTAAAATGACTGCAAAAAAATAATTCTAAGCAAAAATAGTGACAATGACTGTTGAAATTAACATACCGAAATGGATAATGAAAAAGAAAAAGAAAATGTAGAAAATGAAAAAGAGCCTGTCGATATAGTCAAGAGCAACTTGTAGAACGAGAATTGGAAGAACCGCAAGAGGGGCCAGTGTGTAAAAAAAAGAAACATTCTGATAGTGGGTATGATGTTATGTGGGAAGAAAAATGGAAATGGCTTTTTTACAGCAAGGAATTGGGTGGTATGATGTGCAAGCTCTGCCAGAAACACAAAACAGATCGCAAAGGATCAGGGGGTAAATGGAGCAGTGTAGCCTGGGTATGAATTAGGGTGGATTATTATTTGTTAGTATTATAATTCTTTGTTTTATTATATTTAAGGTAAGGTAGTTTTATTTTTGCCATGCCACCCAGCTGTACAGAATTCCTGGGGAGAATCCTGAAAAAAGTGCTAACTAATACCCCACAAAACACCCACTGTTTCTTAAGCACACAGGAGATGATCAGTCCAGCAAGAATCTGAAATGATCTACAGCATCCTTATTATAATAATGTAAATATGCATTTATACTACCTGTACAGTACTTGCACACTTGGAACTATAATGATTCACTACTCTGTATCAAACTATTATACAGTTAAACTAGACAAACAAAATACATAACATATAATTAATTACTGTACTCCTAGATTTTAATTCTTACTGTACTTTTGTCACCCTTGGGAAATGCGTTGTTGACAAGAAACCCATTCGTTACTTCTCAGTCTTAAACGTGCACACAGCTACACAGTAAGTGAAAATAAAAGATGAGCGTGTATTTACAACTACTTTAGGTTGCATAAATACAAACAAAAAATGAAACATCAGACGAGAAGCTGTATATTTACTTATTTATTTGGTCTGCTTACTGTTGGTGTGCATATCCATTTTAACAACACATTTTTGTACTATCAGGCAATCTCTTCCACAAAGGCATTGCTTAACTTCTTAATATACTGTAGGCTTCAGCATATTCAAGCTTTTACCGCAATTGTACAGTACTACCAGGATTTGAAATTAACGGTGGCCCGGTGACCCGAGCCAGCATTTGGACTTCCAAATTTGCACAACCAGTCACCCAGCAGGCCACCTTAAATTTTTGCCAGTTAAAAATAAATCAATCAATAGGGGGCTCCCGACTGGCTCATCCGGTAAAGGCACTCTGCGTGGAGTGCAGGAAGCGCCCTATAGCCTGGAGGTCACCAGTTCGGGTCCAGGATATTCCACTGCCGGCCGTGGGCGGGAGTTCCCAGAGGGTGGCGCACAATTGGCTGAGCGCCGCCCGGGGTGGGGAGGGCTTAAGTCAGCCAGGATGTCCTCAGCTCACCGCGCACCAGCGACCCCTGTAGACTGGCCGGGTGCCTGCGGGCCTGCCTGCAAATGGCCCAGAGCTGCGTGGTCCTACGACGCTGTAGCTCTGAGGTAGCTGCATGGCTGTCCTGCAGAGTGAAAATAAGAGGATGGTTGATGACACACATCATTTCACAACGTTAAAATGTGGCGATATCGGGGGTGTGGCTCAGCCAGCTTTCTGATGCTGGGAAAAAAATAAAAGAATATGAGACTAATCGCGTTCAAAAGTTTGATAGTAAGTGGCATTACCTTTCCAGTGGCTGACTCATGATAAGGAAAAAAAGCTATGTTTTGTGATGTGTGTACACAGTTTCCTCAACTGGCAGATCCCCACAGCAGTTGTAGAAGGCTGAGTAATTTTAAGATCGATACTATTAAGGAGCATGACAGTTCAGCAAGGCATCAGAGAGATTTTGAAGCTAACCTAGCAAGCAAGACCAAACCGGGGTATACCGAAGCAGAGAAAGTGTCTAAAATGAAATATTGTGCCATCTATTTAACAACTATCATGCCTTGTTCAAAAAATCACTGACCTTCTGTGGGGTTTTGTGATGAACATTTAATATTTGAAGTGCCATGTCTTTCAAGTAATACTGAGTAAAAGTCTTTCTTGTGACTTTCTCTACTGATGATGCAAACAGTGTATTCAGTTTAAAAGGTGTGATAGTATTATGTCAAAATAAAATAAATCAGTTTGCTTCAATTATTTTGATCACATGCTATGTTATTTACCAGATGTATTATGATTCTTTTTTGGTTCACTTAAAAAAATGTAGGGCCACCAAAATCTCTAATGAACCACCAGATTTTCTTAACTGTGGTCAGACTGGCCACTTTCTCAAAAAGTTAATTTCTAACCCTGAGTACAGCATAAAAATGACTATAACTCAATGTAAGCTTTGCGCTTTTGGTATTAACATGCTTCAGTGTGTGACATCTGCTGATGAAACATTGTATTTCAGTAGTAATCTGTGACAAACCAGGTTTCCCAATACTTGGGACATAGTGGTTGTTGATTTTGTTGAAGTTACCATCTCAATAAAAAATGCTCTGACAAATCAAACACCAACTGTATTACATTTTACAGCCAACAAACTAATAGTTAACAGCTTGAGGCCTACTGGACAATCTTGAGATATTGTAATATGACAAACATGATGCAGCCACATAGATATAGATAAAATACTGTACAGTGTAGAAACACTGTACTTCTAGGCATATCATGAGCACAATAAACTCACATGAACAAGGCAAGTGTGCTCATCAAAGGATCTGCCTCTGTCGCAGAAAACACTTCCCTCTCATGCTGGAATTTGGATGGCCCCTGACTCAAGTTATCCCATGCCCAAAATATTCACAACGCAGCAGGCTCCTGTTTTCCACCTGTGCTCTGCATTTAAACAGCTCTCTAGTTTCATCAATAGGGTGCCCAGTGGGGCTCTAGTTTAGTCTGCTGCATTGCCCACCCCTCTGGCAGCCTGTTTACGAAGCAGAAAGTAAGGAGGAATAATGACAGGATATGTCTAAACAACCCCCAAGTGAAGCAGCAGCAACCTCGATCCTTGTTTAAAAACGTCTCTAGACTAGGAAATGTGAGAAGGCCTGGCAACCCAATGAATAGGAGGGGATACTAATCATTTTGAGTTGGGTACCACCTTTTGAAAACAAAAACCAGCATGGGTTTTATGTGTGGAGGACGCTGATCTGACCTGAAGTCTGAGGTGAGTGGTGCAACAATGCAATGTTATTTTATCACTCATACTCATTTTAAAACACATAATTTAAAGAGTCCAATCCAGGTTTTAATATGCCATCAAATATGCCATATTCTTATTGCAGTAATACAATACACACGAAAAGTAAACAAACCAGATTATGCATGCTCAAGCACAGTGATCTCTATGGAAAGCCATCTGGGACAAAAACACGTTGTGCTGCTTTAGAGAGAGTCAGAATCTGAAGGGACAGAAAAAAGGCAAGCATGTCATTCTGAAATGCCTTGCTTAAACAATACCCAACTTCCTGAATGTTGTGTAGTGATTTTTATATAGATTATATATATCATATATTTTTGGTTGCGACTTTCTGTTATGAGGAATGTAATAAATGAGAACCAAAACGGTGAGTTTTTTCCATTTTCACTTTACAACGCCATTTCCACGTTTGTTTGAAGTGTTTAAAGTTAAATTTCAGTTTCCGTTTCCTTGTTCAACTGCAAAAAGGCACATGCAAACCTTATGTTATTACTTTATGAAAACGTGTCTAAAGCTACTGTTTACCGTGAAGACACAGCAATGGCAAGGAATGAAAAAAAAGTAAAAAAATAAAATCTGGTGTCAATGTTACGTATATATTTATTTTGGGAATAAACAAAACAACATTTAACTTGAACTGCTATTTGGCATCCTTTGTTTTGTAGTTAATTCACTGGGGTAAAACAAGTCCTACACAACTTATTCTTTATTCCTGGAATATTTTTGTATTTTAATGTGTTACATATTGTAAGGTCTTGCTGTAAAAGGCACACTCACACAGGGGCCACAATACTGTGCAGAAATTAGTATGCACTCTTCAACCAAATAGCCAAAGCACAGCGAGCTCAAGAGACATCGTCCAACTAGCAATGCTTTTCCCACAGATTGTTCCTAGAAATATGCTGGATAGCCTAGAAATGGAATTTATGGAGTACCAAGTGACTGACTTGACAGATCTTAGACAGGATCTGGTGGCTGATGAATACTGGCTCAAAAATGCACTCTTGCCTACGCCTAGCGGAGACACGTTTTCCAACACTTTCCAAGTTTGCTATGAATATGCTGGCTTTGTCACACAGTACTGCAGAAGTAGAACAAGTTTTTTTTTTGTTTTTTTTTTCTCAGATGAACCCTGTAAAAACAGCACCGGCTTCAGACCAACCAGTCTGCAAATGTGTCCATCTATGACTAGTGCTGCAACGATTATTCTAATTTTGTCTTCATCGATGAATATTCTTATCATCGATTCATCGACAACCCCCTCACCCCTCCCCGCAGATAGAGTGTGCTTAAGCCTTGTTCACACAGCCGCAGTGCGGGTGGTTCTTTAACAAACAGTGAGCAAGCAGAAGCCAGGAGTGAATTAAGCCCCTCCCCCAACACACACCCCCGAAAGATTTTATAAGAGAGTAAATGTGGAGAAGCACATTTACAAAACAATAACTGAGCTACAGCGTAAATACGTAAACATTATATATATATATACAGTACTGTGCAAAAGTTTTAGGCAGGTGTGAAAAAATGCTGTAAAGTAAGAATGCTTTCAAAAATAGACATGTTAATAGATTATATTTATCAATTAACTAAATGCAAAGTGAGTGAACAGAAGAAAAATCTAAATCAAATCCATATCTGGTGTGACCACCCTTTGCCTTCAAAACAGCATCAAGCATCAATTCTTCTAGGTACACTTGCACACAGTTTTTGAAGGAACTCGGCAGGTCGGTTGGCCCAAACATCTTGGAGAACTAACCACAGTTCTTCTGTGGATTTAGGCAGCCTCAGTTGCTTCTCTCTCTTCATGTAATCCCAGACAGACGCCATGATGTTGAGATCAGGGCTCTGTGGGGGCCATACCATCACTTCCAGGACTCCTTGTTCTTCTTTACACTGAAGATCGTTCTTAATGACTTTTGCTGTATGTTTGGGGTCGTTGTCATGCTGCAGAATAAATTTGTGGCCAATCAGATGCCTCCCTGATGGTATTGCATGATGGATAAGTATCTGCCTGTACTTCTCAGCATTGAGGAGACCATTAATTCTGACCAAATCCCCAACTCCATTTGCAGAAATGCAGCCCCAAACTTGCAAGGAACCTCCACCATGCTTCACTGTTGCCTGCAGACACTCATTTGTGTACGCTGTCCAGCCCTTTGGCGAACAAACTGCCTTCTGCTACAGCCAAATATTTCAAATTTTGACTCATCAGTCCAGAGCACCTGCTGCCATTTTTCTGCACCCCAGTTCCTGTGTTTTCATGCATAGTTGAGTCGTTTGGCCTTGTTTCCACGTCGGAGGTATGGCTTTTTGGCCGCAAGTCTTCCATGAAGGCCACTTCTGACAAGACTTCTCCGGACAGTAGATGGGTGTACCAGGGTCCCACTGTTTTCTGCCAATTCTGAGCTGATGGCACTGCTGGACATCTTCCGATTGTGAAGGGAAGTAAGCATGATGTGTCTTTCATCTGCTGCAGTAAGTTTCCTTGGCCGACCACTGCGTCTACGGTCCTCAACGTTGCCCGTTTCTTTGTGCTTCTTCAAAAGAGCTTGGATAGCACATCTGGAAACCCGTCTGCCTTGAAATTTCTGCCTGGGAGAGACCTTACTGATGCAGTATAACTACCATGTGTCTTGTTGCTGTGCTCAGTCTTGCCATGGTGTATGACTTTTGACAGTAAACTGTCTTCAGCAACCTCACCTTGTTAGCTGAGTTTGGCTGTTCCTCACCCAGTTTTATTCCTCCTACACAGCTGTTTCTGTTTCAGTTAATGATTGTGTTTCAACCTACATATTGAATTGATGATCATTAGCACCTGTTTGGTATAATTGTTTAATCATACACCTGACTATATGCCTACAAAATCCCTGACTTTGTGCAAGTGTACCTAGAAGAATTGATGCTGTTTTGAAGGCAAAGGGTGGTCACACCAAATATGGATTTGATTTAGATTTTTCTTCTGTTCACTCACTTTGCATTTAGTTAATTGATAAATATAATCTATTAACATGTCTATTTTTGAAAGCATTCTTACTTTACAGCATTTTTTCACACCTGCCTAAAACTTTTGCACAGTACTGTATATATATATATATATATATATATATATATATAGTAATTAAACCATATTTTATGTTGTATTTTTTACTGTAAAGGTTACGTATTTAATCACATGCTGATCAATGTAATGTAAAGCATCCAGAGATGAATAACAAAAACAATAAAAGTATCAACATTATGATTGAATACCAATAAAAAACTATATTTTTGTTTTTACTCTGAATAGCGAAACGAAATCGCCACATGACTTGTTTCGAACTACACAGGTAGAGGGCAAGCCTAACCCCAGAACACGATGATATGCTGGTGTTCTTGCACTCAAATACTGTGGACTAGCAAAAATGCAACTTTGTATTGCCACGTGACTGACTTGAAGAGCCCAAATATAATTCATGTCTTTAGTTTCCTCAACAAATAATTCTTTAAAAGGGTGTGGCAAAGTGATTTGCAGTGTGCAGGTGCAGGAGTGATGCAGTGATCAATGAAAAGACAGACAACGATAATCCAAAGTGCAACGATGTTTATTTTTATATCCTGGTCTGGTGACCACAAATAATAATCCTAGGCAATACACAGCAATGTGCATTGCACTGTTCTAAAGCATGGGTTGCAGTCCCAAATAATAACACAGTCGATTTACACACACAAATACACACACGATCACAAGTCCCTAGTGAGTGGTTTCAGTGCAAGTGGTGAAATACAATTCAATACGTGAACAAAGGTGCAGTGTTGTCCAGGTTCATGCTGGCCTTAAGCGACAGCTCCTGGATCATGTTTAGCAATCTAATAAATCATAAACAAGCACAGTATTAGAAACGACAAAAACAAACAAACGCTCACGATATATTTTTACACGGTTCTCCTTCCGGGTTAGCGTTAACCATAACAAAGGAACAGATTACCTCGCTACGTCAATCCATCAATCACGCACCCTTGGTTAACGACTGCAACCGCTCCTCCAATCTGCACCAATCTGTACACGATGATTTAGTGTACCGTAGCTCTGCCCCCTTTCTAGATGGCCGACTTCCGCCTAACCCTGGGAATCCAATCTAGGGCACTCTGTTCCCTTTACACAGCGCCCTCAGAGGTCGGGAGAGAGATTTATCACCAAGAAGCATTCTGTCTATGTCACAAAGGGCTATTAAAATTTGAAAAGAAAACAGTTATTTGTTTAAAGTACATCCCACAATGTAATACTGTAGAAAAGTTAGACAATTTTTGTTTTGTTTCACAAGTAATTTTTTTTTTCATGTCATTCCATTGTTAGAAAAAAAAATCATGAAGCAATAATTAACATACATAGTTGCTTTTTTGTTTTATGAAGTGGTCAACTTAAAAATAAAAGTTTCCGCTTGTAAAGTTATAAAGTTAATTTGTGGTATGTTTTAATAGTCTCAATGCATTATTTAGCTGTAATCGTTTGACCTTGGCAGTTTTTTTCAAAAGGATAATACACGGAGTATTCTTTATTTAATACTTTATTTTAGATACTTTAAAAATTGTAGAGTATTTTTTGTTGCTGAAATAGCAAAGCAAGTGCAATCTTCTTGAGTCATATATTGTACTGGGTACATACAACTCGGTTAAAATGGTTCAATGTGCTGTGCTAGCTACTGAGTGGTGTGTTGGTATTTATACTAATAATCGATTAATCAAAGCAAACATTGATAAATTAATAATCATTTCATGCAGCACTATCTATGGCCATAAGAAGTAAATAAAACCAAAAGAAATCTAAGTACATAGAAATAGACTATTTTAGAATGTATTTTATTGTTTCTGAATTTTTTAAAACAGTAAAAACAAAATTGCAAGGCTCGCAACCCTGGTTCACATCTGGTGTCACAACAATTCACACTACTGAGAAGCATAAAAAATGTTATTCATCCACATATAAAACCCCACTCTAGGGCTCAAGATCAATACAGCAGCTTCACAAAGTCTTCAGTTCACTCTCAATCAATTTAAGTATGCATCTCCACCTGTTTGATCAGAAAAGAATCAGTGACTTGCTATGAAAATGCTGTGACAATAAAGAGTACCTAAATCCCTGAAGTAAATCTGATTCACATTTTATTACCTGGGTTGCTGCCGAGAATGAGTTGGTTAAGATTATGATCACAGAAAATGTTGCAAAACTTGGAACCGGTGCTGTTCATTTTCTATATTCTTTCATAGTTTTGCCTTCTGCTCACTCTACTTTATCATCAATCTAATTTTATTTGCATTCCATGAAGGTATTTTAAGCTGCAGTCACACAGGTTTCCTCCCTCCTTGAAGCATATTTGCCACTCTATGAACTGAACAGCCATGCTCTGCAACTACAGTACCTGAGGGAGCTTACAAATGCATGTTTGATGTCTTTAATTTTTATAGAGCAGGAGCTTAAGGAGCTGAAAATGCCAACAAGAAAAGAGATACCTGACTTTAGCACAGCATAACCCCATGCCATCAGAAGTGGTAGCAACCTCAATCTAAAACAAGTTAACAGACACTGCTTCACCCCCTTGAGATCAATCCATTTCCTGACGTTGCCCTGAGCGCATAGAGACTTCTAAAACCAGCAGCGATTAATAAAATACCATAGCTACTAATCACACAATATAATATGCATCAATAACAAATTAGTAACCCTCTCTCTCCCAATACATACATTTAAAAAATATTTGTGAATTTATTGCAAAAGGAAAAGCAAATACAGTGTAGGTTTCAATTGCAAATGCTTGTGGTGTGCAGCAGCAGTGAGTAAGTAATTGGTTTAGAATTTGCATCTGTCTTCCTGACATAGCCTTGACATGAGTGGTCTAAAGAAAAAAAATAGATGAATTCTGCCCTTTAAAGACTGGATACCAACTCCCACAGGTACTAAAAGACCAGTTATCCTTCATTTGAATGCATACTAGCTAACAGGTCTACGGAAATACTAAAGGGAGTATTCAATCAAAAAATACAGCATCCATGTTTCTTCCCTGTTCTATTGCACTGTTCAATAAAACTTTCCAGAGGCTGTATGCTTTAAATTAAAAGCTTAAAAGAATGATATCACAAGTGTGTGACACTTTTGCTAGAAGTTCTAGCCTGTACTGTAACACTTGAAATGTATTTGCTTACGACTGTAAGTCGCCCTGGATAAGGGCGTCTGCTAAGAAATAAATAATAATAATAATAATAAAGTTGTTCTCTCACTGTATGACAGGAAGCTTTAAATACCCCTTAGCCATATTTTGTACTTCATAAAAGCAATATTTATGACAGGTTAAAAATAATATTATCAACCCAGTTTGAAACTGAATTCCATCCTGAACTTATAAACAGCTGCTTAACTAAGCTGTTGGAGGCCCTCTCTTCAGGATTCTCAGCCCAAATACTGTAGCTGTAAGAAGTCAATAAGATCATTTGCAGATTGCCAAATGTAACACATACAGGTGGCTGACCATTATCAGTGACTTTTCCTGTCACCAGTGAAACTGGGGTGACATGTGTAGTCTATCAAATGGCAAAAACCAAACAAAAAAAAAATGCATTAGTGAAAACTTCGGCTAGATAAATATTAGTATGGCAGTACTAAAAGGTCATATCTGAAGAACCCAAAATGCCATGGTTTTAGAACTTCTAACTTCTTAGTTGTTACAGGAATGAGAAGGGAATAGCTACACTGTGCAGGAAACAGTATGACAGTGCAGGTACCACAGTGTTGCCTGCATTTGCAGCTAAAGCCCATTGATAGGAATTGCTCTTTACTTTGTCAAGCCCATCTGATCTTACTATTGTTACGCCAGCCCCTTCCCCTGGGGCTTAGATATTTGAAAATGTAACGCGAGTATAGTCAGTTGAGTTAACGGTTGGTAAAGCATTAGTGAACTAAAAAATGAACTAAAAAGCAAAACAAGATTCTGCAGCTACAAGAAAGAATGGGAGACAACATACATCTGGGTGCAGTCGGTGCCAGGGGATGAACAGAAAGCTAGAAAGAGTGCAATTTTACAATTTTCCTCTATTTGTAAAACAAATATGCATTAAAATGTTGTCAGCTTTTTTTTTTTTTTTTTTTTTTTTAAATATCAGATGTACAGTGTTTAAAGTGGTTTGTGAAAAGTGCTGGTATGCACTGAAAATAATGTGCTGGGGAGGAGTCGTTTGATTATTTTACCACATTCAGCCACAGCTATGGATTATGTCTAATTATATTCATTTTATTAAAACCTCTCTCCCAGTCAGCAACACTGATAGATAGAGTGTAAATAGTACTGAAGAGTGTTATCAGTTTTTGAGGAACATTACTTTTTCTGTTGATGTGTATAAGTTTAATTTATATCCAAGCTGAAATGCCAGACTATTTTCTCACCATGGCGTTTATCACAACATGGAAACTCGTGCTATATAATAATTGTAGAGGGTTATTGCGGGCAGCCGTTTATATTGGGCAAATAGCGTTTGCCATTCCCCATTCCCATTGATTTCAATAACAAACGCACTGCTTACTACTGTAGTAAATTGCCCTTACTAATCAGCTGTTTTCACCTTGTTACACCTTGCCATTCACATAGATTTCAATACAAAAGGCAGCACTTTACTGTAGTAAAAGCTTGACAGATCGATCAATCAGCTGTTTGCACCCCTGTACTGTACCTTGGCTATTTAATCCCTGTACGCAGTGTCTGGTTTACAATTTGAAAAAACAGCTCTGACTGCACTAGCAAGCAAGCATGGCTGGAAAGAGAAAAGCAATGAGCATCAGCACGAAAATTCAGTGTAAATAAAATGTCTCTGTTAGATGCTGTGCGCTTGCTAAAGCATGCTTGGAACTCTATCAGTCAGCAAACAATGCAATGTTGCTTCAAAAAAGCTGGGTTTTCTGTAGTTGAGGAGGAAAGCGCCAATGAAAATACAACCGAAACTGAAACTCTGACAACTCCAGAGGGGATGTTAGAGGAAGAATTCTCAGCTGTGTCACCTTAGCAACCAGGACGCTCTGCCTGAAACAGACACCGATGACGTAAGCATGCATCCTGCACTTGTAACACTGTGGCGTGCTGTGGAGCAGCATCCGAATACAGAGCCAAATTGGGATTTCTTTAGAAAATGCTGACAGTTTGCCATCCAGATGCATATCACAGAGTTCTTCGCTGGAAACAATTTGCAGTAATGTAGCCTACCTGTACTGTACATTTCTGCACTTGCATTACTTGTTTGCACTTTTTATTACATTCATAGGTTTTAATACATTTTTTTTATTAGTGTGATGAGTGTCTTAATAAAGATTTCATGGGACGGAAGCCAGGGCTGGGTAAGGGTTAGGTACAGGCTTGGCTTCAGGTGCATAGAGGTTGAGGCGTGGCTTCAGGGATAAAAAGTGCTTAGGAACGTAGGGGAGAGATGCTGGTCTACCGGGCCCCTGAAATGAGAGAAACTCTGACTCTCGAGAGCTGTTAATAAGCATTGCCCTGCAGCTGGGTACTCGAGAGCCGTTAATAGGCGTTGCCCCACAGCTGGATTTCCCTCAGAGGATGGAACGGTCTTGGAACCTTGGAAGAAAAGAGAAAACAGTCTGAAAACATAGAAGACTGTTAGTTGTGGGACTCGAGCACTAAGGTAAGAGGGCCACGTCCCAGGAGGATAGAGAAAGAGCCTTCTCGTCTTGAAGCAAGATATAGCACATGAGCTGTGAAAGAATTGTTTGGCCGGTGGTCCCTCTGACCATTCAAGAACCTGCATGCTTTACCGACTCCAGGCCGGGGAAGTGAGACTCACTATCCCCCTAAGGGGATCGACACAGAGGCACGTGGCATATGAAGAATAGAGGAGGAGGATGGAGGAGGAGGAAAAAGCTTACACAAGAGAGAGAGACTAGGCTGTGAGGGGTTTAAATAGGGAGATTGTTTGATAGGAGGAGGTGGAGCCCTGGTTACCATGCCCCGAATTACACCCAAGGGTTAACATTTTTAACCGCATACATGCTTGTTTGTTTACAGTACTGGTGATTGGGGGACATTTTGAAAGTCAGGTTATTGTGTGGGAGTTTATAACATCAATCGCTTGCTGCGGGAGAATCACGTTAACACAAAACGCGCCTGTTCTAAGCGGTGGCGTCAGTGCTTGGAAATTCTGGTCTGTGATTGGTTAAAACCTCATCATAGGAGCAAAAATAGATTGAACTATTGCTCCAAATCTTTACATCACCAGGCAATAGTCTCCCTCTGACATGTGATTGGTTCACATCACTGTCAGTCCCACCCCTTTTCAAAGGAACACCCTCCACCTCCACTCCTAACAACAAGATAAAATAGCTGAATGAAAAAACTGCTGAATGGTGATTCTGTGACTTAACAGAAAATGAATTACAAAACATACTGCAAAAGAAAAATAAAACTTGTGGTATGAACTTCAAAAAGATTTTCTGTTTATTTATTTATTTATTTATTTTAGTTATTTACGGATGCTGTATCAGCTATATTTAAGCAAAATACTGTGACTAATATTTGCGACCAAAATATTTGGCGAATCACACCCATAAAACCTATTTTGCTCCAGAAATGTTGGCTACCTGTTGCACTGGTAGTAGTATAATACTTCATTATATGTACAGCACCAAGATATTCATGCCAAAAATGTTTACGTTTTTTTTTCTCATCACGTGAAAACGCATACATTTATGGCTTTACAGTACAGTATATAAAGTCATATTTACTATCCAACCTTGCCTCTCTTATTATTTTGACATTGTAATCAAAGAAACTACAAAATTATATTGCAAAAGTCTACCGGAAGCCATAATAGTAGTACAGTATTTCATGTTAGATTTTAAAATGTCACATTTTTTAATTGTTGAAAAATTTTCATTAGGTATACAGAAAACTACAAAGCGGTATGTAATTCAATAAGTTAATGTAACATTATTCAGCATGTTTCATTCGAATTTATTAAGTAATTCTATAAGGTGATGCAAAATGTATGGCCATAGCTGTATATCTTATGGCAGAAAGCCATCAAAATATTTCAGGATTACTGAATCACAGCATTAATTATGACGGTCTGGAGATGCCAATCCTACTGAGAGAAACTGACTACAGTTCAAAGAACAGAACTCTTAGAAAGATAACTTTAAAGTAGGGGACTTACACTTCACATGGACATTAGCACATTCCGTGGAGCAACTAATCCAATACAGTGTTCTCTGTTCTCTCATGCTTATTTTTATTTCGTAACTAAAGCAATGCTTTTGATTTATGTCATAGCACTGGAGAATGAAGTTGTTTATTAAACCGTTTATTAAAGCAATTTTATCAAATGAAACTCCAGGTAAAGTATACTGCTGTCTGGTTTCTCTTCACTTCACCCCTCACAGGCTTCTCCCAGGCCTTTTCAGCCTGGCGGGCCATCCAGCGAAGTGGCTGTCGCCGCCCGGCTGAAAAAACCTGATCCACCCGTCTTGCAGATGCTACTGTGCCTTTAACAATAAGGATTGATTGTGCTTCTAGAGGATGAGATCACTTGCGCGTTACTGGGTGAAAAGATCTTGGAACCACATGACAGCTGTGTTACATCTTGACACAACAGTTAACCAATCAGAGAGTTGAAGGGGCAGGTTTTGAATGTTAAGCACTTCGAGAGGCTAAAATGTTAAAATGACTGCTAAAAAATAGCTGATTATTTTCAAAGCAAAAATAGTGACAATGAATGCAGTGTTTTCAAAATAAGTCGTCGATCGGCACAGTCCACCGCCTAATACTATATTTGCGCTGGCTACGTTATTAAAAATATTAAGATTATTTTTGGGTATTATCATTCAGTCCTTTTTTTGTCGTATTATTGTACTGTATTATTGTTCCTTTTGTTATGATGTCGTAAAAATATGTACTCGGGTGCTTGTGAGAGATATTGGGGGTTCATGTATAAAGGCGTGATGGGATATCAGTTGAACACTTGTCAGCTGACATACAAATGCTTAAGTGCAGTGGTGCTGGATTATTACACTCCGGTTTCATGCAACAGTTATGATGGTGACCAAACGTAGCGTAGTACTGTTGTGTAAAAAAAAAGTTAAAAATGAACAGTTCCATTCAAAAAATGTAGAACAGCGAAAAACAAAAATAGTCATGCATTAACAAAATGCCCTGAAAACTTAACATAAAGAAAACAATTTAAATGAAGCAGTAAGCTCAATAATTACTCTAAAAAGGAAGTGCAAAGGTTACCGTTTTTTTTTGTGAACTCCAATAAACCGAATTTATCTTTCCCCAGTCAAATCGTACAGTGCCAAAATAAGCACAGTCATTTATCATAATAAAAAACAGTAATAAAAAATGTAGAACATAAAAAAGAGCAACCAGATACAGTCAACGAAAGACAACACATTATTCAAATTCTTTGTCGTATTACTTATTTAAGGTAAGGCAAGTTTATTTTTCTGTTAAAAGTGCTCCCGGCTATAATATACCCTGCCCTCAGTGTGCCTCAGGACATAGTCATAGTACCCTCTCTGTTGACTACTGTAGCACTGCTTTTACTTAGCAAGTTCATACAAATGTGCTATACTTAGGGCCCTGTGTTTTACGCAACCTGCTTTCTTAGGCTGCACTTCATTCCTCCCAACGCAAGGTGGTCTTGTAGTCTGCTTAATTAAACCACTTATTGATTAATAATCTCCCGATAACTTTAATCATCTCTATTAGTCATTCTATTAACGCCCATTGGCACGCTGATTAGGCGGCAGCAGCAGCTACATACATTTATTTAGTCATGCATCCCTTTATTACTAAAAGACTTATGCAATATTATTTCTTAGAATATGTAAATAAATCATTTAAATGTTTCAGTTTACTAGTAGGAACACATTATTTGTCAACAAAATATATTTTTAAAAAAACAGTACTGATTCCCGGAACAATTTATATAAAATACTGAAATCATAACATCAATGCTGTAACATATATATTACAAATATAACATAATAATAATAATAATAATGCAAGGTTGTTCGCAAGCAGCACATTAAGTGTCACTTACAGTTTCATGAAAGAAAATGTCCCATGCATTAAATGTTGCTGTTAAACTTAAACATCTTCAGTTGGTTAACCCTGCCTTCTTTCATAGATTGACGTTGTTCTGTAAAAACCTGGCCATAAGAAGAAACACTTCTTTCAGCATCTACAGAATTGGTAACAACTGACAAATATATTTTAGCCTTTCGTGGGAAATAATTCTTCAGCTTTAATCCAAAATCCATTCAAAGTCATTCTACTGCCGTTTTCTTTTGCATATGATAGGTATTTGTCCATTTCTGATTTACAGTCAGCATCAAATCCTGGAATAAAATATAATGGGAGGGCTTCCAGATCCAAACTACATATTTGTTGTGGGTCGAATATCCTTACTGCCATTAGAAAGTTATCAGCTGTTTGAAAAAAACATGGTTTCTTTTTGCATTGATCTGGGTTGTAGTAATTAGTCCGTTTTTCAGAAACATCATGGAAGGTTTTTACACATAGTTTGTTTATTGCGGGGTCTGTGCTGTGTATCTCTTGTGCCATCGCTCGGTATGTATTTATTAATTCTGCAACTTTATTATATGTTTGATGGACTCTCACTTCACGGCTTTCAAACCACTGAATCAGATCCACCAGTCCCTTGGCATCCATCACAATTAGGGAGAGTTGAGATTTTAAACTTTGCACATCTTTAAGCAATTTCTGGAGGTCCTTTAAAACTACTGTTGAAATGTGCATTTACTTTTCCACGAAGCCTGCGTAAATAGGGATGTATTTGGAATGATATTCAGCCGCAGAATACCAAGTGCCCCATCGTGTTCTGCATGGCTCAGGTGGCAACTTTATGGGTAAAGTACAGCCTTCTTGTTGGATTGCTCCTGTCAGATGGTCTTTAAAACGTAGTTTTCTGCTTGGGCAATGTTTAAACAATTTTTTTTTACGGTTTCAACCAGCTTGTCTGCTTTCGGAAAATTATTTGCCCAGATATTGTTGGCAAGGGCTATTTTGTGGGCATTACAAGTCAAATGTACTGAATTAGGCAGTAAACCTCGAAGAATGTAATTGTATGCCTTGATCATGTAACTGGCATTATCAGAGACAAATCCAGTCACATTATTAAAATGAACTTCAAATGCATTTAAACATTTCACCCTGTGCCACCAATGAGTAATTCATGCAGATTAACTGTTTCGGCTAATATTACTTTCAGTTCGAAGGTATTCAATAGTCCTTGGAGAACAAGCAACATGTGCAGAACATACTGATCTTTTGCATTTGTAGACTCGTCAGTAACTACAGATACACTGTCAGACACCTTTACTAGTTGTACAATTTTCATCTTGTGCAACTCAGCAATTTGGGGTAAATGTCGGTCTATTGTTGACTTTTGAGTGTGGTCCAAAGATAAACTGCAAGTTGTGCAAAACAAATGATACCCATCGGTGTGCAGAACACCAGGTGGATATTGCTGCGTGCGTTCACTCAATGAAATGCTTTTTGATTGCTATGTCTTTGACTCCATGTTTAGGTCTCTCGATTTTTCTTTTAACGCATCAATTTATTCAATTACTGTTTATACTCATCACAATTAGCTTTTATTTTCTAATTAGTCAAAGCGTAATGTGCTGATTTCTTAATTGTGAATTTGATTACTATAACTGGAGTGGCTGCAGGGACATCTAGGGGATAGCAGTTGAATTACAATTGAAAAAAATAGGTCGCGCAAAATGCAGGACCCTAGTTATATTGCTTCTGATTCCAGTGCCCTTCTATTTAAATTAATTAAGCAAGCACTATTGATTCATGTACTGAGGCATAACGTACAGACAAAATCTAACTGATGAGAAAATAAGATGAAAAGCCAAACAGAAATTCAGATCAACATCTACAAAGTCATACCAAACGCATTCTTCAATATCTTTTTTACCAACTCCACCTATTTCAAAGCAGTCCAAAAGTGCTCCCTCGATATATATCACAATTCATGTTTATGCAACGTTGACAGCATGTAAATGTACTGTACTTAACTAATTCACTGTTTTCAATATTTAAGTTTTTTTTTTAATGAATAATTCAGGAGAGAAAAAAAGGCACCACTGTAGGTTGTGGAGCTTCAAGGCAAGGTTGAGGCCCCTTGGCTACAGACAAATACAGTGCACTGCATCCTTAACTTCAGAACTTGAATAGTCTTGCAAAGCTGTATAGTACTGGATGTGGCTTATTTGTCAGGTATTGAAACAGATCCAGAATCTGGATGTGTTGGCTTCATATTTTTTTGTTTTGCATGAGCCGCCCTCTGAAACAACAAACTATTCAATAGCACTGGGCCCAGAGCAGAGAGCAGAAACATTTTACATTTTGGCAGGGTTTCTGTCCTCTGTGCACACTGGAGCCTGTGAACAGCATGACTAGCTCCCCAGAACAAATATCCACTGCTGTAATCTTGCCAAAGAGTTTAAAGACACAAACTCAAGAAGTGGAATGTGAGGCATTTCCTTTTTGTCTAGCTTAGGAAGGTCAGAAGACCATTAGAAGAAAAACTCAAAATTACCATAGTCTCACTGAAGTACTGTATTTTCCCTATGTCGGCTTGGAGAGGACAAATAAGCTTTCCGTACATATATGTTTAAGTAACATTTAACTAGCTGAGTCTCCTTTTAAACAGTATTAATTTTGTGGCCATTTTTTTGTAATACAGAGCAAATGTACTTATTTTAAGTCTCAGTGAATGCAGGCTTATCAGATGAGCAGTACAATAACTGATGCCTGGTATTGATAGAAAGTAACCTAGAGGGAAGTAACCAGTATTCAAACCTGACAGCTAAAGGTTTCTCCTCTGTTAACCTGAAGCACCATTTTTGACCGTGATGAACATTGGTGTACTGTATACTTCTAACTAATTTGTTTTACAACTGTAAAAGCTACTGGGACTCAATGACCACACTAACTCACCATGGCTATTATTAATTATTTACAGTACAGGTATTTAAAACTGCATTTAACAGACAAAAAAAACAATCTGTAACTGTTCTTAATAGATACTCATAGATTAACTGTATTACAAAGCTACAAAGCAGTAACAATATTACAGTCTTTAAAATAAACTTCCCTCACAGTCTACCAAGGATAAAAAAACATTCTAGGTTAAAAACAAATCAAATATAACATAGCACAGTGTAATATGTGAAAGATCGTAAAGCAAAATGCACGAGGAGGTATGGTAAGCAGAACAATAATCATAAAAACACTGTAAACGCACATTATTAAAAAGCATTTTAATGTGTAATATTACCGTGTAAAATTACCAAGCTAATTTTTATAAGGCTGCAAGGTTGTATTATAAGTTTAAAATGCTTATGTTTATTAAAAAATATACATTATTCCTGGGTGATGTAATACAGACATGAGGAACGTAACAAACGGTTTTCATGTGTATATCCCATATTAAACAGATTTGCAAGCAAATATTGAGAAAAAGGGGACAAATCAGAGCAAGCAGACTGGCATAGTCTCTAACTTCATGGAACTAACTTAATCCACTTTTTTGTGACCACATGGTTCTGGTTTAGTATGCTGCAATCAGTCTTAGTTTAACTGATGTTCCCAATGATCTAATCAACTTTTGGTACACTGTGATTGGGATTATCAATGGTACTACCATTCGTCCAAGCAAGTGGATCACACTTATCTATTGGGTGCATTAATTACAGGCAGATCCCCCTTACATAAAGCTCTCTTGTCTGTTTTCACAGCCACCAGCAGCAACAACACATTTCTTTACAGTCAAAAACAAAGCTACTGTTATGCAGGGCTTTGATTACAACTGTGATAACCACTCTAGCACAAACCCAAACAATGTCGTTGTTTGCAAATTGTGGCAGGTCAAGACCAAACATCCAGGGGCTGACATCCACACCCCCAGACTAGAATAACAGGAGCTGTTTGTTTAAGCACTGTATTGCCAGCTGTTTCCTTCATATACATGTATATGTGTATACCTGCAAATTGTTTAAAACATAAAGTTTCCTCTCTGGTATATTTAAACATACTACATGAATAGTTTAGAAGTGTTATTTTTGATTTAGTTTATTTTCTACCAGCCTTTCCAGTCACTAAACATAGAAGGACAAAATGCAGTGCTTTTTTTGTAGTTTAGGACAAACTCTTTTTACAAATACAGAACGTAACAAAGAACATTCAGAGAAAAATATACTTCATGCTAGGGAGTTTACAGTCATTGGTAAATATACCCAAAATGCTAGCAAAACAAAACAGCAAATCTGAAGGTACAGTAATAAGCACCCGCTAAAGTATAGATGTATCTATTTAGCTTATAAGCCTGTAAATATGTGTTCATTCTGCCTGCCATATCATTACAGTAAATGGCACTTAATGTCCCACTGTACACATCCTGGTAGATCCATATAAACTAATAAATTAATACATAAATGTTTTATAATATTACCACAAGTGTGTCTTCTGAAGCATTCACAGCCTGTTGAACATAGCTGTAATTTCACACATTTCTAAGAAAGAGTTAAGTCTCAGTGAAATTGCACACTAAATTATTCTTGCTAATGGTACACACACAATCAATGCATTTGCTTGTGAATTTCAAATGTCAACAGTTTTTGCTGAAGACACTGAACTGTTTTCATTTGTTTTTATGGAAAGGAAAAAGCAAGTATTGACAATTTACTTCCTTCATTTCTTGTGAAACTTATAACAACATGCTGATTCTGTATTCTGTTTAAGATCTATAGATTTATCAAGTGGACAGATTGCAATTACTTGGTTGATATTCTCAATGGATTCCACTAATTGAAAATACCCAAGTTCCTTTCTTTTTTTGGAATTGGCTGTGAATACAATCTATAGGCTGCTGAACACACTGAGACTGTCTTAATAAGGACATAAAAGGAGATAGGTGCTTACCTTCAATCCTCTTTAGTGCCGACAGACACGTTTCCTGACTTGGAAATTCAAACGGATTGTTACAGGTCCGAATGCTGTCACACTCGCATTTCCCATTTATTATGTTGCACCCCATTATCAGGTTCTCATTGCAAGGCTCAAACCCAAGTAGCTGATCATCATCCCAGTTTTCATCTGCAGGAGAAAGATAGCGAATAGTGTTTTTGTAAAACAAAGTTTACCATAGCATAATATGTCACTGCGCGTCCACATGATGGTATATATTTGCCAAAACACCCATAATAGCAGGCAAATGACACAACAGGTTACAGGGGTGGACAAATCACAACTATGTGTGGTAGTCCATTGGGCTACCAAAAGGTAAACTATGGTAGCCCACCACAAATTCTGGTAGCCCACATTTTGTATTAAATAAACATTTCCATTTAACACACCATTAAAAAAATGTAAACAGATAAAATTGTAAGGTGGTAAAAGGTTCAGAAAAGAAATAGACAAACACTCAGTACATAAGATTATGTAATTGTTTTTTTTTTAATGTTTCAACATTCAACACTCAAATATTTGTCATGTGAAACTTTTTGCCCTATGGCTAGAAGAAAGTACACATTATTATTATTATTATTTATTTATTAGCCGACGCCCTTATCCAGGGCGATTTACAATTGTTACAAGATATCACATTATTTTTACACACAATTACCCATTTATACAGTTGGGTTTTTTACTGGAGCAATCTAGGTAAAGTACCTTGCTCAAAGGTACAGCAGCAGTGACCCCCACCTGGGATTGAACCCACGATCCTCCAGTCAAGAGTCCAGAGCCCTAACCACTACTCCACACTGCTACCCATGCTAAAATAAATAAATAAAATAAAGTGCACCTTAAAATTATAAATCAAGTGAAATAAAAATGTTAAACCTTGATAAGCCTCTTAAAAGGATTAGAGCATTACTAAATGCTATTCCGTTTTTACATTTAGTTTTTACAGTTTTTACAAGTACAAAATAAAATCATCCAAAATTTCTGTAAAACAAACAAGACAATCTCCAGCATTTTGTTTTTTTTGTAGATATTGTAACAACCTCAAGAGGTGGCGGGAATCTCGGAGGACCCCTGTGATGGACAGGTGGCAAGGACGCTGATTGGGCGGACGGGAAAGGCTGACAATAGGTCTCCTCCAACCGGATCTGAGAAGCGAGAGGGGGCAGGCCAGCATATAAGAGCAGCGGGAATGACGTGAGGAGGGGGAGAGAGAGACGACAGCCGAACTGATAGGAGTGAGGAGATAATAAGAGAGCCAGAGAACCACCCACCATTACTACTGTCAGCCGTGAGACAGGCCCCGACTACAACTTTGCGATACCACTCACCCCCACCCCCCACCCCCGGAACCTTGCTGAGGGAAGTGAGAGGAAAAGAGGGAGAGAATGGACAACCTGTCGGGACAAGAGAACGACTGACAAAGGGAAGGAGTCAGACTGGAGTCCGAGTAACGAGCCCGAGGAGCTACAGCTGCAGAGCAGCGTGTGTGTGTGTGTGTGCGCGTGTCTTGACCCTTTCCCTCCCATACTTCTGCCTACCCTGTGCTCTTTCACCCCTCTATCCTTTTTTCTAAATAAATATGGGCTGACCTCACCCGTTCACTACAATCACTGCCTCTGTCTGAGTCCATAAGGCCGGAATCCAAAAACATTACAGTATGTTAGGGAAAAAAAAATATTGTTTTGCAAGTTTAAGTGTAAAATAAAAAGTACGGTATGGCATTGTTAAAGAGGTGTCTTTCTATTCAAATCCTTTAATCATCACTGTCAATACTATCATCAGAAACAAAGTCAGTATGAGTCTCTTCTGACACAGACTTGGTTTGGGTGGGTGCAGTGTGTCCTTGTAGGTGTCTAGTTCCCTTGGCTGAAAAGATCCAATGCTCAATATAAGGATCTGGGTTAAAGTCCTCAAGGCTTGGGCCATCACAATAGATTTTAAGAATGCTACCCTTGTTTTCTTCTGTCAAGCTCACTCTCAAACTTGTAACTATGAGGTTCAAACCTGAAAAAGCCTGTTCACACTCTGCTGTACTTGGGCTAATAGTAAGAAGAATCTTAACCAACTCTAGTATACATGACATGCTGTCAGGATTCTCTTTCAGCAATCCACTGTAAATATCTATTGAGCTGAAGAATCTGTGATCTTTTAGATGCCTTTTCATGAGCTTCCACTCTCCTTGATGTGACCTATCATTAACTCCAACAGGCAACACATCTTTAAAGTGATTGTACAAGCCGCTAATCTCATCCTTTACATACTGCCTCAGAGATTCTACATCATATGGCCACTTTTTTAAGTTGGAAACTTGAAAATTTGAAACAGGAGGATTGTCAAAATAATCAAATCTTTCAGTGTTACTGTACACCTCACAAGTTTCTGAAGAACACAGATTTTCTGTGGAAAAAGCTCCTGATAATTTAATGGAGTTGCCATTAGCATCAGTGTACATCTCAGTTTCCCTGTTGCAACTTGCATTAAAATAGTTCATGCTTACACCACCATTCTCTGCCAGATCAAGCAATGTTTCTTTGAGTAGATCTAGATCCATCATAATATCAGACAAGAGGTAACTGTGCCTTTGAATATTTAAAGACAAGCTTGTAACCGTGGTCAAGAAGTCTTGCATTGCATACAGGAATTGTACAAACCTAACCGATTTCATTGTCTGGAGAAGTTTCTTTGCCTTTGCAGCTTCATCTGTATTTCTGCTGCTGCTCAAGTGAAGAATTGTAGAAACAAGATTGGTTTTTAATGCAGTTACAGCTCCTAATTTTGATGAAACCCATCTAACTGGCTTAATGTCACCATACCTTGCCACTTCTGCATTTAAAGCTTCACACACTTCACTAAGCTCTCGTCTTCTCTTTGGAGAAAAGTAGTATAATTTGAATAAGTCTTTCATACTTTTTTCACATTCTGCAAGGTAACTGAACTCTTTCATTGAATCTAAAATACTAAGCTCCAGTTTGTGATTAAGGCATTTTACTTTGAAGCTGAGTAGCAACTCCTGATCTAACCCCCCATCATGACTGCAGCACCATCAAAGTTACAACATACTAAATGAGACTCATTGCTAGTGTCTGTCATTTTTTCTAATGAAAGGTCTACCTTTTCTAAGCTACAGTTCATAGCTTGAAGAATACCATTAGCATTTGCATGTTTAAGATCCTGCAAACCAACTAGTTTTGTGACTGGTACATTACCATCTGCATATCTCAGAAAAACTGATGCTTCCTCAACAACTGCCTTGTCAAGAAGAGTCAGCTAAAACACATATGTATCTTGCCTTATTTACCTCCTCTTTTAAATCAATCTGCATTTTGTGTGCAATGCATTCTACAAATCGTGTACCTGCCTTTCTTGACAAATAGTTACTTCCTATATCTACTTCATTCTTTTTCTGAACAGTGCATACAAGCTCATAATCAGAAAGAGGCTTGGCTTTCTTTAGGCATGACATAGCCAGAAAACCCCTGCCAATCGGCATGTCTTTTACTACAGTTCCTACTGAATATTCACATATTGTACACTCTTTGTGTCGTCTGCTGTCATTGTGCTTTCTAACAGTTTCAATTCGAAAGTTACTAGTGCCTGCAAATAACGGACTAGTTTTATCTGCCGACTCTGGGTACTTTCTACACACAACACAGAACATTCTCTGGCTTTTATTTTCTCCATCACTATCACTGCTTTCTTTTTCACCACCAGGTATGTCCTCTGAAGGTATTTTTCCAATACACCTCAAAAGTGCGCCTGCGTTTATTTGTCATATATTTTGTCATAGTCTTTTCAGCTGTGAGCTGTATCGGTCACATTAGGTATTTCGCTCGACCCGCCTGCAGAACTACTGTCTGTCCCTCTTTTGAACCCATATAGCAACAGGCTATTCATAATTTCTTCTTTTCTCTTACTGTATGTCCATTCCTTTCACAGTGTGATCAGGGCCCTCAGCCTGCTTGTCAGATAAGTAGACAAGCAGTCAACACATGCAAACATGGTGACACATTCCAGTAAAACAAATATGTTTTCAATTAGGCTAACTTTCATAATTTAAAATTTTAGACATATATCCACGTACATTCAAACAGTAGCTTACATGCTTTCTGCAACATGAGCCTGTCATGGGAACAAGTTGTTAAGACGTAGTAAGCCCATAAAATAATTCAATTGAGCCTTGTTTTATTTCTGCAATGGGACTCACGTCAGTTTATGAGGAGTTCGATGACAATGAAGCAGCTCCCGCACACACTGGGTGCGTTCAGGGAGATCATTCTGCACAGATTCTGTGCAGAATCTGACCAATTTAGCCAATGATCTTCTAAGAATGATATCCGCTGGCTAAATTGGTTACATTCTGCACAGAATCTACACATAATGATCTCCGTGAACGCACCCATTTCCTCTCATCCGGAAAGAGAAACGGTCTTCTCCTCCATATCAGCCCTCATGCATAAATACAGTTACCCATTGGTTAATAAAAAATAATAAATAAATAAATAAATAAAACGTTGCTGCAAACTTTCCCTTCCGACTCCGAGGAATCCAAAGACAGAGTAGCGATCTTCACACAAAACTATATATAAAACATTCCGCAGTCAAACACCTTGTTAACAATTACACACACAGGGCTCGACTTGACAATATCACGATCTACAATTTAAAAACAGGAGTTCCTAATAAATGTGACTTACCTTTACTTTGATGATTTTTTTTTTTTTACAATGCAGTTTTAACGTCCGCTTTAGGCATTCTGCAGAATGATATGGCTACAAACTCCCGCCTGCACGAAACCCAGCGGAACAACCAATCACAGCTCAGTCTTCAGTGTAGAGCCCACCCCCACAAGCACAGACCTAGTGAACAACTAATCACAACTCAGTGTTCAAATGTAGAACTCGCCCCCATATACTTTGTCAATTAAGAGAAGATGCAAGTATAAAGTCTGTACTACTATTTAAAAAAAATAATAAATTTGGAAGCTGCCGGTTGTCCCACGTGCTTTGGAACATTACAGTTCAATAGTCCATACCTAATTTTTGGTAGTCCCGGGCGTCTGGACTACCGATTTGTCCACCCCTGGGTTAGGTTGGCAAATTTTGCCTGAAGTATATTTAAGTGTCTCAAATAATAGAATACCACAGTGTTCCAAATTTGAAGCCAGTATCCATGAATAGAAAATTGATTTATATTGCCTATCAGTTTCAACCACAATATGCTGTAGAAGGTCAGAGGTCAAGGTTAATAGAATATTCCACCCACGGTTTTTATACAACCCTGCACATATGAACGCTGTATCAAAGTTTCTAAGATACAAGGTGTTAAATGTCTTGTGTTTTTAAAAATCCTATGATCAGGGGATGGGCACAAGGGGGGAAAAAATTACCCCTCCCAATATTCTAAACTAAAATCTATTTCTTGATCATTTATCAAACTGCATAATCCACATTAACGCCAGCAAAAGCCTGCCAGCAACTTTTCTATACACTCCTCCCGTTCCCTGCTACAGATAGAATGCCCCCACACCTTTCTGAAACATCAGAAGTCTCTACTTTTCAAATAAAGTTGAGATTTTGGATATCGTAAGGCAGAGGTGTCCAAGAGCCATGCCGACAACCAGGAGCCAAAAAACCACAAACTGAATAAAGGTAGTTTGCTTAAAACTAAAAAGCAGAAAAAAAGTAGAAAAAAAATAAAAAGAAACTAAGACATTGCTTTACTGTTTTTGTGCTAAACATAGTTTGGTTGCATTTTTACCTTCTACTAAAGACAAACATTTATCATTGACTCCTTCTCTAAAACCAGAAGAGCCTGTTTGGTGCTCAAGAGCCATCCACTGGACAGCCCTGTCGTAAGAAAAGGACAGCATACAGTATAGGTCATTGTAATTTTCATATATCTGGTTTGCATACGTAGATAAGTAAAACTTCCACAACCATTTTTTAAAATATGTGTAGAAACATACACTGCTTCAGTATGAATTATCAGTCTTGACATAGCTAAGGCTGCCAAACATGCAGGTTGTTAGTCTTAGTATTCCTCCATAGAAAACAGTGTTAACCAATTACACAAAGAGGAAGCAGGGACAGGTGTAAGTGTCAACGTTGAAAAGTTCTGTTTTGTGCGGTGCACACGATGTGAATGATCATCCTTTGTCAACACCATCTGCTCCGTACCCATATCTAAATCTACTACTATGTGACTTTCATCTCCACAAAGGCCCTGGTATTGAAACAGAAATTGTACCAGTTGGCACAATACAGTAGATTTTCCCCATGATTTTGTAGTTGTGGACCACTGTCTTCCTCCAAACTCTAAGCCTAACTGTAACCCTAATCCAACCATTCCTACTGTACCTACCAGTATTCTCAGAGATTCAGCTTTGCAATGCACATTAAAAGTAAAGATGTTGCCTTATCAGCTTGAACCATTACTTCATTATCACCATGAAGCATGACCTTATTAGATACCAGAAGCAGGAAGCAGGAAGTAGTGTTGGTTGTTGGTGGATCAGTAAGGGTGTTCTTTGAGCTCAACCACTGCCCCATAATTTTAGTGTGTGGTTAGAGGTGCTATCCTCCAAGGAGACATTAAACTAAGATCCTGCCGACTCTCATGGCACTTTTTTTTTTTTTTTTTAAAGAAGAGCAGGGTTATTACCCCCAGACTAGATTAATACAGTCCAATAGAACTCTGGAATGACTTGCCTATATTTAAAACATTACTTTGCTTTGATGTTTTGACTAGGCTCAGAATTAATCATCTGTCAAATCAAAGAACTTTTTGGCAACCAACAGGAATGTTATGCAATCAGATATCTCTCTTCAATCAGAGTGGGAGTTATAATGCAAGTTAGCTGTACCATATGTTTTTCATTTACTGAAAAACAAACGACTAAAGATGTAACGATTTTTTTTCTGGCCCACAAATCAAATATCAAAATTCCTTCAAGAAAGAAGATATAAGCTATTATTTGATTTCAAAACAAGTCAATCTAGTAGTTAATTCATGCCATAACCCATTACATACATATTTTTGTGTGATAATATATTCTGACCCACATCATTATTTTATATATTCTATGTTTCTTAAACCTGGTTGCCTTTACCTTCTTTCTTAATCAGTTTTTGTTTGGCCGAGACAGCCTGTAGCAGAAGAAATTTCCCATATGCATAATATCTCCCAGCTGAAGAACTCACATGATGGGCATTTAACAACCCTGCACTTGTGAAGTGTGTTCCTCTGTAAATCTGCAAGAATATTGAGTGTATTAAAGAATAAATCAGTGTGGAATTGTACTATATGTAATCCAGAAAGAAGCACCCAATACCAAACTGTATCAAGATTTCATTTCTTCAAGAAATCACACTAACACAGGAAACACCGGAGATCAAATACCTTTGGATTCAATATCTCCCATCCACATCTGGCTATTAAGTTTCCAACAAAAGGCTCTCAGGGCTGCAGGGATTTCCCATATACAGCTATGGCAAAAAGTTTTGTATCACGTAGAATTTTAGGATTTTTGGAAAAAAAAAACTATATGAACATAATTTAGGTATTTTATATAACATCTAATCAAATAAACTACATCAGAAAAGTCTACCAGAAGCCATAACAGTAATACTTATGGAAGTATATGGAAAACTACAAAGAAGTATGTAATTCAATATGTTAACGTAACATTATTCAGCAGGTTTCATTCAACCTTATGAAGCAAAATTAGTTAATTCTATAGGGTGATGCAACACTTTTGGCCATAGCTGTACATAGCGATGCTGCTTAGAACTCAGAGCCATTGTACATTTAAGATGGGTCTTTTCCACCCACACTGTTCTGACAATGAGCAAGTCTATTCTAATTGTTGTCCTCCCCTCCCACTACAACCAGGTTCACTGTCAGACCAGCTTGAGCACACAGTCCTTAGAACAGGTAAAGACATCATAGTTGGAATAGGGATAAAATGTTACACAAGTGTTACACATGTTTTTTCCTCAAAGTTTTAAGATTTAAGAAAAAAAACAGAATCTAACTTAAAAACCAATGAAATGTAACTCATAGCAGGTATATAGTATTACTTTATTGTGGACACAGGTTAGGTTTTTGGACTCTGCATAGACACATGAAGCTGAAGGAATGTCCAAACTTTGATTGTTGATAATATACATAAATAAATAAATAAATAAATAAATAAATAAACACACAAAATGTTTTGTTATTATTATTATTATTATTATTATTATTATTATTATTATTATTATTGATCTGAACAGCAATAGTGACCACCAAAAAGCATCAGGATTTCCACAATTTGAAACAAGCTGGCCCAAGGGCAACAAAATAAATAAAACATCATTTAGCCCTGCTGGCCCACCTAGAGAGCAACTTGACATAATTTTGGACAGCATTAAGTGTAAAGAATACTAATTCCCTCAGTTTGAATAATGAATAGCATTATTCTAATATCACCAGAAGGTTGTTTATTGCTGTTGTCAATAATGTTTTACAGGCGCAATAATAAAGTAAATGGACCAAATGAAAAGAAAGAAGATAGCTATAGAGGGGTGGGGATTGAATAGATACAAATCCATTATAAGTCTAATATTTTAAAATAAAATATAAATAAATTGGTAGCGTTGTTTATTTATTTTTGTATTTATTTATTTATTTATTTTAAGTACAGTACGTATGTAATAGTACGTACATATTATATAACCAAGGATAACATGAAATAGAATTTCAGAGTAATTTTTGGGGGGTAATCACAAAAGGAAACTTTCAAGAATTCTAGTCGATGGTGTAGAACATCGCGTTGCATAAAAATGTTACAATAATACATTTTTATGATCATTTAGGAGTTTTGAAGAAAACAAAACATTCTAAAAGAAAAACAAAGAGGTGCACTTAAAATGTAATCAATAAGACGCCCATGTTTTGCAGTTACTACACCTCATTTTGCATATAAACATCGCAAGCTGACTTGTGATTGTGAGATACATTCTTTCTTACTTTGAATCCGGTCTAAGATCCGGTCTTTTTCATCAGTTTTTGTCTTATTGGTGCCGCCTACTGGCCACCAATGGACAACCTTGGTAAATTTCACCTGAAACGCGTTAAGCAGGTAAAGAAAGTGAACAACACAGAAAAGAAATGCATATGACTTTCATTATAAACGATCAGCATTGCATTTACAATGGGAAATGATATACCAAACATGTCTGGAATGCCTTAAGAATAAAACTGGTAATATCAAGCTAAAACAACTTCGTCAGAAACATCTGGTTTGAATAATGTGTGAGTATTTCACTTCTAACTATTTACTATGCTGTACAGTCTACTCAGGCATGGGCCTGGCCGCCTGGGGTTTCATTTATTTTTGTGAAGGTCACTTGTGTTTCAACTTTCCTTAGATAGTACCGCACATGTAACTTTTTTTTTTAAAGGACGGGGCAAAGGAACAACACAGTACTGTACCGTCATTGAATAGCCTAATGTTTCACCTGCATACGCAGTGTGTATGCATAAGTGTACGTATTTCAGGGGTAGCACAATCACGTCCAATTAGCTAATCCACAAAAAAAGGAAAATCTAATTTACCAATATAATAAATACCCCCCACCCCCCATCCCCCTCCTAATTTATGATAACCACAGACCACTCCAATATTAAGCTAAACGATTTACTAATGAAAGGTGAAACAGCATTCCGTCAAAACATTTGAAAGGATCAAGCATCTGATATCTGGCATTTGTTTATGTCCTTGGGGCTTAAGCAAAATATACGAGCTCATGCGCAAGCAAGAGACATAGCAAGCATTCCTGTCAAAAAAAACCAAAAAAAAAACACCCGCAGTGGAAAGGGTGGTCTGGCACCAAATCCAAAACCAGTAAGGAATCTGTTACATGTTACACCCCAAAAGAAATGGAAACCCCACATGCTACAAACTGCTTAATTCGCTTTTTAATGAAATGGACTGCTCCAGGAAATGCATTGCTACTATAGGGAAGCTGTTTGGCACAGAGCTTCATGCACCGTACTGATTAGATTGTTTTAACACCTGGTTCATAACAGTTACAAAAACAAACCATACAGTATTTTTCAATTAATTCAACTTAGGCTCCAACCAAGAAATATAACTGACATTTACATAACTTTTAACATCTAGCTCCCATGCTAGGTCAGGATAATGTATTTATTTTGGTAACAATATTTCAAAACACACACACACACACACACACACACACACACACACACACACACATTATAAATATATAGTCCATTCATCTTGTTGGAAAATTATATCGTTTTTTACGCACACGATAGAATATAAGTGATATATATATATATATATATATATATATATATATATATATATATATATATATATATATATATATATATATATATATCATTTTGGGCTTTGGTTCGAAGATTGTAATTAATGCATTAATAAACATTAACATTTGCATTTAATGAAAAAAAACGTGCTTTGTATGCATACCTTCACAAACCCCAACTTCATACTCCGTAATGGAATCACCGTTCAGTAGGGGTCTGATAACACACCGCAGACCCCGATCACAAGTCCCGTACAGTCCATAAACTCCCCCGCAGCTCTCGTTCTTCTGCTTGGCACAAACCGAACAGCAACCGCAGATTCCCAAAACTACACTGCCCGGGCAGTTCTTGGGCTCCTCGCATTTCGATTCATCACACGGCAGACACACAAGGGCTCTGCTACTTTTTGCCATCAGGATCAGAAGTTGAGAGATTAGCATGCATTTCGCAGTAAGGTACATCCTAGAAGAAGCCATTTGTAATATGATCCAAGAAGGCAGCAACAACAAAGATAGAAATTAAATCGAAAACGATACGGTTCCAGCAAAGATAGTGTACCGTCTTATTTTTCTCGTTTCCTTAAACTTTTTGGATGTTAAGACAGTGTTGGTTAAAAAAACGATGGTTCTTTAACGCTGACCTCGATTTAAAATAAAACTATACCTCACTGTGTATGACTATGCAGCATACGACAAAGTTTCTTCCTAGTTTTTCTCCACTCCACGAAAAAAAAACTTTCCTTCTTTCTGCAGTCAGAAGTAGCTATCCGACTGCTTCAAAACCTCACAAATATCTTCCTGTTTAGTGCTCTCAAGCTCCGATCATCACCAGTAATGCACAAATCTCAAGAAAAAAGAAAACATAAATCTTAGTTTTGTTTTGTAGTTACTTGACTGAACCTGCTAAAAGAAAAGCTTTGTCGTCACAGATCTGATCTGTCCCCGTCTTATGTTTATCGCTCTATGAAAACCCAGCACAAGGCGCTCCACTGCTTCACCCTCAGTTCATTCCTGTTGTGACCTCATACTAAACCCCTCCTAGTTTTCCATTAGCTTTGTCTCATTGGGCAGATGATTCCAGATATTGAACACGAAATGTTGGCACATGTGCAGGATATAAAATCAACAGTGCTCTTCTGAAACTGATAATTGCAGGTGTTGAGCTCAGAGAGATGACAGCATCAAATGCCCGCAAGCTAAAGCTTTTTTATATGCCTTTACAGAGGCACATACTGTAAATGCATACTTTCTAAATACATAAACTCCGCTATTTGCCTTTTTTTTTTTTAAATCTGCAGTTCTCTAAATCTGGAATAATACTAACTGTGCAGAGGGTTTGAGCATGGCAACAACTGAGATGGCGTTGATGATTTAGGCTTGAGGGGAAAATATGTAGTTTATACAGTATTTTATGATTATTTCGTTGACCACTTGGCAGCCCCCACCCCCCCATTCAAAAATTATTTTCTGTCAAAAAGGTTTTCATTATCAGTAGTCCCTCGATAAACCGGACATGTCTAAAGACCTAAAGACATGAGTTGTCCGATATATATATATATATATATATATATATATATATATATATATATATATATATATATATATATATATATATATATATATATATATAGTAATTAATACTGTAGTAAAATCAAATGCATACATGTAGGGCGTGCTTTCTTTTTACTTTAGCCTGCCGGTAACACAAAATAAATCATGCTGCTGCATTTTACACATTACTGTACTGTGTGAAAACAGTAAAAGTTTTTTTTTTAATTAAAACTAAATGCAGTGCATTTTCTTTTTTTTACTGTAGTCTATTTTGTACACAATTAACAGAAAACAGAACACTCACTTTATAGAAATAATCGCTTTTAAATTTACATAGAAAAATTTGACAGTATGCTTATTGCATTTTTTTAGATTTTCTTTTTTTGTAGTCTTTTCCTTCTGTTTTTGACATCCACATTTGTGTTACCCGTATTTGCAATTTAATTTCTGTATGTGTGGACCCCCCTCTGACTTCAGGGACCCAGGCGCTTGCCCGGGTTCTTGCCCGAGTACTGACGCTGACCTGCCACTTGATCCCGTTTTTTGTTTGTTTTATATACTGCAACAAGCACAGCTGACCTGTTACCACTGCGTGTGCTAGAGGAAGATCGGCATACTGCATGCCACCACTGAGACACCTCCGGGGAGAAACCTGAGAGGAATATGCAAATAATGTAACGGCACAAAGGACGCTGGGACTGTGAGGTTTTGGGGGGAAAAGGTTAATTGTTACTGTTATTTCGCTATTTATAATTGTTATTCGTTATTGTATTTATTGTCGTGTTATTGTGTTATGTAATTCAGAGCTTGTTAGCTTCGTTCTGTTGTTGACTTGTGTTTTGGAGTGTGCCACCCTAGCAGACTGTACAGTGTTAATCTGTGGGAGGAGTGGCTAGCTGGGACATGGAGAATGTGTGCAGTGGTAGTCAGGTTCAGTATTTAACATTGGTGAAGGCACTACTGAAGTAATTTAAGTCCCATTGAGTGTGCTTAATAGCATTTGTGTTCTACAAAGTTTTCTGTGTCAATATTAACAACTGCCCAGTCTTTCAATGTACTGATGTAAAGGTGTAATCGTCTCCCTGCGCCAACCTCCATGATACAAGCGCATCCTGTTGTGTTTAATATGTAACCGATAAGCGCAGGTGTTCTTATGTGGTAGTATCAATTTTAAGCACACTGTATCCTCCGGCGCAGACTATTTGCGTCTGGTTGCCCTGCGCCAAGCTAATAGGTGGTGCAGCGCTAAGCTGCCAATGATTTCCTTTAAGGAAATAACGCTTGTGTAGCTTATATTCACCTGGTTGAGTATATCAATATCAAAATGTATTGCAGAAGTAACAGATACTTTGATTAACCGAATGACACAATACATTCACTGTCCTGTTACAGAGAGAGAGCAAGTAAAGACGCAGCTTTACAACATGTTAGGGTTTCCAAGTCAATGTATCACCTGTACTCCTGTTCCAAAAAAACTACCAAGCATGAACACGGCTGCATTTAGAAATTGCAAACAATACCATTCATTAAATGTGCCATTAATATGTGACCACTAGTGTATCATTACCAATATTGTAGCAAACTTCCCTGGATCATATCACGATGCATATATCCTGTCAAGGACTGATATTCAGGCAGTATGAATCTGGAGCGTTCACTGACAGCTGGCTACTTGGTAAGTGAGACTTTGTTAAATTATCCAAAGATTAGTAGAACAATATAATAGCATAATAAATAATTGGTCTGTTTTTTTTTTCTGCTAGGTGACAGTGGTTACCCATTAAAACAATGACTGATGACTCCTATCTGTGAGCCTCAAAATGCAATCAGCTCCATACATGCACCAGAAATGTTGTTGAAAGAACCTTTGGTGTGTTAAAAATTGTTTTAAAGATGTCTACATATAGAGAATGTAGACATTGTTCACATTTCCAATTAAACATTCTCATAAATACAGTTGACATTAAATAACCAGCATCCTATCAAGCCTTAACAAAGTCTGTTGTCTTTATGAATTTTTTTTTTTTTTTTTTTAAATCACATATGCAGACAAGCAACTGCTTCCTTATACTGACTTTAGCAGTATCTTTTTTCCTCAGTTGCTTACCACATGCATTTTCATTTATAATTTTGTTACAGGTGTCTAATTGACTTACAGGTATTTTTCATCTTCATTTCTGTTGTAATCACTGACATGACTTGCAGTAATTGAGCAAGCTTCATCCGATACATTAATATTGCCTGTGTCCATTTCACTACCAGTGGTCAGTTTGAGTAGATACAGGATTTACTACTGACAGCATCTTTTGACACACTCATAGCAATAGCAATTAGATTTTTAAAGGCTTTTACAGCATTTGCCATTCGATTCATTACTGTAACAGCTTTGTCAATGCAGCACTTTAATAACTGGTTATTTTCTCTTTGTAGCAATAACATCTAATTTTCAGTCACCGGCAGTGTATTTATTATTGCGAGGATTTCTGTGCTCGCACACATATTCATGGTGTAAGTACGATAGAATAGCCTCATTTTCATTTCTTTGACCATTTTTCCCCCCCCTCCATGTTAGGTTCGCCCTGGTCTTGTTCATCAGATGTGAAGACATCTGAATTCCTTGGTAGCGTTTCAGTCTGTTGCATACAATGTTCTGCAGCATTTTTGATCTCAAAAGTTACATCCACAGGTTCATCATGCTCCTTAATTTCATTAATTCTCTCTGCTTCTGCTGGTTGGGATTCACCTGTCAGATGAAAAGACGGATCTGAAAAGACAACGTTTATAAATTACAATGCAATGGTCGATGGCTTATTATTGTGTATGTATTCACTGCTTCAAATTAAATATAGGCTCAGTAGGATACTTAATTGTAGGCTGCAGCACTCCTAAAAGAAGAACATAACAAACATGCCAGTATATTGTACAGTATCGGGCAATTGAGCTCCATATTAGCCTGCATAAACATTATTGAAAAGATCAACTCAACATTTCAGATTATATACATATGAGCAACTATCACAAGCAAGCATTTCAAACGGGTTGAGCGGTTCCATTTGAGGGTCATTCAGATTTTAATATGAATGAACAGAAAGAGTCCTTTACACCCACATCATCCAATGCATATTTTTCTGAGGTGGAGTACTTTAGCTCTGTCTCTGTTAATTTTTCTTTAGGCGCTGGTCCTCCACCTGTTCCAGTTGTGTGCTTGAATCCAGGCTTGTTTTTTCTTTGTTCTTTTTTGATCTGTGCATTGTATTTTTTATTTGCTTTGTGTTTCCTTTCACAGATGACACTGCATTGATATTACCTCTTATTTTGTTCCATATTCTGTATTTTGCTGTTGCTCCAAGCCTCAAGCTTCATTCTCCAAACAGTTCTTCTTTGTGTTGTATGAATCCATCAACCAAAATGTTAATTTATCGGTTTGTAAATTTTTCAATCCATGCTCTTTCTTCTTTTGTTTAATTTTCCTCTTTTTGTCATTTGTTCATCCATTGCTAAAACCAAAAAAACCACCTACTACGCACCTGAGCGCAAGCCTTATTTAAATAGGGTGGTTCATTACAAATTAGCTTAATTAATGCATGCATATATGGGTTACACCTGGCACAGGTTACAGCTGTGCTTTCCTGCACTACCAGGCCCGGAGGAAGGCAGTCATTAAAAATAATTATAGTGGGTGCAGCATTTGAACACAAGAAAGGGTAGATTGCACACTATTTAAAATTAAACTGAGTTTATTAATTTTGGTATCACCCTTTCACAATAACATAAGGAGGATGTCAGTGAGATGAAATACTTGCTAGTATTTCAGTTGTGTACTGTGTGTATGTTGTTGTTTTCTGTAGTTGTCAAGTTAGCATTAATGAAAGTTGAAGAACAATGGTACCTGGTGTCAGACATGGTGCCGCTACTCTTCAGGTTCACCTTACTCGTGACCTGAAGAATAACCTTGCCAACCAATCCTGAGTTCCTTTCAAGCAGAGATTGACAAGTGTATCAAATTGTGTGGTGCTTTTTTATGGAGTTGAGACCACCAAATGCATTGCACAACCTGAGCCCATTGCAAACACTTCAGGAGGTGATGGGAGATTAATGAGTTGTCCTGCTGCGGCTCCTAGCTACCATTATTTGTGCTTTTTAATTAAGTGTATGGAGACTAGATTGGGTTAAAGGGTTACTATGGAGCGCCATTTGTGCCAAAACTATCCGGCCGTTAGTTTGTCAATTCGTTTGTCAATTTGTTTGTCAATTCATACAGTAATTCATAAACATATTTGTTAATTCATCTAATAATTCATTAATTAATTTGTCAGTTCATTAATACGAAAGGCTGTATGGACCTGTAAATTTCCAACAACAAGATTCTTGACTCCGCTGATGTTCAATGGAGACTTCCATCTCACTGCGCGCAAAGCACTGTGGTATATAGAGAGTTAGGCAAAAAAAATTCTATGGACAGTCAATGCAGGCGTACGGAATGTTGCTGGTTTTCGCCATGTTAAAAAAAATGCATAAAACTTTTGAAGTAGATTTCACATTTGCCCAAGGCCTTTTGAAGAAAACTGCAACATTAGCAAATTATGACAATATATAGTTATTATGAAAAATGCTATTTTCTGAGCACAGTGCCGTTCGTTTGCGCATGCGCAGAAACATCGCTCTGAAGAAGTGTATTGATTAAATAATTTAACAGTCCGGTAACACCGATCACTTTAGAAATACATAACATAAAATATTATAAAGACACAGCAATATAGTATAGTAAACAAACTACCAGCATTTTTTTAACATGACGAAAACCAGGAACATTTCGTACAACTGCATTGACTGTCCATAGAATTTTTTTGCCTAACTCTCTATATACCACAATGCTTTGCACGCAGTGAGACGGAAGTCTCCATTGAACATCAGTGGAGTCAAGTATCTTGTTAAATAGAATATCTTTTGAAACGCCCTTCTAAATATTATTGGCTGAAGCAGTTTTGAGTGAGGCTGGATTTTTGTTGATTAAAATATTAGTGTGTACTTCCATTGGCTAGAAAGGTTGCAGTGTTTTCGGCACAGTGCGAGATTGACAGTTGACAGTTTGTCTGGTTGTTGGGAAGTTTGTCTGGTTAATTGGAAATTTGCAGGTCCGTACAGCCTTTCGTATTAATTAATTGACAAATTAATTAATTAATTAATTATTAGATGAATTAACAAATACCTTTATGAATTACTGTATGAATTGACAAATTTATGGACGAATTGCTGGACAAATTGACCAATTCACGAATTGACAAACAAATTGACAAACAAATTGACAAATTCACAAATTGACTAATGGCCGGATAGTTTTGGCACAAATGGCGCTCCATAGGTTACACAGTATTTGTCTAAATAAGATTTTTTTAAATGCATTGCACATAGGTGATGATATGACCATGACATATATTCATCCAGAGCTTTTTAATCCTAAAGCACTGACTGACAAGTCCTTTTTGTTAAAATTCAGTTATCAACAAGGCAACAGCATGCTTGTATGACAGTGGCACTCTTACTCATATTTTGTAATTGTGACAGAGATCGAATGAATCCTAGTCAACAATTTGCCTCCTGACCTGTGAGGGCACTGTATAACAGGAACAGTGTGCCCTGGACTGGATGGTTTGACAGTTCATTCCAGAGTCAGTTGGAAGTCGGCCATCCAGAAAGGGGGCGGAGCCACAATACCAGAAGTCATCGCCTAAATACGATAGGCGATGTGTCAGTCACGGATTGGAGGATACGTGATTGGACTCATGACCGTAGAAGGTGTGACTAAGGGTATTTCAGGGAATGTGGCCAAGCAATCTGTTCGTTTGTTATGGTTACGGACAGACCTCTAAAAGGAGTACAGAGATAAGATAACCGTGAGTGCTTTATTATGTTTGTGTTTATAACTGTTTATTTGTAGTTATTAGGTGGTTAAACACCCGGGAGCTGTCGCTGTCAAGCCAGCATTAAAACCTGGATTACAACTACTGCACCAAGTCACTAATCACTGTGTATTCACCAGCACGGGAGCACGGGAGCACTGCAAAAGGATGCAGAGCCGTGCCAGGACATTGCCTTTGTTTATTACTGTTTCGGGACTGAAACCCAGTATTATTTCGCTGTGCAAACTACACATTGCTGTTTAGTTGCCAGCTCTATTATTGAACGGTGCAAAACTGGGAAAAAAGAAAAATAAAAGAACTGTTTGCACATGAACTCTGTCTGTGTGTTATTGTTAGAGCACTGCTTCACCTCTACACCTGCGCACTACAAACCACTTTGCCCCACGTGGTGTCAGAAACATGGGATTATGGACGTCACTGCACTATCCGCGCTGCTGCAGGCTCTGGAGGATAGACGGCAGGTTGTGGGGTGAGAGAGAGGAGACCAGTCGTGGATACGGCGCCACAATTCGGACACCCTGGAAGCAGCCATCAAGCTGGCGGAGGACTATGACGACTTCTTGCCCTCATCAAGAGCCGGATTATTCCCCTCTCCAGCACCACAGAGCAACCAGGGGCTGGATTCACACCCCACATCACCACAACCCACAACTACACCACCCACACCGGGACCCGGACCAAGACCTTCCAGATCACCGATCCCAATGGGCAGCCCAACCTCCCTGCCATGTAGGCGACAGCTGGCCCCCAGCTGGGGTAGATTCAATGACCCTGACCTGCTGCCTTATCAACAGTGGGACAGATATGTTCCAGGTGCCATCCCACAGGACATACCGTCCAGCTGTGCTCCCCAGCAATAAAGTGCAATGTGGCGGCATGTTATCTGGCACAGGAAAATGGTCGGGAGGAGCCATGTATTGTTGATGTGGTTGTCAATAAATGTGAGTACGCATGCATTGTGGACTCTTGGGCGGTGTGTGGTGGCAGCCACAAGGTCAGTTAGCGATCTCCTGTATCCATGGAGACACGGAGACATACCCCATACTAAAAGAATGTATATCGGTAGGACCGATGCAGCATCACCTCATAGTGGGGGTGGTGGAAAGGCTTCCACATCCAGTTATTCTGGACCGGGACTGGCCACAGTATAAACAATTAATTAAAAATACAATCCCAACAGCACACTTAAACGTGGCAGACAAATGAGGGGAAACGATTGGTGAGATTTTCCCCTTACAAGCTGACTTGTTTTCTTCTCTTTTTCATCCTAGAAAAACAAAGAAAGAGAGGCGGATTGAACAATGGGAAGGTGCATCAACGAGACGAGGTTGGGGCCTGGTAGGAGAAAGCTCGGATGGTATCAAACGCCAATCAAAGGGAGTAGGTACGCGGTGTGACCGAGAAGGCGATGTTACTGGGCCATCCACGGCAGATGTTACTTCAGCCCCCTTCAATATACCGGACATGTGGGACCGAAGCGCGGACCTAGTGTGGGGCCAAAGCAACGACCCTACACTGGTGCACACTTGGGGACAGGTCCAGTCTATTGAAGGGGCAGTTATTATATAGGGTGAACCCTGCCACGAGGACAGGACAGCCTGTAACACAACTGATGGTTCCCCTGGCTTGTCGGCTCGAGGTCATGAGGCTGGCGCCTGATATCCCTTTTGCGGGGCACCTTGGAGCTGATAAAATGAGGGAACGCATATTGGCTCGATTTTATTGGGCAGGGCTTCATAATGAAGTGTCGAAATATGTAGCCAATGGACATTGTAGGTCCTTTGCTACCTTCTGATTCCGGGTATACGCATATATTAGTAATGGTAGATTATGCAATGCGATACCCGGTGGCAGTTCCATTGAGGTCTACTAGTGCAGCTGCAATAGCCAATGAATTAGTGGAGATTATGTCTAGAGTAGGGATCCCCAAAGAGATATTGACCGATCATGGAACTAACTTTTTGTCTTAGTTACAGAAAGTCTATAAAAGATTAAAAATATGTCTAAAACCAATCTAAACAATCTAAAGCCCCGGCACCAGCAGCATTACAACAAAAATGCACATACTCGGTCCTTTCAACCAGGAGACAAGGTAATGCTGCTTCTTCCCACTTCAGAATCCAAACTGTGTGCTAAATGGCTGGGGCCATATGAGGTGATTCAGGCTATAGGGAATGTGATTTCTGAAATTCGGCAGCCCGATCACCGCAATGAGCAGGAAATTTACCATATAAATTTATTGAAGCCCTGGCAGGCAAGGCAGACCTTTTTATAGCCCCAGGCGAGGTAGAGGATGATTTTGGACCCTGTATAGAGGCCTCTAGCACCCAGCGCATTCCGATGGGGGAACAGTTACTTCCAGATCAGACAAGAGCGGAGTTCAAGGATGTTTTTTTCTAACTTGCCCGGCAGAACTAACCTTGTTGAATGTGACATTATCACTCCCCCAGGTACCACGGTTTGAAAGAGACCTTACCAGATCCCGGAAAGTCGACGTTAGCAAAGAGGTGCGGGCGATGCTTGGACTTGAGGTGATTGAACCATCCAGGAGCGAGTGGTGCAGTCCGACTCTGATATTCGCCTAAAAGGACGGCACCAACCACTTCTGCGTTGACTTCCGTAAGGTAAACACTATTGTCAAGTTTGATGCCTACCCCATGCCTCAGGCCGACGAGCTTCTCAACAGACTGGGAACAGCATGGTTCATCTCAACTTTGGATCTGACGAAGGGATACTGGCAGATCCCTTTAACCCTTTGCAGTCCATTTATTAAGTGTGTATCAGGCGCGTCAGGTCCAATTTATTTTCACACGCGCAGTTAATTTTAGACGCGCTGTTTAAAAGTATTTATTTCCCACAGTCAAACGGGTTTAAAAGGCCCTGCATATCAACAAAGCACTCACTAGGCATCTCCAGCCCCGCCCCACCCTTTCGTTCACTATCGCTTTCACATATGCTAAGAAATAAATAATAATAGTCGTACATACCAATCAATCATTTCCTGATCACTCGTTTTATCACCAAACTCCTCAATAATGTGATCCAAGTCATTATTTTATTACTATAACATCTCAAAAAAGCTCTGCAAATGTCCGTGATATTCTCTGTGCACTGATTCAGTAACAGCCAGCTTGTTTCCTTATGACTGCCCCTATGTGATGCCAGGGGCAAGTATGACTATTCATGAGATACGCCCTTTTTTTTTGGCTTGTCTCGGCTCCTGTCGCTCCCACTCGGCCATTGAATGGTTTTCTTGGCTTTTTCTGGAGAAAAAACGACTAGAAACCCGTTTTTTGCGTTTTTTTGATGATGTCGGACAGGGTCCGACATTGGGCGGGTAAGAATAATTGCAATGTCGGACCAGGTCCGACATAGGACCGCAAAGGTCACGAGAGAGAAACTGCATTTTCTACCCCTGATGGTCTGTTTCATTTCATAACCATGTAGTTTGGGCTACATGGTGCGCCTGCTGCCTTTCAAAGACTAATGGACCAGGTCTTATGCCCACATCGTGAGTATGCAGCAGCGTATATTGATGATGTGGTTATTTACAGCTCCACCTGGCGAGAGCATCCTGCTTGGCTTACAGCCGTCCTGCAGTCTCGGAGGGTAGCCCGGCTGACAGCCAACTTGGATAAATGTGCATTTGCCAAAGAAGAAATGCAATATTTGGGATTTATTATGGGACATGAGCAGGTGAAAACCGTCGCCACCAAAGTCCAGGATTTGATGAATGCCGCAATCCCGAAAACCAAGTCCAGATGAGGTCTCTCTTGGGGTTGGCTGGTTATTACCGACAATTTATCCGAGTATGGCACAGTGGCCAACTCTCTTGTAAACCTCACTAAAAAGAGCTAACCAAATTCAATTAAATGGACAGGAGAATGTCAGTGGGTGTTTGATTCATTCAATCTCATCACTGACCATGCCCCATTCAGATGGTTAAGCACGATGAAGGAGAGCAACGCCCGGATAAATCGGTGGTATCTGGCACTACAACTCTTCATGTATTTTATGATGCACCGTGCGGGGAAAGACTTACTTTTCACGGGAGGGGGGTGTAATGGGGATGTAGATTCAGCCGAGTGTTCCTTCGGCTCCACTCTGAGCGGTGGGATATGTGACAGAGAGCGAATGAATCCTAGTCAACAATCTCCCTCCCGACCTGTGAGGTAGAGAGTGACACAGGAATGAAACTTCAATCCTGTTCCATCCTGTCCTGTCAAAAATGTTCCTGTCCCATCCCATCCCATGAAAGAGTCATCATTTCCAATCCTGTCCTTTCCTGTTCCGTCCCGTCCTGTAACTTTTTTTTAATTCCTGTCCCATCCTGTCCTGTCAAAAAAATCCCATCCCATCCCATCCCGTGATATACAGAGATCAACAATTTGGAGATATTTTTGTATTCATGTATAAAATTAGGGTTTACAGTGTTTTGCATTTAACACTACCGGTATACTACCAGTAATTTGTTATTAGTTATGTTTTTTTTTGAAAAAAAATACAGTGCAAGTATAGGGTCTTTATAAGCACAATGTGCAATATAATGATGTAATATATAAATTCGGTAATATAAAAACAACTGTTTAGAGTTTTGTGCAGCAGTTTCAGTTTCTAAATTGGTTACTAAGCAACCCGGCTCAGAGACTTTAGTATGTCAATGCCACAATAAACTGTCAGTGAAATACAGTATTAAGAACCATTAATTCATTAAAAAAACACATGGTATTGAAATAATATTTCATAAACGTTCAAGGAGTATCCATTATTTATTTATTTATTAAAAATCATAGTATTATACATACCCCTTCAACATAGCGCTGTAGCTGGACCTCCAAAATAGTAGCTGCTACGGCCAAATGTAGCCGTTGGCATCTCTTCATTATGATTAGGGGTAATATTCATAAAAAACGAAAATGTGCACATCCTTAATATACTGTACATATGTATATATAGAGAGATGTTAAAAACATGCCAGTAACAATCATCATCAGGTTATTCTGCTAGTATCAATAATTCATGTATCAATATTGTTAACTAAAGGCCTGACATAACTATACAATTATGGGTAATATGAAATGTTTTAAGTATCAATCTGTGCTAAATGTAAGGGTTTTTATTAACCATTCCGTGTTGCCAAGACGCTGATTCTCCGCTGACATCCACTGTCCGTCTGCGTTGGTGTTGTCGGAGTCTCTCTCCAAGTTTGACCCTTCTGATTCGGAGGCATACGGCTCAAATTGATACGGGAGACAATCCCTGTTTTCTTTAAGTCAGATCCATCACTACATGATTCACATTCATAAGAGGTGTCTGAAACTGATAAAATGAGGCTACTCTCACTTTCACTGTCGCTGTCAGCCATACTGGCAGATGCAAGTAGCCTGCGTGTATCTCCCTCTGTGATGTCACAGTCTCCTGGCCCCAAACCAGAAAATGGAGATCGCCCTGTGTTTATTTCTGGGTATTATTTGATTAATTGTAGCGTGATTAAACATAATTTGGTAAAATTAATGTGAGTATATGTTCAAATGAGACCTGTTAATATTATTTTTGTATGTTTTTGGTAAAAGTCAAATTCCATGTCATAGGCTCTTTAATGACTTTAAGGAGCAAAGAGTTATATATATATTTTAAGGGTAACGGGTCACACTGTTAGTTAGCATGGGAAGGGAGAGTGAATGAGTGCTTTATCTCTCCCACTTAGCGTCGGGAAAAGGGGGGGCTGCAGAGCATGGGCTTGATTGGTTGAGCCGGACAGCGGCGGGAAATGAGGAGAGGGTATATAAGGGGGTGCATGAGCCTGTGGGAGTGGAGAGAGTTAGATAAAAAGGGTTTATTATTTTTTGGTGGAATGAATTCCGGCCCCGAACAGGAATTCTGTGTTTGGTATCGCAATAAATCTTGAATTCAAAAATTCACCACTGTCTCCCTGAGTCCTGTTTCATAAAACCTGACAAAATGTTTCAATATGTATCTCTTTGAAAGTCAGTTTTGTTCACAATGGGCAATATGAAACTCTCACATACTTTGACGGGGCTGATAGTAGGTGCTCAACTTTCAGGTGCCAAGTCAAAACTGTTCACTTTAAAAGTTTATCATAGTAAACGCATAACATGTAATAAAGTATATTAAAAAGCATAGGTAAGCATTGTAAAACTATAGTATAGGGGAAAAAAACACATTGAAAGCTGCTAGATTTCCATGAAAATTTAAAGTGATAAACATTTATATGAACAATTTAGGATGTTTCGGGATGACCCAGTTTCTTAGAATTCTGAGTCAGTAATTATTAAAGAATGATCAAATATTCCCTCAGAAAAAAAAATGATTGAACATCTTTAAGATACCTTGCATTCTACAATTAAGCGAGAGTTGCCGTCGATGAAGCCGCGACTGGAGTTATGTGTCCCGAGCCAAAGCCGCTAATGAAAGTCAGGTCAACTACCACACGGTAGAGCCTTCAAAACATTTTTTTCTCATTACTTTCTTTACAAAAAAACCTTTAAAACCTAGATTTGCCTTGAACTTGTAATGATTTATCAGGTACACTTCAGCTGAGAAAAGTTTTAGGTAAATAGTACCAAAAATATTCTTAAAGGATCAAATAAATAGAGGAAAAAACCTATAAAACAAATAAGTTTTTGTACTTGTCAGATAGCTTATAGTTTATCTACTGTAATATTACTGAATTGTCCATGTCACGGTTTGTTGTTGTTGAGCTCCAGTTGTGGGAACAGGACTGCTTGCTTTTGTAGGTGCAAAGTATTGATTGGCTGGTTTTGGTTTTGGTGGATAATAAAATAAATTTGGACCAATTGTGTTTAGTATTTGCTGTGACCGGGTACACCTCGCCCCTGTGTTTATGTGTATTGTTTTGTAGTATTGTTATTATTTAAATGTATTTGTGTTGTTATTATTAGTGTGGTTTTGGGTTGGCAGGGAAGCAGACAATTATCTTTCCTGCCAACAATAGCACGTGCAGAATGTGCCGGTCTTCAAATTGGTTAATGTTTGCCAATTCGAGGACGGCCACATGTATAAAAATTATAGCAGCTGAGCGCTGCGGTTGATGAGGGTGGAGAGAGAGAGTAAGAACAAAAATAACTGGAAAAAATTGCTACTCGTGCTGAATTGAAACCAGCATGATACTTGTTTGACTTATTGTCTGTATATTTTAGCCACCGTGCTGGTTTGTTTTGTAAAAGTCTTTTGCTTGTTTGTTTGTTTTATTATTTAATCAATATGAGCGCATTTGCACCTCAACCCACAGTACTTGTGCCTGTGTCTTCCTCGTCTGATGTCACCCAACCAGCCATCCGTGACACTGTCCAATACATGTGAACTGAGCTTTCAATACAGCAATTCAACATGAAAAAGAAGGCACTTGCGAGGATTGATTTTAAGTTTGATTCACAGTTGATCCAGTGTCTATTAGAAAATGGATCAGAGATTTCCTTTAACCTGATTGGTCAACACAAGGGCTAAAATCTCTGATATAGGACATCAAATGTTATCTTTCAAACTATGTTTAATCACTGTTCCAAATCAATCCGCCTGAAAATAAGATACAGTATTCTGAATGCTGTCTATCAATGCAGAGTATTCTGCTTCCTCGCTGTCCTATCTATTTAAATTTAGAATAGCAAATAAAGTACAAAAAATAACGAGAATAGCGTTTGCTGTCAGTGGCAATACAATAACGCAAGATTGGCTGGCAAGACCTATGGTCAATGGAACAGAGCAGGATCAGTTTCCTTATAAGGTCAACATATGATGTTCTCCCATCACCACAGAACCTAAACCTCTGGGTAGGAGAGGATCCCTCATGTCCTTTGTGTTCATCACCTGCAACATTAAGGCACATTTTGACAGGATGTAAGGTGGCTCTTAGCCAAGGACGGTTTACTTGGCGCCATGACCAGGTGCTGCGATGTTTGGCCTTAGCATTGGAAGACAAGCGTAACATGACCAATAAGTTGCCACCTGTTCCATCAAAACATTACACACAAAAGACAACATTCCTCCGCCCAGGAGAGCAACCACCAAGAAAAGGTGTTAAAACCAATCCTCGCCCAGGACAACTGGAAGCTGCTAGAGACTGGAAAATGCTGGCAGATGTTGGTCAACGGCTTATTTTTCCACCTGAGATTGCCACCACAAACCTTCGACCAGATATTGTCTTGTGGTCTGGATCAGCACGCCTTGTTCACCTGGTAGAGTTAACAGTGCCATGGGAGGATGCTGTAGATGAGGCGTGAGAGGAAGAAATTGCGGTATGCTCAACTAGCCACTGAAGCGGAACAGCGAGGATGGAGAGTCTGGGTTTACCCAGTGGAAGTGGGATGTCGAGGATTTGTGGCACACTCTACAACCCGGTTTCTCAGAGATGTCGGATTCAATGGCCAAGAGTTGCGTCGCACAGTGAAGAACTTATCTGAAGCAGCAGAGAGGAGCAGCAACTGGCTGTGGTTGAGACAGAAAGATTCTGGCTGGGGATCTCAAGCACAATAGAAAGAAAGAAAGGCTGATGTACAGGTAAGTAAGCTGGGCTGAGTTGAGTGGGGGACGGAGGGGGGTGATGCTGGGACGCCAGAATCACCGTCGAGCCCTCTTGAGGTGTCGTGGGCTAGTCGACGAAACACCGAGGATGGAAGGTGCCCACTTGAAGACCCCAGAGATGTACCCTACTTAGCTCAATCCAGACGGTTGTCATGCTGATGCGCTGGGGAGACCGCACTATGGTTGATCCCCGGAGCCAGCATCACAGCCGTTGTGTGTGCTGATGCGCTAGGGAGGCAAAATAAGCTGATCCCTGGAGCCAGCATTACACTTCAGCCATCAACACCAGACAGAAGGATATCTACATCATCATATGGAAGGAAGCGCAAATGGATGGAGACACATATGGATCACATTAGTTTACTGTGAAGCTACGTTTTAGTTGGAGCTTATCTTGGCGAGAGCCAAGTTCAAATCAGCATGAAGTTTTAACATCTACTCTCATGTAATGGAAATCATGAAGATCTGGATACGTCCAGTGACTGCTGTGAATAGTGCAGCTGGCAACAAGGGAAAGACCTCGTGACAGCCTGGAGAGACAGCTGACTGGAGGAAAGAGACCCCATTGGGGCTGGCAGGGTTAGCTACCCTTGTCGGCAGTATCCAGCTCTGTGTTTACAGGATGCTGGAGACACCCACCAAGGCTTCAAAGAAATTAAACAGAAAAATACCCCTAGAGTCTGCGAGAGCGGGGCGAAGATGACTCAACGTTGGACAACACGGTTAAGGACTTAGGAACGGAAACGGATATGAGTATGGAGAGTACTTCACAAAAGACTAGTTCAAGATCTGCAGTTAGCAAAGACATGGAACTCCAGGTTTGTGTCTGCGGCTGGAGCAAGGCGACAACAGTCAGGGTTTGAAGATTCATCAAGGGAGAATGAAATGCTTGAGGGAGAAGGGACAAGGGCTTCACATTGATCAGTACTTCTTACGAAGTCAGTCAAGTCAGTCGAATGAAATCCAGCGACAGGAAGCAAACCACAGTTCGCAGGATATCAGCACCCCTGTCATAGATGTGAGGAGGACTTGCATGGACACAGTTAGTGATGAACCTAATGATCCTTGTGAACCCGGTCAGACAAACCAGCGTAAGAGAGAAAAGAACCTCAACGGGCACAAGCCTGGAGTTAAATGGCCAAGAGCTTGTGAGAAAACTGCATGGGACACAGTAAACACAGATCTCTGCTTTGCATTGGAAAGGTTAAGTGGAACAGTTGAAAAGAAACTGGATAAATTTGGGGACATCATCTACGCATATGGAAGCGAGAGGTTTGGAGTTGAGAAAAGGAAGGAAAAAGTACAAACTATTCCTGGAAAGGCTAGACGGCAGCAGGAGATTGAACGCTTAGTTAGAGAAAGGAGACAGCTGAGGAAGCAATGGATAAGAGCAGAAGAAAGTCAGAAGGAGGGACTCAATCTTTTACAAAGGGTCATAAAAGATAAGCTTGCAACATTGCGCAGAGCTGAGCGCCTACGAAAACGCTACAAAAAGAAGGAGCGTGCGAGAACTAACTTTTATAAAGACCCATTCAAATTTGTAAAGAAGTTATTCACCAGTGAGAAGAATGGCACACTAAAAGCATCTAAGTTTGAGTTGGAGAGATATTTGGAGGAAACGATACAGATTCAAAAGGCAGGAGCCTATGTCAATTCCTTCAGACATCCCACCTATCAATCCACCAGAATACCAAATGGAGGACTGTGCACCTAAGTGGAAAGAAGTAGAGCAAGCTGTGAAAAAAGCAAGGGCTTCATCATCTCCAGGGCCTAATGGAGTTCCGTACAGAGTGTACAAGAGTGCTTCAGGAGTTCTACTGAATCCTGTGGAAACTGATGAAAGTAGCATGGGAAAAACAGGTTGTACCAAGAGCATGGCGCCGAGCAGGTGGAGTCTTTATACCTAAAGAAAAGATTCTAGCAGCATCAGTCAGTTTCAGCCCTATTTCCCTATTAAACGTAGAAGGCAAGATTTTCTTCAGCATTATTGCTCAGAGATTGTCAACTTACCTATTAAAGAACTGCTTCATTGACACTTCAATACAAAAGCGGGCATTCCAGGTTTCCCAGGATGCTTAGAACACATCAATGTGATCTGGCAACAAATTCAATCAGCTAAAAAGGAGAGGAAGGAGCTCCATGTGACATTCCTGGATTTGGCTAATGCATATGGTTCAGTGCCACATGAACTTCTATGGGCAGCATTTGATTTTTTCAGTGTACCAATGACAATAACAAATCTAGTGAAAGCCTACTTTGGAGATTTGCAATTTAGTTTTTCAACTTCAGAATTCAGCACTACATGGCAATGCCTAGAAGTTGGAATAATGGCAGAATGCACCATTTCTCCACTGGCTTTTACCATGGCAATGGAAGTAATCATTAGGGCATCAAAATGGGTAGTGGGAGGACAGCGCTTGGCTTCTGGAATACGACTACCACCAATTCGAGCACACATGGATGACATGACAACCATGACTACAACAGTAGCCTGCACTAATTGGTTATTGGGCAAATTAACCAATAACATTGAATGGGCACGAATGCAATTCAAGCCCACTAAATCAAGGAGCATCTCTATAATTAAAGGTAAAGTAGTAGTACTTCATTAATAGTGAGGCAATACCAACAGTGTCTGAGAAGCCAGTGAAGAGCCTTGGGAGATGGTATGACGGGGATCTAAAGGACACAGTTCATGTGGGAGAAGTTAGACAACAAGCTGTGGAAGGGTTGAAGAGCATAGACAGCAGCGCTTTACCAGGCAAACTAAAACTCTGGTGCTTTCAGTTTGGCCTACTGCCAAGGTTGCTGTGGCCACTGACTGTGTACGAGGTTTCTTTGACAACAGTAGAGAAGCTGGAAGCTTTAATCAGTTCACACATCAGGAAATGGTTGGGAGTTCCACGCTGCCTCAGCAGAGTTGGACTTTATGGTAAAGGAATACTGCAGCTACCTGTCTCCGCTCTAACCGAGGAGTTTAAGTGCGCCAAGGTCCGACTCGAAATGACATTAGTAGAGTCACGCGACAAATGCGTAAGGGAGGCAGCACCTGTGTTGAAAACTGGAAGAAAGTGGGTGGCAAAGAAAGCTGTGGAGGATGCAAAGGCTGCCCTTCGAATTGGTGATATCATGGGGCAAGTTCAGCATGGAAGAGGGGTCTTGGTCTCAGTTTAGCTCCTCCTACATGGCACAAGGCAGCCCTAGCGCAACGGAGGAAGCTTGTAGTCAACGAGGTGCAAAAGCAGGAGGAGAGGATGAGGTGTATAAAGGCCATTTCCCAGGGCAAGCAGGAGAATGGATGAGATGGGAGAGTGTGGAACAACGCAAGATTGGCTGGCAAGACCTATGGTCAATGGAACAGAGCAGGATCAGTTTCCTTATAAGGTCAACATATGATGTTCTCCCATCACCACAGAACCTAAACCTCTGGGTAGGAGAGGATCCCTCATGTCCTTTGTGTTCATCACCTGCAACATTAAGGCACATTTTGACAGGATATAAGGTGGCTCTTAGCCAAGGACGGTTTACTTGGCGCCATGACCAGGTGCTGCGATGTTTGGCCTTAGCATTGGAAGACAAGCGTAACATGACCAATAAGTTGCCACCTGTTCCATCAAAACATTACACACAAAAGACAACATTCCTCCGCCCAGGAGAGCAAACCACCAAGAAAAGGTGTTAAAACCAATCCTCGCCAGGACAACTGGAAGCTGCTAGAGACTGGAAAATGCTGGCAGATGTTGGTCAACGGCTTATTTTTCCACCTGAGATTGCCACCACAAACCTTCGACCAGATATTGTCTTGTGGTCTGGATCAGCACGCCTTGTTCACCTGGTAGAGTTAACAGTGCCATGGGAAGATGCTGTAGATGAGGCGTATGAGAGGAAGAAATTGCGGTATGCTCAACTAGCCACTGAAGCGGAACAACGAGGATGGAGAGTCTGGGTTTACCCAGTGGAAGTGGGATGTCGAGGATTTGTGGCACACTCTACAACCCGGTTTCTCAGAGATGTCGGATTCAATGGCCAAGAGTTGCGTCGCACAGTGAAGAACTTATCTGAAGCAGCAGAGAGGAGCAGCAACTGGCTGTGGTTGAGACAGAAAGATTCTGGCTGGGGATCTCAAGCACAATAGAAAGAAAGAAAGGCTGATGTACAGGTAAGTAAGCTGGGCTGAGTTGAGTGGGGGACGGAGGGGTGATGCTGGGACGCCAGAATCACCGTCGAGCCCTCTTGAGGTGTCGTGGGCTAGTCGACGAAACACCGAGGATGGAAGGTGCCCACTTGAAGACCCCAGAGATGTACCCTACTTAGCTCAATCCAGACGGTTGTCATGCTGATGCGCTGGGGAGACCGCACTATGGTTGATCCCGGGCCAGCATCGCAGCCGTTGTGTGTGCTGATGCGCTAGGGAGGCAAAATAAGCTGATCCCTGGAGCCAGCATTACACTTCAGCCATCAACACCAGACAGAAGGATATCTACATCATCATATGGAAGGAAGCGCAAATGGATGGAGACACATATGGATCACATTAGTTTACTGTGAAGCTACGTTTTAGTTGGAGCTTATCTTGGCGAGAGCCAAGTTCAAATCAGCATGAAGTTTTAACATCTACTCTCATGTAATGGAAATCACAATAGCAACTAGTCTCCGGTTTGAACAACAAGTTGAAATCAAACAACTGGACGGAGTCCGACTATTTTCAGCAAATTTATTTAAGCATATCACAGTACCAACACAGGCACGTTACGTATCTTCTCTAAAGCCAGGAGAAGGAGGCTTTGACTTTATGAACACACTTCAAACAAGTTACTGAACATGATCAGGATTAACACATACTCACAGGCGGCGAGTTATATGGGCCCGTGGTGCCCGTGCTCCACTCCACAATGTTTGACCTTATATTTTACATATATTTTGATGTGAACATTGGCTAAATAGGTCAGATTTTGCACATAATCTGCGCAAAATGCTCTCTGTGTACGCACCCAGTATTTCTGCAAGACAAGCAGTGGGCGTGCTCTTCTTTTCCTGCTCGTGTTAACTAGCATCTGATTTGCTGGTCCCATCCTACCAGCCAATCAGTTTTGAAAATGCGTTGTAAGTACGCCCCTCTGTGTGCTCGATGTAAACAAACAAAAACAAACAAAAAAAGCGGGCCGCTGTTCTGACAATCTGAGCTACCACTCAGGATGAGCTACCTACACAAAGTGCGCATGCCCACACAATTTGCATGCGCCGCGATATACAGTACTGTGCAAAAGTTTTAGGCAGGTGTGAAAAAATGCTGTAAAAGTAAGAATGCTTTCAAAAATAGACATGTTAATAGATTATATTTATCAATTAACTAAATGCAAAGTGAGTGAACAGAAGAAAAATCTAAATCAAATCCATATTTGGTGTGACCACCCTTTGCCTTCAAAACAGCATCAAGCATCAATTCTTCTAGGTACACTTGCACACAGTTTTTGAAGGAACTCGGCAGGTAGGTTGGCCCAAACATCTTGGAGAACTAACCACAGTTCTTCTGTGGATTTAGGCAGCCTCAGTTGCTTCTCTCTCTTCATGTAATCCCAGACAGATTCGATGATGTTGAGATCAGGGCTCTGTGGGGGCCATACCATCACTTCCAGGACTCCTTGTTCTACTTTACTCTGAAGATAGTTCTTAATGACTTTCGCTGTATGTTTGGGGTCGTTGTCATGCTGCAGAATAAATTTGGGGCCAATCAGATGCCTCCCTGATGGTATTGCATGATGGATAAGTATCTGCCTGTACTTCTCAGCATTGAGGAGACCATTCAATCTGACCAAATCAATATTGCTATTAACTATACACGTATGGGCTATCCAAAACCAGTGCAGCATGAAAAAGTGCACCCCATAATATTGTACACCCACACTGATCCACGGTCTTTAACTTCATGAGCGCATCGCAAAGCATCACCTGATTTATAGTATTAAAAATTCTTTTTTTTTTTAAACATATTTTGTTGGTTGGTTATAAGGGGTTAAAAATGCTGTGTGTGTTTTAAGCAGAGAGTAGCTCATTATTAGGTCATTTCTGTCTGACAGAATGAGCTACCTAATATTTTTCAATCACGGTAGCTCAGATTGCCTTGAATCCAGAGCAGAGTGACAGGCTTTGTATTCATGGCAAACAGCCTGTAAATAAATTGTGAACATTGAAAAAAAACAGACTGTATACAGTTTGCGCTTCTTTGGAGTTTCATAATGAACTGGTATATAATGAATATTTAACAATATTCAATAGTAACGATCAGCTTGACCTATATCGGGTGTGCATGTTGTGGTAAGTAAATACATTTATTTGTAATTATTATTATTATTATTATTATTATTATTATTATTATTATTATTATTATTATTATTATTGATGATGATGATGTTGTTTAAGGCAGGGATTTCCGCACTGTGTGTTTCAATAATAATAATAATAATAATAATAATAATAATAATAATAATAATAATAACGTCGCGAGGAGAGGAATGGAGCGAAAATGTATGTGGACAGTACGATATTTGCTTGTGTGCCCAATTAATCGATTGCTATTTTCAGGCTTTGCTGACAGCCCTATTGTGTACCATATCATTTATTTTGTTTCTGTCTGTGTTGTTGCTTTAAAACGACTCCGAAGTATTGTTTACACTCCTTGCTATTTTGAAATTAAATACTGGTTTAATCACTTAAAGTTTAAACGCAGTGTTTGGGCGACCAGAGCAGCAACGCAGAGAACTTTGTCAGTTTACCTTGAAACAATTTAGAACTACGCAAAAGTAGGGGCTACTTTTTATTTTTATTTAATTTTAGGAGGTATTTGTTTTTGTGGGTTAAAGCCTCCTCTGGTTAAAAAAATAATAATAATAACAATCTGGTCACCTCCAAAACCTGTGCTCCGATCACGGGATCTGCAACTGCTAAACACTGGGTGCGTTCACTGAGATCATTCTGTGCAGAATCTGACCGTTTTAGCCAGTGGTGTGTATTGCTAAATTTAAAATGGCGGAGCCCTGCAAAAAATTGTCAGCCGTGTGACGTCGTCACCAGAGCTCGCCTCACGTCGAATTTTAAATAAAGAAAATGACACTAACCATTCGAGACCACAAAAAATTGTGATAAATGAAATAGGCACATTTTACCAAGAGAAACAAAAACATAAGACTCACCCTTAATCTAACAATTAAGAATAATCCCCTCCAGAAAAAGACAAACTAGGTCGCATTAGTCTCAAACATAGCAGTTTTTCAACATAACTATGTATTTACAACAGAAGAGAAAATTCATAGTTTTTTTTTGCTTGTTTATTTGTTTGTTTTTTGCAAAAGCTTATTACTTTAGCATTGAATTGGAACTATTATATTTTTTAAGTTATTAGTCACCGAAAATGACACATCACTGACGGTAGATGTGGCCAATCTTGTCCTTATAGTTTCAGCTGAGTGGTGGCATCGCAACCAGGTTGTAACATAAGATGATGGAACCCACTGTGTCAGTGGTGGTCCATGCAGTCTTACAAACATAAGCGCAGATACCCAACTGATGAGGATTCTTGACCGTGCTGGTGATGTTATTAGGTTCACATGACTAAATCCTTGCTCGCATTCTGCAGTGCTGCTTGGAATTACTTTTGTACAATTAAGTAGAGGTAGTAATTCCTAGGGGACGCGTTGTCCAGCTTCATCCACGTAATCTCTGAATGCATTGATTACAGAAGTAGATGGCAGTTTAAACCGCTGGCAGAGAGAAGTTATCTCCGATTCACCATACTCTGGAGGCATTCATAGGATTTTTTGTCAGACGCAGACTTTGTTCCATCTTTCATTGCAAATTCAAAGTGAGCACACAAAGCTTCATAGTTGCGCCACACACCCGACCCATCTGGTGCAGAAAATGCGGCTGATTTTGGAAATTTGCTGTTGTAATTCAGCAGTACACTGCAAGTTGCCTCTGATTAAGAGGTGATCTGTTATATACAGAATACAGTTTGTCCATAAATGGTTTAAACAGTGCCAAACAATAATATCTGGGTAGTGCTCCAAAAGTCTGTGAGCTCCGCCTGATTTGTTACCTAGCGTAACGCGCCATCGCTAGCAAATGCCACAAGATGCTGTTTCAGGTAGGAGTCATCAAAACTGTGTTTCGCAAGACATTCAAGAAGATGCTTTACTATTGTTTCAGCTTTTTGATTTGGAAGCTCAACCAGGTCTAAAAACATAAAATGTGGTTTGCAGTTTTTATCACTTTCACATTGAAGGTATACGATAAGTGCTGTTTTGCTACTCAGACTGGTAGATTCATCTGTAAGTATAGAAATCTTTCCATTTATGTTGTGGATATGTTTACAGATTTTCTTCCTCGTGCCAGAAGCAATGTGGTCGATGATTTCTGTAGCACTGTATCGAGAATGCAGCCCCAATCCTATATCAACACCATTTTCATTTTGAAATTCCAGCAAACCAAAGTGATCAGAATAAGGTCTGATGATGTTTTGAGCCAAGCAGTATGCAGAATGGGAAATTGCACACATTGCCTTTAGATGGGATTCAGTCATGTTGTCACACATTTTTTCTAGAGTCTGTTCTTTTGCGTGTTCTGCAGTTCGTTGCGCCGTGATGTGAGCTCTAAACTGTGTTCCACGATTTTCTTTCAGAGAGATTTTAAACGTGTGCTCCAGCTGGATCCATTATAAGATACCTGAAACGAACGCCATTCATTCCAAAGTCTCAATCCCTTGGATGTAACGAGTGATAAATCTGCAACACACGAACACATGTTACAGCAAAGTTTTCCATTTTTGCCCATTTTTCTATCCACAGATATGTCTCTTTTTTCCTCTTCCACATTTCCTCTGTCTACACATCAGCACACGGATCCAGACTTGTTGCATCAGGCCCAGTGTCACAGGCTGTAGATGTTGAAGTCACTGCATTAGAAATCTCATCTCCATTCCCTGCATTCGTATCGTTGAACGTCAGCTTTCCTGTATTGCTGGAGTTAGCTATTTCTTTCGCCTCTGTGGTTTCCTTGTGTGTCTTTGTCACAGGTGTGACAAGTATAGTTAAATTAACACTTTTGGTTTATTTGATTATTCACTATTTATTTTGTTTTCACTATAGGATTTGCACATGTGATTTGTTTGTATTATTATTTCTTTTAATTTATTGTGTGCTTTTGTTATGTGAACTACACAACTAACTTGTCATTCCCTATCTGTACACCTAATGAACTAATGAACCCTTAATTCACAAGCTCATTGCCATAATGATTCACACCTGAGGTGACGTGCGTGCAAGATTGATTTCTCTATAAAACAAAGGCACGCCTAGAGTAGTGAGAGGAGCCATGGCAGCCGAGACAGCGGTAGTAGCCGACGAGGAAGAAGGAAAAGACGGCTGATAATAATAATAATAATAATAATAATAATAATAATAATAATAATAATAAGCAGCAGCAGCAGACGACGAAATTTCCATTACAGCAACGACGATCGATTTTACTGTGGGGCGCCTGACATCAGTGCTACGGTCCTGAGGGAGCGGCGAGCGCATAGGACAGCAGAGCAGTGGAGTGCCATTAGAGACAGACGGTGGACGGATAGAAGACAGCGGTGGCCCGGATTCTGCAGCAAGGCTATATGAAGCTGTCCGAGGGAGTTGTATATACTACTCCCTCGCCGAAGTTAAGTGTTCCCTTTTTAATGATCGTGGTTGAAAATAGATAGTAGCTTTTAAACGGTTGCTTGTGTTTTTAACTTTGAGACCGCAACGCTGCATTCTATTGTTGCTTATTTTTATAGTTACACATGATGCACCATTCCCTGCCCCCCTGCTGAGACGGAAGTGTCCGAGGTGGATTACTGGGAAGAGAATACTGACAACAGAGACTGGCCTGAGACTCTTTCATATGTTTTAATAGATTTTAGTTAGTTGCTTATTGTTATTTTAGGGTTTTGATTTTATTCTTTGTTTTATTTATTTATGGTCTTTGTAACTATTTTAATTAGTTATTGAATAAAATAGTTTCAATTATATCTGTCTCTGTGCTTGTACTCTGGTGCTGCTCCCCCAAACAAAAAGAACCTGAGCCTGAAGGCTAACTAATTCTGGAGGCGAAATTCCTCCAGTGGCGTAGCGGCTACAAAGTTAAGATTAACCGTCACATCTTACTGAAAAACGCTGTTATACTTTTTTGTTTTGCTGCCATTGCTTACTAATTTCTGTTTTTATTTCACCTATACATTTCTAAGCTCCAGAGGGCGGCAAACACGCGCAACACTAACTGATGGTGTGTTACGCGAGTGGTGGACGTAAAATCTTTTTCCCTAGCTACACTACTTTGCTGCTCTCAAATACGCCTAACACAAAGTACAATTAATATTTTGGATTTTTTTTTTCAAGTGGAGAAAAATGCTTAACAAATTTCATTAAAGAGTAAATTAATTATGATATTAAAAGATTTAGAAAACAGAATCATATTTTTATATGGGTCTTTATGGGACTCAGCTCTTCCTTGAATGCTCCGGCAGCACTACATCCCTGAATTTAGCCAAAAGTTCACAGAGATCATTCTTAGAAGATCATTGGTTAAATTGGTCAGATTCTGCACAGAATTAGTGCAGAATGATCTCCGTGAACGCATCCACTGTGTTTAATGGGAGAAGGGAGGCTTGCCTCCCTTTGTATATAAAAAAAAAAAACCCTCCAGGACGAACACCATCTGCCACTGCTAGTACTGTAAGCAATGTGTCTCTCAGCAGCCAGAATTGCTGTTAATTTAGGAACGTTGAATCTAGAGTTTAGGTTACAATATTTTTTTTCTTAAATTTTAGACAATTTTATTTTATTTTATTGAACATTGTTATATTATAATGCTATATATATATATATATATATATATATATATATATATATATGATCTTTTGAAAAGTTGAGGAGGCTCTGCCTCCCTTGTCTCCTCTAAAGAGCCTCCACTGGTATCCATATAAAGCTGTCATGGAAACATTAGCAAGAGGGTCATATTTGACGCTGCTGGTAGTTTCTCTACTTGAAAAATGTACTTTGTTGCGCTGAAACATTAAAAAATGTACAGTTTTTTTAGCAGATCTCTTTTTATATTTGGCCATCCAGTATCTGTATTTCATATACTGAATATATATCCCTAAATCTGCTGCAGTGTGTACACTATGTATGCTTATTTTAAATGTAAGGTCCTGTTTACAAAGCTTTAACTCATGAATTATTTCAAAACTATTTCAATTGATTAAACTCCATTTGTTATTTATGAAATGCTTCTAACCTATTGTTAAATAAGTCATCAGTTTAGAACAGCATCATAAAAATGATGGTATTTGAAGATGAACGCCCTTATAAATATTTATTTTCAAATAAAAAGACATTTAATTTTTATTTTTTATTCCTGTTGAGTGTGTTTTTGTGATATGAATAGTTTGTTTTGGGACTAAAAACAAACTTCTTCACTGCCCATCAGTCTCTTTTCGGCCTTTGATTGGCATAGTGTCACAGGTTTACTACAGCAAACATAGCAACTCCATAGCCTCAGATGATGAAGTATATCCAACAGTCAATGTGGCAAAGAAGTGTCAACAAATTGCCATTTAATCAGATTGATTTTTCTATGAAATGCAAATGTTAAAAAAAGCTGCTTGCCAAAATCTTAACACTTAAGAATATGTGTACACAGAATATGTGTTTTATTGTAATTATAGACATATAAAATCCCTATGTGGGAATGAAAAATTGCTTATATTAAATGAGCCAGCAGTAATGTCTTGAATTTGAATGGCTACTTCCCTAATGTTTTCAATGGAGTGTGGACTTTTCATGCTCATAAATGTATTTGGTCATGTGGCAGTCGAACTGTAAAATAGAACTTAAAATAAAACAAAAGGTAACTTTTGTGAACAATTGTTTCATTTAAAAAAAAAGTAAAACTATATACAAAAGAGCCTGAGCTCACACAAAACCAACACATAAATACATAATAAAAAATGAAACTAAATAACAAAGTCATGCCGTAATAAGGTCAGCCAAGGCAGCAGAGACTAAACATTACGCCTCAACTGTTGCTGGTCTCGTCCCATTCAGTTTGGCTGTGGGCCCCTGTAAATGAACAATAACCCTAAACATACAAAGCCAAGAGCGGGCGTATATATGGTGATATCCAAAACTACAACATTGATTTATTAGTGGCTGTTAGGCTAGCAAATGAAGTTGTATGCCAAGTTAAAGAAAGATTAACCAATGAGTCATGATTAAGTAAAAATAATCAATGTTCAGCTACTAACTGTGAACCAGTCAATTTAGATAACACTGAAGCTAAATAGCTCGAAAGGGGCAATGACGGGACAGTCCCAAAACATATGCATACTGGGGCCAGGTGTGCCAAGTTTACAGATGTTTCATGCAGGATTAGAAATTATGTTAATTTGGAAGTGTCTGTATGGGGTTGCATAAGCTCTATGAATAAGTTCAAAATGTATTAGTTGATGGGCTGGGTTTTTAGAAGCCACAAATGTATTTAGCCATACAGCCAATTAGGAATATTACCTGGACTCCCCAGATTGTTGTGACAGCTAGAGGCTTATAAGAGTTCATTAGGAAATGGCCACAGTAGATACCATCCCCTGGAAGAACTAGTAGGATTGAACCAACCCTGCCAAAGGATGTATCCCACGGCACACCATAGGCACGTATAGCTGATCTGAGTCTCAAATGCATCAAATAAAAGAAGCCAGGAAGGGAGTAGGTATCCTTGATGTCCTGAAATGTATGAAGGCCTCCATCAAAGATGTCATCAAAAGTAAAAATGCCAAGGGTCGCCGAGTGGCTCATCCAGTTGAAGCGCTGCCACGGGGAGCACAGGATGAGTCACACAAGCTGGATGGCGCCAGTTCCAGGCTGAACTTTGCTGAGGACTCCATGGGGGGCGTCACATTGGCTCCGACGCTCCCGGGATAGGGGATGGGAAACTGGCAGGGACTTATTCTCCTCATCTCACAACAGCAAACCCAGACACCAAGCATATTCAGAGAGGATAAGAAGCTGAGCTGATCTCTGTCTTCCGGGATCGGTAGCCCGCCCACTTCTGCTCTGGATTGCTCGGCGTAAAAGCGATTCTGGCTTTAGGCTTGTGAGATCGGAGGACGCTCATATGTCCTCAGAACATCCTTGCTGTGTGGGGACTCGCAGCGGTGAGGAGAAAAAACATAATTGTGCATTTCAAATCGGGGGAAAAAAAATAAAATAATAATAATAATAATAATAATAATAATAATAATAATAATAATAATCACTCTAAATTAAAAAAAAAAAAAAAAAAAAACGTAAAGATGCCTCTGGATGTCCAGGCTGGATAAACAAAGGGTTGGCCTCCTGTTAAGAAATGGCAGTTGTTCCAAATTGAAAATGATTTATAAAACTTATAAGGGACATCCATGAATCTTTCAGTGGTATTCCTCGTCCTCAATAGCTATAATAGGACCACATTTTAAGTCAATATTTTTAGGGCTAATGCCAGTGAAGGGGAGGTCGTGTAGCCTACAAGGCAGCACCAAAGCCTCCTCCACATGCCACCAAGAAACCTGAGAATCATGATCCAGCCAAGTTCTCAATGCTCTAAGTTGGAATGCCCAGTAGCAGAATTTCAAATTAGGAAGAGACAGTTCACCCAATAATTTTGCTTGTTGAAGAGTTGTAAGCCATATTCCTGAGTGTCTGCCTCACAATAAACATTTGAAAATCATAGAATGCGCTTCAAAGTATTTGGGAGGAGGTACTAGGGACAACATGAAGAACAAAAAATGGATATGTGATAATGCATTCATTTTAATCATCGCTATCCTGCCTTGCAAAGAGAATTGCAAAGAGGATCATCTTAAGAAATCAGCCTTGACCTTTTGCATTAGAGAAATAAAGTTGCTGCTACAAATCTGGTGTAAAGAGGAATAAATCAGCATGCCTAGATAAGTAAAACTCTAGAACAATAGGGGGTAGCACAGTGCCCCTAGCAACAGTATTCAAGGGCATTAAAATAGATTTAGTTGACTTTGTAACCTAGTCAGGTTGCTTTTGTAATTGTTTAATAGATATTTTTACCTACTACATCAAAAGCTTTGTGTATATACACTCCTTTATTACAAAGAAAATGTGCAGAAATGTGAAGATAAGTCCTTTTAATCTGAATGATACATTACTAGCCAATGACTGTAGATATGAGAGATTTAATCAACAACTTGTGTTTCCTGTTTTGTCTGATGTCTGACACTAAACATTTTACTATCTTGTGACAGGATGACATCACTGGCAGTGGTGTTTAGACCAGGAAGGGAAACACAGACACAGAAGGTACAGTAAAGCGCTAATGCCCATGTTTAATTATACACAAACAAAAATAACATGGGCAGAAACTCTAAACAAAACACATTTAACAAAATAACAAGGACAAGGGCCAAAAGAAAAGGCTATACACAACTCAAAAAACGTAAACAAGCAGGGCATGGACATAGCAACATGAAACATCTCCACTGACGTAAAATCCAATACTAACCAAACTAACTCCTTAATTATACAACTGTAATCATTTATTCAATTCACGGCTCCAGCCACATTCCCACATGTTTTTTCAGGGAGGATTTTAACTCCCTCCCTGCCACCTCTATATTCCCCACACACACACGCCATGCACCAATACATACATACATATAACAGAAAATACGCACAGGGCCGGGTGTACCCCAACACATATCTGCTGATGCTTTACTGATTAATAGTTATCCTAATGTTATCCTCTTCAGAGAATCTTACATCTTTTTATACGTATATGGAAAGTCAACAACTAAATTTAGCCAGTGAATCATCTACATTTTGTGGAGGGTAAATAAAATTAAAAAAAATTAAAAAAACATTTCACAGTCAAAGAAGGCTATTTTAAATCAAGGTGCTTCCTCAGAGGAAAAAATAAGAAAACTGTCAAGAAAGAAATGGATAAATTACTGTTCTATGCAGTTTCTTACTAGTTCTAAAATCATTTCTCTTTCTTCATTTCAAAATAGGACCTGTTATTTATATAGTGTAGTGTAGTGTCTTAAGGGTAATATGTTAGGAACTGTTGAAGTATCGAGAGAGAAAGAGCCACAGAGTGGAGACAAAGGCATTTATGTTGTCATCCACATGCTAGCTGCATCCAGTGGACATTTGACCAAAATTAAATAAAACCAACAGGGTGACTAAAAAAGAGGCCATACAAGTGGCTTGTAGGGATTTCATTTAGGTGGATCCGTGGGCCCCCCGCCACTTAAGCAGGAAAAAGGGTGCAGCACACGGTTTTGAAGAAATTATGTCTAGTTGCAGATAAGGCAAGATGACTGATAATGCATACAGTGCCTTGCGAAAGTATTCGGCCCCCTTGAACTTTGCGACCTTTTGCCACATTTCAGGCTTCAAACATAAAGATATGAAACTGTAATTTTTTGTGAAGAATCAACAACAAGTGGGACACAATCATGAAGTGGAACGAAATTTATTGGATATTTCAAACTTTAACAAATAAAAACTGAAAAATTGGGGTGCAAAATTATTCAGCCCCTTAAGTTAATACTTTGTAGCGCCACCTTTTGCTGCGATTACAGCTGTAAGTCGCTTGGGGTATGTCTCTATCAGTTTTGCACATCGAGAGACTGAAATTTTGCCCATTCCTCCTTGCAAAACAGCTCGAGCTCAGTGAGGTTGGATGGAGAGCATTTGTGAACAGCAGTTTTCAGTTCTTTCCACAGATTCTCGATTGGATTCAGGTCTGGACTTTGACTTGGCCATTCTAACACCTGGATATGTTTATTTGTGAACCATTCCATTGTAGATTTTGCTTTATGTTTTGGATCATTGTCTTGTTGGAAGACAAATCTCCGTCCCAGTCTCAGGTCTTTTGCAGACTCCATCAGGTTTTCTTCCAGAATGGTCCTGTATTTGGCTCCATCCATCTTCCCATCAATTTTAACCATCTTCCCTGTCCCTGCTGAAGAAAAGCAGGCCCAAACCATGATGCTGCCACCACCATGTTTGACAGTGGGGATGGTGTGTTCAGGGTGATGAGCTGTGTTGCTTTTACGCCAAACATAACGTTTTGCATTGTTGCCAAAAGTTCGATTTTGGTTTCATCTGACCAGAGCACCTTCTTCCACATGTTTGGTGTGTCTCCCAGGTGGCTTGTGGCAAACTGTAAACGACACTTTTATGGATATCTTTAAGAAATGGCTTTCTTCTTGCCACTCTTCCATAAAGGCCAGATTTGTGCAGTATACGACTGATTGTTGTCCTATGGACAGAGTCTCCCACCTCAGCTGTAGATCTCTGCAGTTCATCCAGAGTGATCATGGGCCTCTTGGCTGCATCTCTGATCAGTCTTCTCCTTGTATGAGCTGAAAGTTTAGAGGGACGGCCAGGTCTTGGTAGATTTGCAGTGGTCTGATACTCCTTCCATTTCAATATTATCGCTTGCACAGTGCTCCTTGGGATGTTTAAAGCTTGGGAAATCTTTTTGTATCCAAATCCGGCTTTAAACTTCTCCACAACAGTATCTCGGACCTGCCTGGTGTGTTCCTTGTTCTTCATGATGCTCTCTGCTTTAAACGGACCTCTGAGACTATCACAGTGCAGGTGCATTTATACGGAGACTTGATTACACACAGGTGGATTCTATTTATCATCATTAGTCATTTAGGTCAACATTGGATCATTCAGAGATCCTCACTGAACTTCTGAGAGAGTTTGCTGCACTGAAAGTAAAGGGGCTGAATAATTTTGCACGCCCAATTTTTCAGTTTTTTATTTGTTAAAAAAGTTTGAAATATCCAATAAATTTCGTTCCACTTCATGATTGTGTCCCACTTGTTGTTGATTCTTCACAAAAAATTACAGTTTCATATCTTTATATTTGAAGCCTGAAATGTGGCAAAAGGTCGCAAAGTTCAAGGGGGCCGAATACTTTCGAAGGCACTGTAGCTTCCTGTTGGCTTGTAATTACCAACACAACCATATTTCTATTTTTTATATGCCCCTTTCATTGTTTTGTTCAATCTTACCTGTATGCTGTCATTGTTCTCAAGCATTGTCAACCTCCCCACCACCACCACAGTGAGGCAGTTCTTGTTCCTGTGTTGTTGTGGCGGTTCCACTTTCCCACCGTCTTGCCCCCTTGGCCCCTGAGCAGAGGTTCTGGGTAAGGACAAACCAATGGAAGATTAGTCCTTTTACACAAAGGTTTATGCAATCACATCACAACGTGTTTTAAAATTATAATATATAAATCCTAATTCAGTAAATTAACAAATTAGTTAGCAAATCATGAGAAAAGTGAAGTGACTGGCCATTTTGACAGGATTAGTGTATCTGATTTTAACACACTGTAAAGGGTACATTCACTTCCGTGACGCAGGTTGCAATTGATTCCTGGAATTTGCCAACCTTTAGCATTACTGCTGCATAACTGACATTCCTCTTCATGTGAGGTAGGAATTTCCAAGTTTTGTATTGGGCTGCCAGGCAAGGTAGCTGGTAAGAAGCACCTTTCAGGAAACAATTCATTTGCTTAAATTATGAAAAGGGTATTTTTCAATATACTTTATGTGTGTTCAGAAATGTTTAGATATAAGGTCCTGAGTGCCACTCTGGCTTCAGGCGCTGGGTGAGTCATGAGAGCATGGTTCAAATCTTATTCGCACTGAGGTACCACAAGGTGCGATGCATTGGGCTTTGCTCCTGCAGGTGGTCAGGAGTCCAAAAAGTTTAGGCTGAGACTTCCCTTGCTTGGTCTTGCCTGGTTCAGTTGCTTAGGTTTGTTGGATGTTGGCTTAGGCTTGACTGAGGGAGAGGAGTTCGTCGTCCCTTGATATTTAGTCCTTCTCATAAATGCAGCAGTGAGGTAATATTTAAGGTTTATTCTGTATCGTTGGGTGGACTAATGATCCAAGTGGCCAAGCAGTGGAAATAGCAGGAAATCACAACCACCTCTGTGGCAACCATCTGAGAGGAATATAATAATTCAGTATAGCACTTCCAAGGAACTCCCCTTAATTTACCTATTCTTTCCTGTAACTACTGAAAGTAATTTCTTAATAGTTTGGTATTGTTAAAATAGTTTTATTTCTGTAAGGAAATGTGTCTTTGCTTTTGTACTTGTTTTAAAATAGGTCCTTGGATATTCAGTAATGCTTTACACATCTTACTACAGGTTGTTAATTAATAACATGATCTCCAATTTAAATGTTTTCTTAGTTGATGTTTACCTAATTACAGCCTAACTTCCAAAGTGATTGTTAGTCATTTGAGCCTGTTGAACACAAGAAATATATATTCCTCCATGTTTATTAGAAAATAAGCATGTGGTTGGGTCCTTGTGCTGCTACACCTCAATTGCAGACACTGCCAGAGCACAAGGCACAGGCCTTTTCTCTCTATTATGGCATGCTTTTCTTTGTCACTCACTAAACCTTCAACCAATAGCTCCTCATACTCCTTCACCCTTCTAGTAGTGTCCCTAGTTCACATGTGGCATGGATTGTTGCATTTTTTGCCAATGTCCTCTTTAGGACACCAAAAAAGTGATTGTTTCATAGCCAAGGGTTCAAACCAGGTACTCAAACACCCACGACTGTCAAAGTTACTATCCCTGGAGAACCTACTATCCCTGTGGTCAAAAAATTAGTTGCATGTTCTGATAGGTGCTACCTCTCATAAAATATACAATAAAAAGGAAAACAAAACAAAAAAAAAACTATTGGAATTGTACCAAAAAAACCAAAGCATCCAAACACACAAAAGGCATTGTTAAACCCAACCCAAATGTCAAATTTCTAGCTGCCTGGTCTTTATGTACAGTGCTTCCAATCAGCTTTTAAAACACTCAATGCGGAAGTTAATTGCCATTGTTTGGTACTCAGTTGTAAAGGTGAGGGAAGGGCAGCATTTCTTGTTTTGAAATCAACACATTAACAAATAGGTGTGTTTTGATTTATTTAATACCTGCTGTCAAATACATCTTAAAAGGTAATTATTCAGGAAAATATGAGTGATGGAGACGAATATAATATTAGTAGGTACACACTATATAGGAAAGACAGGCAGGACAGAAGAGGCGGAGGGGTAGCGCTATACATAAGAAATAAATAGTCTTGAAGCCCAGGTGTTAAATCAGGACAAAGAAAACAATGCAGAATCAATATGGGTCAGAATAATGGACACAAATTCAAAGGGCATAATAATAGGAGCATGCTATAGACCGCCTGTGGAAGGGTGGGGGTATTCACTGACACGGGAGACAGAAGATTTTATTTGGAAACACCGCACAGGTGCCCAGATTTATTTATTTTTCTTATTGTTTTATTTATTTTAGCCCGCAGAGGGCGCTGTTGTCCGTGGTCTGGATACTGCCGACAGTAAACCAGGACCACGGGGTTACCAACACAGGTATCCAACTCCGTGCACCTTCAAGTGCTCAAAAGTAATAATGAAAACAGAAGGCGAAAGAAAAAGGGAAAATAAAATACAGTAATAAAACTACAAACAAAAGTGCTGCTTATGCAGTGCCCCCACTGCCGCTAAGCCGGTCAGCACGGGTCTCCGTCCTACACTCAGTTGTGCCTATACACTGGGGTTGGCCAGGGTTCCCGTACCTCTACACACGTCCCTCGGTACGTATTTATTTATTCATGAAAGGCTGCCCCTCAGCCGGGCTCGCCTGCTCCTTGTTTCACTCTGGCCTCTTCTGCCAGCGACACGGTATTTCCCCAACACGCCACCCGAGCGCACAACCAAGCCAGATCTTATGGGCCGAGCAGTCTCCCAAGGCCCGCCCCTCAGCCACTCAGAGAGAGGGAAAGCACACACACCCTCTTCTCCACCTCTCCGTGTCATCGCCATGACCGACAGGCGGATCCCACGAGACTGCTGCCCTCTACCTGCAGTAACACGGACGTGCCAAATAGTCAGTCCAGATCTCCCGTTACACCGCCAAATTCAGACGCTGAGCAAAATAATCTGTTATACAATGACATTTGAAATGCGTGTAGAAAAGGAGAAGCCATACTAATGAGGGATTTCAACTTCCCCCATATAAAATGGGAAAACCCGATGGGGGGCATGACGGACGAAATTGAAATGGTGGAAATGACAAATGACTGCTTCCTAACGCAATTTGTCAAGGCTCCGACTAGAGGGGAGGCATGCCTTCATTCTTTGAAAAGACTAAATCAAGACAGAATAACTAAAACAGAGGAAAGAGAGCCATTGGCAAACTCAGACCACAACATGGTCTCATTTGAAGTATTTTTTAAAACCCCAAAAGTAATGACTAAAGCTAAGGTTTACAATTTTAGAAAAGGCGCAAAACAATTACATCCCAAAAGTAGACAAATCTAAATCTAAAACAAAATGGCCAAAATGGTTTAATAGATCAATTTAAAAAATATTCAGCAAAAAAAGGCACTTTACAGAGCGTTTAAAAGGGACCAAAAACAAAGTACACAGAAAGAGTACTTGGAACTGCAAACACAAGTCAAAAAGGAAGTTAGAAAGGCCAAGAGAGAGTTAGCAATATTGATTTCTATGGGGGCTAAAACCAATTCCAAAATGTTTTTCCAATATTATAAAAGCAAGAGAACATTCAAAGAGGAGGTTAAATGTCTAAGAGACACAAATGGCAAAATCATAGATGAAGAAAAAAAAAAGTAGCAAATATATTAAATGATTACTTTTCACAGGTTTTTACAAAGGAGGACACGGACAACATGCCCCACATGTCAACCTGTTCCTATCCAATTTTAAATAAGTTTAGCATAACAGAGGCAGAAGTGTTAAAGGGACTAGGAGCTCTTAAAATAAACAAATACCCTGGGCCGGATGAGATCCTCCCAATAGTACTCAAAGAAATGAAAGTTATTTACAAACCGCTAACCAAGATCATGCAACAGTCTCTTGACACAGGGGTTGTACCGACAGACTGGAAAATAGCAAACGTAATACCGATCCACAAAAAGGGAGACAAAACTGAACCAAGTAACTACAGAGCAATAAACCTGATTTCTATTATATGTAAACTTATGGAAACTATAATAAGATCCAAAATGGAAAATTACCTATATGGTAACAATATCCTGGGAGACAGTCAGCATGGTTTTAGGAAAGGGAGATCATGTCTAACTAACCTACTTGACTTTTTTGAGGATGCAACATTGAAAATGGATAATTGCAACGCATATGACATGGTTTATTTAGATTTCCAGAAAGCCTTTGACAAAGTCCCGCATAAAAGATTAATTCTCAAACTGAACGCAGTAGGAATTCAAGGAAATGCATGCACATGGATAAGGGAGTGGTTAACAGGTAGAAAACAGAAAGTACTGATTAGAAGAGAAACCTCAAAATGGAGCGAGGTAACCAGTGGTGTACCACAGGGATCAGTATTAGGTCCTCTGCTATTCTTAATCTACATTAATGATTTAGATTCTGGTATAGTAAGCAAACTCATTAAGTTTGCAGACGACACAAAAATAGGAGGAGTGGCAAACACTGTTGCAGCAGCAAAGCAAATTCATTCAAAATGATCTAGACAGCATTCAGAACTGGGCAGACACATGGCAAATGAAATTTAATAGAGAAAAGTGTAAAGTACTGCACGCAGGCAATAAAAATGTGCATTATAAATATCATATGGGAGATACTGAAATTGAAGAAGGAATCTATGAAAAAGACCTAGGAGTTTATGTTGACTCAGAAATGTCTTCATCTAGACAATGTGGGGAAGCTATAAAAAAGGCCAACAAGATGCTCGGATATATTGTGAGAAGTGTTGAATTTAAATCAAGGGAAGTAATGTTAAAACTTTACAATGCATTAGTAAGACCTCACCTAGAATATTGTGTTCAGTTCAGGTCACCTCGTTACAAAAAGGATATTGCTGCTCTAGAAAGAGTGCAAAGAAGAGCAACCAGAATTATCACAGGTTTAAAAGGCATGTTGTATGCAGACAGGCTAAAAGAATTGAATCTATTCAGTCTTGAACAAAGAAGATTACGCGGCGATCTGATTCAAACATTCAAAATTCTAAAAGGTATAGACAATGTCGACCCAGGGACTTCTTTGACCTTAAAAAGAAACAAAGACCAGGGGTCACAAATGGAGATTAGATAAAGGGGCATTCAGAACAGAAAACAGGAGGCACTTTTTTACACAGAGAATTGTGAGGGTCTGGAACCAACTCCCCAGTAATGTTGTTGAAGCTGACACCCTGGGATCCTTCAAGAAGCTGCTTGATGAGATTCTGGGATCAATAAGCTACTAACAACCAAACGAGCAAGATGGGCTGAATGGCCTCCTCTCTTTCTTATGTCTTATGTTCTTCTTATGAGTATCAGCACACTCCTGCTATTAACCAAGGTCAAGTTCTTAGGTCTAAAGAAGCAATTGGCTTGGCAGGTTGATCAGCAGGTATTGAAGGAACTTTAATTGGAAACAATAATGTAAACCTCTAAACTTTTAGGCTTCTAAATCTCTAACATCCATACCTACTCCTTGTGCTTTTTTATAGCACTTGCCAGTTGCAGTACAGTTTAGCACCAGTAAACAATATTTGATGAGTCTTTTGGAGAGACATGGTAGTGATCTATTATACCCTGAAGTACATGTACAAACGAGAACACGTAACCAAGCTGTCAGTGAGTTACAGAGACAAAACACATACATATCAAACATGTATAATAATAATAATAATAATAATAATAATAATAATAATAATAATAATAATAATAATAAAGGTGTATATATAGATTGGGGTCCATTAATAAAAGGAAGAGACTATAAAGCAAAAGGTTGCAGGGTCTATAGTCATTTAATTGTTTTATTCTTAATGACGGATGATACTGAAAAGACAGTGACTTTAATTTAGACTGACTGCAATAAAAAAGTAGAAAACATAAGGCAATATCTAGACTATGCTCTTTTGTATGCTGGTTAAGACACCGGAACAAGCAAGCTTTTGGATATTGTATCGGTTCCCCAGCTGGGGCTGTCTGTTCCTAAGTCTGCATTAGGAACACATCAAACATTTAAATGATGTAAGAAGTGGATGGTCTCAAACCAGAAACTGTTGTCTAGTAAAGTCCAACGATAGACTTTAGGTTGGAATGGGGGAGTGTAGTGGGTGGTGATTGATTACTGCAATTAAAAATAAGTATTGTGAAACCATATGAAAATACTGGGCATTCATAATTCTTAATTACATGAATCACAGTTCAATATAATTAGGGTTTTTCTGTTTTTTGGTGTTTATGTTTAATATTTCTGTTTTTATTTTTAACCAATTTCAGTCTAACAGACTTTATCGATCATATATGTCATTTTTTATTTTAACAAAACGAGTAGATAGTTTTTACAAAAAAAAATATGTTTAAAATCAATTTTTTGTGTTAATTTGAATAGTTATATCCTGTACTGCATCTCTCTTTACAGCTTAGATATGTTTAGGGGGGACAAATCTTATTTTAAGTGAGTTTTTGAGTTCATATGTTCCAGATGCATGTGGCTGTCTTACCTTTTACAATGTGGAATGTACGCCTGCAATATTTGCACACTAGCACCTTGGATCCCGAAATTTCCTCTGCTAAAAAGGTTGGGGAATTCACGGGTGTAATCTTCTGCCATTTTCCTTTTATGAGGCATTTTACAGTGGTGGGAGAACTCTGCAAACCAATGAGCAAAACATGGTCCCAACCATTTAGAACCAGAGGGGGTGGGAGATACAATCAACACCAAATATGAAGAAACAAACTTTATATGAAAATAAAATTACACATTATGTAAGTAAATAAAATATTAAAATTGTACGGCACTCTTTTACAATATTGGTAAAAAACAAACACATCTTAAACACTCGGGATGGTTCACCCACCCCCCTTTCTATCAGTGTAGCGAGTACATAACTGTCAGCATCACACACTTGTGTGAGTAATGTATCTGATGATGCACACCCATATTTTTAAAATTGTCAGCAAACTCAGGTTTGAAGATCACCAGACTCAGTGGTGTTTTACCGGTGTTTAGAACATAAAGTTCAATTCATTAAATGAAAACCGGGAACCCTAAACATAATAGTAGGAAATGGAAATCACTGTCCAATGTGTAACTGCATTAGGTTAATAACCATTAAATTATTCTTACTGTTATTTTTTTTCTCTGAACACATCACTTTGGAATGCCAAGAATATGAATGACAAAGAAGTCATAAGATTCCCTAGTTGCACCAGGCTACAAGAATGATGATATTTACGGAAGTCTGAGCTCCTTACAGCACCAATGAATTCCTTTCTTGCCATATAAAGAAACGCATACAATGTCATTCAGACGTCTTTGGTCATTCTAAAAGAATATTAAATGATGCAAAGTATAATTTTTTTGTCTACAATTTTCTGACTTGAACATTTTTCCCATTTGATAAAAACAAATAAAAAACATTTCTGCCTGTTCAGGTCTTTCAAACTGACATACAGTAGACTCCCATCTAAATAATCTTTGAGCATATCCATTAGTTTCTACTAAATTCTGTTCCCTAGGTATCAGTATTTCTGCTGGGGTGCCTGCAATTGATCAGTGTCACTTTTAGTAACTGAGTATTACATGCTTTTTGTACATCACTTATTGTTTGCTGCATGCAAATTATTGCAGTAACGAAACTTAATGTGGTGCAAAGTAAGTATCTTCATGCAGTTCAACTGACAACCTCCAATCTTGTGTAAGTTAAACATTAGCCTCTCCCTTTCTTTATTTGTTGGCTGTCACCCTTTGCCATGGTGCCCTCACCCTCACCTTTGTAATAACACATATTATTTCACTAGGCGTCCCTAGAGTGCTAAAGAGAGCAAGAGCCTTGAGAAAGGCTTTGGCTTCTGCCATTTGAGCTGATCTTCCCGGCACAATTTTAGAAATGTACATATTTTCTTGATAATGACCATTTACATCTGTGCTTGAAATAATCCTAAAGATTTGGGTGTTTTCTATTTTCTGGCACGAACCATCATGTTATTGTTTTATTACAATTACTGCAGCCTGTTTACCTGCATGTATGTGGGCTTCTACAGTTTCCACAGGTATTTTAGTCGTGAGGTTTCCTATTGTTTTAATTTTTTTTTTTTTTCTTGAGTTAACCATAGCTCATCCTTGGATCCCCAAGTTAACATTTGTTACTTTTGTATACAAAGGAGCTGCCAACAATGAATATCCTGGTACTGTGTTTCTAGCATAGTTAAAATAGTCCCTTAACTGCTTTTATGTTTAAATATTTCTGTTGTAATAAGGTGTGTGGAATTGTGTTGGAAAGTAGGTATATCAGCTTGAGAATGAAGAGGGCACTGTTCCCAGAAAGCTCCTGATCTTAAAACTATTTAAAAAGAAAGGGTTATGTGCAGAATGTCCACTAGGGGGTCAGGAGCCAGTTCTCTCTCAAATGCTTAACTAGCTGATTAGTAGGAGCAGCTGAAGTCAAGCTGTCTCCAATTAAGCTAAATCAGGCAGAGATATAAGCTGTCTTTTTGTCAGTGCTCGTGATCGCGAGTGGAAGACTAAAGGCAAGTTAAATTTACATGGTCTGTGAAAAGGAAAATAATCCCTTACTAGCGAAAATAACCCTGTGTTTGGTTACAGTTTGGTAATTGTTTTTGTTTGTTGGATAAGCGGCTTATCCGTTCCAACCGTAGTTTAGGGAAGCCTGTGTTTAGTTAGTGCTCTGTGCAGAGCTAGGCCTTTTCTTTTGTGCCCTGTGAGGTGCCATGTTTTTTTGTTTTGTTGTTTATTCCAAACCTGTAAATAATAAACTGCAAGTCCTGCTTTGAAGACCACTTTCAGCCTCCAAGTACTTTTATTCTGATTCCAGCCTACCCTTCTAGCCACTGTGTTACACTGTGTTAAACTATCATATGTTATTTGTACTTTTTCTAGCTCTTTTTTAAAAGTCTCCACTTGTTTTTGTAACTCTTTCTCTCCATTCTCTGTTTCTTAAGGCCATTGCACACTGGATCCGTTCCGTCATTTAGCAGCTGTCATCCGAAAAAAGTCGTGCGTCACTCCATTGCACACTAGATGCATTAATATCGTACTTCAGAGCGCTGGTGTGCAATAGAGGCTTTGTAGTAAATATACCTAGTTTCAGTATTGTAATACATAACTATGAATGCAAAAAAAAATGTTAAATTTAGTATAAACTTAATGATCAGCAAACGCTGATGGAAGTTAAAATGCTTGCTAATTATTATGTTTCTACTAGAATCTACAATAATGTTATGCAATACATAACATTTAAAACATTTTAAACATGATATTAAACAAAACATTTGTCATAGCATCATAAACCATATGGCCAATGTTTAATTTTTCAAACACTTGCTCTTGTAATAAATATATCTAAAAGTTAGGAAGCTAGCAATGAGCTACAAAGATAGTTTACCATAATGACCTTCTACTCTCTGTGTATGGAGCCAAAAATTCCATCACTTTCATGCACTGCCTCTCTTTTCTGACTGTTAAGCCCTGATCGCTCTTGGTTGCCTTGTCACACTTCTTTCTCTGATGTGTCTCCAGGTTAGGCCATTGTTTTTTTACCTCCTCGACTTGTATTGCACAAAATCGAAATGTTTACTTATGCTATCAGTTCATAATTTCATGTTTTATAATACATATCATTTGTTATAAGTATTTGTAATCTTTGTTGGATTTATCATAAAGTAATTTTTGTTTGGCGACACACACAATTCGTTTTTCCATTTTGTTCAGGGAACTGCAAGAATCCACGTGTCTTCCCAGTCGTTTTTCATTGGTCAATGTAATTTTTAACGCACGTCAAATCGGATTCTGCAACGAGTTTCTCTGGTTCACTATTTCTGTCCATATTTTCCAACATGAATCCACAATGATCGTCATGTTTCTCATTGTACTTCTTTAAAAAACTCTCCATGTTGTTTTCTAGATGTGCCACTGTTTATAGTTCAAAAGTGTTCACACACTCTGCATTGAACAATTATCACAATTTGAAAACTGGTCTAAGTTCCTTTAGTTGGCTTGACTTTTTTCCCTATATACTTGTCTAAGATAGTTCTAAGAGAACAAAAAGCATATATTGTACTTGATTGAGTAAGTAAAAGGTCTGTATCTTTTTTGCATTTTGTTTTGCACATGTGCATGTTAAATATAAATTTCTAGGCTTATACTCAATTGCCCCTTAACCCCTTTTTTTGATTGGTTGATTTGCCGATGTTCTAGAACAGGGGTGTTCAATTCCAGTCCTGGAGGGCCGGTGTCCCTCCTGGCTTTTGTTCCAACTGTGCTCTAAATTACTTAATTAGACCAATAATTGGTAATAATTGATCCAATTAAGTAATTTAGGTCAAAGTTGGTACAAAAGCCAGGAGGGATACCGGCCCTCCAGGACCGGAATTGAACACCCCTGTTCTAGAATTTATATTTAATTACTCTTTATCATCCAAGGTGGTATGGATGTTTAGGTAAGGCTTATAGTCAATTGCCTATATACGGACTAGACACACTTTGTGTTAATGTCTGGGGTTGTCTGCCCAGGGTCATACTGCATGAATAAATCTGACCGCAAGGGAGATTATAAGACTGAGTGACACAAACCTCTCCTGTTTTTACTGTGAATAATTCCTTCGCATTCTTCCTTGACTGGTTACCGGCACCTCTCTTTATGGCCACAGCTACCCCAGCTCCATGGCTTAGTGCCCATTAGCCACGTTAACAATAAAATCAGTATTTTCTCAAGTTATATCTCCAAGCACTACTTCTATTATCAAAGGTTCATTGCCTTTGTGAAGATAAGTCATGCTTGAGACAAGGAGGTTGCTTATTCCTCCAGTTAATATTTTCTGTGAGATTTTAGCAAGTGGGGATGGTAACTAGCTTTGGGAGAACCGAAGATGCTGGTATAACGGAGGGACTGGTTAAGTGGTCAATTTCAGTTTGGGCAAAGTTTTCCACTGCTACCCTGGGATTGTATGTCAGAGGTTAATTTAAATTAACTTGCGCTCGGGTCCGAACCCAAATTGGACTCTTGGATCGTGTCCTTCAATTATTTTTATATTTTTCATTCAATTTGTTTTTCTCGTGACTACTGTCCTCACTAAATTAACCTTCATCTATAACTGAAGGGTTAAATGCTGCCATTATTTTAATACAAGTCTGACTGTGCAGTTCAGAAAACAAGTAGAATACTTATTGGGGATGATGAGGATAACAGCCTCCTTCGGCGAGACTGTGTTTATTAAGAATACACAATTTAAAAAGCAATCTTCGTTTAAAACACAATCCTATGCTTTAAGAGTGCAATCCTGTTCTAAAAGCTTAGTACTATGTTGTTGAGGCATACAAAACAATCTTATCCACCTATTTAAAACTAACAGTGTTAGCATATTCTACCAAAATAAGACATCTTTTTCAGGCAGAGAATAGTGCTTACCCTCGTCCTGGGGAGTAACTGATTCAGAGTGGTCAGGTGATGTCAAGTAGGTGAGAGAGCTTTAAGTTGTCTATTCAGGACTCAGACTGCAAAAGTTGGGTTCAGCAAGTCACAAGCTCAGATTGAGATTTCGTGGGGTTTGGCTCTTGTATTTATTTCTGTCTGACAGCTGCCAACTCATCTTAACCTTTTAAGGACCAGGATCGTGTCAACACGATAATATTGAAGTGGGATTCTAGGACTGCGATCGTGTGAACACGATAAAAACAGCACTTTGTTTTGATGACTTATAGGCTTGATACACTTATCAATGGATAGGGGAGGGACTGATGTTCACTTCCTGATAGATTTTTTTGTGTGTCACGGAGAGGGGCATTTAGTGTCTAAAGGGCGGAGACAGTTTACAGCAGCCCGGCAGAGATAAAAGCAGAAACAAAACATGAACTTGTTTAGAGCCAATAAAAAAGGGGAAACACTGTAAATCTGATGAATTTGAAGTATAATTATATTAGAACATTTATTCTGTCTCATGTGTTTATATACAGTGCCTTGCATAAGTATTCACCCCCCTTGGACTTTTGCACATTTTGTAGTGTTACAACCTGGAATTAAAATGGATTTAATTAAGATTTTTTTGTCACTGATCTACACAAAATAGTCCATAATGTCGAAGTGGGGAAAAAAATCTACATATTTTTCAAAATTATTTACAAATAAAAAACTGAAAAGTCTTGATTGCATAAGTATTCACCCACTTTGCTGTAACACCCCTAAATAAGCTCTGGTGCAACCAATTGCCTTCAGAAGTCACATAATTTGTTGAATGGAGTCCATCTGTGTGCAATTAAAGTGTCACATGATCTCAGATTAAATACACCTGTTTCTGGAAGGCCCTAGAGTTTGTTAGAGAGCATATCTAAACAAACAGCATCATGAAGACCAAGAAGCTATCAAAACAAGTCTGGGATAAAGTTCTGGAGAAGCACCAATCAGGGTTGGGTTATAAAAAAATATCCCAAACTCTGAACATCCCCCAGAGCACCGTTAAATCCATTATTAAAAAATGGAAAGAATATGGCACAAACCGCAACTCTGCCTAGAGAAGGCCGTCCACCAAAACTCAGTGACCAGGTAAGGAGGGCATTAGTCAGAGAAGCAACCAAGAGGCCAATGGTAACTCTGAAGGACACGGAGAGATCCACAGCTGAGATGGGAGAAACCATCCATGGGACAACTATAACCCGGACGCTCCACAAAGCTGGGCTTTACGGAAGAGTGGTGAGAAGAAAGCCATTGCTGAAAAAAACCCATATCAAATCCCGTTTGGATTTTGCCAAAAGGCATGTGGGAGACACAGCAAACATGTGGAAAAAGGTTCTCTGGTCTGATGAGACCAAAATTGAACTTTTTGCCCTTAGCGTAAAACGCTATGTGTGGCGCAAAGCCGACACTGCTCATCACTCTGAGAACACCATCCCCACGGTGAAGCATGGTGGTGGCAGCATCATGTTATGGGGATGCTTTTCATCGGCAGGGACTGGGAAACTGGTCAGGATTGAGGGCAAGATGGATGGAGCCAAATACAGGGAAATTCTAGAGGAAAACCTGTTTCAGTCTGCAAGAGACCTGGGACTGGGGCGGAGGTTCACCTTCCAGCAGGACAATGACCCTAAACACACAGCCAAAGCTACACTGTAGTGGTTTAAAAACAAGAACCTGAATGTCTTAGAATGGCCCAGTCAAAGCCCAGACCTCGATTGAATCCGATTGAGAATCCGTGGCAAGACTTGAAAATTGCTGTTCATCAACGGTCCCCATCCAACTTGACAGAGCTTGAGCAATTTTGCCAAGAAGAATGGGCAAAAATTGCAGGATTCAGATGTGCAAAGCTGGTAGAGACTTACCCAAAAAGACTCACAGCTGTAATTGCTGCCAAAGGTGCTTCTACCAAGTATTGACTCACGGGGGTGAATACTTATGCAACCAACAAATGTCTTTTTTTTGTTTAATTAACTTTTGTGTCACAATAAAAAAATATTTTGCACCTTCAAAGTGTTAAGTATGTTGTGTAAATCAAATGGTAAAAATCCCAATTAAATCCATTTTAATTCCAGGTTGTAACACTATAAAATGTGGAAAAGTCCAAGGGGGGTGAATACTTATGCAAGGCACTGTATATATATAACGGAGAGTTTAGATTTTTTTTTTTTTTTGGAGATATTCTCCATGTATGCATTTTCTTCCTGCATCTGTAGCTGATTTTTTTTAAGGTCTCAAATTTTGGGTTTGCAGTGGGATCTATAAAGTATATGCTGCTGCGTCATTTCCGTAATTATGTAACCTTTCCACGGACCACCTGAAAAGAGCCGGTGGACCAGCAGTTTTTTCCCTGATCAGAGTGGATACTGTCACAGGTAGTCTTGGCATAAATCTTTTGTGCTATAAATCACTGGAACCCTTTGCATGGCAGGTTTCAGTTGCTAGGATGAGCGGTTCTTTAAATGGACCTAGATTCAGTTACAATGAGTCTGTCCACTCATGATGTGCAAGAGAAAAAAGGTTGACATCCAAGCGATGTGAAAAATAGTGAATTCTGGGCCACCCCTGTATTCTGGATGGAGGGTGTGCCCCCTAGAATTACCCTTTGTGAGCAACATGAAATGTATCAAGGAAACAGTTATAGAGCCAGGGCTATTGTCCATGGTACAGAACTGACTCTGAACAGAGCAGTTCAAAACAATCCTTTTCTAATATGTGGGTGTGTTAAGTGCAGAGGTGAATCACCACTTACCAGGTCCAAAGCCTGCCCCCCCTGTAGTTACTTAGTCAGACACTGCCGAATTCTGTTTGAATGTAATAGTCCTAAAGGGATGTCATTTTCACACTTGAATGTAGACCCACGGGATGTAAAGAGAATTGAATGTGTGGGTTGTGACAGTGGTCATCCAGTGACAATGGCTCATTTGGGTAAGGCAGAATGTGAGAAGGGTGTTCCTGCCAAACGTGTACAAGTGTCTTGCAGGTATCAAGTGAAGACCCTGGTTACCCACACCTGTGATGTGAAGTACTGGATGAAAAGGCCTGTCATGGTTTTCCAAAGTCCGAGCTGAGCCTGGCACAGAGTTCAAATCCTGTTTGGAACATGCTGATTTGTTAGACATGAATTGGATGATTTAAACTAGCATGTATGGATTGAAATAATATGATATACTCTTTCTCAATAATTCTTGTAATACTGTATGTACTCTTTTCAAAATATCTGTATACCCAGTAGAAAATATTAGGTAGCTTTTGTGTGCCGTCTGTAAAGGAGCCTGAAGAGAAAGGTCAGGCTGACCAGCTCTTGGCAGGCTCTTATCAGATGAAGGCAACTCTTTGACTAAGTGCCAGACCTTGCACATTGCAGTTTGAAGAGAAAAGGTTGCCAACTTTCTGGAGTTACTGTGCAGATCAAATATATATATATATATATATATATATATATATATATATATATATATATATATGAGTAGATGTTTAAAGTAGAAAAAGAATAGAAGTCTTATAATCAGGAAAGTAAAACAGACTTAGAAAACTAGTTCAAGAACAGACTCACAGTCAAGTCTCTTAATTAACCCTTTGCGTTCCTATGTCAGACCAGGTCCGACATTACAATTTTCCCTTTCTGGTCCGATGCCGGACCCTTTCTGACATCAAAAAGACGTAAAGCACAGGTCTCTAATCATTTTCTCAGGAAAAAGCAGAGAAAACTATTCAATGGCTGAGTGAGACCGATAGGAGCAGAGAGAAGCCGTAAAAAAAAAAAAGGAAAAAGGGGCGGATCTGAGTAATACACATAGCCCCGGCATTATTGAGAATTTTGGTGATAAAATGAGTGATCAGGAGATGATTTATCGGTATGCACGACTATGAAGAGGTATGTGAAATACAGCGAACAAGGGGTGGGGTGGTGCTGGAGATGCAGTACTGAGTGTCCTGTTGATATGCAGTGCCTTTTAAACCTGTTTTACTGTGAAAAAAAAAACCCTTAAAACAGCCCCTCTAAAATAAACTGCACGTGTGAAAATAAATTGGACCTGATGTGCCTTAGACGCACTGAATAAATGGACCGCAAAGGGTTAAAAGAAAAGTGGGTTTGATTAAGGGCAGTTTTTAACCTAAAAGCAAGTATTCTAAAAGTAATGGCAAAAAAATACTCGAATCAACAATTTAAAGTCTTAAACTACGGCTATATTTCTCAAGAGTTAAACAAACGTATAGTTTAAATGGATTAACAGTCATGTATCTTATTTGGAATAAGTATTAAGACTTGATCTAAAAGAAACCCCTGAGGACGTAAATATTCTAGAAAGACTGAAATACAGCTATTAGAATGTTGCATTTTAAAAAGCAAGACAATAAAAATAGTATAAAGTGTAACTTTAGCAGTGAACCAAATGGAGGAAAATAACTAAGTTTGTAACCTCATTCTTACCTGCTTGTACGTGGAAGCAGTGTTGAAAATGACACATTGGTTTTGGCCAATGAAGTGAGGATTTTTTTTGATGTTCAGCGATTTAAAAGCCAAGACCTCTCAATAATGAGCGATCTTGTTAATATTAACAAACAAAATACCTTTAGGTTAATAGAAGATAGGAGTTTATATTAAAATAAACATTTTTCTATATCTCATAGAAATTAATTAGAATCTGGCAAGAAGAAATGGGAACGAAAGGCATAGGATGTTTTACTGCGTTAAGCTACACATTGGTTTAAAATAATGACTATTGGAAAATGCTTACGGTAGTGTCTCATATTAATGAACCCTAAAATTGGCAAAAAGCAGAGGTTGTCTTAAAACCTGCTTCAACTGGATTTTGTATGAACAGAGAAAAAGGTCAAACTTAGTTCAGTTACAATAAAACTATTACATTCTAATATGTTAACAGTGGCTTGAATTTAGATGAAAATAACTGGACCTTCCATTAAAAGCTTAGATGACTTCATAACAAATCAATGGAGTAAAATATTACAATTTCTAGGAGCAACTGTTATACTTAAGTAACTGATTTAGAAATACATCTTATAATGCCATTTAAACAAAAAAGTCTTTTAGACATCACAATATCAATAATACTGAAAGAATATACATGGTTTAGTTTATATAAAGGTTTTACTGCAATAAAAAACAGGAACTGTTAGGTTTGAATATTAGACAATAAAGTATAAACTGTATTTAATAACTGTAGTATACAATAGACTTACTGGAAGAAAAATAGCCTCGCCTTTACCTGCCTGCAGCAGAATGGTGCTAGACCTGGAAAGTTCTTTTTGGCAGTCAAAGCAAGACTTACTGGTTATCAGCAATTTTGAATCCAAGGCCTTTCTATAATGAGCAAAATTAACTCTCTTATGATATCATAGAAATTACTGAAAACTTGGCAGCTGAAGCGAGCATTTCATTTAAATTAGAAAAGTCATCTATAGTATCAGTCCTTATCAGATAGGTAGCGATTTTAATTGGGAGAATGCTTGCGAGACAAAAAATGACTTGTGAATTTGGTGAATTTGGAGTGCTTACAGTGGAGTTTCATATTAATTAAAACACTAGCCTTGGCAAGTAAACAGGGTGTCTGAAACCTGCTTGTGTAGGTGAATTTTTAAGAACAGAGAGGTCAGGTTTAGTCCAAGCATGGTACAGTTAATATGAGGAATTATAGCTTAAATTTAAATTAAAATAACTGAACTAACCACTGTATGCTTTGTGATTTTATACAAGGGCTTGTGATAAACCCCTACAGTCTTTGTCCAATACTTTGTTAACACACCTGTATATGAAAGTAAACTAATCTGAAAAGTTGACGACCTATGCTGCTCAGAGGGAATATATTGTAGACCCAGGTTAATATAATCACACAGACAGTTGATGTCATTGTCCAATGTTTTTGGAAAGAAGTTATATCCAATTAATATCCAATTAATTTTGAAGGTTGTTTTGTAAGTCCAATTAGTTTTAAAAAGAGTTGACCGGATCCTCCTAGAACATATCATTATCTCAAAGATAAGAACTGTCAAGGCAGATTTAATTGGGACTCCTGATGTATTCAATGGAGGGAAAATCCTATATGAAGCCCAGAGCAAGACCCCATTCTATACCATTGATCTTGCAAGCTGATGTGATCCATGCTCTGAAGGTCCCTAAAAAAACTGATTGCTGTTTGATAAAATTCAGAAGTCTCTGCCTTTTGAAGACAGTTACTTATTTTCCTATATCCTACACTACACTTCCATATACTTTAAGATAAGCATATATTTGAATTTATATCTCTTATATTGGATGTATTGCTATAAAAGGTATAGAAATTATTTGTTAGTTTTAAGAGTGATATATTGAACATTATAGGACGTAGCTGTGGGTGCTTTAGCTTTTTGCATTTTATAGCCTGAAGGCTAAATATATGACAACCATATCTGTATTACTGTATTGAAATATTAATGCTGTTAAACCTGTAAAAGCACTGGATTGCCCAGATTGCTTATTACTTGGGATTTATGGTGGTCTGCGCAACCAACCAACCCAATTTTTAAAGCATTTAATAAACTAAAAGGGCACTACTACTGCTCTGATACGTTAAAACTTAAAATTAAATGAGTGTGTGTGTGGCAGAGCAGGGCTCTGCCCTTGGAAATACTGGCAGGGATGGAGTTCAATTCTCCTCCCTGCCCAGGTTGATTGTGTCAGGTGGGAGCAAATCAATCAATCAATCATCCAATTAAGCACCCAGCCACCTGGCATGAAAGGAGGCCTCAGCCTCCCATCTGGGGGAGAGTTCTAGAAGGAGAGGAAGTAAGAGTGGTTTTTTGTGTGTGCTGTTCTTTTTAGTTTTGAATCCAGTGAAGGCAACACCCAGCCTGGAAGCCTTATTCTTGTAAGTTTAATTGTGTTGATTTTGTGTCTTAGAAACCTGTTTTATTTGGCCTTCGTGCCGGTTTATTTTGTATTTTTGTATATCAAAAGCTTTATTTTTGAACTTTCACACTGCCTAAGAGTCTCAACCTCTGTCATCCTTGTCACAGTGTGATTTTCTTGATTGTTAAAAAGTTGTCTGAACAGTCCAAATGGTGTACAAAAGGCAGTCTTTGCCCGATCTTTCTCCACCACCAGGACTTGATTGTAACCACTAGCTAGATCGAGAGTTGAGAACAGTCGTGTCCCAGTAAGAGCATCAAGGGATTCTTCGATTCTTGGAAGCTGGTAGGCGTCTTTTCGTGTCTTGCTGTTCAATGACCAATAGTCAACACACATTCGAAGACTTCTGTTCTTCTTCTGCACCAGTACAATCGGGGATGAGTAGGTGTTACTACTTTCCCTAATAATTTGAGCATCCAATAATTGCCTAATATGAGCCTTGACCGCCTAGATCTGTGATGGCGAAATAGGACGATAACGCTGGTGCACTGGCACCTTGTCTGTTAAGGAGATCTCATGGGCAATTAAATTTGTACATCCCAAATTACTGTCCTCTCGAGAAAACACTGACTGATATTTTAGGATTAACTCCCTAGCCTGCCTCCCTTCTTCCTCAGCAAGACCTGTCCAACTTGGGAGATCTAACTTGGGTAATATAGTGGACGGTCTGTAAGGACACATGAGCAATACATTCCTGAGCAATGGCATCCAAGGAAAACTCAAAATCAGTGCTTCATTCTCAGTTCAGGGTTCCACAGCATGCAAGGTCCCAACCACAGTGTGAGGTTGTAACCAGGCCTCAGTGCCGTCTACATTAGTTACAGGGACATACAGAAGCCCTCGCTGTAGGCCAACTAACGCCAGGGATACTAATAACCCATCAAGGAGAGTTCCTTCACTAGGTCCTGGGGGCTCTAAAAGAAATTCTACTCTGCCCATGGAGTTAACCTGTGGACAGGTAGCAGGCACAATGACAATGTGCCTGCGGCAACACACACTGGAGTCTTACCCTGCACTCTCAACCTACTTACAGAGGGGGAATTAACCAATGCCTCAGCCTTCTGACAATATCGTCATGCTCTTTAACAACCATGACTCCCCGATTGGGAATACGTCTCCCCAGCAGACTTATCTCCAACTCCAGGTACCCCACATATGGTATTGCAAGCCTGTTGGCTGCTTTAAGGCTAAGCTAAACCACAATTACAAAGCCTTTCCCTCCCTAAACAGGCAAAGTGTTCATTAAATAAGCTCTCTGTAATTGTAGTGACCATGGATTCTGTAACCAGTAAACAAGGGACATTGACCTCCCCCATAATAACATCTACTACTGGGCAAGATCCCACCAACTGCTGAATCAAAGTGGGACATACTGAAACTGTCTTACTAGAGCCCATGACCTCCCCTCCCAGTGTGTGGCTCTGCACGCTGAAGGGTTCTAGTTTTCCGTCTGCCCTGAAGGTACAAGAAGTTCTGGTCTTATTGCACTAATTCCTGGTGGTGGGTTGTCTAATCTTGAATCTGGGGATCTACAAAAATGTGCTATGTGGCCAGGCTGGCTGCAACGTGTACATATAGGCTGTCCATCGTTTGTGCGTTGAAACTTATTTCCCTTGGGAGACCCCCTTCCCCGGCCCGGTATAAACCCATCCTGTGTCCCCAAGGTCTTTACTAACAAATACAATTGAGCTTGCCGTCCGTCAACAATATCTTTCAACTTAGCCAAATCAGAGTGATTTGCACTAACCGCCTCACAGCTAACAGCAGCTTGTGTTTCACAGGAACAGGGAGCAGTCCTCACAGGTTTCTCTCGAACTGGCTGTCCCTCCTCAACCCAGCGAATTGCTTCTTTGCATAGGTCGAGCAGGGAGAACTCTACATTCTCACGCACCAACATTAAGTTCCCGTCAGAGCATGTGATCTCTTACATTTTCACAAAACTGGTCCCTTAACTACCGGGGAATTAGGCAGAGGCGCCGGAAGGACTGCACAAGTGGGTGGGCCAGCCAAACAAATTAATTTCTGAGGGCATTAACTACCACGTCATAACACAGCTACCTGTTGCAGCATCACTTCAAAATATCACTGATCAGCACTCACTACTACACAAAATGGCAGAATTGAGTATAGCTACTACATCAAATAACTTCTGTCACCTCCTTGGAATTAAAAATCACAGGTGTATTTGAGAATCACATTCTCAAATACACCAGTGGTGCAATCGGCAAACTTTTTTCTTTAGATTAATCATGTCGTCATTTTTTAACTGTAGCCTAATCGATGTATTGATTATTAAAAATAACAAAAACATCATTTTGTTTTAACAGAAGAAAAAAAACTGAGCTGAATAGTTCAAACATCTATGCACAGCTTACATTTAAATTAGGAAAGAAATACAAGGGACTTTAACAACTGAAAACAACAATACACATGTGTCCCCATCAGAGGTCCCTTTGTATTAATAACATAAAACAAAACTATATTTTAACCAAAGTAATTTTCAAAGCAAATCAAGCATTAAACATATTGTAAAGGTAACTTACAGTAACATAGTCTGGGTGGCTTAGTTCATTGTTTAATCAGCTAGTCTTCTGTCTTGTCGGTAGCTGGGGTAATTTTCAGTATTTACAGAACACTCAAGAAAATTCCGAACTAGTGGGAACTATATATACGCAACAAAAGTTTAAAATGTTCAGCAGTCCAATTCAGTTAATCCCATTTTCCAAAAAAACTATTCCTGGCATCACTAAATCCACAAAATGACTTGGCAACTTGTACAAGGTCCAAAGCACCAGTAATGTCTTTATGTGCGTGTAGAAACATAACATGATTCATGCGCTTTTGTGTCATAGTAGATCTCAGGTAGGTTTTAATTCTCCGCATTGCTGAAAAACTTTGCTCTGCAGTTGCATTGGACATAGGGATTGATAGCGAATGAGTTTATCAACTTCTGCAAGGAGTTGCCGTGCCCCCTCATCACTAGTATGTCCACGATAGTGGACAGTTTTGTCACTTTGTTTATGCTTGATGTCATCTTCTGATTGAATGTTTTCAGCAAATCTTTAAGCATACTCAGGTGAATATGGAGACGATCAAAATCAAAGTCACCAGTATATAAACTGTGGATTTCATTCGGAATTTCAGCAACATCTCCATTGGCAGCTGAGATCACAAGATTCTTGATTTGCTTAAGTACTTTCAGAGTTTCCTGATTAAACCTCCTATCCAGCTCACAGTTAAGAATGTCTAGCAGCTGAAAGAATTGTTGGCGAAAGTATTCTTCAGGAGTTGTAAACACATGTGGTACACTTCCATCATTAATGCGTCTCTGTAACCGTCGAATCCATTGTGGCAGGGATGGCGGGTTGGTTAGATCTTTTGAAGCATCCAAAGCATCTGCATACAGTTCAGCAAAGTAGGTGTCAGAGTGCATTCTATTTAAGTGTTCCCAAAGGGTGGCAGCGCAAGTCATGGCAGTCTCAGCAGTAACAGTCTTTGATTGTAACGCTCTAGCTACTTGAAGGCAAACTTGAAGGCAAACTTTCAGTCCAAAGAAGGTGTCGAATTTTTCCATTAATAGAAATCAGTCCTGGAGCTTTTTTCCACTTCTCTACCTTCAATGACAATAGCGTCCAGGGTATTGAGGATTGCTTGATAATTTTCCAGCATTGACCTAATAGCTGGTGTTCTTGCTGTCCACCGGGTTTCACACTAAGGTTTCAAGGACTTATGGTGGTCTAGTGGGAATGATGCCTGCATGGTTTCAAATAGGGCTAGTCTTTTTGCAGAGGCATGGATTGTGCTGTGGACTTCATGAACTGCTTCAAACGCACTTCTAACCATTAAGCAACTCTTTGCGGCTTCTTGCAAAACAAGGTTGAGGCTGTGATTTAAGCAATGAATCGATAAGGCTTTGGGATTTTCTTTCTTCATTAGGGTGGCTACACCGGCCGTTTTTCCTTGTAGGACACTGGCACCATCGTATGTCTGTCTGCGGATGTTTTTCAAGTCTAACCCCATTCTTAACAGTATATCTTATTGTGTTAACAAGAGACATCACATTGGTCTTCGAGCAATCCAACAAACTCTTCCGCAACCTTGTATGTATCATCAACGTAACGGATGGCAAACACAAGCTGTTCAATTTCTTATTGAGCCATTGCTCCATTTCTTTGTTGTTTGTCAAAAACGAGCTTGTTTAGCTTCTGCAAGTTGCTTTGATCTTCTGAATGTCCCCTAACTGCCAGCACTTGTCTCATAAGATACTGGATACATTTCAGTTGCTCTAAAAAACAAGTGCGATTTGTAGCTTGCTCGGCTTCTTTCTGTCGTTGCAGCTGAACATCCACATTCACATTACAAGTATAAATCCTTCCAATTATTCATGCCAAGTGAAATAAACGCATTATCTCCACATTTAAAAAAGTTCAGTTTCTTAACTGTAGCAAATCTACACAGAGTGCAGAAGGCTTTCTTTCTGTTTACACAAAGCACAAGCCACGGTCTATCTTTGTACCAGTCAAAATTGAAAAATCTCAACCGTGATTTCTCGCCAGATCCATATACGCGAGCAGTTTGTTGTTTCAAAATGGGTAATCTATTTGCTTCAGTGGATATGCTGCAGCAAGGTAGCTCACAATCTACAGCCAACGGGTTAACTACTGTTTTGGTGGTAGACAAAGTTGAAGGCTCCGTTACGGTATTCTGTTCAACTGGAGCAGAATCACTCTCTTCAAGCAAAGACTGTCTTTTCTTCTTAGACGTGCCACCCTCTTCGTTTCTTTCAGCACACAAATGTTTGTCTGCTCTCGGTGCAGCGATTGGCTTATAAAAATTCCTCAAATCCACCTCCACACATTGAGGTAAGTATAGGCCTACTTCAATACCGTTAGTTAGCTCGGCTTGCGTATTTTGAGAAAAATGCGGGAAAGCAACTTAAAAAAAACAATATATATATATATATATATATATATATATATATATATATATATATATATATATATATATATTGTGAACGAGCTCACCCACTCGGGTTCGTTGCCCCTTTAAAACTGACCCACAACACACACAGGAATGGAGTTTCAAGCGCTGGCGCGCTAATTTTAATTATACACAAAATCAAACAAATACAAAACAAAACCTAACTCCGTTTTGGAGTACTTACTACACAGGTTAATCCCTGACTAACTTGCAGGACGGCTAAGCCGTTTACCTGGCATACAAACAAAAACCCCACCGGTTTACACAGCACTTACTTTTCTTTTATTACTGCTTGGAAGCAGAGCACCTCTCTTCTGCTTCCTTCTACTCAGCAGCCCTTAACAGACTGGCTGCTTTCTTTAAATACCCTGCACTAATTTAATAATAAGCACCAGGTGCAGGGAATGATTCATAATAAAACAATTAACAAATCAATTAAACAATAAAGTAAAACAATTAAACTAAACAAAAAGGTGCATTTTCTCTTCAGGGAGGTTTTAACCCCCTCCCTGCTGTCTCACACATCCCGCTGCCTTACATATCCTTCCCCCCAAGTGTGCAACACTGACGGCCATTCCAAGGCCACCTCCCCCCCTAAAACATAACCACCCACCCTCGAGTCCATAAATGTCCTTTTTCGCCCTCTTCCACGGGCGGACTTGAGGGTGGATCGGTCCACATCCCGGCCCAGCCAGGTAAGGACCGCGCACCGGCGACGAGGGGACCCAACGGTTCGACAGGGGCAACTGGAGCGTAGGCCGGGGCACTGGAGGATGCAGCAGTGGACAGAGGTCTTCCCCTGGGAACCGGCGCAGTGACGTCCGATCACCCAGGAGAAGCGAAGCAGCAAACGGGGAGCGACAGCGACATCTGGCAGCAGCCCAGCGACGTCTGGGTGCTCGGGGAGAGCGGAGCAGGGAACCAGGGGCAGAGCTGTGGCCAGTTGCATACTCCTGGGCTCTAGGTCTAGCACAGGGAGGTCCAGGAAGACCGGCAGGGTGTCCCTGAGCAAGGGGTGAAGGACTGGACGCAGCGACGCCGGACTGGACCGTAGGGGTGGTGGTCGGGGCTGCGGTGGAGGTATGCTTTTCGCCTCCCCTCTGGGCTCCGGAAGCGGCGGCTCCTCCCCTCTGGGCTCCGGAAGCGGCGGCTCCTCCCCTCTGGGCTCCGGAAGCGGCGGCTCCTCCCCTCTGGGCTCTGTCAGCGGCGGCTTCTCCCCTCTGGGCTCTGGGGCTGGAGTCAGCGGGGCACCTCTTGCTTGCTCCCACTTTTGGAGCAGCAGGTCTAGCTCCGTCGGCTCCGGATCCGGCAGCCCTAGCTCCATTCTCCACTTCTTGTTTTGCTCTTTTTGAGCAGCGGTGTTCTTACTGATCATTGCGATCAACTCTTTAAAATCCATCTTCTGGGTCATAGGGGCGCCCACACTTTCTGCCACCATATGTGAACGAGCTCACCCACTCGGTTTCGTTGCCCCTTTAAAACTGACCCACAACACACACAGGAATGGCGTTTCAAGCGCTGACGCGCTAATTTTAATTATACACAAAATCAAACAAATACAAAACAAAACCTAACTCCGTTTTGGAGTACTTACTACACAGGTTAATCCCTGACTAACTTGCAGGACGGCTAAGCCGTTTACCTGGCATACAAACAAAAACCCCACCGGTTTACACAGCACTTACTTTTCTTTTATCACTGCTCGGAAGCAGAGCACCTCTCTTCTGCTTCCTTCTACTCAGCAGCCCTTAACAGACTGGCTGCTTTCTTTAAATACCCTGCACCTGGCTCTAATTTAATAATAAGTACCAGGTGCAGGGAATGATTCATAATAAAACAATTAACAAATCAATTAAACATAAAGTAAAACAATTAAACTAAACAAAAGGTGCATTTTCTTTTCAGGGAGGTTTTAACCCCCTCCCTGCTGTCTCACACATCCCGCTGCCTTACAATATATATATATATATATATATATATATATATATATATATATATATATATATATATATATATATATATATAAAATAGTATATTCCTGGGTAATGTGGTATCAAATGTAAATAAAACACAACTCTGGATACAGAAGGTGATTACGGGCCATTTGGAAAGTACATTTCAATAAAAATCACTACATTTGTCAGAGAGTTCAACACCCCTTTTTGAAACTATAGTATCGTCTTTCCAGCACCCACGAATATACGGAAGATCGAATTAATATTTATAAACATCTCGCGCCTGAACTTGCACCCAGACCTAGTAGTATGGAAGCCGGTTTAATCAATCCAAACGTATAGCATCGTGAAGTTTGTCACATAGGATTTATTAAAATGCTTAATTTGTGGATGTATTTGACTTATCTGTCTCACTGTGTTTTGGAAGAGCGATGAGATTAAGTGCATTTTATTTTTTAAGTTTTTTTTTTTTCGCTCTCACTGTAAAAAGTGGGTGGGCAGGGCCCCCTGTTTTAGTGCATGGGCAGTGGCCTCTTGGCCCACCCGTCTCCGGCACCTATGGAATTAGGCATGACATTAGGGTTACTCCGAACCCCCGTATCCATTAACACCATTAAAGCATGAGAGACTCCCCATTATGTTGTTTTCAGTCAAAAAATTATTGCTGCAGCCCAACATTACGAGCACAACCATACCTTTCCATTAAAATCATTAATATTTTTTCTAGATCTTCTCTTACTTCACTAGGTCAAAATTTAATTTCAGTCGGAGCTGCACCATCCAAATGATCATAAATGAACATAGCCTTCTCTAACTGGGATATATGCCTTGTTCTAATGCATCTCCTCCACCCAATCTTCTACCGAAAGGGGGCAGGGGGGGAGGGACTTCCTCTCTCGAAGAAGATAAATTACCCGCTCCACTGGGACACTAACCTCCCTGGGTATTGAAGGCCCTTGAACCCTGGGTTGCGTTCCCTTGTGAGCCTAGCATTGTCAGCCTGTAAGGTCTGTAACTGCTCACGCAATGTCTGCAATTCAGCCTCTATATCCCCTGTAGACATTTAAAACAAATTACTCTGTTACACCCACAACTAAAACACAATCTCAAATCAATCTTCTCCAAGATCTTGGGTATTCACACGTTAGCTTCCCAGAACTCCACCACTGCAGTCCTTGTCGTTGTACTGTTCTTTCTTTTCTTAGCAAAATGTTACTTTCTATCATAGACCATTTCCCAAAGTTACTATTTTCATTGCTCTTATAATCACAACAAAAATTCTTGGCTTGATCCTGTTGACTGCGCCAGACTGTAGCACCCCCTATGGGTCTAAGACTACGTCACCCCTCAGGAGCAAAAGGAGAGCTCTGAAAAAGGCTTATAATCAATTACCACAATATGCTTCAAATTCCCCACTCAAGTTGTTATCAAATGAAGGACAAAATACACCAAGAAAAGTTTATTTGGTCTCAGCTGGCACAAAGTTACCTGGACCAGCAAGTGATAAAAAGAGCAATGACTTACAATTCAGTATAAATAGTACATTCAATATTAAGATCAGTAAAATCAACTAAAAGCAATAATTAAATAATATTAAGTCAATAGACACAGGTTATCTTCAATTGCATTGGAGATAGCAAGTAAAAGCATCAAGGACCAGATCTTAAGTCTCCACTTCCAGGGGTCACAGGCACCAGACTTAAAAAAAGGCTGTACATCCAACAATAAGAAATCAAATACATGGAAAATACAATAACCCAAGTACTCAACCAATCCCCTTCACAACAAATAAAGTGATAAAAAATAAGAAATAAATACAGGCAAAACCACCGCAACAATAATAATAATAAACAACAACCCCACCCTATCTAAATCAACTGTCTGTCACCCAGCCCGAGAGGGTTGCTGTTGTACTGCCACTTCAAAGGAACACCTCTAATAGAGTATGTTATCCTTGTGAAATAGTCTAAACAGGTAAACAGTCCTCGAGTTACTCTTTCCACAACTGCACACATATTTCAGGGGATATTTATTTATTTTTAAATCACAAATAAATAGAACAGCGACTGGCACAAGCTCTGCTTCCTCACTCTAAAAAGAAACAAACCGCATTCAAGAGTGGATAGAACTTTAAAGTTTTAAAATAAAAATACAAATTACCGCTCTAAAAGAAGTGTTCATTGCGGTTTGGCCAATACACCATCACGGTTCTTCCTATAAATAAATGGTACTTATAAAACGTTGGTTTCTAAACAAGAAACAATAAAACAAAACCAGAAACAAAGAACAAAGCAGCCAGCCTACCTTTGAAACAGTCTGGGGAGCAGGGAGCACACAGCGTGGATTGCAGCTACAGATATGCCTCATCATGACTGGGGGAAAGCTGTCATGCAGGTGTCTGTTATCAAACTATTTTTATACGCCAGGTAAGTATCAGTTAGCGACATTAATTAGTCCCACCTGCTACACAAGTTAGATAATTTAGTTAGTTAGAATTATATTAGGTAAGTAGAGAAGTTAGATAGATAGATATTTATTTTTGAAAATACTTTATTAAACACTTATAAAAAAGTCAAAAACACTGAAAAAAACATTAAACACCATGTCATAACAAATTAACACAATTGTTTCATTGAATAAATATTAATATTAGTAAAGCCAATTATATGAATTCAAAGACCACAATATCAAAACTTCACACAAAGTTTATCATCTTCAATGTCACACAACACATCATCTACACACCAAATCTGCTGAAAGCTCTCTAAATTATTTGTAGTTTTATAATAGCTAAAATCTAGCTTCATTCTGCTTAATAACATTCTAAAAATGGTAATAGGATCTTCACTACTAAAACCAATAATCTTATTTTTTCTACTTTTTAAAATAGCCAATTCGGCTTGTCCAAAAATACAATTAACAAGTTGAATTTTAAAATTGCCCTTTTTGCTAGATCTAAAACTAAAGATGACGTCACTTAACTGGAAACCCAGTCCAACAATAATATTTCTCAGCACATTGAACATGGGTTTTAATCTTTTACAAAAAAGAAAACAAAGAAAAACTTTCATTTTGCCCTTTTTGCTCTGAGAGCAAAAAGGGCAACTATCTTTAAACTTCAGGGTTAATAATACACACAAAAGAATTAACAGCAAGAACAGTGTGTAAAATTATCCACTGCAGATCACCTGATCTTTTTGGTAATGGTGGCTTGGATAAGGAACCCTACAAGCGCCAAGAGGCTCTTCTAACAGCCAGTATAAGGTTACATTCCCAGGATCCCTCTTTACTGTCAGTAGCTTCCATGCTTTAAATAAACTGCCATATTATTCTGGCAGCTGTTTCAGATTCAATTTATTAAACTGACAAAAAAACAAAAGTTTTATCTAACCCCATCCCACCCACCTGGCGAAGGAACAAAGAAGCAAATTGCATCCAAGAATGTCTCTCAGGGGAATACAGCAACCTCTGCAGGGCTTGAAGCCGGAATGCAGCAATTCTGCTGGAAATATCTATAAGGCACTGCCCCCCTTCAACCAATGGCAAGTAGACCACACTCTTTCTTACCCAGTGCACTCCACTCCAAAAAAAATCCAACAGTGCTGATTGAACTTGCCTAACCAAATTTTCCAGGGGGTCTAAACAGATAAAACGATGCCATAAGCTAGAGGTCACCAAGTTATTGATTATCAACATTCTTCCTCTATAGAAGAGTTGTCAGATCAACCACCTCCATCTCTGGCCTTCTCCTTCTCCAGCATTCCCTCCCATTTTTTTTATATTGTTGTCACCTAGATATACTCCCACATAACGGATTCCACCCTTGCTCCATTATAATCTACTGGGTAAATCTGGAGGACGACCACCTTTCTTGTCTCCTATAAGCAAACCATTGCTTTTAGCCCAGTTTATCCTTGCCGATGACGACCTTTCAAACAGTCTTTGACAGATAGTTAACTGAACAATATCTGCTTGATTGATCACTATAACTGTAATGTCATCAGCATAAGCTGTGATCTTCACTGGTTCACTGGAAACCTGAGGGATGGACAGACCAGTCAAAGGCTGTATAGCCAATGCATATAGCATTCCAGACAATGAGCACCCTTGCCTAATGCCTCTCTTTACGGGGAAAGGGGTACTCAAACCACCATTAAATTTTCAAATTTAAAAATGTCACAATAGAAAAATTGAATTGTTTCTATAAAACCGGACCCAAACCCAAACACTTCCAAAGCTCTCCAGAGGTTACTAACCATGGTCGACCCTATCAAAAGCTTTTTCTTGATCAAGCGACACTAAACCTGCCCTAAAACCAAATAATTTGGAGGCTGCCAGAATGTCTTGAATCAAACTTTTTTTTTAAATGGATTTGTCAGGTATTCAATAAGTTTGATCTGAATGCACCACCTTTCTTATTACAGTCTGTAAAACGATTTGCCAGGGCTTTAGTCCAGGGCAGCGTGGACTGCAGCTACAGATATGCCTCGTCAGGACCAAGGGAAAGCTGCCATGCAGGTGCCTGTTATCAAACTATTTTTATATGCCAGATAAGTATCAACTAGCGACATTCATTAGTCCCACCTGCTACACATAAGTTAGATAATTTAGTTAGAATTATATTAGATAAGTAGAGAAGTTAGATAAAGTTAGTAATTTAGTTAGGTAGAAAAAAAGACAGACAGACAGAAGTCTACTACATCACATTACTAAGGTAAGAACCCTTTATATTTATATATATTTTATAACTGCGTTTAGAACACGGAAACTGCAAACGATAAAAGTAAAAAGAAAAAAAAGGATGAGTGCTGTATTTTGAATGACCATTCCAAACACTGTTTTATAATTTAAATGGCCTTTTGTGAAATGTTAATTTTAATGCCCTCACATGATAAACATTATTAAACAGTGCGAAAGATATCACTTTCTTTAAGGTTCGTAGCCCCTAAAATCAGACCTAGACAGTACTTTCGTGCTGTTTTATTAATTACAGAAATCAAAGCCAAATGAACAAAAACAAAACAAAACCTAACTCTGTTTTTGGAGCGCTAACTAAACTGTTCAGGAACCTAACTAACAGCCTGGACTGCTAGGCCGTTTACTAGTTACAAAACCACTTTTACACAATTACACATAACAACAATACACAAAAGGTTTACACAGTCCCTTTTTCTTACTGCCAGCCTCTAGCCTTCAGACTGCCCAGAAAAAACATTTGCTACACCCAGGCAAGTGTAACCTGCTGCGGCGAGAGACCACCATCCTGGGACACATTGTTGGGGCCAACGGGATCATTACGGCCCTCGAAAAGGTGAAGACCGTCCGGAACTGGCCAACGCCGACATCCGTAGCGCAGGTACGTAGCTTCCTGGGGCTGGCGTCCTTCTACCAACGCTTCATGAAAGACTTTGACCGACTAGCGAAGCCTCTACATCGCCTAACTGAGAAGGTATGCCGGTTCCAGTGGGACCCTGACTGCCAGGAAGCCTTCAACCTGCTCCGGGTAGCACTCACCCAGACCCCGGTTCTCGCCTTCCCGGATCCCCAGAAGGAATTGGTCCTGGACACTGATGCCAGCAACGTGGGCATCAGGGCCGTACTGGCACAACCGACGCCGAAAGAGGAGCGAGTGGTAGCCTATTTCAGCAAGACGCTTAGGAAGATGGAGCAGAACTTCTCACACCGGCAGCCCTCCAACAGCAGCAGCAGGATGACCCAGAGGTGGGCCCTATCCATCAGTGGAAGTTGGCCGGACAGCGACCCCGTAAGGAGGACCTTGCCCAGCTCTCCCCCTCAGTCAAGGCACTCTACGGCCAGTGGGAAAGTTTGGAAACCAAGGAAGGCGTCCTGTATCGGCGCTGGCGAGACCCTGCCAAAGACCACCATCGCTGGCAACTCGTAGTTCCATGGAGCCTCTGACCTGAAGTCCTCCGAGCTGTGCACGGCGGCCCTGGTGTTGGCCACTTTGGCGTCGCTAAGACCCTCGCCCGACTCCGCCAGCGATTCTACTGGGGCCCGTGCCGCGCAGACGTGGAAACACACTGTCGACTCCTGCACCACCAAGAAGGGCCCCCTGGACCGTGGCCACTCAACACTGCAGCAGTACCAAGTGGGGGCACCCCTCGAACGGGTGGGGGTCGATGTCCTGGGCTCCTTTTCCCGCACAGATAGCGGCAACCGTTACGTTCTCTTGGCGATGGACTACTTTACGAAGTGGCCCGAGGCGTATGCAGTGCCCGATCAAGGCGCCACCTGTGCAGACACTCTACTGGAGGGGATGTTCTGTCGGTCCGGGGACCCTGAGGAGCTGCACAGCGACCAGGAAAGGAACTTCGAGTCCCAGGTCCTTCCGAGGGTTTATGACCGACTGGGTGTTCGCAAGACCAGGACGATGCCTCTCCACCCCCAGAGCGACGGGCTAGTGGAGCGTTTTAATAGGACACTGTCCACCCAGCTGGCGATCCTGACATCCAGCCACCAGCGCGAGTGGGATATTCACCTGCCCTTAACACTTCTGGCTTACCGGACCGCCACCCAAGAGTCTACGGGCTGCACCCCGGCCGCTCTGATGTTTGGCTGCGAGCTGCGCACCCCAGTTGAGCTGCTGTTGGGAAGCTGCCAGAACCCGGAGTTGAGGGGGCCCCGGACCGGAATACCTGACCACTCTCCAAGAGCACCTGGAGACTGCCCAGACCTTCGCCAGGGACCACCTACAGGGGGCCGGAGTCTGCCAGAAACGGGCCTATGACCACTGTGCCCGAGACCGAGGGTTCCTAGCAGGCGAGCTGGTTTGGGTGTACTTCCCACGGTGCCCGCTACCTGGGAAATAATTCCAGGGACCCCACGATCGACCACCTGTCCTGGCAAAGTCCCAGCGCCAGTACCACTCCTGCTTCGCCGGGCTCAGAGCCTGCCCACTCTGGGTCTGCACCAACCAGCCGCCGCCGCCTAGCCAGTCGTGCGCCTGCCTTGCCGGGCTCAGAGCCTGCCCGCTCTGGGTCTGCACCAACTAGCCGCCGCCGCCGAGCCAGTCCTGCTCCTGCCTCGCCGGATTCCAAGCCTGCTACGACAAGGAACAGAGCAGCCCCTGTGCCGGAGCTAGCGGCAGCGTAGGCCCCCAGCTCGTTTGAAACTTGAAACTCTAGCTGCCGCCCTCTGTAGGACTGCTTTGGCACGCCTGAAAAGGGACTCATTTGCATGTGCCGGAGCAAAGGACTGTGGGAAGGTACTTGCGCAGTTGCGAGTACCCGTTCCTCTAATTCTTTATAAAAATGTATAAAGTGTTATTGTGTTAAAATTAAGAGTTTTGTGTCTGTTGTTGCTCCTGTTACCCCCTTACATCTGTGTGAAATGTAGGTCAGTCACCGTTGTGTCGCTGTTAGTCCGTGTGTGCCCCCTCCCCTCTGTGCTCCCTGTTGGTGACAAGGTTTTCCCTTGTCTCAGTTCTTAGAGACGTGCTGTCCTTTTAAGGGTTGCTGAGAACTAAATAAGAACTCTTCTGCTTAAAATCCATTTCACTGAGGTTGTTGGGCAGTTAGTGTTTATGAATTTGTACAGTTAGTTGCAAATTACTTAAACTCTTTACCATAGCCTGTTTTCTGGCGGGAAACTTATATAATAGATGCAGGAGTTGACTATAAAATTCACACCTTAAAACTTTTAAATAATTATTCCCTGTCAGCACACTTGTCTGCAGTCGCTTTAATCGGCTCACAGGTCGGCTTCTAGACCATATTTTAGTATGCTTGTTTTCAAAAACATATGTTGCTGTTTTTTTGTTTAAATATTAAGTTGTAATGTGCAGTGGTAAAATATATAAATAAATAAATACATAAAAATTAGCCTTTGCTGCTTGTAACGCTATTTGAAACATTTTTTGTCATAGTCCCCTTACTAAAAAGTCCTGCAGGAAATTTTTCAGGATTTTCAGATAATTTTCCTGTAGGATATCCTGCAGGATGCCTGCATAAATACCTGCAGGACTGAAAATGTTTCTTACAAAAAAAAGTCCTGCAGGATTCCTGCACATGTATCCCACGGGCATTATTTTCTTTTAACATTAAAGTCTTGCAGGATTCCTGCACAAAAATCCAGTTTTTCTATAAAATATGTTTTCGTATAGGAATAATACTTATAACATTTCCTCTTGGGTTGCTTCACTTATTTAATTGTCCTTCAAATGGGCTCCTGCATAAAGACAATCAATATACTGTACTGTACTGTCCTATAGATATTCCTAAAGGAGTAGATGTAGGTCACAATTTAATTAAGTATAACAGAGAACATATAGGAATATATTTTTAATTAAGCACTCCATAGTCACGCCTCCCAAATTGAGCCAAATTCATCAGTAATCAAAAATACATCAATAATGTATGCCAGGCAGGTCATTTTAAATAGGAGATGGGTCGCGAGAAGGCAGTGAGTCATTGTTTCAGGTCCTAGGTCATTGATCTGCAAGACAAAAAATATGCTTGTAAAATACATTGCTATTTGATTATATCTCAATATAATATTCAGAGACAGATAGATAATTACACACGTAAACATAGAAATATACATGTATAAGTTTAACTTAATTAATGGACTTACATTTTTATAGCAATTTTATATTTTTGGCAGGTTTTACACTATTTTGCAACACCAAATATGATTTTTTCACAAGTTTTTCTTGACATTGCTTATCAGTTTGTAAAAAAAAAAAAAAAGTATATATATATATATATATAACTTTTCTCTGGGTGCAGCTCTCATATTTTTTTGTGGAACACCTGGGAATGTTCTCTGCACTGTTTCTACAAGGGGCACAAAATAATGAAGAAAATTATGTTTTACTCAATTACACTGTATTTTAACTAAGTAGTATATGTGCATGATACAAATGTAGGGTCACCGGTTATTAAATCTTATATCCAAAGTTATCATTGTGTTAAAATAATTTTACTACATATACATTTTTAAAACAAACAACAAAAAAGTCACATCACAAAAGTAATTATTTCAAAATGTAAAAAAGTATCAACATAGAAAATCATCAATTGACAGTGATTGCACCTGAAATGTTTATTTCAATGTTCTCACCTAGAATCAACTTTATTTTTCGGTATTAAGGGCTGGTTTGGCAACAGATCCCTTATTGGCATTACCAGCTCTTCCTGAAAGTCCATGGGTGGATAATACCTCCCTGCCAAAAACGGCCACAGCAAGGTCTTTGACCCTGACGGAGCAGGGACTGCCTCCTCTACCACATGCCTCTTGAATGGCATTACTTATGCCTAAATTTGAAGTGGTGGCTGTAGACTGTTAAATAATAATACAAAAAAACAAACATAAACAATTAAACAAACAAAAACAAACAATAATATGTAGACTGTGTACACTCACTTCTTAAAAATATATTAAGTGGAACATAAATTTGGAATCTTTTGTATAGCAATATAGCGGGGCTTCTCTCTCTCTCTCTCTCTCTCTCTCTCTATATATATATATATATATATATATATATATATACAGTACTGTGCAAAAGTTTTAGGCAGGTGTGAAAAAATGCTGTAAAGTAAGAATGCTTTCAAAAATAGACATGTTAGTAGATTATATTTATCAATTAACTAAATGCAAAGTGAGTGAACAGAAGAAAAATCTAAATCAAATCCATATTTGGTGTGACAGCCCTGTGCCTTCAAAACAGCATCAATTCTTCTAGGTACACTTGCACAAAGTCAGGAATTTTGTAGGCATATAGTCAGGTGTATGATTAAACAATTATACCAAACAGGTGCTAATGATCATCAATTCAATATGTAGGTTGAAACACAATCATTAACTGAACAGAAACAGCTGTGTAGGAGGAATAAAACTGGGTGAGGAGCAGCCAAACTCAGCTAACAAGGTGAGGTTGCTGAAGACAGTTTACTGTCAAAAGTCATACACCATGGCAAGACTGAGCACAGCAACAAGACACAAGGTAGTTATACTGCATCAGCAAGGTCTCTCCCAGGCAGAAATTTCAAGGCAGACAGGGGTTTCCAGATGTGCTGTCCAAGCTCTTTTGAAGAAGCACAAAGAAGCAGACAGCGTTGAGGACCGTAGAGCGCAGTGGTCGGCCAAGGAAACTTACTGCAGCAGATGAAAGACACATCATGCTTACTTCCCTTCGCAATCGGAAGATGTCAAGCAGTGCCATCAGCTCAGAACTGGCAGAAAACAGTGGGACCCTGGTACACCCATCTACTGTCCGGAGAAGTCTGGTCAGAAGTGGCCTTCATGGAAGACTTGCGGCCAAAAAGCCATACCTCCGACGTGGAAACAAGGCCAAGCGACTCAACTCTGCACGAAAACACAGGAACTGGGGTGCAGAAAAATGGCAGCAGGTGCTCTGCACTGATGAGTCAAAATTTGAAATATTTGGCTGTAGCAGAAGGCAGTTTGTTTGCCGAAGGGCTGGAAAGCGTACACGAATGAGTGTCTGCAGGCAACAGTGAAGCATGGTGGAGGTTCCTTGCAAGTTTGGGGCTGCATTTCTGCAAATGGAGTTGGGGATTTGGTCAGAATTAATGGTCTCCTCAATGCTGAGAAGTACAGGCAGATACTTATCCATCATGCAATACCATCAGGGAGGCATCTGATTGGCCCCAAATTTATTCTGCAGCATGACAACGACCCCAAACATACAGCGAAAGTCATTAACAACTATCTTCAGCGTAAAGAAGAACAAGGAGTCCTGGAAGTGATGGTATGGCCCCCACAGAGCCCTGATCTCAAAATCATCGAGTCTGTCTGGGATTACATGAAGAGAGAGAAGCAACTGAGGCTGCCTAAATCCACAGAAGAACTGTGGTTAGTTCTCCAAGATGTTTGGGCCAACCTACCTGCCGAGTTCCTTCAAAAACTGTGTGTATGTGTATCTAGGAGAATTGATGCTTGATGCTGTTTTGAAGGCAAAGGGTGGTCACACCAAATATGGATTTGATTTAGATTTTTCTTCTGTTCACTCACTTTGCATTTAGTTAATTGATAAATATAATCTATTAACATGTCTATTTTTGAAAGCATTCTTACTTTACAGCATTTTTTCACACCTGCCTAAAACTTTTGCACAGTACTGTATATATATATATATATATATATATATATATATATATACACATACAGTGCCTATAGAAAGTCTACACCCCCTTGAACTTTTTTCACATTTTGTTGTGTCAGTGCCTCAGATTCATGCATTTAAATGAGGTTTTTTTCCCCCACTTATCTACACACCATACTCCATACTCCACACTGTTAACTCCACACTCCACACTGTCTCCATCTCCCTGAGTTAATACCTTTGGCAGCAATTACAGCTGTGAATCTGTTGAGATAGGTCTCTACCAACTTTGCACACCTAGATTTGCCAATATTTGACCATTCTTCTTTACAAAACTGTTCAAGCTCTGTCAAGTTCGTTAGGAAGCGTTGATGGACAGCAATCTTCAAGTCATGCCACAAATTTTCGATTGGATTTAGGTCGGGGCTCTGACTGGGCCACTCAAGGACATTTACCTTTTTGTTCCTTAGCCACTCCAGTGTAGCTTTGGCTGTGTGCTTTGGGTTGTTGTCATGCTGAAAGGTGAACTTCCGTCCCAGTTTCAGCTTTCCTGCAGAGGGCAGCAGGTTTTCCTCAAGGACTTCTCTGTATTTTGCTCCATTCATTTTCCCTTCTATCCTGACAAGTGCCCCAGTCCCTGCCGATGAGAAACATCCCCATAACATGATGCTGCCACCACCATGCTTCACAGTAGGGATGGTGTTCTTTGGGTGATATGCTGTGTTGGGTTTGCGCCAAACATAACGCTTTGCATTTAGGCCAAAAAGTTCCATTTTAGTTTCGTCAGACCACAAAACTTTTTACCACCTGGCTAAAGAATCTCCTGAGTGTTTTTTTGCATACCACTTCTTAATAGTAGTCTTGACCGTGCTCCAAGAGATATTCAAGGCCTTTGATATTTTTTTATACCCATCCCCTGATCTGTGCCTTTCAACAACTTTGTCCCGGAGTCCTTTTGAAAGCGCCTTGGTGCTAATGGTTGAGACTTTGCTTTGAAATGCACTACCCAGCAGAGAAAACCTACAGGAACTGCTGAATTTATCCTGAAATCATGTGAATCACTACAATTTAACACAGGTGGAGGCCACTTAACTTGGTGTGTGATTTTGAAGGCGATTGGTTACACCTGAGCTAATTTAGGATTGCTATTACAAGGGGGGAGGACACTTATCCAACCAAGCTATTTCAGTTTTTATTTTTAATTAATTATCTACAAATTTCTAGAATATGTTTTTCACTTGGAAATTGTGGGGTAGCATGTGTACATAAATGAAAAAAATATATATTTTAATGCATTTTAATTCCAGGCTATAAGGCAACAAAAGGTGAACATTTTCAAAGGGGGTGTAGACTTATATATAATTTACCTGCTCTGTGGTTTGCTCCACATGTTTGTTCTTTTCTTTTTTGTTTTGGAAAGCAGCCTTTCGATATCCTATATTAATCCTAAAAAACATAAACACACAAATACCTGTATGTTTTTGCGATGTCCAATATTGACAGTCTTACAATTTTCATGTTTTCATTTATTTATGTAACAAATACTGAATGTACACTTGCATTATTTTGCTAAAACCAGTTACAGTGTATTAAGGGTATGAATAATCCTGGAGGCTACTGTGTATATATATATATATATATATATATATATATATATATATATATATATATATATATATATGGCTTCATATAAACACTAGGTTCTGGCATTTAAAACAGTATATCAGAAAAAAATAACAGAAAAAAAGTGCAATATTTGATAAACTAACCTTTTTGTAATGAAATGTTAAGACTTCTTAAGTCCTCGTTTTCATTTTTTAGTTTTGCCACAGTTTGTTTTAATTTTGTATTCTCCTCCTCTAATGTTGATGATGACTGGGGTTTGCTCATTATTTTTCACATCATAAGATCAGCCGTTTTCTTTTCAAGAGATATCTGTTAAGATAAAGAGATTGTTAAATACTTTTTTATTTACTTTTACAAGCGCAACAGTTGACAATACGCTACAGTATATTATGCTTCATACAAAGTTACTGGTCTTTTCTTCAGTCAAAATTGAGTGACATCTCTAATATAACCTACAAACAATAATTGCCTTATTTTATTAATATTTTTTATTTAATTATGTTCTAACCTTAGTAAAACCAGTGCTTGAAATGGGACGGTACTCATCGGTACACAGTACTGCCACTTCTCAATTTTAAGTATTTGAGTCCCGCCATTTCTGAATTTAAAAGACATTTGAGTAGCACTTTGGCACTTATCACTGACTATCCGACATCTGTATTTACTTTTAAAATGGAAACACGTGACAGTTTATTTAATATAAAATGTATGTACTAGGAGATACAAATGCTTTGGTTAAATGTGTACATGTTATCTGGAACAGAACTATACCTTTTTTATTTTTATTTTGTTTGGACAATCATCTTCCGAATCTGAAAAGACATATCTTCTACTTTGTTTCACCAATCTCCTCTCTGGAAGGGATTCATTGTTTTCTTTTGTTTTGTATTTTTTTATTTTTAAGTGTCAGAATGTGCCTACAGAAAGATCATTTTCCAAGTTGAAATTGATCAAAATCTACCCCAGGACTTCAAATTTCAGTCTGCGACCAGGGCCTACGAAGCCTTGCAACACCACTGCTCTGTACATAAGTAGGCTACAGTATATTCATGAACTTCTTATTTTTTTACTTGCTGTCAATTTTAAGTATTTCCGCTGGAGAACTCTCATCTTCATACTTCACATCAACTATGCTTCCTATGTCGAAAGATTTCTCACCATTCAATAAGGATCCACATATTTCACTGTAATAAATACTGTAACCTTTCCGTAGACATGCTCAAATGTAATAGTGTTATATTTTTATATTTGTATGTCAATTAACTAATTGTAAGGTGCTTTTTTAAAAAAAAAGAATGTAACGGGAGATCTGTGCTGACTATCTGGTGTATCCGTGATTCTGCAGGAAGAGGGCAGCAGTCTTGCAGGATCCGCCTGTCAGTCATGGCGATGACACGGAGAGGTGGGGAAGAGGGTGTGTGTGCTTTCCCTCTCTCTGAGTGGCTGAGAGGCGGGCCTTGGGGGATTGCTCGGCCCATAAGGACTGCGCTTAGTTGTGCATTCAGGTGGCCGGAGAGAGGATACCCAGTGACGCTGGCGGAAGACGTCAGTATAAAAAGGTGGCATTTATCGTAATGTATATTTACGTTTAATTTTTATTATAAATACATTTTATCTTCGGAAATTGTTAAGCTGTATTTTTTTTTTTAACATAAATATTTTAAAAACATTATTTTCTCGGTATAATTTATGTCTATGCATAGTTACAATCACTACTTGCCAATTGTGTATTTCCTTTCAAAAATGTCGTTCGTGGACATACTGTGGCGTAAGCAAATAAGTGTTTATGTAGGCTCACTTTAACAGTTTTATTATTTTCATGGTAAATTGCTTGGCGACTTTCAACCTTTTCAATAAATTGTGGGAAAGTGGGTACAAACACTTTTCTTCATGTAGAGAATACTGTTTTTTGACGTTTTGATCAAGTCTACGTGGGATATCTAAACCTGTTTTAATATAGAAAATGTAATATAGTGGAAGATGGTGTTTTAAGGTGTATATAAAATTTGAGAAAACGATTGGCTTCCTATACATACTGTCCTAAAGTGCAGTTAAATTATTTATATGAACATCTGTAATCTTAGTTGACATGGTGGATGTACTCACACAGCACCAAATACTGTAATAATAATTCAGATAGCTCTCCAATTTTATGTAGTACCCTGTGCAAATCTCTGATCCTCACTTCTACAATAAAAGTCCCCACTCACCAGTCATTGTATTTCAGGAAAGAGAAAATGTCATATCACAGGTATACTTTTTACTTTTAGATTATTATGTGAAGCTCCATGTGAGAACTTGCTCTTAACATTATCTGATTTAATTATGTTTTACATCAGATCTCATGAATCAAATATAAAGATATACAGTATTCATTGCATACCATACAGTAATACTTATGTCTATATACATTTTTCAATAACAAAGATATTTAAAACATACACTTTTATTAAAACAAAATATACACAATACAATAAAAACAAAGATGTTAGGGTGGGTATGAGAAGGGAAAGATATTTTTAGAGAAGGTGTGGTTTAATTCCATGCTGGAGTTTTTTTTAGGAATATATCATTACCAGTGTCATTCATATGGACACCACCCCCCCTAAAAAGACCAACCTGATCATATTTAATTTCGGGGTGCCAAATTGAATCCCCCTAAACCCCTTACAAAATCCGAAATTACATTGTTCACCCAGTAACGTGCTTTGTTTATTTTTGGAGATGCCTTTACATCTTTTCAAAGATGTCACTGGGTGATGTACGAGAAAACTATTGTTGTATTTGGAAATAGGTCATGCAAATTTGTTAAATCTTCACTAATTCCACACTTTTCAATTTACCTAAATCATTGCCTCCAGCGTGAATCACCAGGCTATCAGGTTTGCAAGAAGGGAAATTAAAAAAAAAATCATAAACAAAACAAAACAAAAAAAAAGCCACCTAAGTCCCTCCGTCTGAACCTGGAGTTTGGCAGCTGCAGGTCCAGCCCGGCGTTTGTCTGGTACGGTGCCCCCAATGCACAAAACAGACCAGATTGATGTTTCTGCAAAAAAATAACAAGATGTTATTTACAATAGGTTGATTGCAACAATTACATACTAAAACAAAAACACAGCACACTTATTAGGGAAAGTGTACTTATTACATGAAACCAACAGTAAATTCAGTAAAATGCATGAATGTGGCCGAGGCAGGGGCACTGCTGTTATTGCAAATTCTGTGCTTGCTTCCTCAGTTCTTTCTTTGCCTGCCTTTTCTTCATTTGAGCAACTCACCATCAAGCTCCCCTCTCCTATGTCCCTCCCCCTTGCTGTTATCTACCGTCCACCTAAGAACAACTCTGCTTTTATTGCTGAGTTTTCAGAATTCCTCTCCCTCGTCTGCACTTCAACTGACAAAATCCTACTCCTAGTACTTCAACATTCATGTTGACTTGCCTTCCTCCCCACTAGTGACTGACTTTAACATGCTTCTGGACTGTCTTGGACTTTCTCAGTCTGTCAACGTCCCCACTCACACCCGAGGACACACCCTGGATCTGCTCATCACCAAGGGCCTTGATGTCTCCAATCTCTCCATCTCAGATGTCTCTCTCTCTCTCTCTGACCATTTCTTAATCACTGCTAATATTAATCTCTCTGCTCCTTCCTCCGCTACTGATACTGTTGTCTCCTTCCGTCCCAAGAATCTGCTGAATCCTCTGAAACTCTCAGTCTGTGTCTCTGCATCCCGTCTAGCTGGTACTCTCCCGTCCTCAGTTGATGATGTGGTGACCCTCTACAACGCCACCCTTACTCATATAATTGACACTGTTGCCCCGCTTACAACCAGAACTGTCAAGAAAGATCGAAACTGCCCACTGTACACCCTCGAACTTCGACTGCTTAAATCTGCCTGCCACAAGCTCGAGCACAAGTGGAGGTCATCTAGACAAACCGTTCACAGAGAGATCTGGACTGACCATCTCGCGAGCTACAGGCGTGCGCTTGCTGCGGCCAGGGTGAAATACTTCTCTGAAATCAAACTATAGGACACGGTAAACCCAATGTTCTCTTTAAGACCATTGACCAAATCCTACATCCAGCCACCGACAGATCCAACTCCTGTCCATCCTCCTCTCTTTCCATGATTTCTCCTCTTTCGGAACAAAATCGACAACATCTATTCTACGCTCGCCCACCACAAACCCAGTCATCACCTTGACGCTCCTCCGGTTGCCCCTCCTACCCTCTCCTCCTTCTCTCCTCTCTCCATTGCTGATGTTTCCGGTTTACTGTTGAAATCAACTACTGCCACATGCCCCCTGGACCCGTGGCCGACTAACCTTGTCCATCTCTGTGCGTCTGATCTTGCTCCCTCCATTATGAACACTCTCAACCTGTCCCTGGCTCGGTTCCTGCTGCCCTTAAGCTTACCCGAGTTACACCGGTACTCAAAAAACCCTCCCTTGACCCGGCTGACTTATCTAATTTCTGTCCCATCTCCAATCTCCCTTTTCTCTCAAAAACTCTCGAAAGGGCTGTAGCCAGTCAGCTGATCAAACATCTCACGGATAACAATCTTCTTGAATCTCTACAGTCTGGTTTCCGGCCATATCACAGTACTGAAACTGCTCTGCTCCGGATTGTGAATGATCTCTTCCTCAATGCTGATGCTGGTGATCCATCTGTGCTTGTTCTCCTTGACCTAACAGCTGCTTTTGACACCATAGATCATGGCATTCTTCTTGACCACCTTCAGAAGTATGCTGGGATCTCTGGAACCTGTCTCTCCTGGATGACCTCTTAACTATCCGGATGCATGCAGTCTAGTTTTCTATGCTGGACACAGTGGTGTTGCAAACCCAGTCACTTGTGGTGTCCCCCAAGGATCTGTTCTTGGGCCCCTTCTCTTCAATATCTACATGCTTCCCTTGGGTCACCTCATCCGCCAACACAGCCTCATATTTCACTTCTATGCTGACGACACCCAGCTCTACTTAAAACTCGACCCTGGAAGCCCCTCTGCCATGGTCCGGCTCTTGGCTTGCATTCAAGACATTGAGGCATGGATGTCTGCCAATTTTCTTCAGCTGAACACTAGCAAAGCTCAACTCCTTCTAGTAGGTCTAGTCTAGTATCTAAAACTCAACTTAAGAATCTAAATATAACTACCCTGAACCTCAGAAACTGTCTGCTGCTGCCTTCCCCCACAGTATGAAGCCTTGGTGTACTTCTTGACAGCAACCTCTCCTTTGATGCCCACATCTCCTCTGTGGTCAAATCTTCCTTCTACCATCTTCGAAACACCTCCAAAGTCCATCCTTACCTTTTCCTCCCAGATGCGGAGATACTTTGAGATGCATTTGTCTCCTCTCGACTCGACTACTGCAACTCTCTATATGGTGGTCTCCCAGCATGCACCATAAACCGACTGCAGCTAGTCCAGAATGCTGCTGCCAGGATCCTTGCTAGATGCAAAAAATGTGATCACATCAGCCTGTACAGACAGGTTGTAACAGTTTGGTGCAGTTACCATAGAGATGGGTGTAACAGCTGTACTAGAGAGGGGGTGTATGTGAGATTGCAGAGTGACCCCTGTTACAGAGAATCTGAATTGTCCCTTTTGTTATTCTGAGAATAAATCTATTGATTTGTCTGAGAAATTGAGTGCAACACATATTCCACCCACTACCACTGATGTGCAAATAATAATAATAATGGCTGCATATGCTTGGAAAACTTGTTGCATCACTCATATCTTATATTTTTAAAACCATTATATTGGACAGCTCTGTAGTGTTTATTTTTACCATATAAAGCATTTCAAATTCATCAAACTCCATTCACTTACAATAGCATTCCCAATACAATGAATATTTATGTTTACCATGATTATTTTTTAAACAAAAACGTCTTTATTTGACAAGAATATATTGTACAGCAAACCAAAGGGCCTCACAACAAAAGAGCTGTGGGAGTCCAGTGAGGGGAGGCCTGCGCCAAGACGCTGTTGGAATAGATCCGAACCTAACAGCACTCTGGAAGACGCCATCTACTAGTCAGGTCTGTACCCTCCACCCCACCGCTCCCACTGTGCCTATTTGTCTCGCCTGTCCTGCTATGACTGTCTCTCACATCCCTGTTCTGTCCTCTCGCCCTCGCCCTCTGCCCTCTCTATCCCCTCACTCTCTGTTAACACCTTTGAATTTCATGCTGTCCAACTAACCTCTCCCTGTCAACTCCTGCTAATTGTACTGTACCGTCCCCCTAGACCTCTCGCTCACTTTCTCGATGAACTCGACTACCTACTCTCCTCCCTCCCCTCTCTGTCTACCCCAACTGTCCTTTTAGGTGACTTCAATATCCATCTCTCCAACCCCAGCCACTCTGCCGGATTCCTCCCTCTCCTTCACTCCTTCGTCTTCTGTCTCTCTCCCCCCCCCCCCCCCTACCCACAAAGCAGGCCGTCAACTGGACCTCACCTTCTCCAGGGCCTACTGCCCCTCCACCCTCTCTGTCACCCCCCTGGACCTCTCTGATCACTATTTCATCTCTTTTTCTCTGTCTCTCCCCTCTCTCCCTACTCCTCCTACCCCCACTATCACCTCTCACCGTAACCTCCGCTCTCTCTCCCCCTCTGTCCTTGCCTCCACTGCTCTCTCTCACCTCCCTCCTGTCGACTCCTCCCAACTCTCTGTAGACTGCTACCTCCACCCTCTTCTCCTCCTCCCTCGACTCCCTCTGTCCCCTCACCTCTCGACCTGCTCGCCTCGCCCCTCCACTCCCCAACCCTGGCTCTCCTCTCCGCTCCGCTCAGCAAGAACCACACTGCGATCTGCTGAAAAGAAATGGAAGAGAATCAAACTCCCTGCTGCCCTAGACCTCAACCGCACTCTTCTCTCCTCCTTCCCCTCTACTCTCTCCTCTGCTAAATGTACTTATTTCCAATCTGTAATCCAAGCCTCCACTAACAACCCACGTAAACTATTCTCTACCTTCTCCTCCCTCCTAAACCCTCCCCCATCTCCTCTGATGACTTTGCCTCTTTCTTCTCTTCTAAAATCTCAGATATCCGCAAACTCTTTAACACCTCTCCCTCCCCCACCCCCTCCCGCTCCAACCCCTACACCCACTGCATCCCCTACTAACTCACCCTCCTTCTCCATCTTCTCTCCCCTCTCAGACTCTGACCTTTCCTCCCTGCTCCAGGGTCACAAACAAACCACATGTGCCCTGGACCCCCTCCCCACTCACCTCTTTCAAGCTGCTGCTCCTGCTCTACTTTCCTTCATCTCCTCCTTTCTCAACACCTCTCTCATTTCTGGTCTCTTTCCCTCTGCTTCAAACAAGCCTCTATCACTCCCCTCCTCAAAAAACCTACCTTCGACCCCACCTCCCTCCAAAGCTACCGTCCTGTCTCACTGCTACCCTTCCTCTCCAAAACCCTTGAGCGGGCTGTACACCGCCAGCTCTGCTTTCCTGTCCAACCACTCTCTGCTCGACCCTCTCCAATCTGGCTTCCGCTCTGCTCACTCCACTGAAACCACCCTCCTGTCTGTCACCAACTCACTAAACTCTGCCCGAGCTACCTCTCTCTCCTCTGTCCTAATTCTCCTCGACCTCTCTGCTGCCTTTGACACTGTTGATTACTCTATTCTACTATCCTGTCTCGCTGACCTGGGAATCTCTGGCACTGCTCTGGCCTGGTTCTCCTCCTACCTCTCCAACCGCACTTACCAGGTAACCTGGCGTGGAGCAACCTCCACACCTCACCCTCTCTCAACATGAGTCCCCCAAAGGGTCAGTCTTGGGTCCTCTCCTGTTCTCTTTCTACACCCGCTCCCTGCACCCCCTCATCGCATCCTATGGTTTCTCATACCATTTCTATGCTGATAATGCTCAGATTTTCCTCTCCTTTCCCACCTCTGAGTCCACCATCTCCTCCCGTATCACTACCTGTCTGTCTGCTATCTCCTCCTGGATGCACTTGCATCACCTCAAACTCAACCTCTCTAAATCTGACCTCCTTTTCTTTCCTTCCTCCTCCTCCTCCTCCCCGTCCTCTCATCTCTCTATCTCCATTCCTCTGGAATCTACCACACTTTCCTCCTCCTCAGCTCCACTGCTCGCCTGGTGTTCTCTCTGCCTCGCTTCTTCCACATTACTCCACTGCTCTGCTCACTCCACTGGCTCCCGATCACCGCTCACATCCAGTTCAAGACTCTTGTACTAGCCTACAGATGCCTTGACCAGATTGCACCCAGCTACCTCCAGACCCTCATCTCTCCCTACACCCCCACTCGACCTCTCCGCTCCTCCTGCACTAGAAGACTGGCTCTACCTCCTCTACGCTCACCTGCCTCCAGAGCCCGCTCCTTCTCCACCCTAGCAGTGGTGGAATGACCTTCCTACAGATGTCAGGACTGCCCAGTCCCTGACCACCTTCCGACGCCTCCTCAAGACTCACCTCTTCAGATAGCACCTGTAGAACTCCTCTTTTTTCCCTCTGGACACTTATCACTCTTCCTTAAATGTGCTTTACTTGCTCTTATCTGCCCCCTATTTTACTGCATTTAATCATGTACTTTAGAGTACTGTAATCTGTCACAAGTGTTATTTAATCTGTAGTATTTTGTATTTAATTATATCCTGATGTAACTACCACTGACACTGTTATCTGCTCCGTTATTGAATCGTATTATGTCATACTTGTACTTGCTAGAACCAAAGTCATTGTATTTTTATCTTGCCCTTAATTGTATTATTACTTGTACTGTGAATCTTGAAATTGATTTTTGTTTACGACTGTAAGTCGCCCTGGATAAGGGCGTCTGCTAAGAAATAAATAATAAAAATAATAAGTGTTGCATATTATTATTAAGCCCCACAATAGTCCTACAAGTCCCTGCATGCTGTTAATTTTAAAGAAGTTTTTTTTTTCCGTAATAATTTGCAGCAAGCAAGGTGGGGAATCATGCGTATCTTTTTAAGATTTGCTGATAATTTTATATATGATCATACGAAGTAACGTGTATTTCAAAAGTGTGTGTGTATAATATACATAAACACACCTGCATTATGCATGACAAACTAGAGGTACAGTACTTGCAGGTCGATGTTTATGATGCAGTCTGGTTTTGTTTTTTGTATGGTATTTTGTAAAAAGACCAATACATAATGGTTTCTGATACAGTATGTCAACACATACAAATTATACATGTATAATAACTCTTTGCTGTATTTGTACAAAGAAAACCTAATATAAATATCTGCGGCGATTACAAATTTAAAATTACAACTCTGGTGAGAGTTTGCCACATCTTTGTAAACTGGGAATTAAACTTAACACCTATTGTTAAATAATAGATAATATGTCATTTTAGAAACTGTTATTATTACATTTTAAACACAAATATAATTACACAAATGCACATAAAAATAAATCGCACGACAAATGATAAATTATTTCTGCTTAAGTCATAACCCATATACAAAGTAATGATGAATTGTATTTATTTCTCTTTTGCTAATATTTGCAAATATATTGCAAGTACATGTATGAAGAAAAACTATAATATAAAGTAGCCTGCGATTAAATGTAATCTTTGTAAACTACGTAGCCTAAAGTTAACCTATTATTAAATAATAACATGAAAAACATGTTATTAATATTACAACAACGTATTTTTGATTTTTACCACATATAATTTTAAGAGTAAAACAATATACTAGACACATTGGAAAGATTGCAATAACAGTCTGTATTAAATTTCACAGTCACGTGATGCTTGCTGAGGGGAGGACGTAAGTCAGAAAAGCTCTCTCCTAGACTTTTAATTTTTTTTTCATTTAATCCTAATAAACTGCTATAAAGTGTACTAAAGTACGTTTAACAGTTGTATAATGGATACTACTAACAGATTAAAACTCAACGAGTCAAAAATTCCTCTGCAAAGAAAAGAGCAAAGGTAGATTCGCCGACAACAAGCCAAGATGGCGACGCGGATACTAGCAGTCTGTCTGTTATGATGCGTGAATTCAGTGACATTAAACAAATGTTACAAAGCTTGATAGAGTCACAACAGAAACTCCAAGAAAATATAACTGGGATTGAGAAAAGGGTTACCGGTACAGAAGACAGAATATCAAAACTGGAAGATAACGTGTTTCGTCTTGAAAACCAAGTGAAGGAATTAAGTTCTGAGGCAACAAAAAACAACGAGAAAATGCAGGATTTGGAGAACCGTTCCAGACGCAACAACATCAGGATTGTTGGCGTGACTGAAGGACTTGAAGGGAATAATTGCTCAGAATACGTAAGACGTCTTTTATGTGAGTTGCTTGGTGTAGACGTTTTGGAAAAAGAAAGGCCATTGGAAATTGAACGTGCCCACCGCTCTTTGGCGCCAAAACCTCGGGACTGGGAGCGCCCACGACCACTTATTGTCCGGTTGCTCAGGTTTCAGGACAGGCAAAAAATTCTGGATTTAGCTCGCTCACAGCTACCCCGACTTTTCAGCAGAGCTGCAGACTAAGAGAAGAAAATACACCCCAATCAGGAAGTTCCTGCGAGAGAAGAATGTGAGATACGGCTTGATCTATCCAGCAACATTGAAAGTGACCTATGGAAATCGTTCTGTGCTTCTTAAAACAGTGGAGGAGGCCAACGCATTTATATTCGAGAATTTCAACGTTTCACTGGAGGAAAACGATAAAATGTAAGACTGTAAATGTAGTTTTGAAAACTGTAGTTAAAATGACCAACAATAACTATACTGGAGATCCTCCGTGACATTTCGAAGAGAAGACCATACATTAAAGGTGACAGCATTCTGATATTGTAGGCCTACCTGGGTCTTATTTTTATGTGTATGTATGCATATATGTATGTGCATGTTGTGTGTACATGCTTATAAATGTGTATGTAGGCTATATGACACGTACTATACATTATTTCATGAATTTATTTTTATTATTTATTTACCCATTTATCATAATTTTGATAGGATATAGTACCGGTATGTCTTATGAATTATTCATTGAGAATATTATTTTATGCAATGACTTCGGTATTGAAATTTATGTACAACCACTTTATGTCATTAATTTACTAATTTAAATAATACTACAATTTAGTTATTGTATAGAAAACAGGATTTGAATCAATTATTTTTTTAATTAGTTAACATAAATTTAGTCTGGGAAGGATGCTATGACGAGAGATATGGCATCAGGACCAAAACGATGTTTGTTAGTGGTGTTTGTGTTTTTTGCAGTGTTCGTGGTTAGTGTTATTCATTCCCATTGTTTTCAGATCTCAATGACTGTTGTATTTCGGTCTAGAGATCATTCTAAGTTATCATCTGCTTTGGTAAATTTTGAAATAAGACGGATACATACACTTATGGTTACAACTCTCTATGGCATTTCTCTTATATCAGTCAAATACATGGAACACAGTAATATTACATGCATTGTATTTCTAATATATACTAATGCCTCATGATGTTCCATCCCAATTGAGGGTAGTTTCATGGAATGTTAAAGGATTCAAGAATCCTGTTAAGAGAGATAAGATATTAACTTCACTATCTAGGTATCACTGTGATATTGCACTTATTCAAGAATCACATCTGAAAATGAGATTATCAAACTCAAAAGAAGATGGGTGGGCCATGTTTATCATTTGTCATATACCTCTAAAGCTAGAGGAGTTTTAATACTAGTAAATAAAAGATTACATTTCGATCTATTAGACACCATTCACAATACAGAGGGAAGATTCTTAGCCATTAAGATAAGAATTGGAGGAAGGGAATTGGTCATGGCTAGTGTGTATGCCCCAAATACCAATCAGTCTGATTTTTTCAGTTACTTAATTAATAAACTATCAAATTGGAATGATTTGTCGCTGATTGTTGGTGGAGACTGTAATGCTGTAATGGATAACTATCTTGACAGAACCTCCAATACCCCCAAAACTTTCACTAAATCCACTATTGCATTGAATAATCTATCTAAAGAGCTAGGTGTTGGAGATGTTTGGAGACTAAAAAATCCAACAGGCAGAGATTTAACATATTTCTCTGCTGTACACAAAACCTTTTCAAGAATTGATTATTTTTTCATTTCTAAATCATTAATTAAAGATGTTTATAATACAACTATTGAGACCATTCATATTTCGGATCACGCCCCTGTTACTGTTACACTTTGTATTTCAGCTGCTCCCATAAAAAAACTTAATAGATGTCGATTTAATAATTCTCTTACAAAAGATAATAACTTTACTTCTTATATGACGAAAGAAATTGAAGAATATTTTAAAATAAATAAAAATGGCGAGGTTAATCCAAATATTCTATGGGATGCTTTTAAAGCATTTGCGCGAGGTAGAATTATATCCTATACTTCCACAAAGAAAAGAGAACAAATGGTTAAAATTAAAACTTTAGAGGAACAAATAAATATTGCGGAGAAGCAAATAAGAAAAAATTCTAACCCTAAAACATATACTGATCTTATTAAACTTAAATATCAACCAAATAAACTTTTATCTGACAAAGAAGTATTCAAAATCAATAGAACTAGAAGGATATATCATGAACATGGTGAAAAGTCAGGCAAAGTGTTATCATATACACTTAAGAAAATGAAAGAATCCACTATAATTTCCACAATTAGAACAGAAACAGGCGAAATTACTACCAACCCTGAAATTATTAACCACACAGTTGCGTCTTATTACAAAAAATTATAAACCTGTAATGAAAGTATTGATGATGAAAAAATTAAAATCTTTTTAGAAAAGATTAATTTAAAACAACTAGAACCAGAAGATAAAGAAAAATTAGATTCTCCAATTACATCCACAGAGATAAAAGAAGCCATAAACTATTTACCCAGTAATAAAGTACCAGGGGAAGATGGTTTTAGTTCAGAGTTTTACAAGTCACATAAGGAAATATTAACCCCAGTTCTTCTAGATGTTTTTAACTATGCCTTCATAAATAAGAAACTACCTAAATCCATGCAACTAGCCTGTATAAGTCTTATCTTAAAACAAGATAAAGACCCTTCACAATGTAGCAGTTATCGGCCAATTTCACTCCTCCAAACTGATTCAAAAATTCTATCAAAGATTTTAGCCACTAGACTTCAAAAGGTTATTGATAAAATTATCCACAACGACCAAAAAGGATTTATTCAAGGTAGATTTTCATCAGATAATGTTAGACAATTAATCACATTACAAGTACTGAACTGGGATAACCCTGATCCTGCAATGGATGTGTCTATCGATGCAGAGAAAGCATTTGACCGAATAGAATGGAAATTTCTATACAATACTTTAGAAAGGATGGGTTTTGGTGATTATTTTGTGAATTGGATAAAGACGCTATATTCATCCCCATCTGCAGCAGTTTATACTAGCAATGTTCTCTCCAACCCATTCAATCTACACAGAGGAACTAGACAGGGTTGTCCCATTTCACCTCTTTTATTTAATATAGCAATCGAACCATTAGCAGAATTAATTAGGCAAACAGAAGGTATCCAGGGTATTGATTGTAAAGATATAAAGAGTAAAGTAATGCTATATGCAGATGACATTTTAGTTACATGCAAGAATCCCAGTTCTTCTCTTCCATGCCTTATGGCTATAATAAATCAATACAGTGATATTTCAGGATATAAAATAAATTGGTTAAAATCGGAAGCTATTCCCCTGTCTAAAAATTGTTTTAGTACTGCATATCAAAACTATCCCTTCAGGTGGCCTGCACAAGGCATTAAATATTTGGGGATTAAAATTTCCAAAAATATCAAAGATACTGTTAAATTTAACATGACACCACTGATTGATAAGATTGCAGTTAAATTACAGTCCTGGAATAATTTACCATTATACTTATGGGGCAGAATAGAGACTATCAAAATGTCAGTTATGCCGATGGTGGCATACACACTGGCCATGCTTCCACTTCATATCCCATTCTCTTATTTTAAGCAAATTAATGTACTCTTCAGTAAGTTTATATGGGGCTATAAGAAAGCAAGGATTAAAATCAATAAATTATATAATAGTCATAATAAGGGAGGTATGACTGTTCCTAATCCATATTGGTATTATTTATCTTATCAAATGAGACCTCTTAGAGATTGGTATGTAAAATCAAATAATCTCCCAATGTGGGTAACAATTGTTGAAAAAATTGCCTCCCCCTACAGTTTAAAAGACTTATTGTTACATGGCCCTCCATCTGCTATGCAAGGTAGCTCTATTTTTAGATTTGCACATAACATTTTCAAAAGATCAGCCCTACTTTTAAGAGACTTTAAAATAATTTATTTCAGTTCAGGTCTCTGGAATAACCCAAAAATTTTGTATAATAGGAAACCACTATTTAATCTCACATGGAGTAAGTCAGACATTAACAAGGTTGGTGATTTATTTGAAGAAAATGTATTCTCTTCTTTAAGATTGATAAAGGATAGATATCATATCCCGAGTGGAGAAACAAGAATTTACCAACATATAAAAAACTCTTTAACCAACTTAATCCCTCAACTTCGCTGTCCTAATCTGACTAAATTGGAGATATTTTTATTAAATCCATTGAATTTAGAAGGTTTTGTATCCAAATTTTACAAACTATTAAAAGGTAATTGTTCATCTAATAACATTAGTTTGAAGTCCAAATGGGAGACAGAATTAACAACTCCAATAATGGAATCATCCTGGAATAGAATCAACAAGAATATAAAACTCTCTACACCAAATGCCAAATTGAGATCAATTCAGTACAAAATTATAAACCGAATTCATTATACTCCTGTCCGATTATTAAAGTGTGGTTTGAAGCAGGATGACAAGTGCTGGAGATGTGACTCTGTAAAAGGCACACTTTTACATATGTTATGGAGTTGCAACAAGCTTAATGATTATTGGACTGCAATTTATAGACATATTTCAAATAGTTTACAATTACATATCCCCTACAATCCTTCTATTGCAATCTTAGGAGACTTATCAAATCTTCAACTTAGAAAATCGCAGTCGAAATTACTACTCACTTTACTCCTTATAGCTAAGAAAATTATACTAACTTCCTGGAAGGACAGTGAACCCCCCATTGTGGCACTTTGGATGAATTCTGTACTAGATGTAATTAACTTGGAAAGAATAACCTATGCTTTTTAGATAAGGATTCAGAATTTACTGAAATATGGAATAGAGCTACCTCCTATTTTATGGATACAGATTTGAACTAAATTTGAGTTATACTATACCAATGAACATGTATACCTATGAACTACACCTGTATATGTATGAACTACCCATTGTTATTGTAACCTTTGATTTTAACCATTTTTTTGTTCCAACTAATTTAATATATTTCTGGAATGTATGAGAGTTTAATATGGATCTGTCGATGACATTTGTGAATCATTATTGTATTATTTTAACATGTATTTATTGCATGTATGCAGATGAACTGAATATGTTTTCTTTCAAGATTGTACATTTAAAAAGAAAGTAATAAAATATTAATGGAAAAAAAAAAATGAATTAAATTTCACAGACAGAAAAAGGCAACGGCTTAACCTTGCCTTTAAGTTCTAAGATTCGCTCATGCGTAGAAAGCTTCAAAACGGCAAATGCTAACTTATTTGTCTGTTCTTTTTCTTTTGCCTTGTTGCTTTTCCCCGGTTGCTGGTTCCTCACTGCTAAAAGGTGTTTCTCTTCCTAGAGGAATGTCTTGCTGAGGAAAGTCTTGCAGGGAAGAATCTTGCTGGGAAAGGTCTTCGTCTTGCAGAGAAAGGTATTGGTGGGGACTGGCTTGACTACTAAAGGCAGACACCACACATGTGGGCATTTCAATCAAGTCACATGCAAGGCACTGGGTCCCATGATGTCCACGGCTTTTTGTTCCTCGGGTTAGTTCCAACGATATCTGGCCACCCCTCGTTCCTTTTTTTCTGTGCATTTTTAATTTCAGCAGCCTTATGTTTTGCCAGACTCGCAAAGTCCTGCCACTTTTTTCTGACATCCTTGGCCTCTCTTGGCGGTCCGGGACTTGAGGCACTGATCTTTGCCGCTATTTCTTCTCATTTTTTAATTTTAATTTGATTTGTTATTGTTTTCAGCTTGCTAAACAACACATCTTTGTTGGCCTCCACTTCATTGACAAGTATTTCCATCTCTGATTTAGTGAATATGTGTCTTCTTTTTTTGGTGTCCTTCTCCATCCTTAAATATAACCTATTGTTTTTCCCTTATTCTTTGTCTGCTGTAACAAAAAAGTAGTGTTTCCTAGGGTAATTTTATAGGCGTGTTCAAGTCTTACATTATTGGGTGAGGATAAATCAATTATGCAGACAAATGTGGTTGTCACAAGCACACATTTATAAGATGATTAAATTAAGTTTCAATCTATTCCTTTACTCAGTCATACAATATAAATCTCAATTCCACTCCAAATGAGTTTTAAATGTATTCCTATTCTTATTAAAATCACAGAGACAATATTTAACAAATCGATTCTTTTAATATTTAACAAATCGATTCTTTTGTGATTGACTCCCCATCCTTTTTAGCGCCTTTGATAGGACAACACCTTCTACCACTTTAAGGTTGTTCTTAAGATGCAGTTTTGGGGAAACGCACGTGAGGATCGATCGAGTTCCGCTGCGGTCAATCGTGAGAATGATCTTGAAACCTCAAGCACTACCGTTATTGGGAAACGATTTGAACTCATCGGGAGAAAAAAAAAGACAATTAAGGTACATTTTCATTTCTGTAACAAACAAAAATTATTTATTATTTTTGTTCTCCCTGAAAAGTGTTGATAACACTTTCAAGGTGAAATTGTGTATAAATATAATACCCTATATTTATTAATTATTTTGACCACTGTTTAAATACATTGTTATGGTTATTATAATTTTGGCCGTCATTGTTGCTATAAAAAGTAAAGTATAAGTGAATGTATTAACCAGAATTTTTTTTTTCCATTTTTTCTTAATAGAAGAATGGAATACAAAAAATACCTAAACAACGAAAGCCATTCACCAAAAATTCCAGCAGTCACAAAGAGGAGGTGGAAAACAGAAAATAAAGGTAGGCGCCTCACTTCAATTTATTTTAAGCTTTTAAGGTATGTGTGACAGGGATGGGCGAGTGGTGACAATTCAAAACAAACGTGGCATGTGCCGTTTATTTAAATAATACAAAAATAAATCAAATATTTAAACACAAAACACAGTGCGCACAGAGCAAAATAAAAGTTCAAAGGAAAACAAGTCTCTAACACAAAACAAAACAAAACAATACAATACAGGTCAGGCTGAGCTATCGCCTTCGCTGTTCCTATATAGTTATACGTTTTGTTTCGTTTCGTTCGCTCCGCTGCTCTCGCTCTCGCTCTCGCTCTCCAGTTCCTCCTCCGAACACCCACCACGAGTGCAGAGAGCTGCAGGTTTATATATCGTGGCCAAGGGGTTTAACTGGCTAGTAATTATTCTATTACCCCTCGGCCACAATCTGCACGAGTTTTTTTTTTTAATTACTATGAATGGGGCTACCCATCCACGCTACTAAACAATACAATAACAAAAACACACGAATACGCTGTCACATTTATAAATAACAAAACAGTAACAAAACCCGCGGCGCTTCGCCGTCATGTATATATAAATCATAATACAACAAAACAAATACAAAATAATAAACTGCACAGGGGCGGAGGGGGAGACCCTGTTCTAAAAATAAACAAACAATACATTTAAACAGCAGGGCTTTCTACCACCCTGCTACAGTATGTTATTTCAAGTTATCAAAATTTTATGTAAAAAAAAAAAACTGCTTTTCACAGCCTGGAGTAAATGTTAAAGAATGATATATTTTGACTTATAACCAAATAAATAAAGCACACATCTGAACTACTGTGTTTCTGTAAAGCATAATTTGTTTATAGAAAGGTAAAGCCTGTTGTATACATAATTTGTCATATCCGTGATGTTTTGAAAAAGTGTCTCAATTTTCCCTAGTCACCCCTATTCTATTTAATGTGTTTATTTCCTTTTTAGAGTCAACAAAGAGAAAATGCTACAAGAATTGGCTTACACAGTCATCAACTTGAAGTTCAATCATCAGAAACAGTGAGTAGGCCTAATGATGTAATTTGTATTTTTTTATTACCAGTATGTCTATGATTATAGAAGATAGCATACTGTATATTCATGTTAATGGGTAACTAACATTCTATAGTACTTTATTCCTCATTTATAGGTTTTTCCATTACATGAAAGCTGTCTTCTGGAGGACTCAATGGAATATTTCAGGTTAGTACAGTTTTTCTTTTATAACTTTATTTCACTGTGGTTTTTAATTGTTTTATTGCATCATATTAACATTTTATAAAATAATTTCTACAGGAGAGTGACAGCTCTGTTGAAATTACACTTGAAGGAGACAACATCGATCTTTCAGAGGGAATTTCCAGTGAACAACCTGAGCACTGTACATCTCACACAATGGTACAAAATAAAAAATATAAAGTTATATTTACAAACGATTACTTTTAAACTTTGGATACTCATATACTTATTGTGACATCATGAATTCCTCCAAATTTAAGAAAGGAAAATATACTGCTTGGTGGACTGTGGTTTGGATCTACCAGGCCAGATATGAATACTTTCCTGCAGGCATTTGTGGAAGAATGCACACTTCTAGAAAGGCAAGGCTTGACTGAGTGGAAGGGACAAAAGACAGTGTTACAGTCTACAATTTAATGTGTGATTGTGATTCAGTTGCTCGTTGTTTGGTGCAAAATGTGAAGCAGTTCAGTGGTGAATTTGGCTGTAATCAGTGTTGCCATAAAGGGGAAGTAGGAAATGGTTATGCAAGAGTATGTCCACTCAACCTTCCAGAACCATAATTACAAACACACAATGAACAATGTGAGCATGCAGCATCTGTCATAAAATCAAATGATGCTGCACTGTTTGGTGTAAAAGGGCCATCACCACTAATGGTTTTATTATATTTTAACATGATTTCTGGATTTGCATTTGACTACATGCACTGCATTCTTTTAGGTATCTGTCATCAAATGTTTACTTTGTGGTTTGACAGTAAGTTCCATTGTGAAGCATGGTATATTGGCAAAAAAAATAGATCTGGTTAACAATCAGATTCTTGCTATAAAACCACCTACTAATGTTACAAGGGCACCACGTTCAATTAATTCACAAAGTTATTGGAAAGATTCTGAATACAGACATTTTTTTTTTGTTCTATGCTCTTCCTTGCTTAAACGGAATCTTACCAATCAAGGTACATTCATTCTTCTGAAGGACTTAGTCTCCCCAAAATACATTGATTTGGCTGAATTGTTCTTTAAAAAATGTGTAATTTATTTTGAAAAGTTATATGGAAATTGTCATGTGAGCTTGAATGTCCACATTTTACTGCATGTAATTCAGTAAGGAATTGGGGCCCATTATGGTGTCAAAGTACTTTTCCTTATGAGGGCAATAATGGCAATCTCCTAAAACTGTTTCATGGAACACAAGGTGTACCTGAACAAATTGTTAACATGTTTTGCTTATACCAACATGTCCCCATGATCATGACACGTGCTTATGTGGAGGGGTTAGAAGCACAAAGCAAAGGTTTTGTTGAACAAATGCTAAGGGGATACACACAAAAAAATGTGTCCTAAAAGATAATGTTGTTATCCACTGACGAGAATGCCCACACCAAGAGAAGCTCACTTACTCAGAGAATCTGGATTACAAATAGTACGTAATTGTAAATTCCATAATAGGGCAATGAATAATGGAAATTGCATTCATGTAAAATGTTGTTCAAAAGGATTAACTTTGCTGTGGTACAACTGGGTGGATCATTTGGGATTGTTGGATCTTTTGTTGATGTTGGACATGAGTGTATGACAGCATTTGCATTTATTAATCCTGTTGTCACATGTAACAGCAGCATTGTGACAGATAAGCACAGGTGCTACTGCGACTGGAATTGTAAGGAAAGTGACCGTTTCTACTGACATTCAATTGATCAAGTGCTCAGACATCTTAACAACATGTGTTTATGCAAAATCCATGGTGTTATTGACCATGCATTCAACCAAATAAGTGGGAAGTGGACTAAAGTGACAGATAATTTGTAAAGACATGTACAGTATGTTAAAGATAATCAGGGCCTGGCTTTCATTCTGTGTTTTATTGGTAGCTAAAGCTGGGCGCAGCTAGGGTGCTGGGGAACCAATTTATATTATTCCTCTTATTTTAATAATAGTTAACAATAATAAGAATATAATTTTTTTTCAAAACACTTACTCCCTTAAACTAGCGCAAACGTGTCCTTTTTTAACCAGCTGAGTGTCAGTACTAAATATACATTTCACAGTTTATTTTGCATTGCATGATTTGATGTCATCTTTGTTTAACAAGGTAGGAGATATATATATATATATATATATATATATATATACAGTACTGTGCAAAAGTTTTAGGCAGTTGTGAAAAAATGCTGTAAAGTAAGAATGCTTTCAAAAATAGACATGTTAATAGATTATATTTATCAATTAACTAAATGCAAAGTGAGTGAACAGAAGAAAAATCTAAATCAAATCCATATTTGGTGTGACCACCCTTTGCCTTCAAAACAGCATCAATTCTTCTAGGTACACTTGCACAAAGTCAGGGATTTTGTAGGCATATAGTCCGGTGTATGATTAAACAATTATACCAAACAGGTGCTAATGATCATCAATTCAATATGTAGGTTGAAACACAATCATTAACTGAAACAGAAACAGCTGTGTAGGAGGAATAAAACTGGGTGAGGAACAGCCAAACTCAGCTAACAAGGTGAGGTTGCTGAAGACAGTTTACTGTCAAAAGTCATACACCATGGCAAGACTGAGCACAGCAACAAGACACAAGGTAGTTCTACTGCATCAGCAAGGTCTCTCCCAGGCAGAAATTTCAAGGCAGACAGGGGTTTCCAGATGTGCTGTCCAAGCTCTTTTGAAGAAGCACAAAGAAACGGGCAACGTTGAGGACCGTAGAAGCAGTGGTCGGCCAAGGAAACTTACTGCAGCAGATGAAAGACACATCATGCTTACTTCCCTTCGCAATCGGAAGATGTCCAGCAGTGCCATCAGCTCAGAATTGGCAGAAAACAGTGGGACCCTGGTACACCCATCTACTGTCCGGAGAAGTCTGGTCAGAAGTGGACTTCATGGAAGACTTGCGGCCAAAAAGCCATACCTCCGACGTGGAAACAAGGCCAAGCGACTCAACCATGCACGAAAACACAGGAACTGGGATGCAGAAAAATGGCAGCAGGTGCTCTGGACTGATGAGTCAAAATTTGAAATATTTGGCTGTAGCAGAAGGCAGTTTGTTCGCCGAAGGGCTGGAGAGCGGTACACGAATGAGTGTCTGCAGGAAACAGTGAAGCATGGTGGAGGTTCCTTGCAAGTTTGGGGCTGCATTTCTGCAAATGGAGTTGGGGATTTGGTCAGAATTAATGGTCTCCTCAATGCTGAGAAGTACAGGCAGATACTTATCCATCATGCAATACCATCAGGGAGGCATCTGATTGGCCCCAAATTTATTCTGCAGCATGACAACGACCCCAAACATACAGCGAAAGTCATTAAGAACTATCTTCAGCGTAAAGAAGAACAAGGAGTCCTGGAAGTGATGGTATGGCCCCCACAGAGCCCTGATCTCAACATCATCGAGTCTGGGATTACATGAAGAGAGAGAAGCAACTGAGGCTGCCTAAATCCACAGAAGAACTGTGGTTAGTTCTCCAAGATGTTGGGCCAAACTACCTGCCGAGTTCCTTCAAAAACTGTGCAAGTCTACCTAGAAGAATTGATGCTGTTTTGAAGGCAAAGGGTGGTCACACCAAATATTGATTTGGTGTAGATTTTTCTTCTGTTCACTCACTTTGCATTTTGTTAATTGATAAATATAAACTATTAACATGTCTATTTTTGAAAGCATTCTTACTTTATAGCATTTTTTCACACCTGCCTAAAACTTTTGCACAGTACTTTATATATATATATATATATATATATATATATATATATATATATATATATATATATATATATATATATATTCAGAATTATTCATACCCTTAATACACTCTAATTGGTTTAGTACTTCTTTGTTTAAGAACACAAAGTAATATTAATGATGATGGTTGTTATACACTATAATTTGATTTTAGCAAAATAAATGCAAGTGTACATTTAGTATTTTTTTCATGTTTTCATTTATTTATGCAAGGGTTTGAATAATTCTGGAGGCTACTGTATGAATCAGTGCTTTGAAATTTTGGCCTGTGATTGGTTCAAAGGAGAGCATATATTTTGTTATGTTGCCATAACATCCGGGTACCATTGGTACAAAAAAAAACCTACAGAAGATGCTCCAAACACTAAAACAGTGATTAAAACGTCACTGTTTTTGGACTTCCCGAAATTAAAAAAATTCCACGGCCGTGATGTAAACAAAATACGATACCCAGCATGGAAACGCGCTATTGGTAACATTTATTTCTTTTTTTTCTTGACTGATTCATATATTAAATATGTACTCTACTGCAGATTGAGGATATAGTGGAAAATGAAATGCCCCTGGGGAAGGTATAATCCCCGTCGATAACAATAGTCTGCCCTCAGGTCAATCATTTCCATTATATCCCTCCTCTCCAGTCCATATGTACTAATATGTACTAATATATAAAAATATGAAAATTTGCTGTTTTTGTATTTTTATTTATTTATTTATTTATTTATTTATTTATTTATTTTTTGCAAAATCTGCAAATTTTCATTTGCCCTGCAAATAAGCAGTGTTTTTATGGTATTTTATTGTTTGACAGATCCTGTAATAGCTTTGGGTGAAGGCGTTTGCTAAATGTTTAAATAATAATAATACAAATGAATTCACAGGAAAGTAAAAGTCTTTCTCCCTATATGAGAAGTGGGTAAATGACACTGGTATTTTATTGTACATGTGCCAAAAATAGATGGCATTTAATAAAATTGGTATTTATCCTGCACTCAGGAGTTTCTTTATTGATAGAAAATAGTTGTATTTATTTTATTTGAAGTTTGTTGTTTTGGTTTCATTTAATGTTCTTGTTTTGAAAATAAATAATAATTAATAATTAAATAATAATTAATAATTGAAAAAAGTTACCTAACTGCACATGAATGTTTTAAGACTTTTTGTATTTGCATACAAATATGTCATGCCTTTTTTTTGTTGCTAATATTAATGTCAAAAACTGCTGATGTGTCTGCATTATGTGAATAAAAACACTTAATTGCATCAACTATACACCATTGTCATTTATTGTAATGTTTGAACAGTAGTTCTTTCATCTTAATGCTATGAACAATGTTACTATTTTAGAGGGGATAAAAGCATCCTGAAGATAAAGTATCCTGAAGAATGTACTGTATGTAAAGGGGCAAACTGCAAAATATTTCTAATATTTATCTGATTTATATTAGAATTATTCAAGTTATTATTGAATTCTACAAAATAAAGAGGTATACCAAAATTATACTTGGGCAAAATAGGATATTTAGACAATATTATCCTAATAATATTTTATTTGGCACAGGTAGAGTTTTTGTATAATTCTTGCAGAACGACTAGTTCCTGCAGGACACTTACAGTTCCCACTTGATTACAATTCCTGCAGGACTCGAATACAATTCCTGCAGGACTTGAGTACAATTCCTGCAGAACATATATCTAGGACTTCTGTTTTTTGGGTTTTATTAATTGTATTTTTCGGTACTTATTTTGAGCTATTTTCGAGTTTTATGTAAAACGTTTTTTTTTCGGGGCTTTCATTTTTGATATACTGTATGAAATTAGTGTTTTACAATTCCTGCAGGACTCAAGTACAATTCCTGCAGGACTCAAGTACAATTCCTGCAGGAAACCTACAATTCCTGCAGGACACCTGCACATCACCAGGATTTCCTGTAGGAATCCTGCAGGACTTTTTTGTAAGGGATCCCTTGCAACAATGTCTCAAGTGCCTGTTATTGTGACAGTCCCATGCAACAGTGTAGCAATCATGCAATATTCAACTTAATATGTGGGGAATAAACCACTGCACCAAAGCAAAATCCCCAGCACCTCTGCCCGGAAACAAATTATTTGTAATATTGTAATAGTTCACCCCTTCCTCTCCCAATACCCTGATGTGTTGGAAAAATATTTGATCATAATAAATTAAATAAATGGCACTGTGAAAGAACACTTAATGTAAAATGTGCTTTTATTTCAATCTTACAGTTTAAAGTTAAGGTAATCTTTTTTGCTGTATGCCAAGTGATAAATTATTAACCCTCTATTGCATGCATTATGAATAACTGACAAAAAAATAATAATATTGGTATTTTAACTTTACTGTACCCAAGGATTAATTTCATAACTTTATATTACATATTTGACCTTTAACCTTTTTTGGGATGAATGTAATTTATACATGACAATGTGCAACTTCGGTTCATAATTTTATTAAAAGAATAATAATAAACACAAGAATGAAATAATAAAAAGTTACTTTATTGTATAGAAAATGTAATGTACAAATACATGTAAACATAGAAATATAATTTCTTCTAAAAGTAATGTATATCTTTTTTTAATTCATAGATTAAAAAGCATCACATTTCAAACATCAAATTAACATATTGAAGATGCAATTTAATTACAGTACTTTTGTGTTATTATTTTTATTCTATTGTATTATTATTTTATTGATATTTTCAAAAGTCAAAAGTTATGATGATGTTTCTTTTCAGGAGGTTCTTGCACATTGATGAAGCACAAACGACCACGCTTTCCTTGAACATTTGCACCTTTTTTGCAGAGTGTTTCTACTTGAGATGTCTTGAATTCCGGGAGGTGGAGTTCTTCTCTCTTTGGCAGTTTCAAAGCTCAATAGTCTCTTCTATGGAAAAAGATACGCAGGTACCACTTCTTTGACCTGATTTTGGTGCGGTACAGTGCAATCAGTGAATACATCAAGTCCATGCCACCCATTGACTTGTTGTACATCAATACAGAAGATGGACATTGGACATCAATTTCTGTTCTAGTTTTTTTGTCCCATTTTTTTACACTGGAAGTGGGGTAGATGCCAGAGAATGTACTCAACAAAGTTACAGATTGATTGTCTTGCCATTTGCTTGCAATCAACTGCACTCCGTCAACTGATGTGAGTTTTTCATCATATGACCCTCGCCCTAGTTTTTTAAGCTCAGCATCAGTTTTCAGTGTGCATTCCTTCAACCTATTCAATCTTACTGTGCCCAAGCAATATATCCCTCTCTTTGCCAACTCCACTTCTAGGCCTATGCTTGTGAATCAATTGTCATGGAACAATTTGAAGTTTTGATGTTGGGGTATTATGTTAGCCAGTTTCAAGACGATATTGCTACTGGCACCTACATCAGGCATTCCATTTACTGGGGACATTTTCCAACAGTAAAGATCAAAGTTGTACGCAATGCCCTTTGAGTGACAGAGCAAAAACACTTTATAACCCAATTTTTTTGGTTTTTTGGGGAGGTACTGCTTTAAACTACTGATTCCTTTAAATGGCATAATCTGCTCATCAACACAAAGCTTCTCAACCATTGGAATGCTGTTCAATTGCTTCTGAACAAGTAGGGGTCCAGTAGGGGTCTCACCTTGAATAGACGATCTCTGTTTGGGTCGTCCTCAGCTGCTATCTGCATAGCATTATCATTGAAGTGAAGATGTGCTTTTATTTTTTCCCACCTCTTCAAAGGCATGGCAGCACCAATTTGAAAGATTCTACATTCTGGCTTCCAGTACACGCGAGACCTGGTATGCCGAACCAATTCTGGCTGACCCCTGTAATGTACTGAAACTTCCTCTGTGTGCTCCCTACATTCTACAGTGATTTTTGCACTTAAAACAAGTCACTCTCACTAGTTCTTCATTTCCTGAGCTAATTCTACCATAGACATGTTCCCATCTTGGAAACAAGGCTTAACAATCTCCCTTACAGAGTTTCCCTTTCTTTTCTGACATCTGTCACAGTTACAATCGTTTTGTCTCGGAGGGACCCTCTTCTTCCTGGAATATATTATCCTTAGCCCCTGGCAGGACAGTTATGAAAAGTCCTGTACTTGTCCATTTCCATTTGTTCACACAGATATATAATTCTAGGCACTCCATGAGCCATTTAATGCTCTGGACAGAATATTGGCTCACTTTCATGTCTCCAGACTGCCACACTTTAGAATCATATTTACAGCCAGTTGGTATTTCCACCACTAAATTAGACAAAGATCCTGCCTGAACCCTTGTGCCTATTTTGTATATTTTCCATATCTGACCAGGCTTAAGGACCTTAACTAGTTCCTTGAAAGGCCATGATCAGAGGACCTCTGAGAATTATCTGGGGAAAAAAATGGATTGTTCGCACAGGACTAAATTTCACTGATGTCGGTAGAAATTCCAAATCGACCTGTTTATGTGGGGATTTTTAAGTCAGAAGAGGCACAACTACAAACCCGTTGTTTCATCAATCGGCCATGCAAAAAAAGGAGCTTCGTTGACATCTTTCTCTTCTAACACAGTAAATGGATTGGATACAATCAAGTCATTCTGTATGGTTTTTGACATCCTAGTAAATGTGGTTGCTTGTTCAATGTGAGAAACAAGTCATTCATCATAGGGTTCTGATATGCATGCATTAAACTGTAAGTCCTGTGAAATGTATTTGGCGGTTAGTGCTCTTCAATTTGTGGAATTGGCAAAAAGTGCTCTTTTACTCAGTCCCTACTGCAAAAGGTTTCTGATCTTGAAAAACAAATATAGACTCTCAGAAGCATACACAATCATGAGCATTTCATTGAAACCAGTTTTAACAAAATGAATAACACTTGGCTAGTGTTGGATACTGAGTGTGAAGCTGACAAAGTCCCCGATTCTAATTTTTTAAATGAGGCTGCTCCATTCGACATCTCAATACCACAGCCTGATTGCAGAAGTGTATGTGTAGAGGTACCTGAGAAATATAAATATAGATGAAAGGCAAGAGTTGAATGAGGATTGGGTGACCGCTAGAAAAGGTAGGAAGAGGAGACAGATAAGTAGTCAAAATACAGAGGAGATCAAATTATCAAACAGATTCCAAGCACTGAGCAATACTGGCGATGTGTTGACTGGAAATAGGGGGGAGGTCCTGTTAGTAGGCGATTCAATTATTCGCCACGTTGACAGTGATTTTAGCCATAAAGACCCTATAAACAGAACTGTTACCTGCCTCTCTGGAGCAAAAACTAAGGACATTGAATCAAGAGTGTGCAAATTATTAAATAATCGGTAAAAAGAGTCTGCGGTCATTGTACACATAGGTACAAATGACATAAGAAATAGGAAATCTGAAGTTCTAAAAGAGGACTTCAGATCATTAACCCTTTGCGGTCCTTTGTCGGACTGGGTCCGACATTGCAATTATTCCCATCAGGTCCTTTGTCGGACCCTGTCCGACATCATTTTAAAACGCAAAAACGCAAAAAGTAATTTTTCAACGGAAAAGCCAAGAAAACCATTCAATGGCCGAGTGGGAACGAAAGAAGCCGAGACAAGCCGATATAAAAAAAAAAAAAAGGCGTATCTAATGAATAGTCATACTAGCCCCCTGGCATCAGATGGGGCGGTCGTATGGTAACAATCACGGACATTTGCAGAGCTTTTTTTGAGATGTTATAGCAATAAAATAATGACTTGGATTGCATTATTGAGGAGTTTGGTGATAAAACGAGTCATCAGGAGACGATTGATCGGTATGTACAACTATTATTATTATTATTTTTTATTTGGTAGCATATGTGAAAGCGATAGCAAACGAAAGGGTGGGGCGGGGCTAGAGATCCCTAGTGAGTGCTTTGTTGATATGCAGGGCCATTTAAACCCGTTTGACTGTGGAAAAAAATACTTTTAAACAGCGCGTCTAAAATTAACTGCGCGTGTGAAAATAAATTGGACCTGGCGAGCCTGACGCAGAATTAATAAATGGACCGCAAAGGGTTAACAAAACAACTAAAAAGGTCAGGATGCAGAATTATTCTATCAGGTCTATTACCTGTTATTGGTTGTGGGGATGAAAAATTCAGCAGAATTAAGGCTGTAAATGCGTGGCTAGCTGGCTGGTGTGCTCAAGAGGGTCTGGGTTTTATACATAACTGGGACTGTTTCTGGAGAAGAAATATATTTTATAAGAAGGATGGACTTCATTTAAATAGATCAGGGGCAAGCAGAATAGCTGCTAATATTGAGAACCACCTTGCAAAGGAGTTAAACTAGGCACTGGGGGGGAGGTCCTAAAGAGTTATGCAACATTGTGGTTGTAACTTCCAGCCACCCCCCGCTTCCCAGTGAGTAATCATAGAGGTGTGTGTTACAGTAATCGTACTCAAATTCCTATTATCCCTGCTCAATCACCTTAGATTATATCCAGCATGTAAAAGGTCCCACACACAATTGGGCCATACTCTAGACCTGGTAATCTCTCATGGTATAGTTGTTAAAAATGTATTAACTACAGATCTCACCATTGCTGACCATCTTGCTATTCTTTTTGAGGTCAGCGTACCAGTAACTACAAAATCCATGGTCGGAAATTAGAACGGAGATGGCCGGTAACGAAACTGCATGTTCACTACACTATATGGAAGGACCACCTGGCTAAATATAAGAAGGCTCTGGCATTGGCCAGATCAACTTTTTACTCTAACTTAATTGAAACTAATAAAAATAATCCTAGATTTCTTTTTGCTACAATTGATAAATTAATTAATCCTTCTCCAAATAGTCCAACCTTTGATACTGGTTTTATTCCTAGCTGTAATGACTTCTTAAATCACTTTAAAAATAAAATACAACACATTAGAAATCAGATTCCACAAACATATTCTATTAAGGAGGCTTGTTGCACAGTATTACCTATTAATGCCTCTAAGGCTACTAAGGAGGTATTTTCTTTGATTACCCTTCAAGAGATGACATCACTGATTCAGCACATGAGAACTACAGCATGTTCTCTTGACCCCATTCCTACAAAATTATTAAAAAATGCTGTAACGGGGGGTGGGGGTGGGGGGGGGAGATCTGTGCTGACTGTCTGGCGGAGAGGTGGGGAAGAGGGTGTGTTGGCTTTCCCTCTCTCTGGGTGGCTGAGGGGCAGGCCTTGGGGGATTGCTCGGCTTACTGAAAGCATTCTGAAAAGATATTATGTATACATTTTTATTAGCTATATAACAGGACTAACAATAAGAATACATGTGTTTTTTTCAATGAGGAGAGTCCGTGCCTGTCAAACAGTAAAAACTAAAATATATTTGTGCGTTTTTTTATTAGTATTTAATCGTAATGTTGATACTTTTCTAGCTTTTGTTATCCTCTACGGACGCGTTACAATACATTGATCTGTGTGTGATTAAATACATAACCTTTACAGTAAAACATGAAATATGGTTTAATTACTATATATATATATATATATATATATATATATATATATATATATATATATATATATATATATATTGTGGAAGTCCCAGGGGTGAGGTAATCAATGAGGTATGTGCGGGCAAACATTTTGTCAGGGTTGTGTCCTCTCACAAAATGGCCAACAGGGAAACTGCCCAGAGACAGATGCCTTGAGAGAAATGTGATGGGTTGTTAATCGGTCATTGATGGGGCAATCAAACCCCCAGCCACATGTATTTAAGGTACAGCTAAAACCTCATGAAGGTGTGAGTGTGTTTGAGGTGAGACTGCTTTGTTGGATCGGTGTAGGGCGAGAAGGAGAATTACTGAACTGAGAATTATTGGATACCTGTGTATGACTTGGATTGTTTGGACTACTCTGCCGGCTGTAAGACCCTATTTGTATGAAACCTTCTTTGTGTACTGAACTCTGCTATCTGACCCGATGACCCATCTGCCTGGGACCAGGGAGATAATAAACAAACAAGCATTGTCCTGATTAACTCTGATATTATTCTGTGTTGTCTCTGTTCTCTGACCGATTTGTGCTTAAGTTCGCCTTTGCAGGTCAATATTTTGTCACACTTGGTGGAGAATGTGGACATAAAGACCAGGACAACTACACAACTGAGAGTATGGAGGCAGTGATACAAGCGCTGATACAAACAGTAACAGCTTAACAAAAGACAAATAGGTCATCGGTATCGGTTATCGGCACAACAGGATCGATGTGGATGCATCAAGAGGCTCTGCAGGTTCAGCACGAGACCAACCAAATGATCAGAGAGGAACAGAGAACCTCTACACTGGAACTGCGAGACGCATTCAGGAGCTGGCAACCCGGATGGGGAATGCACCGCCAGCTGCCTATGTGGCGCGACAAGCCAATCATTTTTTGCAAAAAATGACACCTCAAGATGATGTGGAGGCATTCCTCATGACCTTCAAGAGGACTGCGGGGTGGGAGAAATGGCCGAAGGAGAAGTGGGCTAGTCTAATCACCCCCTATCTCGCCGGGGAATCCCAGAAGGCGTACCATGACCTGGTTGAGTGAAGCCCAGGATTACGGGACGCTAAAGGCAGAGATCCTGACATGGCTGGGAGTTACACCCACCGTGAGGGCCCATTGCTTCCATCAGTGGAACTACACGGCTGGACAACCCCCGCCCGTTTGGCGGTAAAGTGGGGCCCTAGAAAGCTTGAAACAGTGACCATGCCCCCCTCACATGGATGCACCGATCCAAAGATAAAAATGCCAGAGTAATGCGCTATTTTTTAAGTCTCCAACCATTTCATTTTTCCCTTAAACGTAGGGCAGGAAAGGAGATGGGCAATGCTGACGGCTTATCCTTGGTGCATGCATTTTATGCAGCAGTCGCTCGACCAAACGGGTCGAAGCTGAGGGGGAGGATGTGTGGCAGTCTCAGGGGTGAGGAAATCAATGGGAGGTATGTGCAGGCGGACATTTTGTCGGGGTTGTGTCCTCACACAAAATGGCCGACCAATGAACACAAAATGGCCGACGGGGGAACTGCTCGGAGACAGGTGCCTTGGGAGGAATGTGATGGGACGCTAATGGGTCGTTGATGGGAAAATCAAACCCCCAGCCACCTGTATTTAAGGGACAGCTAAAACCTCATTAAGGTGGGGGTGTGTTTGGAGGTGAGACCTTTCAAGTGGTCATTATGCCCATTTCATTATTAAATAATTGTGCTAATGTGAATTACGAAATTATGTTGATTTACGAAATAATGTTAATATCTTACCGAGCACTGCTTCTTGCGACTATTTCTTTTGTTTGCGCTGGAATTTAAAAGGAAATCTGTGTTGTCATAATTTATCAGGAGTTAATTTGCACTCGGAAATTGGGGGTTTAATTAACGAAAAAGTATATAACTCACCTTGAAACAGTATTTAAGTTCTTTGGTGTTAAAAATAGAATAAACAAACTGGTAGTGGCAGCAGTTGCAGGAAATTTAATTTTAGAGTTAGAGTGTGAGTCTGAGATTGACAGACCCCAGCTGTGACGCCGACGATACAGAGAGAGGGTTTACAGGACCAAGGTTAATTCCTTAGATTTACCAGATGACGATCTAAAAACTCAATTGCATATGGATAGGGCAGCTATTGTCGACCTCTGTCAGACTCAGCGGGAGGACCTTGAATTGCCTACGAAAAGGAGCCGTGCTGTGCCCCTGCATACAAAGGTGTTGGCAGCATTGACCTTCGATGTCTCTGGGTCATTTCAAACGCCACAGGTGACTTCATAAAGAGGGTTAACGATTATGTCAGTATCCCACTTAATCAGGAGCAGCTACAAAATATTATAAGGGAGTTATATGACATTGCTGGATTTTCCAGAGTAATGGTAGCCATCGATTGCACACACATTGCACTCAAATCACCGCAGCACCATGCATCCCAGAATATCTGGAACGTATGTACAGATTTCCCTGGCTCCTGTCATGACTTACATTTTGACACAATCTGCTGTTTTTAATCAATTTCAGAGACCCAATACACCAAATGGCATTTTAACGCCAGATAATCGTAAAATCAGCATTTTATATGTATTATAAGTATTCTAAATAAATGTACATTCTGGATGACAAAATGCACTATTTAAAATTAAGTTTACAAATTATATACACAATAGATATTCTCTTTTTTATTTCCATTTGACTGCTGCTCGCTGGTGGGAGAGCCGTCTTCCTGGCGCTAGTAGTTTCCATAACAGCGAATTATGCTTCTGTTAATTTTTCTTGATCTCGTTTAACATGCATTTTGATTAACGAGTTCAACCTTATCTAGTCATTGAGACAGGAAGTGATGTACGTGACCTGCAACAATTAAGCTTTTTAACAAGAAATGCGTTCATTAACAACCTCATCAACTCATTTTCAAAGCATTAACGGATTGATTTTATTAACAAATTTCATTTGGAAATCGCTACTAAATCTACTGTTGCTATACTGCGATAGAATAACACTGTTTTTTGAAACCCCCTCCATTATTCTTATGCTACAGTATATTGACACATGCATGAAAACAAATGTAAATATTCATAATTCTCACCATCAATATCATAGTGTATTGTAGCTGTCCTTGTGTTACTATTGCACATTATTGTATATGGCCATTGTAATGCCACATCATTTGGTAAGGGTACCTATTGTGCCTTCCATATGTGATTTGGATGGCTGTGATACAAAAAGAAAAACTTGTTTAAAAGACAAACTGGGTAAAAGTATTGGATCTCATAATGTTATTAATGTTATAAAGTATATTTATGTGCGTTTTTAGTATTCTCAAATTGATAGCCTTTATGTAATTAAGTGTGAGCGTAAGGATAATAATGTTCCTTAGTAAGAAGTTGACACACATGACTCTGTTGTTTACTTTTACACAGTTCTATGATCTGAACCACAGTCGGAAATTGTTTGCAGAGCACAGATGTAATTTTAAAAGAGACGATTGATGTAAGGGCATTGGGGTTAACCACCCTGAATTCAGCAACATGTCATATTCTGGTTTTAAAGGAATTTCAATCGAAGGAATACAGATGAAAAGGAACTCAACCAATGCAAAACAATTCCAAGGCCTGTCAAGTCTGTTTTCCAAATGTTACACTGAAAAGCACTGACTAATGTATAATTCCTCTTTTGCATGCCATGGAATATACTTCACACTGATGCATATGGAGACTGTGCTGGGGACCGATGTATGACAGGATTTTTAATGAAGTTTTATGTCATTGCTTGTTGTGTAACTTCCGGAACAAATCCCAAACCCCTCTGAAGCCAACGTAAGCTCATACTGTATGTACTATTACATGTACATGTTTCTTTGTCCTTAGTACATGACGACAGTCAGACCTGACAGCCCAAGACTTACTTGGTTTACATTAGGTGGTGCTTTACAGTTAGCTCCTGAAGCAGTTTTTCCTATGAAATGCTTTTTATATTTAACAATGCAACCTTTCATAGTTTATCCTTATGCTGAGACAAAAAAAGACCTTGTTGACCCGCTGTAGCTATAGGGATACAATCATCCATCTTAATAGACATGCTTTTGCTTCATGAAAATCCACAATCTTTGTTATATTGCTTTGCAAGCATGAACAGAATTGTACTTTAATTTGAATGCAGAAACACTATTAGAATAGCAATGCAACAATGGTTTTGTACTAATGGGAAACAGTAGCTGACTGAGTTGAGTAAAATAAAAATACACCTGTCTTCCCAGCAAATGTATTCTGGCTATGTGGAAAAGCAGGCAGCACAGCAGTTCCTTATAGTAAGACAGCTGCAATGGTTTGAGACACATCAACTACTGTGTAGAGACCAAAAAGCTACCATGAAACATGGAATCAGAATAAAAAAATGGTTCAAAGAGTTAAAAAAATAACAACTTTTGTTGTAATAACAAATATGAATTTAACAACAAACCCTATGAGGATCTTGTATTTTTTAAATGACACCAGGGTATGGTTTAAAACTGGTGATCCACACACTTGTCTCTCCCTAGATAGTTAATTTAATTGGTACATGTGGCGATGTGGCCGCGCCCTTGTGCGTAGTTTGTGTTATATGTTGCATGTTGCGTGTGTAAATGTTGGTGTATAGTCATTGGTACACGGGATATAAACGGGTGTGTGTTTCACGTGTATTTAAGATGTAATTGTATTTAGGCACGGGATTGCACATCACTGCACGTGCATTTAAAGTATTTAATATGTGAGCACGAGGTTGCACGTAATTAATTCACGTGCTGGGATTCAAGTGAATAATTAATTAGTAATTGAATCCCAGCACAACAGTATATATAGATGCACGTTGCACTCACTCGGGGTTTGGGTGTTCGGTGAGTGGAGAACGGGAGAGAGAGAAAGAGAAAAGTACATTTATAGTGTTTTTTACTCACCGTGTTTGTTCGTCCCTGTTTGTTAGTGTGTGTTCGTTTTGTTTATCTCTTTTATTTTGGCGTAAGTGCCGTGTCCTGTGTGTTTTGTGTTCTTTTATTTTGTTTATTAAATGCTGAGCACAACCAAGTGCTCAGCTTCACCAACCTCACTGTCTGTTGTGTGTTACTTCCTGTTTCTGGTCTGACGTCACCCACTCCGGCCGTCTTTGTGACAGTACATCAGGGAACAAAACAATAATTTACACATGAGATTGATTACCCACCTCTAAATTATTAATAATTATTGTGTAGCTATTGCACATCAGAACCCTGCAATGCCTAAGACATTATGGGAATGTGAAAAGGTCTAAGGTAACATATCAGTGTCATTGTGTTATGAGACCAGGACGACTGTGAGATAATTTTTGTCATTGCTGGTGATTTTGTGGTCTGTTAATAGTTTTCTGAGCAATATGCTGGTGTTGTAGTGGTAATTTTCAAAATATCTATAAGGGAATACATATATTTTGGGGCTTCAAATTGTGAAATATATATTAACAAGCCTCTAGCTACTGCATCAAAATACCAAAACACATTTATTTTTCCTCTAAACCCTGTCATATTTTAGGCAGGCTATGACAGACGACAAGGTTTTAATTTTTTTTTCAACAGGTTTTAGTTTAAAAACAAAGTAACATGGTTTCAAGATAATCACTTTTCTACTATGGGAGCTACCATCATGCCACTTGTGACCAGTGACGTAGTCAAGATGAAACGTACCGAGACCAAGACCAAGACCGAAACCAAACATACCAAGACCAAGACCAAACATACCGAGACCAAGACCGAGACCGAGACCAAACATACCGAGACCAAGACCGAGACCAAACGTACCGAGACCAAGAACAAGACCGAGACCAAACATACCGAGACCAAGAGCGAGACCAAACGTACCGAGACCAAGAACGAGACCGAGACCAAACATACCGAGACCAAGACTGAGACCAAACATACCAAGACCAAGACCAAACATACCGAGACCAAGACCGAGACCAAACATACCGAGACCAAGACCGAGACCAAATGTACCGAGACCAAGACCGAGACCAAACATACCGAGACCAAGAACACGACCGAGACCAAACATACCGAGACCAAGACCGAGACCAAACGTACCGAGACCAAGAACGAGACCGAGACCAAACATACCGAGACCAAGACTGAGACCAAACGTACCGAGACCAAGAACGAGACCGAGACCAAACATACCGAGACCAAGACTGAGACCAAACATACCAAGACCGAGACCAAACATACCGAGACCAAGACCGAGACCAAACGTACCGAGACCAAGAACGAGACCGAGACCAAACATACCGAGACCAAGACCGAGACCAAACGTACCGAGACCAAGAAGGAGACCGAGACCAAACATACCGAGACCAAGACCGAGACCGAGACCAAACATACCGAGACCAAGACCGAGACCAAACGTACCGAGACCAAGAACAAGACCGAGACCAAACATACCGAGACCAAGAGCGAGACCAAACGTACCGAGACCAAGAACGAGACCGAGACCAAACATACCGAGACCAAGACTGAGACCAAACATACCAAGACCAAGACCAAACATACCAAGACCGAGACCAAACATACCGAGACCAAGACCGAGACCAAACGTACCGAGACCAAGACCGAGACCAAACATACCGAGACCAAGAACACGACCGAGACCAAACATACCGAGACCAAGACCGAGACCAAACGTACCGAGACCAAGAACGAGACCGAGACCAAACATACCGAGACCAAGACCGAGACCAAACATACCAAGACCGAGACCAAACATACCGAGACCAAGACCGAGACCAAACGTACCGAGACCAAGAACGAGACCGAGACCAAACATACCGAGACCAAGACCGAGACCAAACGTACCGAGACCAAGAAGGAGACCGAGACCAAACATACCGAGACCAAGACCGAGACCGAGACCAAACATACCGAGACCAAGACCGAGACCAAACGTACCGAGACCAAGAACAAGACCGAGACCAAACATACCGAGACCAAGAGCGAGACCAAACGTACCGAGACCAAGAACGAGACCGAGACCAAACATACCGAGACCAAGACTGAGACCAAACATACCAAGACCAAGACCAAACATACCAAGACCGAGACCAAACATACCGAGACCAAGACCGAGACCAAACGTACCGAGACCAAGACCGAGACCAAACATACCGAGACCAAGAACACGACCGAGACCAAACATACCGAGACCAAGACCGAGACCAAACGTACCGAGACCAAGAACGAGACCGAGACCAAACATACCGAGACCAAGACCGAGACCAAACGTACCGAGACCAAGAACACGACCGAGACCAAACATACCGAGACCAAGACCGAGACCAAACGTACCGAGACCAAGAACGAGACCGAGACCAAACATACCGAGACCAAGACCGAGACCAAACGTACCGAGACCAAGAACGAGACCGAGACCAAACATACCGAGACCAAGACTGAGACCAATCATACCAAGACCGAGACCAAACATACCGAGACCAAGACCGAGACCAAACGTACCGAGACCAAGAACGAGACCGAGACCAAACATACCGAGACCAAGACCGAGACCAAACGTACCGAGACCAAGAAGGAGACCGAGACCAAACATACCGAGACCAAGAACGAGACCGAGACCAAACATACCGAGACCAAGACCGAGACCAAACGTACCGAGACCAAGAACGAGACCGAGACCAAACATACCGAGACCAAGACTGAGACCAAACATACCAAGACCGAGACCAAACATACCGAGACCAAGACCAAGACCAAACATACCGAGACCGAGACCAAACATACCGAGACCGAGACCAAGACCAAGACCAAACGTACCGAGACCAAGACCAAGACCGAGACCAAACGTACCAAGACCAAGACCGAGACCAAACGTACCGAGACCAAGACCAAGACCGAGACCAAACATACTGAGACCGAGACCAAGACCGAGACCAAACGTACCGAGACCAAGACCAAGACCAAGACCAAACGTACCGAGACCAAGACCAAGACCAAGACCAAACGTACCGAGACCAAGACCAAGACTGAGACCAATATATTTTTGTTGTGACCAACCAAACTAAATTAATTTTTGCTAGAAGAAGAACAACAACAATGAAAATAACAACTATTTATTTTTTTAAAGCTATTTTTCTTTTGATAAACCAAATAAACACAAACTTTTTCCTTTTGACTTTTTCCAGTTACAATCAATTCACTTACACACTACACACCCTGAAAATGTGTATAAAAACATTTACATTAAATATTTACATATAATTGGAAACATCTTAAGAGAATTTTGAACTTAAAACTTGAATCTGCAATTATTTTACAACTGTTTATACTCCAATTAAGAAATTGCCAATTATTCAACCTAGCTCACCGCTGTAACCCCTGTACTGACTTGGAAGAGATTAAGTATATTGCTGGGACATGTGGAAGCCGAGAGACGCTAGGATCCTTCCGAACTGAGCTGGACACTTGTGATACAATCACAAGTGTTTGTTGCATCTCAGAAACACCAGAGATGAGAGAAGCTGCGGCGACAGTTTCGCTTGATGTGGTGTTATGATCAGGCCCCCCTGGCTGAAGACGGTTTCACTAGATATAACAGCTATACACATGTAAAACAATTGGCTTACCTAGAAAAAGAAGTTCCCCGCACTTCTGTCACCTTTGTGTTACAATGCTTACACTTTGCCATCCATTTATTATTCTGTTCATCAATTTCAGAATTAATGAAGGCAAACTGAATGACGACAGCTGCTTCGATGCCATTTCAGCTCTTTGAGAAGAGAAACTTGTGAGGACTGAATTTGTTATGGAAACTGTCAGTATTTATGTTTCCATCCCCCCAAAAATATGTAAAACGTATGCATATGGAAAAAAAAGCACGACAATGGAAGTCAGCAAACAAAAAAAAAAGTTTTACTATTACACACGCACACACACATATATTTGCAATTGTATGTATATATATTGTACTGTGTTTCTGGTGGAACAACTGTGTGTTGTAGTTTGTATCGGTAAGCAGCTTAGCTGCCCGATGGTCAGTCAGGGACTGTACTCTGTTTAGTTAGTACTCCTTTGAGGAGTTAGGCTTTTGTTTTTTGTTTTTTATCTTTTCTTTCTCTCTCCCTCGCTCTACGCCTGCCTCCTCCACGTCTTTTCTCCTCCACAGTACACACAGTACTCACTTTATATGACTGTTTGGTAGCAGCGCACACAGCTTTCTGCTCCCTCCAACTCAGCAGCCCAGAACAGACTGGCTGCTCTCTCTAAATACCCTGCACCTGGCTTTGATTTACAATGATCACCAGGTGCAGGGGATAATTAAATAATAAAACAATTAACAAATATAATTAAACAACACAATTATATCACCCCACTGTGTATTTGCACATGTTTTATGCAGGGAGGATATTAACCCCCTCCCTGCTGTGTTACAATATATATATATATATATATATATATACACACACACACATATATATATATATATATATATATATATATATATATATATATATATATATATATATATATATATATATATATATATATATATATATATATATATATATATAAATATATACACTACCGTTCAAAAGTTTGGGGTCACTTAGAAATTTCCTTGTTTTCGAAAGAAAAGCAAATTTTTGTCCATTAAAATAACATCAAATTGATCAGAAATACAGTGTAGACATTGTTAATGTTGTAAATGACTATTGTAGCTGGAAACGGCTGATTTGTAATGGAATATCTACATAGGCGTACAGAGGCCCATTATCAGCAACCATCAGTCCTGTGTTCCAATGGCACGTTGTGTTTGCTAATCCAAGTTTATCATTTTAAAAGGCTAATTGATCATTAGAAAACACTTTTGCAATTATGTTAGCACAGCTGAAAACTGTTGTGCTGATTAAAGAAGCAATAAACTGGCCTTCTTTAGACTAGTTGAGTATCTGGAGCATCAGCAATTGTGGGTTCGATTACAGGCTCAAAATGGCCAGAAACAAAGAACTTTCTTCTGAAACTCGTCAGTCTATTCTTGTTCTGAGAAATGAAGGCTATTCCATGCGAGAAATTGCCAAGAAACTGAAGATCTCGCATAACGCTGTGTACTACTCCCGTCACAGAACAGCGCAAACTGGCTCTAACCAGAATAGAAAGAGGAGTGGAGGCCCCGTGCACAACTGAGCAAGAGGACAAATACATTAGAGTGTCTAGTTTGAGAAACGGACGCCTCACAGGTCTTCAACTGGCAGCTTCATTAAATAGTACCCGCAAAACACCAGTCTCAACGTCAACAGTGAAGAGGCGACTCGGGATGCTGGCCTTCTAGGCAGAGTTGCAAAGAAAAAGCCATATCTCAGACTGGCCAATAAAAGAAAAGTTTAAGATGGGCAAAAGAACACAGACACTGGACAGAGGAAGATTGGAAAAAGTGTTATGGACAGACGAATCTAAGTTTGAGGTGTTCGGATCACAAAGAAGAACATTCATGAGACGCAGACCAAATGAAAAGATGCTGGAGGAGTGCTTGACGCCATCTGTCAAGCATGGTGGAGGCAATGTAATGGTCTGGGGTGCTTTGGTGGTGGTAAAGTGGGAGATTTGTACAGGGTAAAAGGGATCTTGAAGAAGGAAGGCTATCACTCCATTTTGCAACGCCATGCCATACCCTGTGGACGGCGCTTGATTGGAGCCAATTTCCTCCTACAACAGGACAATGACCCAAAGCACTGCTCCAAACTATGCAAGAACTATTTAGGGAAGAAGCAGTCAGCTGGTATTCTGTCTATAATGGAGTGGCCAGCACAGTCACCGGATCTCAACCCTATTGAGCTGTTGTGGGAGCAGCTTGACCGTATGGTACGTAAGAAGTGCCCATCAAGCCAATCCAACTTGTGGGAGGTGCTTCAGGAAGCATGGGGTGAAATCTTTTCAGATTACCTCAACAAATTGACAACTAGAATGCCAAAGGTCTGCAAGGCTGTAATTGCTGCAAATGGAGGATTCTTTGACGAAAGCAAAGTTTGAAGGACACAATTATTATTTCAATTAAAAATCATTATTTCTAACCTTGTCAATGACTATATTTCCTATTCATTTTGCTATATTTCCTATTCAAACTCATTTCATGTATGTTTTCGTGGAAAACAAGGAAATTTCTAAGTGACCCCAAACTTTTGAACAGTAGTGTATATACACACACACACACACACACACACACACACACACGTTAAAAATCACATGGAAATAAGATCATATGCAAAGGCAGCTTAATCATAGGAGGCTGTGTGGTACAGTGGTTAAAGAAACGGGCTTATACCCAGGAGGTCCTCAGTTCAAATCCCCCTCAGCCACTGACTCATTGTGTGACCCTGAGCAAGGCACTTACCCTCTTTGTGCTCCGTCTTTCGGGTGAGACGTAATTGTAAGTGACTCTGCAGCTGATGCATAGTTCACACACCCTAGTCTCTTGGATAAAGGCGTCTGCTAAATAAACAAATAATAATAACTACCCCCCCCCCCCACACACCTTTTTCATTTTTAATTGACTAAATGCCTGGTATTCATGGTGTGCTTTTTAGAAGTAGAATATAAATATGTGATGCAGTCCTCATTTGTAATAAATAGCCTACTGTAATCGTTTTTTATGTTGGTGTATGCTTACGCTGTAGCCTGTTGAAATAAATTGGTATCGGGACTTTTAAAATAACTTCATACATTTCTACAGTGGGGGGTGGGGGCGATAATAATAATAATAATAATAACAATAATAATAATAATAATTAACTTTTACTTTATATGGCACCTAAATGCAAAGCATCTCAAAGCGCTGTATAGTTTCAAACACGGTAGCAAAAAACATAGCAAAGCACAAAATTATTATTATTTATTTCTTAGCAGATACCCTTATCCAGGGTGACTTACAATTGTTACAAGATATCACATTATTTTTATATAGAATTACATTATTTTTTACATACAATTACCCATTTATACAGTTGAGTTTTTACTGGAGCAATCTAGTTAAAGTACCTTGCTCAAGGGTACAGCAGCAGTGTCCCCAACCTGGGATTGAACCCACAACCCTCTGGTCAAGAGTCCAGAGCCCTAACCACTACTCCACACTGCTGGACATATTTTCTTTTTTGGCAGGTACACAGACATATTTTCTTTTTTGGCTAGACAAAAACATACATAATTCCAAAATTATACAACCTAACCATGATGGAATGGCATTTTTGGTTGTTATATGTTTTAAATAAAAATAAAAAAGTATTTATAGCCTAATATACAAGCCAGGAAATTCCTAGATTAAACGGGTCCCAGGTGAGAGATTGGTCTTGAAAACGGGAGGGTCCTGATCAAAACGGAAGACTTGACAGATATGTACACATAATCATATTTTTAGGCATTTGTGTTACTGACACAAATTTGTTAAGGTAAGTAATATATTACAGGACATTTATTTGGTGGCAAGAGGAAAGTTTGCTTCATGGGAGAGGCTGAGAGACGCTGTAGCAGCACGAAGTCTGATGCGTAAAATTTAGTAATTTGAATGCTGCTCTAGAGTATAATGGCTACATTATTTTGTATTTAATAGCTGTCAATGTATACAAGTGAGTGAATTTTGAAGGATAAAAAAGGATATATGATAAAAGAGATAGTTCATGAATGGGACCAATCTGCATGCTGCCTGCTATCGAGACCGAGACCCAGACCATGACCCGACGTGCCCAGACCCAGACCCAGACCAAGACCAACTTGTCCAGACCCAGACCCAGACCAAGACCAGATGGCCCGAGACCTTAAAATGTGGCCTCGAGATCGGCCTTGAGACCAAGACCGGGTCTCGAGATTCCATCTCTGCTTGTGACAGTGACAGAATGATTCTTGGTGATAAATCTCCCTCCTGACCTGTGAGGTAAAGAGTGCCCTGGACTGGATGGCCTGACAATTCATCCCCAGGGTTAGGCGGAAGTCGGCCATCTAGAAAGGGAGTGCAGCTATGGTACACTAAATCATTGATCCTGAAGGGAAACAATGTGGCAGTCGCAGATTGGAGGAGTGTTTGCAATTGTTAACCAAGGGGGCGTGATTGACGGAAGCGAGGTGATCTGTTCCTTTGTTATGGTTAATGCTGGTTATTATTATTATTTGTTTATTTAGCAGACGCCTTTATCCAAGGCGACTTACAGAGACTAGGGTGTGTGAACTATGCATCAGCTGCAGAGTCACTTACAAGTACGCCTAACCCGAAAGACGGAGCACAAGGAAGTTAAGTGACTTGCTCAGGGTCACCCAATGAGTCAGTGGCTGAGGTGGGATTTGAACCGGGGACCTCCTGGTTACAAGCCCTTTTCTTTAATCACTGGACCACACAGCCTCCTTGGTTAGCATGAGTGTTTTGTTTGTTTTGTCGTGTCCAAAAATACTTGTTTGTTGTTATTAGACGGCTAACACGATCTGGAGCTGTTGCTACAGGCCAGCACGAAACCCGGACTAAATTGCACTTGAGTCTTGTTTAATTGTATTTGCACCATGAGCACTACAGCACTAAAAACGCGATCGCAGATCACGGTGCGATTTTGCGGAATGCATCTTGGCTTGCAGAATTATTGATTTTCCATGGCAACAAGCCTAACTAGTATTCATAAGAAAAAAAATCAAGTTTTTTAAACATTCCACAAGGTGGTGCAGTGAGATTTTACTTAGGAAAAGCAAACCACTTGTTTTAGACACTGACGTGCTGTGGCTATTAAAATCCTCAGCTAAAATGAATACATTTGTTAAGAGCAAACATGTGCCTGGAGGCAAAAGCCACTTATAAAATAAAACAGCCGCTGGTCGTGCTGGGGAATACCCAAGACACTTGTATGAGAACGGGGGTAAACTGTCTTACAGACCGTGCATGTCGTTTCTGAAGAAACTATCAGAGCCCTGTTTCATCTACTTCAATGGGAAGGCAGGACTTTAAACACCTGACACACAGTCCTGAGAAAATGTTGTAATTTATTTTTATTTCCGGTCAATTTTATAGTTTCTAAATGCAGTTGTTCACTTTAAAATTATGTTTTCCTCATAGCAGTAAAGGTTTAAAACTGCAAAACGCCAGTATTTATTTGATAATTTATTTTACTTTTCTACCTGCTGACAGTGGCCTCACAATTTTGTTTTTGGAATTAATAGAAGTTATTTAAGTTTCAATAAATGTTTTTGTGGTTTCATTCTGCTATTTGTTTTAGCCCTATAAAAAAAAAAAAAATTAACAAAGAACCAGGTTGGTTTTAACTTTAAAAAGGCTACCGCAGAATTCAAGAATTTCTGTTGCAGAAATCATGGACCCTTGCTGCAGAATTTGGAAAAATGTGCCACGCTTTTCACAGGGGACTAGATACAGTGTCGTTAATATTATAGTGAGTTGGGTGTTTTTGAGTTTATCGGTATTGGAAATATCTAGAAATATTGCGTATCACCTGTGTTTTGCCATTACTGGCACCTGTACTGTATTACATTTTCTGGTAATAGATCTTTCTGGAACGCTTATGTAATAGACTTAACATTGTGTCTATATATTAATATTGGAAATGGCCGGAATATTATGTAATAGACAATCTAAGGCACATGATAGTGCATGTGACCTGATTCTGAAGTGCAAGAATGATCTGATTTAAAGGCACAGAAGCCTGCTTTGTTTAAATGTTGTACTTATTAACACTTTAATAAAGAGTTCTTTGTTTTATTTTACTTCAAAGTCTCGTCTGCCTGTTCATTGGGAATGGAACAATATTTTAATTTATATAGATTCTGCTATATTTTGTTTATGCTCCTTCTGTCAGTCATTAGGAGACATTTCAGCATCAGTATAATATATAATATATGCTGATCCCTGGAGTCAGCATTACACTTCAGCCATCAGCACCAGGCTGAAGGATATCTACATCATCAGATGGAAGGAAACGCAGATGGATCATATTAGTTTACAGTAAAAGAAGCTATGTCTTAGTTGGTGCTTATCTTGGCGAGAGCTGAGTCCAATATCTGCATGAAGTTTTAACACCTACTCTCATGTAATGGAAATCATATAATATTTTTATTAATTCGTATGGGCACTTTCATTTTAAAGGCTCAGGTGAAGCTGGGTATGCTATTCATATGTTGTTGCTTGAACTAGGGCAATATACTGTAAAAGGGAGAGCCAAATGTAGTAAATAATACACATACCAAATGCATTTATGCTTGCTCTGTGGTCAAAATACATGCCTACGTTACTATCTCATGTGATAAAGGGACATTTTGATTATATACTGTTGTGGCAAAGTGGCTTGCAGTGTGCAGGTGCAGGAGTGATGCGGTGATCAATGAAAAGACAGACAACGATAATCGAAAGTGCAAGGAGGTGTATTTTTAATCTTGGTCTGGTGACCGTTAATAATAATCCCAGGCAATACACAGCAATGTGTACTGCACTGTTCTAAATAAAGGGTTTGCAGTCCCAAATAATAAACACACACAGTATACAAACACGGTCACCAGTCCTGGGTGCGTGCTGCAGTGCTCGTGGTGCTAATACAATAATTATCGTGACACAGGTGTAGTAATGTCCGGGTTTGTGTTGGCCTCAGGCGACAGTTCCGGAACGTGTTAGATGTCTACAAATAATAACAAGCAACAATTAGAGACGAGACAAAACAAACATAACACTCACATACGATATATCAACACAGGTCCTTCCAGGTCGTTTCCTTAACCATAAACGAAGGAACAGATCACGTCGCTCCGTTCCCTATTTGTACCGTCACTCGTGACCCTTTGGTAAATGATTGTAACCGCTCCACCAATCTGTGGCTGCCACAATGTTTCCATTCCGGGTCAATGAGTTAGTGCAACAGAGCTCTGCCCCCTTTCTAGATGACGACTTCCTTTTAACCCTCGGAATGAATTGTCAGGCCATCCGGTCCAGGGTACTCTGTTCCCTTTACTTAGTTACAAATGTCCAAATATTTTATGCAAAGTCTAAAACATACAAGAAACTACTGATTTAATTAATGATTTTTGCTAATACATTAGAAGATAGGCTCAGCAGCATATAAAGTTTAATCTTTCAAAATTCCAATTTGCAGTAATAAAATTACTGCTATGAAAGTCTTATTCACTTCATTTTTACTTAGTTATTGGAAAAAAATGATTAAGTTTTGTATGCACTAGACTTTTCAGACCATTGCTAATGAGTCCAACAACAACCATCAAGAACAGTTTTATGAATATTCAACATTATTAACCTTTGTAGTGTTGTTCAGACTGGGCTGTATAGTTATTTTATGTCTTCATATGTGTCACATGGCTACCTCTTATCGTTTTAGTGGGCTGTCTTATGAATTCTTTGTATGTAAGGCCTACAACACTGAAGGATGCTTAGAAACATAACTCTACCAGCACGGAAAGCAATTGTATGAATAAGTGACTTCTAATCTCATTGGCAGCAATGGGTTGGTCTACATGCAAAAATAAAAAATACACTAATACCCTTTCTCCACTGGCACATCCGACCCGTGAGGGCTCTGTACAGTACAGGTGCGGGTGGCTCTCTGCTGACTATTTGAACCAAACCGTGAAACTCGAGCCTCATAAGACATCTGAATCCAGCTGTGAGCCAAGCCAAGCCAGGGGCGGGGTTAAGGATTTCGTCATTACGTTGTGTCAGTCAGTCAGTACCCTCCACAAAGACAAACAACAAACAACAAACAACATGGCATGTATGATGAAAGAAATGCGTATAAAACTACTGCAGCATTGCATGCTATGAAACTGTTCTGTGTTAAACAAAATTTTAAGTACAGATAGGACTACTAAACGCAATCATTTAGATGCATCCTGATGTTTTCTTTTTTTTTTTTTAATAAACAATACAGTAAACACAGATGTAATGTCACACAGCACAGACAGTTTCACATTATTGGGGAAAAATACATGTATATTAACATATATAATTGACATAAAACCGTTTTGGACAGTTTAATTTGCTGTAAATACAATACCACTTACCTCCATATGCTGGTGGATATAATTAGATACATGATTTGTTTTGTAGGTCAGTCTATATTTATACATGCACTTCCTAGAAGCTACATCCAGACATTCAACGAAAACATGAGGTCAAAACAGAGTGTTTAATTTAACATACCAAACATAGTGCTTACCTGGAATTCCAATTTCCTCACTTACATTTTCCCATAATTTCTTGTATTTTTATCGAGATATATCTTGTGCTGCTTATCATAAAGAACAGGCTACTGCTGCACTAATATAATCAGATGTTCCCCCATCTTGTCTGCGATATTTGGAGTGCAAATGAGCAAATTTGTTTGTTTGATCCAAGTGTTTTCTGTTTACTCGTCTTTTATTTTGTGTCTGAGTTCGACTCTGTTAGCTATTCAATGGTAATTTCCGTCTCCAGTCTTGCAATAGCTGGTGTGCTTCACTATTATTTCGTAATTTTATTTTTGTTTTGTAATATAATCATGCACAACAGAACTACATTAAAGTGTTCAAAAGCTCAAAGGATGGAACTTACAACTGTTCAAAACGTGGGTTGTTCAACTGTTCAAAACATGGAAAGGTACAACCTAAAAATGTGCATTTTTCAAATGTTCAAAAGATGGAAACATATAACTGCTCAAAATGTTAAATGTAAAAAAAAAGTACCTTGTGGAGTCTAGTTTGTGCAATCAACACAGACTTGATGCTTCTGTACACACAGTGCACTTGCCACACGCTGCCTTATTGCTGGTCTACTATATCAACTCCAAACTTCATGGAATTATAAAACTGTACAGTCCCTGGGATCTTCTTTGCATCATTCCCGATGGCAATGGAAGGATGAAGCCTGCTCAGCAAAATTACATTTCTTTCTTGGTTTGCACTTGTAGACTGTTAGAGTGCAGCCCTTCTACGTTCACAAGTTGATAGACGGTCCGTCGATAGACCTCTATCTAAGGTAGATAATTGCCGCCTCCCGGGTGGTAACAAAAATCCAACTTGAGTATGCAGCTGTGGCTGTGTTTATCTCTGTCCCAAAATTGTTGCAAATTCATTTTCACTTTCACTGACACTATCAGTAACCTCATTGTGATCACAGCAAGTTTCATCAGTGTCTCTTGGTCTGGCGCATTTTCATGTCTAGATTCATCTTCCGGTAACTCCGGAAAGTACTGAAGGACTTGCTGTGCAGTCCTACGTTGTGTTGGTCTATTCGTTTTCATCAGACAATAAGATTTTTACAGTTGTTGATAAATAAATCACTTGTCTGAAAAAGTATCCTGTTGTAGCTATTGAAAATAAATGCAAAGCTTTCAAGTTCACGCACACTAAGCCAAACCCACTGTTTTTACTATGACAGTCAAAATGACAGCTCTGGTAGTTCTAGGTATAACGTATTATATCTCCATAAATTTCTGCAAACCTAGGTCTACTGATGCTTTGAGATGTATGAAAGTCAAAAAAAGCACAGGCACCTAGCTGCTAAATCAGTAGAGAAAAATGCATTTAAAAACCTCCATAGGTCAAAAAGACCACTCCGGTAGTTCTAGTGTTAACTCACACACTCAAAGACACAAAATTCTGCCAAATTTCTCATCCTTGACTTTTATTATATTAATATAAAGAAAAACATGCGGAATATACAACAATTCTAAACTTATTTACAAAAATATAGTAAAACAAAATACAGCTGTACCATACATACAACAACGGCTCTCGTTGCGCACGTACAGTTTCTTTTTTATTTAAGCACCCAAACAAAAAACAACTCTAGAAAAAACAACAACTATCCTTAAATGGGATTTTTAGCTAATCATATTTTTAAAACCTTCTTTTTTCCCCTTCAACAGAGCTAATTGAACCGATATAATCGGTTGAAGTCGATATAATCAGTAAAATTTGTGGATTATAAATAAATTCCTAAGTATATTTACAAAATATAGCAATACAAGATACAGCTGGACCGTTGCTCTATCAACTTTTGAACACCATTTGTTTGAGCATCTTTTGGCAAACTGAGATAATTAATAACAATGATTAATAACAATGGTCTTTCGTTGCTTGTGACGTCAGTAACACGGCTTGGCTCTGCAGTGGAAAAACAACCCAGACTCTCCTTAACCGCACCGTGAGGCCTCGGTATGGTCCTGGCGCGGCTCGGTTGTACAGTGGAAAAGAGGCATTAGGGGCTGATGTAAGGATACATACAAAGTGATTTGTGGTTGTGTGAACAAGAGGGAATGAATCTGAGCTGTAACTCTACCTCCTGACCAGGATGGGCGCTATGTAAGGTTGGTGGTATGCGTTCCCATGGATTGGATAGACCGTGGCCCGGGGTGATCATGGGGAGGCAGTACAAAGGGAACGCAGCTACGTAAATATGGCCCCTTATGCTGAAACTAATGCGCCGGAGCACTGTGGTTGTTTTTTTACTTTACAGACGAGTAGGAACTAGGAGCTGCCACCACGAAGCCAGCATAAACACACAGGAGCACCACTACTTCTGCACAGCACAGCACCACAACAGCCACCCCCACAGAGCACTTTTCCGTGCACTTTGTGGATTATTGGACTGTGTGTTATTTATTTATTCCTTTTGTTTGGGCCTGAAGATCCACCATTTTGTGTGCAGATAAAACGGGACATTTTGTGTACATCACTGCCTGTTTGGACCTTAACTATTTTACACACCCTTTGCCTTGCAATTGCTGACCCCCCAAAACAAACCATTGTAGAAGCTAGTAATTAAGAGCTGTATAAAAGCACACACCTTCTGAGACCTGCCATCGGCCTCAGGATGGCTGCTGTGGTACACTGCCTGATGCGACGACGCTTGGCTCTTGTTGAGGACAGGAAAGAAGCCCTTCTCCTCCAAAGGTTAAGACGGAGAAGACTCTGCATATTCACACCCAGGGTCACTTTGTTTGGGATGCTGGAGGTAAGGCATTATCGTCTCACTCCACAGGTCATCTTAGACCTAATAGCTGAATTGAGAAGCTCCAGCTTCAATCTATCCCTGCACATGTGAAAGTGCTGTGTTCTCTGCACTACTTAGCCTCTGGTTCCTTTCAGACCGGAGTTGGAATGTCTGGAGGGATAGCCCAATCCACCTTCTCCAGAATGCTAGGTAAATTTCTGGATGTCATGCTGAAAAGGACAGGCCAATACATATCATTTCCTATGGATACTGCCTCTCTGCAAGATGCAAAACTTGCATTTTATCAAGTGGCTGGTTTTCCCATTGTAATAGGAGCCATTGATGGCACACATGTGACCTTGTTCCCCACACAGAAATGATGAGCACATACTCTATATAGCAATTGAAAACATTATCATTCCATTAATTTGCAAATTATCTGTGATGCACATCACATCATTACAAATGTATGTGCCAAATGTCCTGGCTCTGGCCATGATTCCTATATATTCCAGCAGAGTGAGATTTATCACCATGATACCCATGCTATGTGAAACAATTATGGTATAGTGATTATAACCAGGGTCGCGATTCCTTCACAGAAATGTCATTGTTTTAAAGGGTCATATTTCGCATTTAATCATTTCCCTTTTGTGTGGCTTATTTATATATTAAATTAATTTCATTTTTAGTACATAATATAATAAAATATATGTCCAAATTAAATCTACACCACCCATTCTGTATTGTCTAAGCACCTGTAAAATAATTGTAGATAATTCACTGTAACGAACATATTAATTAAATTAGGTCGGGACAGGGAAAATCTTCAGTGTTTTACAGTGCTCTGATTCTTCATGAACACAACGGTGCTGTCAATGCAATACAATGACAACAGCACATGGAATTAAAAATGTATATCAAAATGAAGAGTATTAAAATAAAAGTAATAAAAACAGTACTTAGAATTCTGAATGCTACATATGCTGCTGCACACTCACTTAGTTTAAATAGAGAATATGTTCAATGAACTTGAACTTCATGCAGGACTGTTCTGTTGTGTACTTGTTCATTTACACTTTCGATAGTTCTGCTAGATTTGTGGGCTTCAGACAGTCTCAGCTGAAAAAGCATAACATTTTTTTTTTTTTTAAAAGCCACAGCGAGACACTCTTCCATAGAACCCCAGGCGTATAAATGTAAGCAAGCCAAAACTAAATGAGCCGTTTCACTATAGAGGACAATGTTCTGGCTCAACAACCTGACGGCATTAAAAAACCTGCAACAGGCTGGCAAAACTGAGAGAGTAAAGTCAGTAACATCGGATGGTGTCTTATCTATTACAAAGTCTGTTTAATGTCCTTGACGGAAAGCTTGTGAGATTTTGTATTAATTATTTACCTCATTGAGTAAAATTTGTTTACTAAAATTAATTCTTTATTTCAGCATTTATTTCCATTAAAATCAAAGTGTACCTTAAGGAAACAGTTTTACAATACAATAAAACATTCAAAATTGTTTTTATAAGACAAAATAAAAAAATGTATATAGATCATTTATACTGCAAAATGTAAATGCATGATTTAATATACGTTTTTAGCGATGGACATAATTATAACATACTAGGACACACCTTTCCATGTTTGGAGATAGTGGCTATGGCCTGCGACCCTGGGTGATGACACCATTGAGCAATGCAGAAACCAAAGCTCAAGTTCGCTACAACCATGCCCATGTAGCAACGCGATGTGTCATCGAGAGAACTTTTGGCATCCTGAAGTGTCGGTTTCGCTGCCTGGACCATAGTGGGGGTGCCCTCAAGTATGCACCTGAAAAGGTCTGTAAAATTATTGTTTTGTGTAGTATGCTCTACAATCTGGCTATGCATTGGGGCATGCCTGATGATTTGGATGAGACACTCCAAGTACCAGCACCTGCTGAGCCACAGGAACCTATTGCGCAACCGCAAGCAAGCCGGGAAGGACGCAGGCTCCAGAACCGTCTGATAGAGAATGTGTTTACTTGTAAGTCTGATCAAAAGTAAAGGCATGTTGAACAACGTGGCTGTGGGGAAAATTTGTAGTTAAAATTGAATGTATTTGGTAAAATTACATTTCCATTCTTAAATCTGAGACTTGAGATGCTGTGATGTTAATCAAGTTTGTCTTTTCCTCAACCCAAACTTCCCACCAGAACATTCTCAGCCCACTGCTACCACACCTGCGCGGCAAAGATGAACACACGCTGTCCTCCAAAGCGTGTGCCGCCAGCCGACCGTTTCTTTTTCATACTGCAGGCCCACCATGCAGCCACCTCAGAGCTACAGCATCGGAGGACAACGCAGCTCTGGGCAGCTTACAGGCAAGCCTGCAGCTGCCCGGCTAGACCACAGGGGTCGCTGCTGTATGGTGAGCCGAGGACACCCTGGCCGACCTAAGCCCTCCCCCCACCGGGTGGCGCTCGGCTAATTGTGCGCCGCCCCCCGGGAGCTCCCATCCACGGTTGACAGTGGAATAGCTTGGACTCGAACTGGCGACGTCCAGGCTATAGGGCACATCCTGCACTCCACGTGGAGCGCCTTTACTGGACGCGCCACTAGGGAGCCCCCTCGGACACAAGTTTAACTATTGTTTAAGTATGTTTTCCCCATAACAATGAAATGTTCATTGTGTTTTATTGAAGTCTAAAGTTAAAATAATTCTTAAATGTTTACTTTAATTATTGTATAATGTGTTTGACATGCTTGTAATGGTAATTTAGTAAAGAGAATGAAATGTGTATCATTCTATGATCAATATAACTAAAGTTATATCAAAATTAAGCTTTATTTTATATTATAGCTTTGGAGAAAGGGGAGTTGATTATGTTAATTACGTGCATTGCTTATGTGCAAGGAACTGTTATTCAAACTCTGGAAGCCAATGAAAGGACTGATTTCGGTCAAGGATAAACTTCCTGTGTTGACCTGGAAGTGATGGAATCACTAGTAAACGCCCTTAGGGTGCTATATTTAAAGCGAAACAAGCATTAACTTGCTCTCTCTCTTGGATTCGAAAACATCTCACCATGAAGTGATCACAGAGCCTTCGCTTGAATGGGGACCCAAGTTTGTTTTTCAACAACAATCACATCTCCAGAATAAGTATTACGTTTCAAAGACTTTAAGATTCAAGTAAAATAATATTTGTTTATATAAGAAATATCTACATGCAACCAGAAGAAGAAGAAAAAACATTTAATACAATGTATCACTTTGCTAAAGATTAAAATATAAACAATGTTACTTTGATGAACAACTGAAACAAGATAATACTGTCACAGGTGACTACTTTAGAGTGTATGGTGGTATATAATTTATAGTTATTGTGTGCAGGTGTGTGTTCTTTTGTGTAAATTGTTCTCATTATTTAAGATATTGTTTGAATTTTGCCATGTGACTTATTTTGATTAATGTATTGTTTTGATTATTTGTGCATATTGTTTAGTCTTTGCTTTGTTCACTAATTAATAATCTTGCACAATTAGTCACATACCTTTCCCAGGATCTAGACTCTAATTGCCACAGGTGTGTGCCATTCTGCATCAATTGACAAGACTGCTATAAAACTGGAACCAAAAATACAGAGAGGAGTCAAGTTGGGCAGTAACAAGAAACAAACACAGGAACTGGAAAGATGCCAGGAACTGGTTTAAAAATACATAAAAAGACTGCAAGCTGTAAAGGAAGCAAAGGGTGGGCACACAAAATACTAATGTAAGGGTGCCCAAATACTTTTGTCAAAGTATGAAATTCGTTTCTGCATGTTTTTCATTTGATGCATGTTATGCAATAATTTGTTGTTTTATTATAAAGCTGAATCTTTACTTTTCAATAGAACAGTTAGAAATTATAGAAATCACTTATATTGTGGCATATATATTAGAGCTGTCAAGCAATTAAAAAAAATAATTACGATTAATCTTGTGATTTAAAAAAACATCTCAGTTAATCTTGGTTTTAATCCAATTATTTTTAGGATTAGCTCACCGCTACCACCCCCGTGCTGACTCAGGAGCAGCAAAGATGAGTACACGCTGTCCTCCGAAACGTTTGCCATCAGCCAACCGCTTTTCACACTGCAGACTCACCATGCAGCCACCTCAGAGCTAGTGTCAGAGGACAGCGCAGTTTACAGGCAAGCCCGCAGGCGCCTGGCCAGACTACAGGGGTCACTGGTGCGTGGTGAGCCGAGGACACCCTGGCCAACCTAAGCCCAACACAAACACAGACACGTCTCCGGACAGTGCGTGCTCTTAGTGCAGGTGCGGTGCTGGAAACAGTGATGCTTGGTTAAGTGCAGGTGCGGTGAAGTCCGTGTGAAGCACTGGCCCCAGGCTACAGCTCCCAGATCCGTGCTTAATTATTCTGGCAATGACAAAAGACACACGGTTGCAAAACAAACAAAAACACTTAACTCTCGCTCCAAACAGACCTCGTTTCCTCCCATCAACCACAACAAAGGAACCGATTATGGCGTCACGTCCCCCTAAAGTACCCTCAGCCTCGGCCCCTCCGATAGCTAGTTCAATCACGTCTCCTCCAATTCATGAATGAAACTTTGCTTACCGTACTAGAACAGGGGCTCCTGGTACCGTGATGCCATCCCTTTCCTGAATGGCCGGCTTCCGACTGTTCCGGAATGAACTGCCGAAACATTCAGTACGGGGTACGCAATTCCTGCTGTACAGTGCTCTCACAGGTCAAGAGGGAGATTGTTGATTCAGATTCATTCGCTCTTTGTCACAACGTCCCATTCACAAGTCCTTCGGTTTGAGTGCTTTGCTACTGTGGTAGAGTAATTCAAGGAAAGTACATAGGTTTGAGAAAAAAATGAGCATTATTTCCTGCCATGGTGCATTTTGACCACTAGATGTAGCCTAAAACGCGATCAAGTAGAATAATTGATGTGGCATTCATTGTTTATTGGGTAATTGGTGGTTTAATTTCAAATTAAATCCACCTGTGTATAAAGACGCGGTGTGTCCGGCTCGGAGAGGGTGTGTAGGACAGCTTCCGAGCGGTAATTGCAAGTAAGGTCTGTTGTAACTGCAGTGAATCTGAGTCAAACATCTGTCCTGTTTATACTGTGTGTATCTAGGTGAAATCCGATCCCATAGTTTGGTGTTTGGTCAGGGAAACAGCTTATCGGTCCTGACGATAGTCAGGGAAACAAAGCACTACTGTGTAATCAGTGCTCCCAAGAAGGAGTTAGCATTTTCTTTGTTTATTTTGGTTTTGTGGGCGAATTTTGTTCAAACCTTTTATTTGTGTTTAATAAAAGTGCACTGAAGTGCTTAAGGTTTCTGAGTCTGGGTGAATTATTTTCTAGAGTCAGACCACCAGTGACCGAGTCATGATAACACACTACATAATGTGGTTCCGTGACTCATTTTAGATTCAAACAATGACTACAGTCATTCACTAAAATGGTGCGCAGGAAATGAATTACGGTATGCTAAGAGAGACAAGACAGGAGTATGTTAAAAAAATTAATCTGCCAAAAAAATAATGCGTTAATCGCAGAAGTTAACTGCCCTAATATATAGTTAGGGTTGAGTAGGCAGTTTAATGTTAAACCCCAATTTCTGTACTTTAATAACTCTGACCCCGTTCAATAGATTTGCTCTTATTGTATTACCTGTACTGTAACACTTGAAATGTATTTGCTTACAATTGTAAGTCGCCCTGGATAAGGGCGTCTGCTAAGAAATAAATAATAATAATAATAATAATAATAATAGATTTGCATGAAAATTTGGATGTGTAGTTCCTTTGGTTAGATCTCTTGATGTGGGTAATTTCGTTCTGCTCGGATATGCGTATTCCGAGATCCAGATAGTGAAAACAAATAAATAAATCTGTGTTTTTTGCTGGGTTTTTTTTGTCAGAATCCGGCTCCAAAACGGTTTGACATTTTTTTTTTTTTTTTAACAATTTTAGGGTACAAGGGGACTGGCCCAGAATAGTAAGTACCGTTTCTGGTTTGGTGAAAAAATATTCATCTGCTTCTGAGTTATAGGGATTTGAAATTTTGGTTCCGCATTAGCCTTTAATAAAGGAAAACGACTGCTTTAATTAATGTTTATGTATCTATTTCAGTGCAATGTAGTTTCTTCATTGTAATAATACTTTTTTTTTTTAACATTTACATTTTATTTCTGTTTCTTCATTAAAAAAATAATGTTTTCTGGGGAGAGTAAAAAATACATTAACTTTGATTAATGTACTAATGGCTAATGAATTACTAATGAATTCACAATCCAGTTTATGGTAACCTGTGCAGGCATGACTTGGAAACTCAGTTGTTAGCTAATCAAAATATCCCAAACTCTGGGCTGAATTCGAAAATGCAGAATTTGTGACGTTATCTAAAAACCAGAGCAGCCCAGAAATTAGGACGTTATCAGAACGGCCCAGAATTTGGGACGTTATCTAAAAACCAAATCAGCCCAGAATTTGGGACGTAAATGAAAACAGGGGAAGTCTATATGTAAAACTGTGATTACATTTGAGATAAACTAATTTATCCTGTAACAAAACTGTAATAGTGTGGAAGATATATATTTGACATTAAAATATATTGCGCTAACGAATATAGGTATTTGCTATTTGAAAGAAAAAAGTACATCACCACAGAAAGCCAATACTTATATTCGTGCATAACATGATAATTCATATAAAGGAATAACCCATAGTTTGTTATATCAGTACAGCGTAATACCACATTATATTTTAATTGAAAGGTTGTGGAAAGCAGATCTCTCTCTCTCTCTCTCTCTCTCTCTCTCTCTCTCTCTCTCTCTGATAGCAATGTTAAAAATGCCTGCAAGCTTTCCCACTCGTGTGACGACATATTCATGTGACAGACATTGACCAATCAAAACGCGAGACTGTTATGCGGTTTTCAGTCATGGTATATCTGCAATACCTGTGTTGGTCAGATTCATTTTATACCTCTGAGTTAATTTTTAATTAATAAGTCGTCAGATAAATTAGTTGTTTATATTTTTTTATATGGGCTGCCTCACAAAATTCCATCAACGGACGGTCAAAATTCAGTATTTAAAAAAAAAAGACATAGAATGATGTTTTTGCTTATGAGTTCAGTATTAGGATGGCAGAATCTGATGCTGATTAAGTGCCTGTTAATAATAATAATTAACAGATGCCTTTATCCAACACAATTTACAAAGGTTACAGTGCAGTATGAAGTAAGTGCTTTTGTAACAGGGATTTGGCTGGGCGGGAACCGGCAACCCCATACACCTCAAGCGAGAGTCCAATCGCTCCCATGTGAATGGAGCCTTAGAGCAAACGATCCGATCCGAGATCAGAAAAATAGGTGGTCTCAGCTCATTTGGGCAATCAACCCTGGTGCGGATCTATTATCATTGTTATTCGCCATTATCTACACATATCAAAAAATACAGTGCAGCATAAAAATCAGTTGGGCATTCAATGCCCCCATGTGAATGGAGGGTAAACCACAATGCAAAAGAGCCGGGCTTGTTTGCAGTCATGGTTTTAGAGCTTTTAGCGTCATCTCATCTCACCCTGACTCAGGGCAGGATCTGTAACGGCAGTGTGTCACCACAACACTGCCTGTTACACTGTAATAAAATAAGCAGTCATGAAGTGAACAAAGAACTGTAACATTTATAGATTATATTTAAATGTTTAAGGGGTAGAAGTTGAAATAATTAGTTTAAATAACATTGATTGTTAACAACTGAAAGTTAAACTAAATATAATGTTTAAAAGTAAACCAGTAAGAGTTGCTAAATGTGTTTTTTAAATAGAAACTAGTAGGACCTTTTGAACATACTGAAATGAAATCAACACAAGAGTTTGTGAGATAGCATTTACTGGAGGGAATGTTTAGTAGCAACACTGTTCCCCCTTCAGCATGAAAGCGAGTAGCTTGTTGTAGGTGCCCACACAGCAAGCGCCCAGTTAATGTTGAATGTCTGTATTGTTGGTCCCTGATTAAAGTCGCCTTGTTGAAGACGATACCTGGAATGGTTTGAATTGTTGAAACCCACATGAAGTCTCCGAAAAAATCTGATGCAACTTTAAGTCACGTCGCTAATTCAGAAATTTGAGATACCCCTTTTTAATTTTTCGGTGGCGGGGCTACAGAGGGGACTAAGGTAAACTTTGGGGTGGCTTCAGCCCACCCAAGCCCTTGCCTATTAATATGTTTCAATATTAACTAAATTGAGTTATAAATCAAATTGATTCATCTTGTTACACAATTGATTTATTAAAATGTTTGGATATACTGTTACTTGACTGATTACTGTCTTGTTCACAGTCATCTTAAAATAATGCTAGAATATGTTTTGTTAAAAAATGATACGTTTTTGACCGATGGAGTCCCTGAAGACCACCAGAAAGCCCCTTGATCTCGAGGATATCAAAACCCTTTTCCTTGAGGACCACGAGGCGATGGATCCACTGAAGGAGAACCAGCTGGATGAGGAGCTGATGATGGAAGAGAATAGAGATGAAGAGGAAGAAGCCGTTCCAGATGAGCCGCAGCCCAGCACTTCCATTGTCAAGTAAGTGCATTGTTTACAGTATTCATTGTTTTGATGTGTTTTTTTTTTGCATATTCAAAATAGCTTTTTAAGTATTCCTAATTGATTTGTATGTATTTCTAATTGTTTGTCTTTCTTTTATAGTATGACCACCACAGATGCAGACCATGCACACTCCTTGCCCACCAAGCACAACACATTGGATCGCTGGTCACCAGACAGGTCTGCACCCGCTCACTATACACCCGATCGCTACACACTTGTCCACACTACTGCCTCCACACCTGATGCTTCTGTGGAACCTGCTCTAGTCCACTTTATCGATGAAGAGAGTGATGCAGAGTCAGGTTTCTTTACATATGAAGACGCAGACCACGAGGCACCGAGACCGCTCCCTTTCAGACCTAGTCGTCCTGTAGAGTTGACATCCCCATGGTTACACATGCTCTTCGATCCACCACAGCTAAGTTTACCCGCGAAATAGATTTTTTCCTCCTTTTTCACGCAGGTTATCATCGCTGATATCTGCAAATTTACAAATGCCCAGGGATGGCATTTAGTTGTAGAAAAACCTAGCTACGGTAATAGTCAAGGTGGTTGGAACGAAGTTACCCCAGAGGAGTTAATGCAATTTATTGGCCTCATAATTTACATGTGCATTGTACGGCTACCTGATGTTCATCGGTATTGGAGCATGGCTTCTTTACATCATGGCTTATGGGCTAGGGCGTTCATGACACGTGATCGATTCAAGGCGATAATAGCTGCGCAACATATCCTCGATCCTGCCACTGAAAATAACACAAACTGCGTTACCACCTAAAAGCCACACGTTTTAAACTTTATCAGCCAAACCAAAATATTTTAATATTTTTGTAATAAACCACTTCATTGACATAGCGGTCACCAACAGTTTCCTTACAAGCCTTCAAGAATTGCGTGAAAAAAATGAGGGAACAGCCGGTTTTGAAAGATGCAGAAAATATTCATTTTAGAGAAAATCTTTGCCGGCAGCAATACGAGACAACAGCCAAATGAAGTCAGCCTCTCTCATCGTTCCATATGTTACACGTTCCTGGCTACCTAGAGAAGCATAATAACTGCTGGCTTTGTTACCGAATGGCTAAAATAGACATTTGTTGCATGCTTTGCTCCCGAATGTAACGGAAAACCGTTATGTATGATTTGCGAACGGCCTTGCTTCTAAATGTGGCACTTTCCGAATGCTGTTAAATATTGCAGCGCTAATACATAGTCAAAAAAGACAGCAGCAGATGGATTGGGTTGAAAAGGAATGGACAGTCAAGATAAGTTAGCTGGGCTTGTCGATGAAACAACTTCTTTGTCCCTTTTTTCATACATTACCATGATAAAAGGTTTTACATAAGATTTGGCAATGTATTGTGTGATATTTTCCTTATTTTCCTGTCAGCTATTCATAAAGTAGCTGACAGTTCTGAAAATAGAGTAGTTTGTTGGAATTTTGGCATACAGACCATGGGTCGGACAAAATCTTGTTGCTCCTCAATAGTAGAAGATATTTGAAATCAGATTTTTTATTTGCATCAGTTATATACTGATAATTTTTTTTATATCTGTGGCAAAGTGGTAATTAGTAGCAGGAGTATAGCAGGTGTGGTGTGGATGCAGTAATCCCAAGAACAAACAGACAACAAAGTATGGGTGAAATGGTTAATTTAATGATTATTAATCCAATGGTCTGATGACCAGCCAGCAAATAATAATGAACTGGCAATACACAACAATGTGTATTTGCACAGTAATCAAAAGGGTTGCAGTCTCGTAAATAATAAGCACAGTACTAACACACACAATTAGACACACACACGATCACTAGTCCAAAGTGAGTGCTCTCAGTGCTTGTGGTGAAGTACAATATGTTCTATACTTGTGAACAAGTTTTGATAACAATGTTAATCGTGACTGTAGTGCAGCCCTGGAATCGTGTTAAGCCGTCTAGTGCTATATTACAGTTACTAAACAGACACAAACAAACAAACAAAACACTAACAAATATTTTCCTGTACGCTTTCTCTGTGTCTCACATGGTCCTCCCAGTCTCTCAATAAAAACCAAGTGAAGGAAAAGATTTACAATTCTCTGGCCCCTTTATGCGATCATGCATGACCCCTTGGTAAACGATAGCAGCTGACTCTATTGCCTGCAGCTGCTACCTCGTTTACCTTCCGGGTCAATACGTTCCTGCAATGGAGTCTTGCCTTCTTCCAGGCTGACTGACTTTAAGACCCAGGAAATGAACTGTCAGGCCAACCCGTCCAAAGCCTTTCCCTTTCACTACTTAGCGCCCTCACAGGTCGGGAGGGAGACTTACAACCAGAACTCATTATATTTCTGTCACAATATCTAACTTGGAAAGGGGTCGAAATTGGCCATTTTTAAAAATATTATTTTTCATTATACATTTTTCAATTATTTTTTGGGTGGTGCAGTTTATATAAAATACATATAATTTCACAATAAAATACATTATATCATTGGAAACAGCTACTAAAGGCCTTTCTATATATATATATATATATATATATATATATATATATATATATATATATATATATATATATATATATATATATATATATATATATATATATATATATATATATATATATATATATAGGTCTCTAATTTCTGATGTAAGGTTGCCAAATTACAAGAGGTAAACACAAAGTGGTCATATTCAAGCCCACAAATGGTCATTCTACCTAGGCGTCAAAGGGTTAAAGAGTTAGTGCAAGTCTTTTCACGAGTAAGAATTCCAAAGGAAATACTCACAAACCAGGGTACTCCCTTTGTAAATAGGCTTATGAAAGACTTGTGTTCCGTGCTTCACATACAGCCTATTTTGAACGTCACTTTATAATCCTCAGACCGATGGTCTTGTCGACAGGTTTAACAAAACCATGAAGGTCATGCTTCGAAAAGTAATTGGGAAGGATGGGAAAGGTTGGGATCTACTACTACCATGTTTAATGTTTGCTGTACGTGAGGTCCCACAGGCGTCCACAGGGTTCTCCCCCTTTGAACTTCTGTATGGACGTCAACCGCGAGGAATCCAGGATATAGCCAAGGAGACATGGGAAAACCAGCATTCATTCATCAGGAAAAAACATCAGGTAGAGTATATAATACAAATGCAAGATTGGATTGAACGTGTCACTCCTATTGTCTGAGAGCATTTGCAACAGGCTCAAGCATGCCAAGCACACCTGTAAAACAAGACCGCTAAAACTTGCACATTTAAAGCAGGAGATAGAGTTATGGTACTAGAACCTGACTAAAGGGTATTGGCAGATACTACTAGCCCACAGTCCCTGAGAAAAAACAGCCTTTTCGACCCCTTGAGGGTTTTTTCAATACAAAGTGATGCCCTTTCGTCTACATGAAGCTCCCACGTCATTCCAAAGGCTCATGGACAAAATATTGAGACCCCACATTGATTACGTTTCCGCCTATATTGATGACATTGTGATATTTTATGACAATTGGGAGGAACATTTACCGAGCTTTAACAAGGTGTTACAATCCCTTAGAGAGGCAACCCAGAGAAGTGTTGCATAGGGGTAAAAGAAGCCAAATATTTCGTTTATGTGGTAGGGGGAGGGGTAATAAAGCCACAATTAAGTAAAATTGAGGCCTTAAAATCCTGGCCAATACCCCAATCTAAAAAACAGGTTAGGGCAATTCTAGGTCTAGCCGGTTACTATTGCCGATTCGTGCCAGAGTTTTCAGCAATAACAGCCTCGTTATCCAAACTCACAAAGAAATCGGCCCCAAATAAACTAATGTGGTCGGAAAGGACAGATAAAGCGTTTAAACAGGTGATAGAAATTTTGTGTAGTGATCCCGTGCTAAGGGTTCAAGACTTTTCTAAATGTTTTATTGTTCAAACAGATGTCTCTGAGGTAGGCATGGGAGCTGTCCTCTACCAGATGTTTGATGGTGAAGAACACCCGGTAATGTACCTCAGCCGTAAATTATTACCACGAGAGTCCAGCTATGCGGTGGTAGAAAAGAGTCTAGCGGTGAAATGGGCAGTAGACACTCTCAAATACTACTTGTTGGGTCGCGAGTTCACATTGGTCACAGACCACTCCCCACTAAAGTCGATGAAGGAAAATAAAGAGAGAAGCGTCAAAGTGACCAGGTGGTTCTTAGCACTACAACAATACAAGTTTACAGTAGAACATAGAAGTGGATCAAAAAATGCTAGCGCAGATGGGCTGTCAAGGGTACATTAGTGGGGAAGAAAGGCCGCTCGACCCGGTAGGTCTGAGCTGGGGGGAAGGATGTGTGACAAATGATCAGGCTTTAAGGCAAAGGGAATACATCAGACAAGTTGGAGGGCTGACGTCTTGCCTTTGCAGCCAAACTGAAGCGTTACATTTTGTCATTGTATATAACATAATGTATATTGGAACTTCAATTCCCATGAATACACTGGGTTGTAAAGTCAGGTGACTTGGTTTGTGCGGGAATTATGGGATATAAAAAGGTAGCTGCAGATACAGTGGGAGAGGTGTGGCTATACAGGCTATTGATGGTATTGCAGCACGGTTGCAGGAAGGCAACGAAGTAAGCAGAAACACAGTCAGAGAACTTAAAGATCCTGAGTTGACTTTTAATTACGAGGTTGGTGGCATCACATTAATTGTTCCATGGTACTGTGACAGAAATACAATGATTCTTGGTGGTAAATATCCCTCCCGACCTGTGAGGGCTCTAAGCAGCGAGAACAGAGTTCCCTGGAGGGGCTGGCCTGACAGTTCTTTCCCAGGATTCAAGGGAAGTCGGCCAGCTAGGAAGGGGGAGAGACTCCATTGCAAGAACGCATTGACCCGGAAGGGAAACGACGTGGCAGCCGCAGATTGGAGAGGCGGTTGCACTCGTTTACCAAGGGGTTATGTGTGACAGCATAAAAGAGGACGGAGAATCGCAATCTGTTCCTTCACATTGGTTTGTGTTTATTAACCGAGGAGGACTGTGAGAGACCCTGTGAAAGTGAAAAGTATCATGAGTGTTGTGTTTTGTTTGTTTGCAATTGTCTTGTCTTGTCTTGCACATTACCAGACAGCTAACACAGTTCCGGAGCTGTCGCCAAGGGCCAGCACTAAGCCGGAACAGCACTTCACCAATTGTCACTAACTAACCTGTATCACCCACCACAAGCACTACTGCACGCACCCAGGACTGGTGACCATGTTTGTATTATTGTGGGTCAGATATTGTGTTTATTAGTTGGGACTGCAATCCTGTTATTGTTTACCCTGTGCAGTACACATTGTTGTGTATTGCTGGGGAATTATTGTATTGGTCACCAGCCCTGGAATATAAGATAAAGATTTCACTTTCCAAACCAGATTACAAGGCTCTGTCTGTTTAATTACCGCACTGCATCACTCCTGCACTTGTTTCCACTACTTTGCCACAGGTACCTGTGTGGATTTGCTTGAACAAGGTGAGTAGTGCTGTGTTCCAGTTTGACCAAAGGAATCTTGGTGTGTTTACTTCTGCTGTGGACTCGTGACTTACAACAGAAAAGGAAGCGCAAGCAGCTGTCTGTGAGTACTAAAAACTTACCCGCAATTATTCTGTATGAATTAATTAAGAATGGAATTAAACCAACGCTCTGTGTGACAAGGTTTTAAGACCATTCTATAGGGGTAAGTGTTTTTACTCACAGTCGTAAATACGGCACTGCATAAATAAGCGCACGGTTAATGTTCTTTGGACTGTTTTAAATACTGCGCAGATTTATTTTAAACAGTGCAGGAGCACTTATATGGACTGTATCCACGTTGGTTTCTTTGTGGAACCTCGTATTAAACCAGCACGTCTTTTGAAAAAAATACTGTTTTATTTAAACAGCTTATTGGTTTGGAATGAAGTAAACCAGACTTGTTCCTAATGGACTATGTGTTTTAAATAAGGAACAGAATCACAGCAGTTAAATCAATACCCGACTGTGACAAAGATGGCAGAGTGGTGACGTCAGGCCAGAACCAGGAAGAAAAACAGAGGCAGTACTGCAGGGAAAAAAGACGCTGAGGCGCCGTTTATTTGAATAATAAAACGAAAATAAATATTTAAACAAAAAAAAACACTGCTCACAGAGCAAAAATAAAACAGGTACACAAAAACAAAATAACAAACACAAAATACTGTGATCAGGCTGTGCAGTAGCCCAGTTTATATACCGTGGCAATCTGCACAAGTTTATTACTTACATGTGATTGCCGACTAGCTTAACAACGCACTAGCCGACAGCCAAACATTAACCACAAGTTTTTTAATGTGGATGGGGCTTCCCATCCACGCTGCAAAACAATACAAAATATACGGCTCCACCGTCATATTTATAAATACATGTAAATAATAATAATAATAATCATAATAATAATAATAATAATACAACAAAACAAATACAAAATAATAAATTGTGCAGGGGTGGAGGGGTACCCTGTTCTAAAATAAACAATACATTTATGGCAGGGCTTTGCCCTGCCCCCTTTTCATGTGCAGGGCTCCTCGTTTTAGTTTTGTTTTTATTTAGTCAGGAATTCCAAGTCCACCAGGACGCTGTAACAAGGGCTGGGCTGCGGTTACAGCTCTTCACCAGCAGGGGTGACACTTGTGGATTACAAAATGACTGGTGATCCTGATACTTACTTTGAGTGAACCTGTGCTTGGAGATCTCAGAAGGTGACCACATTGGACCGGTGACACCCGGAAAACCTGGACTGGACAATTTCTGTTTCATAAGTGTGTTTTACTTGCACTGAGATTAGCTCATGCAAGGCCAAGCATAGGGCCTGCAGGAAGTTTAGACAGGGCCCAAGTGGGCAGTTTTTAAATTTATTTTCATTTGATAGATTACATATTGCTGTGTGCTACGTCACAAAATAATAAAAATGCCCACTGCGTTTTTCTGTCTGAAGAGTCCTCTTTCGTACTGACGTTTCGGTAGCCCCTACCAACAAACATCTTTCACACATACACACACACATATATATACAGTATATATATATATATATATATATATATATATATATATATATAGACCTATTTGAGCAGAACACACGGGAGGAACAAAAATAACTACAACGACGTCTCGGATTTCAGTAATTTTTCAAGGTCTGAGAGGGGTGCATAATGTGCAGAAATGTCTTTGTGTGTTTTTCTGTAGCGTTTACAAACCGCTAAAAGTACATTATTTTAAGTGACAAAGTCATTTTTTTTTGGTATTTTTTTTTGTTGCTCTCTTCCAGTTCATTTAATTGTTCTTCATCCAAATCGGCATGTCTACTTACTACTTTGGGTCCGATACTTATAAATTCTGTTAGGTAGGGCAGTGATTTAGAATAAGTGACAAGGCTCCAACTGTCTGTATCCATCCAATATACGGACAGCTGGAACCTTGCTCGACCAATCACTTTGCTTGTTCCATGTTCCATTGCCAGCCCTGGATTATACTGTGTGTGTGTGTGTGTATATATATATATATATATATATATATATATATATATATATATATATATATATATATAGTACTGTGCAAAAGTTTTAGGCAGGTGTGAAAAATGCTGTAAAGTAAGAATGCTTTCAAAAATAGACATGTTAATAGATTATATTTATCAATTAACTAAATGCAAAGTGAGTGAACAGAAAAAAATCTAAATCAAATCCATATTTGGTGTGACCACTCTTTGCCTTCAAAACAGCATCAAGCATCAATTCTTCTAGGTACACTTGCACACAGTTTTTGAAGGAACTCGGCAGGTAGGTTGACCCAAACATCTTGGAGAACTATCCACAGTTCTTCTGTGGATTTAGGCAGCCTCAGTTGCTTCTCTCTCTTCATGTAATCCCAGACAGACTCGATGATGTTGAGATCAGGGCTCTGTGGGGCCATACCATCACTTCCAGGACTCCTTGTTCTTCTTTACGCTGAAGATAGTTCTTAATGACTTTCGCTGTATGTTTGGGGTCGTTGTCATGCTGCAGAGAATAAATTTGGGGCCAATCAGATGCCTCCCTGATGGTATTGCATGATGGATAAGTATCTGCCTGTACTTCTAGGCATTGAGGAGACCATTAATTCTGACCAAATCCCCAACTCCATTTGCAGAAATGCAGCCCCAAACTTGCAAGGAACCTCCACCATGCTTCACTGTTGCCTGCAGACACTCATTCGTGTATGCTCTCCAGCCCTTCGGCGAACAAACTGCCTTCTGCTACAGCCAAATATTTCAGATTTTGACTCATCAGTCCAGAGCACCTGCTGCCATTTTTCTGCACCCCAGTTCCTGTGTTTTCGTGCATAGTTGAGTCGCTTAGCCTTGTTTCCACGTCGGAGGTATGGCTTTTGGCGCAAGTCTTCCATGAAGGCCACTTCTGACCAGACTTCTCCGGACAGTAGATGGGTGTACCAGGGTCCCACTGTTTTCTGCCAGTTCTGAGCTGATGGCACTGCTGGACATCTTCCGATTGCGAAGGAAAGTAAGCATGATGTGTCTTTCATCTGCTGCAGTAAGTTTCCTTGGCCGACCACTGCGTCTACGGTCCTCAACGTTGCCCGTTTCTTTGTGCTTCTTCAAAAGAGCTTGGACAGCACATCTGGAAACCCCTGTCTGCCTTGAAATTTCTGCCTGGGAGAGACCTTGCTGATGCAGTATAACTACCTTGTGTCTTGTTGCTGTGCTCAGTCTTGCCATGGTGTATGACTTTTGACAGTAAACTGTCTTCAACAACCTCACCTTGTTAGCTGAGTTTGGCTGTTCCTCACCCAGTTTTATTCCTCCTACACAGCTGTTTCTGTTTCAGTTAATGATTGTGTTTCAACCTACATATTGAATTGATGATCATTAGCACCTGTTTGGTATAATTGTTTAATCATACACTGGACTATATGCCTACAAAATCCCTGACTTTGTGCAAGTGTACCTAGAAGAATTGATGCTGTTTTGAAGGCAAAGGGTTGTCACACCAAATATGGATTTGATTTAGATTTTTCTTCGGTTCACTCACTTTGCATTTAGTTAATTGATAAATATAATCTATTAACATGTCTATTTTTGAAAGCATTCTTACTTTACCGCATTTTTTCACACCTGCCTAAAACTTTTGCACAGTACTGTATATATATATATATATATATATATATATATACTGTTGTGGCAGAGCAGGGCTCTGCCCTTGGAAATACTGGCAGGGATGGAGTTAAATTCTCCTCCCTGCCCAGGTTGATTGCGTCAGATGGGAGCAATCAACCAATTAATTATTCAATTAATCACTCAGCCACCTGGCATAAAAGGAGGCCTCAGCCTCCCAGTAAGGGGAGAGTTCTAGAAGGAGAGGAAGCAAGAGTGTTTTTGTGTGTGCTGTTCTTTTTGTTTTTGCAAACCAGTGAAGGCAATGCCCAGCCTGGAAGCCTTATTTTTTGTAAGTTTTGTTTTGTGTTTATTGTGTGTGTTTTGAAACCTTTTTGTTTGGCCCTCGTGCCGGTTTATTTTTGTATTTTTGAGTATTAAAAGCTTTATTTTTTAACTTTTCACACTGTCTCTGAGTCTCAACCTCTATCATCCTGTCACAACTATATATATATATATATATATATATATATATATATATATATATATATGATCAGAGGATGATTCAGAATCAGAGGCAGAGCCACAATAAACGTCTTGTTTAAATTTAAAGCAAATTGTAAAATTGTTGAAATACTTGTCTTGGAATATTGTTTCAAAATTGTATAATACAACAAAAATAACATATTAAAAGGGTTAATGCATGGCCAAGGTCTCTCACTGATAATGTATATATGTCACAAGTGATGAATTTTAATGGGTTCCTGGGTGTTTATTTTGTATATTTTAAATTGTGTGGAATCTGCTCCTCTTAAACCCCTGCTGTTTTTTTTGCTGCGCTGATTCATGGACAGGATGCTGTTCTGCCTAGCAACAGGAAGCCCAGCCTGGTTAGTGCCACGGCCAATGGCGCTCCAGGTGGGACTATATAAGGCAGGGAGTTGAGACAGGAAGCAAGAGATGTGGAGGCAGGAAACAGAAGACTGGACAGGACAACAGGAGTGCGTGCAGGCAGAAGCGCGTAACCTTGGAGGAATCATCTTGGGAAATTGACTGTTTGCTGGATTATCTTTCTTCTGGCTGGATCGCTGCTGAGGGAACTGGCCAGAGTTTCAATCATTGGATTCAACGGGTTTGGAAAAACTATTTTTTTTTATTCTTATTTTTTTGTGCGGGACAGTATAGGACGGAAGGCTGTATTTTGTGGCTTTGTGGCTGGAACAAGATACGGGTTATTGGTTGGTGTCCCAGCTTTTGGACACCTGGGCTTTTCTCCCCACGGATCTGGGAGAGGGGTTATATTTTTAATTCTACCCACGCTGAAAGAAATAAGAAGAAAGGATTACTTGTGTTATTGTTTACACAGACGGACAAATTCCTAGTCTATTTTTTTTTTATTGCAGAAAAAAAAGAAACTACTACCTACACTGGTTGGCCCCGTACCACCCTTCTGGGTGTATTCGAGGCCTACGGTGTGTTACTTACCTTACCTCCAGGTTTTCCAGTCCAGCTTCCAGGTCGGGCGTGGTGGCAGTACACAGAGGATCGGGCGAGGTCCGAGGGCATGGTAGGAACGTGGGAGAGAGGAGAGAAACGCGAAGTGAAAGACTGGCTGAAGGGAAGTTATGTGGACCTTGTTTTTATGTTTTTATTTTTTTCTCTGAGCCAGTGACCGACGGGAGGGGATTGACTTAGTGTGCTGTGGATTTTTGCTTTTTTTTCTGTTCTGTTTTTGGCAATCCCTAGTGTGGTCATTTTTTCAATTTTAGTCTAGCGATCTCTTTTTATACCGTGGTTTTAGTACCCTGTTGAGAACAATAAAATTTGTTTTACCCGATACGGTTTCATTGTGTGTGTGTGTGGGAACCTAGGGATCAAAGAACCTGAACGGGAGAGTATAATTATCATTCAGTTACTAAGGTCCTTGCCTTATTAAAAACAAGGTGGCGTAGTCGTCAGCTACATAGGTATTATCGTCAAGGTTATCTCAGGTCACCCCACCCGTGACATATACTCTATATGTGTAATAATGGAAGTTTACTTGTGTAGTGCCACATGAACTGTAGATATAAATCCAATAACATGTCTTTGTATTAAAGTTATCTTTTAATAGTGTCGCTAGGTACATATTTTATTTACCCCTTACTACACTTCTTTTCTGCTCTTAAAAAATAACCTGCATTAGTAAATGTTATGTTTTAGCAATATGACCAATGATTTCCTAATTCTGTTTACCATCAGCTGAACAAATCTTGTTTTTTTTATTTATGTATTTATGATGTTACAATTTTTCTAACAAACTGCAGCACCACGTTGTTTTGAGCAAAGGATTGATCTTTTTACTAGAATAATACATACTGTGGTAGTATAACATCATGTACAACTTTAGGACGCTCTTTTAAAGTTTTAAAATTGTGGATAAAAATTAAAAGCTGTTAAAAGTGCAATGCTTTTTGTCATATCAAAATAAAAAATAGTCAAAGTTTAAATCATTCCGTGAAAGAAAGTGTGTTTTTTAGTGTTTTTATGAATTTCAGTAATTCTCAACTTTTTGTAAGCCTTCATTTTATAACTTGCATAATATACTGTATACCGTGGTATTAAGTTTGCTGCCAGACTTCCAAAAAGTTACATTGAGATAAATTCGTAGTTATTATTTTGTATACTTGGTAAAATTACATTTCTATTCTTATACCTGAGACTTGAGATGCTGTGATGTTAATTAAGTTTGTCCTTCCCCCAAAACATTCTTGATTCATCTACATCAAAAGGACTAGATACTGGTAAATTGGAAATAAATGTGTAGTTATTATTTTATATACTTGGTAAAAATGACATTTCTATTCTTATACCTGAGACTTTAGATGCTGTGATGTTAATTAAGTTTGTCTTTCCCTCAACCCAACCGTCCTTCCCCCAAAACATTCTTGATTCATCTACATCAAAAGGACTAGATACTGGTAATATGTAAATTGGAGAATTGGAAAATGATTAAATAGGTCTTAGAATCATATTAATAACTAAGCTTGCAGACGCAAGTTTAAGAGTCGTTTAAGTATGTTTTCCCAATAACATTGTGTGACAGGCTGGCTGCAGGGAGGAACTCAGACCAGAGAGAGAAACACACAGACAGACGGTGGTGATGAGAAGCTGAGTGCAAATGGTAGCACTCAGCGTTTATTAACAAAGTAAAAGGTTTAAACAGAACACAAAAACACAGGACACGGCACTTGCGCCAAAATAAATAGACAAACAAAACGAACTGACACTTAACAAACGGTGCCCGGAGACAAACAAACACGGTGAGTAAAATAAATGGTTATTATTATTATTCTTTCTACTATTCGTTCTCCTTCTCTCACCCGTTCTCCACTCTCGAACACCCAACCCTGAGTGAGTGAAAACATGCTGCTTTATGCAGTTGTACCGAGACTCCGATTGCTAGTCAATCATTCAATTGGAATCTCGGTACAACTGCACGTGAATAAATTAAAGTGCACTTTCCCGTGTTCACACACTAATACTTTAAATGCACGTGATGTGATTTGTGACATCCTCGTGCCTAAATACAAATCTACATTTTTAAATACACGTGAAACACAGACCCGCTTATATCCCGTGTACCAATGCCTATACACCAACATTTACACACAACACGTAACATACAATATACACGGGGGGGGGCACTTTGCCACACATTGAAATGTTTATTGTGTTTTAATGAAGTTTAAAGTGAATATAATTCTTAAATTATTTTACATTAATTATTGTATAACGTGTTTAACATGCTTGTAACGGTAATTTAGTAAGGAGAATGAAACTGAAATGAGTATCCTTCTATGATCAATATAACTAAAGTTCTCAAAATGAAGCTTTATTCTATTTTACAGTAATCCATCGCGTATCCGCCCGTCACATATCCGCCCTTACTGTTTATCCACCATGACCAAGCTCCTCAGCAACGTTAGTTTATTATTGAACAGAGAAGATTAGTTCAGAGATTGTAAATCCAACCAAAGTTTTTGTACACTGGGTTGTATGTGCTCCGTGTGCTACCATTGCTGGTAGTGTCATGTGAGCTGTTCAGTGTGTTGATATGTAAATAAATCCTGTTCGCCTGCGGGGCGTATCAACTTCAACCTCTGTCTCGATCTCCTGCCTGTCACTCAGCAGCAAATGCATGCACCCACACGGCAGATGGCTACTCTGACACAAGCATAAATACCCTGTATCTATCTAAACAAGGGAAATACCCTGTATCTATCTAAACAAGGGATTTAGGAGAGCTACCTAATAAAAGCTGAATCTCAAAACAATAATTGTGTGAATATACTAATTGTCACAGCTGTGCACAATGGTATTTAAAACAGGATTCATTCATCTACTTTTTACATATCCACCCTTACTCTGGTCCCACCACAGTTGGATGTGCAACGGATTATTATATCTCTCTCTGGGGAAGCAAGAGTTACTTATGTTAATGACGCACATTGCTTGTGTAAAAGGAAGTGTTGTTTAAACTCTGTAAGCCAATCAATAAATCAATCTTTATTTTATATAGCGCCTTTCATAGTGGACCACCATCCCAAAGTGCTTTACAAGATGCAGTAACAAGAAAATCCATAATACTTTAAATACAGAGAAATGCAAAGAAAACAGTAAAAAAAAGCATAATACAATAAATACAGTGAAAAATGCATAATACATGCTATAGTAGCATAGTACATGAAATAGTAGCAACAACACAGCAGCTAATAGCAGATATCAGGCTTAAAGAGCATGGAAAGCAAGAGAAAACAAATGGGAGTGTCACAAAGACGGCCGACAGTGGGTGACGTCAGACCAGAAACAGGAAGTAACACACAACAGACAGTGAGGTTGGTGAAGCTGAGCACTTGGTTGTGCTCAGCATTTAATAAACAAAATAAAAGAACACAAAAACAGCACACGGCACTTTCGCCAAAATAAACAGGTAAACAAAACGAACACACACTAACAAACAGGGACGAACAAACACGGTGAGTAAAAAACACTTATTCTTCTTATATTTATCCTCCTTCTCCACACCCGTTCTCCACTCACGAACACCCAACCCCGAGTGAGTGAAACGTGCATCTATATATACTGTTGTGCTGGGATTCAATTACTAATTAATTATTCACTTGAATCCCAGCACGTGAATTAATTATGTGCAACCTCGTGCCTAACTACAATTATACATTTTTAAACACACGTGAAACACAGACCCGCTTATATCCCGTGTACCAATCGCTATACACCAACATTAACACATGCAACATGCAACATATAACACAAACTACGCACAAGGCGCGGCCACATCACCACATATACCCCCTTGTGCAGCACACATGGCCTCAACGGCCACCTCCCCTTAAAACCCAGCAGTCCAGGACAAAGTCTCGGGCTGGGAAGGGAGGCTTCAGTGGGCCCATGGCTGGCAATGCTGTCAGCACCCCTGCCGGTAGTGGCACGGCTGACAGCATGCTGGTCCACTCCTGCAGCGAAACTGCTGCTGGGGATGCTGGTCTCCTGACCTCTCCCCTTTCTTCAGTAGCCGGTAGCTCCCTCCTGTGGGGCTCCGCCACAAGAACTCCTGCAGAGAAACTGCTGCTGGGGAAAGTGGTCTCCTGACCTCTCCCCTGTCTTTGTAGCCGGTAGCTCCCTCCTGTGGGGCTCCGGCCTCAAGAACTCCTGCAGCGAAACTGCTGCTGGGGAAAGTGGTCTCCTGACCTCTCCCCTGTCTTTGTAGCCGGTAGCTCCCCTTTCTGGGGCTCCGGCCACCGCACTCCCTGTGGTGGAGGTGCGGGAAGCGGAGACAGCTCCTGCTCCTCTGCTCCGGGCAGTGGCGGAACCAGCAGGTATTCACCCTCTGCTGGTGGAGGTGGGAGGGCAAGCAGTCCTCCCACGACAAAGAAGGCGGAACCAGCAGGTACTCACCCTCTGCTGGTGGAGGAGGCAGAGGCAGCTCCTGCTGCTCTGCTCCTGGTAGAAGCAATTGAGGTGGTGGAGGCAGAGGCAGCTCCTGCTGCTCTGCTCCTAGTGGTGTCGGAACCAGCAGGTATTCACCCTCTGCTGGTGGAGGTGGGAGGGGCAAGCAGTCCTCCCACGACAAAGAAGGCGGAACCAGCAGGTACTCACCCTCTGCTGGTGGAGGAGGCAGAGGCAGCTCCTGCTGCTCTGCTCCTGGTAGAAGCAATTGAGGTGGTGGAGGCAGAGGCAGCTCCTGCTGCTCTGCTCCTAGTGGTGGAAGTGGTGGAGGTGGGAGCAGCGTGTAGTCTCCTGGCGATGGAGGTGCGAGCAGCGTGTAGTCTCCTGGCGATGGAGGTGCGAGCAGCGTGTGGTCTCCTACTGTTGCAGGGGACTGGTGCGGCTCCGCCTCTCTTGCAGGGGACTGGTGCGGCTCTCCCGCTCTTGCAGGGGACTGTGGTGGAGGCAGAGGCAGCTCCTGTTCCTCTCCTCGGGTGGTGACGGTGGGGAAGTGATACCAGCAGGCGTTCACACTCTGCTGGTGGATGGGAACCCAGCAGGCATTCACCCTCTGCTGGTGGACACGGGGACAGCAGGCATTCACCCTCTGCTGGTGGACACGGGGACAGCAGGCATTCTTCCTCTGCTGGTGGACATGGGGACAGCAGGCATTCTTCCTCTGCTGGTGGAGGTGGAACCAGCAGGCATTCTCCCTCTGCTGGCAGCTTGGGTCCTAGGGATGTGGAAGCCCCGACTTCCCTCTCTTTGGGCTGTGGACGCACCGACTCCTCCCTTTTGGGCTGTGGACGCACCGACTCCTCCCTTTTGGGCTGTGGACGCACCGACTCCTCCCTTTTGGGCTGTGGACGCACCGACTCCTCCCTTTTGGGCTGTGGGCGCACCGACTCCTCCCTTTTGGGCTGTGGGCGCACCGACTCCTCCCTTTTGGGCTGTGGACGCACCGACTCCTCCCTCTTGGGCTGTGGGACGTTCGGGCTCCCCCACTCGGGCTTAGGACGTTCGGGCTCCTCCCACTCAGGCGTAGGGACGTTCGGGCTCCTCCCACTCAGGCGTAGGGACGTTCGGGCTCCTCCCACTCAGGCGTAGGGACGTTCGGGCTCCTCCCACTCAGGCGTAGGGACGTTCGGGCTCCTCCCACTCAGGCGTGGGACGTTCGGGCTCCTCCCACTCAGGCGTAGGACGTTCGGGCTCCTCCCCTTTGGGCTAGAGAGGACAACAGCCTTGTTAGTAGCGGTGCAGGGCACCTTTTAACACCGCCTGCAACTGCTGCGCTGATGTTACTCTGGGCCCCCTTGCTTCTCCTGATCCAGCAGCCAGTCGATCACCTCCTCTGACACTGGGCTGCAGGATGGGTGCTGCTGTTGCTTCCTCTCTAAGCGTCTTTCCTCCCTCCATTTCTCCAAAAAAAATCCATTTTTTTTTTTTTTCTTTTTTTTCTCTCCAAAAAAAACACACGGTACTCCTGCTCTGGTCTGAGTCTTGGAGGCGCTGGTAATCCCACGATGACACCTCGTGTCACAAAGACGGCCGACAGTGGGTGACGTCAGACCAGAAACAGGAAGTAACACACAACAGACAGTGAGGTTGGTGAAGCTGAGCACTTGGTTGTGCTCAGCATTTAATAAACAAAATAAAAGAACACAAAAACAGCACACGGCACTTTCGCCAAAATAAACAGGTAAACAAAACGAACACACACTAACAAACAGGGACGAACAAACACGGTGAGTAAAAACACTTATTCTTCTTATATTTATCCTCCTTCTCCACACCCGTTCTCCACTCCACGAACACCCAACCCCGAGTGAGTGAAACGTGCATCTATATATACTGTTGTGCTGGGATTCAATTACTAATTAATTATTCACTTGAATCCCAGCACGTGAATTAATTATGTGCAACCTCGTGCCTAACTACAATTATACATTTTTAAACACACGTGAAACACAGACCCGCTTATATCCCGTGTACCAATCGCTATACACCAACATTAACACATGCAACATGCAACATATAACACAAACTACGCACAAGGGCGCGGCCACATCACCACAGGGAGCGACAGTACAGTGAGAGCATCACGCACCAAAGCTGGGAGAAAGTTCCAAAGAGTCGGAGCCATGAAGCTAAATGAGTGTCTTCCAGGAACTCAGCTTGCGGGCAGGGACATAACGGGGCAGCAGGTTGAGGAGGTACTCGGGACCTGTGTGATGAAGGGCATTGTAAGTGAGCGGGAGAGTTTTGAAAGTAATCCTGAACTTTACAGGTAGCCAGTGCAGCTGGGCAAGACAGAGGGTGATGTGTTCACATTTTTTACATCTGGTAAGGATCCTGGAAGCGGCATTCTGAACTAGCTGCAGTCGGTTTATGGTGTGTGCCGGGAGACCACCATAAAGAGAGTTGCAGTAGTCGAGTCAAGAGGAGACAAATGCATGACAAAGTATCCCACATACAGGAGGGAAAGGTAGGAACGTACTTTGGAGATGTTTCGAAGATGGTAGAAGGAAGATTTGACCACGGAGCAGATGTGGGCATCAAAGGACAGGTTGCTGTTAAAAAGTCCACCAAGGCAGCAGCAGACAGTTTCCGAGGTTCAAGGCAGCTAAATTGAAATTCTTAAGTTGAGTTTTAGATCCTACTAGAAGGAGTTCAGATTTGCTAGTATTCAGCTGAAGAAAATTGGCAGACATCCAGGCCTTGATGTCTTGAATGCCGAGAACTGGACCATTGCAGAGGGGCTTCCAGGATCGAGTTTTAAGTAGAGCTGGGTGTCGTCAGCATAGGAGTGAAACATGAGGCTGTGTTGGCGGATGAGGTGACCCAAGTGAAGCATGTAGATATTGAAGAGATGGGGCCCAAGAACAGATCCTTGGGGGACACCACAAGTGACTGGGTTTGCGACACCACTGCATACAGTATAGAAAACTGACCGGACAGGTTAGAGGACATCCAGGAGAGACAGGTTCCAGAGATCCCAGCATACTTCTGATGGCGGTCAAGAAGAATGCCATGATGTATGTTATCAAAAGTGGCTGTTAGGTCAAGGAGGACAAGAACAGAGGGAGCACCAGCATTAGCATTAAGCAGGAGATCATTCACAATCCGGAGCAGAGCAGTTTCAGTACTGTGATGCGGCCGGAAACCAGACTGTAGAGATTCAAGCAGATTGTTATCCGTGAGATGTTTCATCAGCTGACTGGCTACAGCCCTTTCGAGAGTTTTGGAGAGAAAAGGGAGATTGGAGATAGGACTGAAATTAGGTAAGTCAGCCGGGTCGAGGGAGGGTTTTCAATTAAAGGACTGATTTCGTTCAGGGATAAACTTCCTGTGTGACCTGGAAGTGATGGAATCAACAAAGTAAAGTCCTTTTGGGAGCTATATTTAAAGAGAAACAAGCATGAACTCGCTCTCTCTTTTGTTCTGGAAAAAATTGCAATAAAGTAAACTCAGAGCCATGCTGGAATGGGGCTTCATTCTAAGCGCTGTAATGCTGACATCCTCCCAAGATGTTGATTCTACATCCAACTGCAACTCCTTGTTTCCAAGAAGACTCCTCGACTCTACATCCGTCAACTCTGTGTTTGCAAGAAGACCAACTGCATTCCAAACTTTGTTTTCAACAACCAACACGTCTGCAGAACACATATTACATTTTAAAGACTTTAAGATTCAAGTAAAATACAATTTGTTTGTATAAGAAATATCTATATGCAAACTAGAAGTAAAAATGTTTAATACAACTTGTCACTTTGCTAAAGATTAAAGAGACAAACAATATTACTTTGATGAACAATTGAAACAAGACTTTAACTGAATTGATATTGTGTGTATTTGAAAACAACAACTACAAACTTCGGAACTATTTCAAAATTGATTGAGTTTGTCTACAAGTTTGAAGTAACTAATATTACAACTCAATACTAAATGCAATTGAAAATGCTTCCAAACTGAACTTGATGAAACATAACGCAGCCTTCATTTCAACACAACAGACACGACTTAACAGCGTTACTGTACGTAAGGTGCTATGGATTCTGAGTGGACGTGTACATAACCATACGGAAGCCTGCTTGTTTGTGAGAATGTTTATTTTAAATATTTCATTCCTTCGTCTATACTTATAATTTCGGTACTGTGATTTCTAACTTTTATATTTTACTTAGTTTTGTTATACTTAATCAACTATTATGAGTACTCAAGTAAGCATTTATGATTGATTTGAGATCCTGAACCTATATATATATATATATAAACTTTTAATGTTAGTTTATTGACTTAGTTATTTGACTGGTTAACCGCTCTTGATCGAGAATCTGAGAAGCATATTTTTTTTAACTTCACATCATATTTATTTTATTTTCTTAGTTATTTTTATATATTTGATACATAGAATAATGGAATGGTGAATATAATTTTATAATTAATATGATAAATTTTAAAGACAAAAACCCTATATTTATATTTAAATATTAATCACATAATGTAGGCATCATCCTGAGAAATTAATATTAACTAATGTTTGTATTTTACTAACATAGTGGGGGTGTTGCCTAGGATATTGAGGAAGTAATTTTAAATATTATATTTTCCTAAATATGCGCGACTATATATTCAGATCAATCCTTGCACAAATGAAACCTGGATACCGTAATTCAATGAAACCAAAAGGAAAGTTTATTTACAATAAATAACCAAATGGTGCAAATACTGAAAAAATAATAATAACGAAAAGAAAACTTAACCCAATTTCAGGTATTAACTAAACTCACTTCTTGAGCCCTCAGTATTCTGTTCACTAATAAAAATCAAAACAAGATAACAAGGACCTAAAACATTAAAAGTTCATTATGAAAATCTCCATGTTATTTCCCCTTTGGATTCTTCTCCAAGTAAATATCTGTGTACAGTTCTTATAACAATTATAGTCCACTCTTTTGTCTCCTTTTAACCACTTCAACTCCAGATGTAAAAATGAAACCCCTTCCCAGGAACCAGATTTTGAAAATAATAATAATGATGTTTTCAAACCTGTAATTGCAATAAAATGTTAACATATGATGCATAAAATACAAATAAATTACCTAAACTGTGTTTTTCATTAACCCTTTAAGCTCCTGTGTACTACATACCCATGTTCAATATAGAGATAAAACCAAGTTTTTTTTAAATTTTATTTATTTTTTGTTTGAACAATGAAAACAAAAACACTGCTAATAACAATAATAATCAGTAAACAGTAATTATCAAATAAAAGTCAAACAACATCAAAACCATTATTGACTTGCTCTGTGCCATTTATTGTAATGTTCCATACAACAGTACTGGGGTTGCCTTCGCACCATTTTTCTTGTGTCCTTTATTTTATTTACATTTTCATTTTGCAGACCCTGCAACTTTTTTGCTGTCTTTGCTTCCCTTGTGTTGGAGGGATAATCACAAATGCCGCAGATGTCTGCTTTATTGCCTTGTACCCAGTACTGTGTTTTGATAGTATTTCGTCACAGCACTGCCATTTCAAACCAAACAGGTTCACGTTTGCAGCTGGCTTGCCTGTAAAGTAGCTGCGTGCTATTTTGTTTGTACAGTCACAAAGGTAAGTGATTAGCTTCTCTGGAACAAAAGCCAAAAAGCACTCCAATGGAGAACGCAAACTCTCAAGTTCCATGGTGGGGTGCACATCTGTGTAAACAGGTGCAAAATCAAATGATGGAGGACTGGCATCATGGTAGGGATCAGTAATAAACACCCAGTCCCCTGCTGTTCTTGTCTCCACATCCTCTTCATCATCATCGCTGAGTGATAAGTCAGCATCACTGTCGCTGGTATCAAAATCCTCCGAACTAACTTCGAAATCTTCATTACTCCCGTTGTCGCTCTCCACGTACGTTGCCATGTTTAGCTTTCGCTAAAAAACTATATAAACTACAACTAAACAAGTAAAACTAATAAAACAAAAAATACATATATATATATATATATATATATATATATATATATATATATATATATATATATATATATACAGTACTGTGCAAAAGTTTTAGGCAGGTGTGAAAAAATGCTGTAAAGTAAGAATGCTTTCAAAAATAGACATGTTAATAGTTTATATTTATCAATTAACAAAATGCAAAGTGAGTGAACAGAAGAAAATCTACATCAAATCCATATTTGGTGTGACCACCCTTGCCTTCAAAACAGCATCAATTCTTCTAGGTACACTTGCACAAAGTCAGGGATTTTGTAGGCATATAGTCAGGTGTATGATTAAACAATTATACCAAACAGGTGCTAATGATCATCAATTCAATATGTAGGTTGAAACACAATCATTAACTGAAACAGAAACAGCTGTGTAGGAGGAATAAAACTGGGTGAGGAACAGCCAAACTCAGCTAACAAGGTGAGGTTGCTGAAGACAGTTTACTGTCAAAAGTCATACACCATGGCAAGACTGAGCACAGCAACAAGACAACAAGCCTTCAAAACAGCATCAATTCTTCTAGGTACACTTGCACGCAGTTTTTGAAGGAACTCGGCAGGTAGGTTGGCCCAAACATCTTGGAGAACTAACCACAGTTCTTCTGTGGATTTAGGCAGCCTCAGTTGCTTCTCTCTCTTCATGTAATCCCAGACAGACTCGATGATGTTGAGATCAGGGCTCTGTGGGGGCCATACCATCACTTCCAGGACTCCATTTTCTTCTTTACGCTGAAGATAGTTCTTAATGACTTTCGCTGTATGTTTGGGGTCGTTGTCATGCTGCAGAATAAATTTGGGGCCAATCAGATGCCTCCCTGATGGTATTGCATGATGGATAAGTATCTGCCTGTACTTCTCAGCATTGAGGAGACCATTAATCCCCTACTCCATTTGCAGAAATGCAGCCCCAAACTTGCAAGGAACCTCTACCATGCTTCACTGTTCACTGGTGTATGACTTTTGACAGTAAACTGTCTTCAGCAACCTCACCTTGTTAGCTGAGTTTGGCTGTTCCTCACCCAGTTTTATTCCTCCTACACAGCTGTTTCTGTTTCAGTTAATGATTGTGTTTCAACCTACATATTGAATTGATGATCATTAGCACCTGTTTGGTATAATTGTTTAATCATACACCTGACTATATGCCTACAAAATCCCTGACTTTGTGCAAGTGTACCTAGAAGAATTGATGCTGTTTTGAAGGCAAAGGGTGGTCACACCAAATATGGATTTGATGTAGATTTTTCTTCTGTTCACTCACTTTGCATTTAGTTAATTGATAAATATAATCTATTAACATGTCTATTTTTGAAAGCATTCTTACTTTACAGCATTTTTTCACACCTGCCTAAAACTTTTGCACAGTACTGTATATATATATATATATACTTGTAAAAGTTGAATGGCTTCCCGCAATGTATCTCAGTCTTCTAAACGCCCACAGGTAGATTGGAATCGCTACATGACTTACAGTTGGATACAAATGTCACCTGACCCGCCACCGACTTTCATTGCACATTCCACAGTACTAGCACTGCCTTTGAAAATGAAACCTGAAACACTAGATTGAAAACCGCTCATAGAATAGAATGGGAAACTTGACATACGCATGCACGGCATGGTACTGTAAGTGGGTTTTCATGGCGTTGAAGTGGTTCAGTCTTTGTTCCGTGCTTGCTTGTAAGTCTTCTGTTCCGCTTCTCTGCACATGAGACCGCAACAACACAACTAATACTTCTGTATGCTGCACTTGCACACACATTTTTTACTCGTTTGACATACGTTTCACTTCTCAGTTCTGCACTCTTAACTTGACACTTTGAACTCTCTTACTGTGGTAGCCTGGCCTCTTAAGCTCTGAGCATTCCCGCCACAGTTCCTTTACTTTTTGATTGATGGCCACCAAGTTTCTGCCAAAGCTTATTGTCGCCACCTACTGTTTGTTTTGATTATCGTTATTGTGAGCCCAGAACAGCGTGTGGAAGCGACATCGTGGGAGAAGTACGAGTGGACAAGTACAACACAGTTAGAAGCAGAAAGGAGGAATTACATCTTTAAATTAAATCTGGAGTTGCTTGAATCAGAAAACATTGCAGCGTAAAGCCTTACAGCTGCGTGCATTTTTTCTGATAACAAGCTGAAACTCGGAGCAGCTGATTCAAATTCCGCGGCGTTCTGAGACAATGGGGAGGGGCAGAGCCCGCAGCACAAACAAACAAAAGGCAGGCAGTCTTCCCAGCGACAGCGTGTGGAAGCGACGTCGTGGGAGAAGTACGAGTGGACAAGTACAACACAGTTAGAAGCAGTTGAAAGCAGGTTGCCAGCTGCAGAAGCTAAACTAAACTTCCACAAAAAAAAAAAGGTCTTCAAGCCAGTAATCTGTGGACAGGCTCCTAGAACGAACAGGAGACGACCCGGAAGTAGTCATCCACATCGGTACAAACAACATTGGAAGATACAGACCAAGATCCCTGCAAAACAAATTCAGAGAGGTAGGAAGGAAATTAAAAGACAAGACCAAAACTGTGGTATTTTCTGGGATACTGCCGGCACCTTTCAAAGGACCATATGGACAGCTGGAAATACAAAATCAAAATGCATGGCTGAAATCGTGGTGCAAACAGGAAGGCTTCACCTTTCTTGAACATTGGAGCACATTCTACAACAAGGACTATCTATATTGGTGGGACGGACTGCACTTAAACAGAAAGGGAACCAATCTACTTGGTGAAAGGATCCTTGAGGAGGTCCAGAAGCATTTAAATTAGAAAGGAAGGGGGGAGAAAACAAAAAAACAGAAGGGAGACCACATCAAAACAAGGGCAACAACTCAGGTAAGACAACTATTAAATGTATTTATCTTAATGCTAGAAGTCTCAGAAACAAAATGTTAGAACTTGAAGCTACTGCACTAACAAGTAACTGCGATGTGATAGGTGTGTGATAGGTGTTACAGAAACTTGGTTGTCTGAGAGTGATGGAGACGAATATAATATTAGTGGGTACACACTATATAGGAAAGACAGGCAGGACAGAAGAGGCGGAGGGGTAGCGCTATACATAAGAAATAGTCTTGAAGCCCAGGTGTTAGGACAAAGAAAACAATGCAGAATCAATATGGGTCAGAAAAATGGACACAAATTCAAAGGGCATAATAATAGGAGCATGCTATAGACCGCCAAATTCAGACGCTGAGCAAAATAATCTGTTATACAATGATATTAGAAATACATGTAGCAAAGGAGAAGCCATACTAATGGGGGATTTCAACTTCCCCCATATAAAATGGGAAAACCCGATGTGGGGCACGACGGACGAAATTGAAATGGTGGAAATGTCAAATGACTGCTTCCTAATGCAATTTGTCAAGGCACCGACTAGAGGGGAGGCATGCCTTGATTTAGTCTTTTCAAATAATGAAGACAGAATAACTAAAACAGAGGTCAGAGAGCCACTGGCAAACTCAGACCACATGGTCTCATTTGAAGTATTTTTTAAAACCCCAAAAGTAATGACTAAAGCTAAGGTTTACAATTTTAGAAAAGCAAACTATGAAGGTATGAAACCGAGACTAACAGAAGTAGATTGGAGTAAAATAGAGAAAACATCCACAGAAAAAGGATGGCTGTTTTTTTAAAAATGTAGTACTAGCGGCGCAAAACAATTACATCCCAAAAGTAGACAAATCTAAATCTAAAACAAAATGGCCAAACTGGTTTAATAGATCAATTAAAAAAAATATTCAGCGACAAAAGGCACTTTACAGAGCGTTTAAAAGGGACCAAAAACAAAGTACAGAGAAAGAGTACTTGGAACTGCAAACACAAGTCAAAAAGGAAGTTAGAAATGCCAAGAGAGAGATAGAAATCAATATTGCTAAGGGGGCTAAAACCAATTCCAAAATGTTTTCCCAATATTATAACAGCAAGAGAACATTCAAAGAGGAGGTTAAATGTCTAAGAGACACAAATGGCAAAATCATAGATGAAGAAAAAAAATAGCAAATATATTAAATGATTACTTTTCACAGGTTTTTAAAAAGGAGGACACGGACAACATGCCCGACATGTCGACCTGTTCCAATCCAATTTTAAATAACTTTAGCTTAACAGAGGCAGAAGTGTTAAAGGGACTAGGAGCTCTTAAAATAACCAAATCCCCTGGGCCGGATGAGATCCTCCCAATAGTACTCAAAGAAATGAAAGAAGTTATTTACAAACCGCTAACCAAGATCATGCAACAGTCTCTTGACACAGGGGTTGTACCGACAGACTGGAAAATAGCACACGTAATACCGATCCACAAAAGGGAGACAAAACCGAACCAGGTAACTACAGACCAATAAGCCTGACTTCTATTATATGTAAACTTATGGAAACTATAATAAGATCCAAAATGGAAAATTACCTATATGGTAACAATATCCTGGGAGACAGTCAGCATGGTTTTAGGAAAGGGAGATCGTGTCTAACTAACCTACTTGTCTTTTTTGAGGATGCAACATTGAAAATGGATAATTGCAAAGCATACGACATGGTTTATTTAGATTTCCAGAAAGTGTTGACAAAGTCCAGCATAAAAGATTAATTCTCAAACTGAACGTAGTTGGGATTCAAGGAAATGCATGCACATGGATTAGGGAGTGGTTAACAGGTAGAAAACAGAAAGTACTGATTAGAGGAGAAACCTCAAAATGGAGCGAGGTAACCAGTGGTGTACCACAGGGATCAGTATTAGGTCCTCTGCTATTCCTAATCTACATTAATGATTTAGATTCTGGTATAATAAGCAAACTCGTTAAATTTGCAGACGACACAAAAATAGGAGGAGTGGCAAACACTGTTGCAGCAGCAAAGGTCATTCAAAATGATCTAGACAGCATTCAGAACTGGGCAGACACATGGCAAATGACATTTAATAGAGAAAAGTGTAAAGTATTGCATGCGGGCAATAAAAATGTGCATTATAAATATCATATGGGAGATACTGAAATTGAAGAAGGGAACTATGAAAAAGACCTAGGAGTTTATGTTGACTCAGAAATGTCTTCATCTAGACAATGTGGGGAAGCTATAAAAAAGGCCAACAAGATGTTTGGATATATTGTGAGAAGTGTTGAATTTAAATCAAGGGAAGTAATGTTAAAACTTTACAATGCATTAGTGTGGCAGGATGGCTTGCAGTGGTGAGGTGTGGTGACGTCACGGACCAGGATGTAACTGAACCAAAACAATGGATGGGCGGGTGAAGCTGAACGCTACTGCGGTCAGCGTATTTAATAAATAATAATACAAAACAAAAAGATTTAAACAATCAACAAACAAAACAAAAGGCGCGTTGGCCAAACAAATAATCAAACAAATAAGCGGGCTGGTTTTTAATCTATCTCTCTCCTCGCTCTCTCCGCTCCCCGTACTCTCCTCTCTACACTCAACCCCGCAGCACAGACAGCTGCAGGTTCTTATACTCTGGCTGAGGGGTTAACAAGCTGTTAATTATCTTATTACCCCTCGGCCACAGTCTGCACGCATTTGGTAAGGATTCGTGACTGTCAGCCAGTTAAATAATCAGTTGCTGATCAGCCACGCATCCTCACAGGGTTTTTAAATATAAAAAACAATAACAAAAGACGCGGCGCTTTTATCCGTGCCGCAAACAAAAATACAAATAATAATAAATAAATACATAGGGGCGGGACACTCCGCCACAATTAGTAAGACCTCACCTAGAATATTGTGTTCAGTTCTGGTCACATCGTTAGAAAAAGGATATTGCTGCTCTGGAAAGAGTGCAAAGAAGAGCAACCAGAATTATCCCGGGTTTAAAAGGCATGTCGTATGCAGACAGGCTAAAAGAATTGAATCTATTCAGTCTTGAACAAAGAAGACTACGCGGCGATCTGATTCAAACATTCAAAATCCTAAAAGGTATAGACAATGTCGACCCAGGGGACTTCTTTGACCTGAAAAAAGAAACGAGGACCAGGGGTCACAAATGGAGATTAGATAAAGGGGCATTCAGAACAGAAAATAGGAGGCACTTTTTTACACAGAGAATTGTGAGGGTCTGGAACCAAATTCCCAGTAATGTTGTTGAAGCTGACACCCTGGGATCCTTCAAGAAGCTGCTTGATGAGATTCTGGGATCAATAAGCTACTAACAACCAAACGAGCAAGATGGGCTGAATGGCCTCCTCTCGTTTGTAAACTTTCTTATGTTCTTATATATACAATTTCTGTCTTTGTATATAAACGTTTAACATCTTTCGTTAAATATTCTCGCAATTAAAACAAGGTATACTGTGGCAAAATGGCTTGCACTTAACACTTCTTGATTCCTGATTTTTTTTAAATTTATGACTGGTTAAATCTTCCTGTTTTCCTAATGGATTTCCCTATATACCTGACCATACCCCTATCTATTCTATTACCATTCCCCTATACTTCCCCTACCTCTAATCTCACTTCCTTATATCTAGCACATTCAACCATCAGGTGTTCCACAGTTTCCATAACCCCACGCTTCATACATAACCCATTTGCATGCGCTCCAATTCTATATAAATGTTCATTTAAAGTTGAATATCCTATAAACAGACTTATTAGGTTAACTTCCACCTGTCTAGTCCCTCCACACCATCCTTCCCGCAAACTGACTTTGTGATTTATATAATTTACGCCCTTTTTTCCCTATTCCACATATTCTGCCATTCATTCACTATAATTCACTGTGAATCCACACAGAAACCACATACAATCCTAAATACGCACATTCTGACACTAGATACATTACTTTTCTGTACTAAATCCCTTCTATCCCCTTTTCCTTCATTTTTAATTGCCTGTAGGCCTGATCAGACAAAATTACTGCCATCTCTACCTTAACCTCTATAATCCATTGTAATGTCAAAATAATCCCTATTAGTTCAGCCATCATAATAGACATGTTATCTGTAATACACACACATTTTCCTATCTCAAATTCTGGAATGTAATAAGCTGCTCCAACCCTACCATTATCTGTATTTTTAGACCCATCTGTAAAAATCTTACAGTAATTTTCCCATACACGGTTTACCCATTTCCCTGCCCGTTCACAGAAAACCCCTCTTTCTTTTCTTTAACTTTTAATAAATACAGATCAATCATGATTTATAAAACACCATGGACTGATGACAGAGTTTATATTTTTATATTTTCTTAATTTTCACCCCTAAACTTTTATCACACATCAACATCATCCCATCAAACTCATTTCTAATGTCTTCTGTTTTCTTCTTACGAGCAAAAATAACCCCTTCTGTTTTTGATTTTGAAAACTTTAACCCCCATTTTTTTGCCCATAAATGTATTTTCTTCAATTTCCCATTCCCACTTTTCAAATTCATATGTCTACTCCAAACTCCACAGTCATCTACATACATTAAAATGTCCTTATCTTCAACAGATTTTGTCAAGTCATTTATCATAATATTAATGGGCATGGCCTTCTTTTTTTATATTCCATCAAATCTTCAAAATTTCTACTATTTTAAACTTTAACACTTCTTGCTACACCATGGCACAGGATTCCGACCCCCATTCCTAGGTTTCTTAATTGGGATTGTCTCATTTGCCACATTGATAATTGTTTCAGTCACCTTTTCACAAAAAACATTCACCTCACTCGAAACTAGAGAATCATCAATAACCTCCTGTGGCAAAGTGGTGAGTGAATACAAAACAGACAATGATTTCTAGGTGCAAGGGTGTTTATTGATTTAATTGACAATGTCCAGAGCCTTATGGTGAACACCTGTAAATAATAATGATGGAGTGATACAGCGGAGTGTATCACTCGGTATTTGTAAATCCCCGGGTTTGACCCGCAACCAAAAGTCCAGTTTTACACACCAACACTAAACACAAAATACAAACACAGTTCTTAGTGATAGTGAATAAGTGCAAGTGGTGTATTACAGTTCTCCATGAAATGCAGGGGTGAAAGTGATGTCCGGGTTTATGCTGGCTTTCGCTACAGCTCTGGATCGTGCTAGTGGTAGTCTATTAAAAAACAGACAGCAGTTTACAAACACTAACAAACACAAGACAAAACTCATGGTTCCCGATACTGCAACACAGACTCGTAGGTTTAAAACACTAACCATTTACCAAGGAACAGATCACTTACACTACAACCCTTATTTATACTCTCGCTCATGACCCCTAGGTTAACGAGTGCATCCGCTCCTCCAATCCTCGGATGCCACGCCGTTTCCAGTCCGAGTCATTGAGTTTGGGTACCGTAGCTCTGCACCCTTCCTAATGACCGACTTCCATCTACCCTAAGGAATAAATTGTCATGCCATTTAGTTAAGGGTACTCTGTTCCTTTTATACCCCTCCCCTCACAGATCGGGAGGGAGATCTAACTCCAAGGATCATTCGATCTCTGTCACACCTCCTCACATTTAAATGTATATAACTCCCAGTTTGCTTTCTTAAAATTCCACATAGCACTTCTTTCTCTTCTATCCTCATTATACATTCCTCCTATGCTAATACCAATTGGAAAATGATCACTCCCATACGAATACTAATTAACTTTCCATTCACACATTCCTGCTATACTTGGAGAACTTAACAAAAATCAATATTGCTCATATTCTCTGTATATACATCCATCCTTGTTGCTTCCCCATTATTAAGTATCACTAAATTGCTATCATCAATACATTCTTCTATAATCTTCCCATTCCTATCCCTTTTACCACTACCCTACAACTCATTATGCCCATTTAGATCTCCACATACCAAAAATCAGTAAATGATGTTCTGTTTTCACCAACAACTTTAACTCATCTAAATCGATGATTTTACACAGATTGCATATATTCACTACCCTCATTTTCCCATTATTTACAATATCTACTATAATACCTTCCAATTTTTTACAATGTGTTACCCCCTGCACGTATCTAATACCTTCCTGTATAAATATGCAGACTCCACCCCCATTTCCTTCTTTCCTGTCCTTCCTAATACCCACATACCCAGGAATTCTAAAATCCAATTGTTTTTTTTTTAACCATGTCTCTTGCACACAAATTACATCTGGTTTCTCCTGAAAGAAGTAAATATATTTTTTAAACTCGACCATGCGCAAATCAAACTATGCGCATTCTATTGTACAATTAAAACACCATTATTATTAACCAAACCTAAATTTCAAGTGTCTTTTAGCTGCCTTTACTACAATTTACATCAGATTATTTATTTCTTAACTTCTTCAGTAACCCTGATTTCCTTTTCTTTTCCTTGCATCTCCCATTTCCCTCCTACCTCAGTCTTTTTAAGCACCCTCTTAACTGCTTCCGCATAGGAAATCTTTTTCTCCATTCCAACTTTTTGGGCTTCCTTTGCTTGCTGGCTTACTACACATCCACCATATGCTGCACTGTGCTCTTCTCCACAATTACAACATTTCTTTTTACCTGCTTTACACTCTTCATACCCATGCTTTTCTCCACAGTTTGGACATCTCATCTGATCTTTACACACCATTGCCACACGTCCGAATCTTTGGCACTTAAAACATCTTAACGGTGCAGGAATATACTGTTTTACCATAAATGACTGGAAGCCCATAAACAACCTACTGAATTTACCGTACCACCTTCCGTTTTAATTTTAAATCTCTTAATTTCACTTACTCTTTCTTCATTCATTTCATTTTTAATTTCTTCCTCTGAGATGTCTTGTGGAACTCCATAAATTACCCCTTTTGTTGTTAACTTACTTTTAGGTAAATGGCATTTTATTTTTACTTTATCTAACTCCAAATCACCACCCTGTATTTTCTTTGCATTTTCAATGTTCCCAACTGCACATTTAATCCACGTAGCAATTTTGAGCAGATTTTTCTCTCCACTTGGTTTTTCAACCTCTAAAGCTTTCATAATTACTACATACTGTATTCTTTACCATTACTTTCAGCATTCCCCCTAATTTCCTGTGTTTCATCTTCTCACTTTCTGTACTACTTTTCCTATTTCTTTTCAACTGATTCTTTTTCCCCCACTCCTCCACCTCCTCCTGCATATTTTTTTATCCTCACTTGTATGTTTGTTTGTGCTCACAATAATGTTTACTTTTAATGTTGTTTTCCCAAACCACACATCCTGTCTCTCCTTGTTCTATCGTTCTCCGATACTGCCCTGTTCTGTTCCATTTCTCTGCGCGAAACGCAAAACCACCTCCACGGCCTTCCTCCCACCACAGTTAAAACTGACCACTCTTTATGCTCTATGTCATCTTCTAATTTGTTCCGCCATTTCTTAAAGGTGTATTCCACTAAAATCATACACATAAGATTTTTACACACATATGAGAAGCATTGCTTTTATAAAAAAACTGTACAATGAGTTCTTAAAACCCCATTATTTTAAGACACTCACCAGTCTTAAAAGCAACATTTCTCACATATATATACAGTGCCTTACAAAAGTATTCAGACCCCTGACCAATTCTCTCATATTACTGAATTACAAATGGTACATTGAAATTTCGACTGTTTGATATTTTATTTTAAAACACTGAAACTCAAAATCAATTATTGTAAGGTGACATTGGTTTTATGTTGGGAAATATTTTTAAGAAAAATAAAAAAACTGAAATATCTTGCTTGCATAAGTATTCAACCCCTGTGCTGTGGAAGCTCCAAGTTTACAACGTTGAAAGAAATTGCCCTAACGAGGACACAATTACCTTACCATTGGCCTCCACCTGTGAGCCATTAAAGTTGCTGTCACATTTTCTGGATAAAAACCCCACTGTTGAAGGATCATTGGTCAGGCTGTGAATCTGAAGGAAAATGAAGACCAAAGAGCATTCTACAGAAGTTAGAGATAAAGTAATACAAATGCATAGATTAGGGAAAGGGTACAAAATAATATCCAAGAGTTTGGATATCCCAGTGAGCACAGTTGGATCAATAATCAGGAAGTGGAAGCTGCATCACACCACCCAGGCACTGCCAAGAAAAGGCCGTCCCTCAAAACTCAGCGCTCAAACAAGAAGGAGGCTTGTGAGAGAAGCCACAGAGAGGCCAACAATCACTTTGAAGGAGCTACAGAGTTCAGTGGCTGGGAGTGGAGTAATGGTGCACCAGTCAACCATATCAAGAGCTCTGCATAACAGTGGCCTGTATGGGAGGGTGGCAAGAAGCCGTTACTCAAAAAGTACCATCTGAAAGCACGTCTGGAGTTTGCCAGAAAGCATGAGAGTGACCCAGCTGCGATGTGGGTAAAGGTTTTGTGGTCAGATGAGACCAAGATAGCTTTTTGGCCAAAACTCAAAGCGCTATGTGTGGCGCAAACCTAACACTGCCCATGCCTCAAGACAGACCATCCCTACAGTGAAGTATGGTGGTGGCAGCATCATGCTGTGGGGATGCTTCTCAACAGCAGGGACTGGGCATCTTGTTAAAATTGAAGGAAGAATGGATGGAGCAAAATACAGGGAAATACTGCAAGAGAACCGTCAAAGTCCTGATCTCAATCCCATTGAGAATCTGTAGCACTATTTGAAAACTGCGGTCCACAAGCGTCGTCCAACCAACCTGAACAACCTGGAGCAAATCTGCCAAGAAGAATGGGCCAAAATCACTCCGACACTGTGTGCAAAGCTGGTACATACTTACCCCAAAAGACTTAAAGCTGTTATTGCAGCGAAAGGTGGCTCTACCAAATATTAATGTGTGGGGGTTGAATACTTATGCAAGCAAGATATTTCAGTTTTTTATTTTTCTTAAAAATATTTCCCAACATAAAACCAATGTCACCTTACAATAATTGATTTTGAGTTTCAGTGTTTTAAAATAAAATATCAAACAGAACGAAATTTCAATGTACCATTTGTAATTCAGTAATATATATATAATATTTATGACACACACACATACATACATTAGAACCTCATTTATCCGCACCCCATTCATCTGCGACTCACTAACAAGTTTTTATCTCTGAAATACAGTACATTATTGCCAATGTAGACTTCACAAGGTAGGAGCCAGGCCTGTGTAAAGGGACTACTAGCATAAAGACAAGTGTTTGTGACTTTAGCAGCTGAATAGGGGTTTCCCTTTGACTACTCAGAGAACCACCCTTGCTGAGATGAGGCCGAACCGATCGCCCTCCAAGGCCGGGACGCAAGGAACTTCCCCCAAGAGGAAACTAAGAAAGGACAAACCAAGGTCTCCCTGCATTATTGAGTCGTCTAATCAAGAGAGGTCAGACTCGACTGACGCTCCAAGGTCGCATGGAGAGCTTTGCTATCTATGCAAGGAGAACAAAAGCACTGGAAAAGAGAATAAAGAAATAAACACATAAAGAGAGCCAGGGGGGGCTCCCGAATGGCGCATCCAGTAAAGGTGCTCCACGTGGAGTGCAGGATGCGAGTCCAGGCTACTCAGCCAACTGGCTGAGCTTCGCCCGGGGGGAGGGAGGGTTAGGTCAGCCAGGGTGTCCTCGGCTCACCGCGCACCAGCGACACCTGTAGTCTGGCGGGGCCCCTGCGGGCTTGCCTGTAAGCTGCCTGAGAGCTGCGTTGTCCTCCGACACTGTAGCTCTTGGGTGGCTGCATGGTGAGTCCGCAGTGTGAAAAAAAGCGGTCGGCTGATGGCACAAGCTTCGGAGGACAGCGTGTGTTCGTCTTCGCCCTCCTGAGGCAGAGCAGGGGTGGTAGCGGTGAGCTGAGCTTCAAATCATAATTGGCCATTCCAAATTGGGAGAAAATAATTTAAAAAAATAATTGGCAACGACTAAATTTACAAAAAAAAAAAGAGAGCCAGGTGTCTCCTCCCCCCAGCTGTAATAGCCACCTTTGGTAAGTTGAGTCAATGACTAGCTCGAAAGTTGGGAGCAAGCTTGCTCTCCGAAGGAGGAGTTGGCACTGGTGCAAATGAATAGATTTAATGCTAGAACTGCCGGGCATACATACATACCTAGAACTACTGCAGCGGTCTTTTTTACAATATATTAAAATGTGTATAAAACTACTGCAGCGTTGCACGCTACAAAACTGTTCTGTTTTAAATGTAGTCAAACCAGTGTGTTTATAACATAACATAGTGCTTACCTTTAGTTCTGATTTTCTCACTTGTGTTTTCCCATAATTTCTTTGAAATCAGTCATTCCTCCATCTTGCCTGTGATATTTGGACTGTAAAAACTTTGGTTTGCGAAAAATTTGCATTTTGATATTATTGTTTGTTTTCCTTGAGGATATTGTCTGTGATACAGTTTTTGCAGCCTGCTTGTTACAAGTGAGGGAAACCTGTTACAACACGAGTACTGACACAAGACTTGGGGGTGGTGTTGGAAGGGGACTTATGATTGCAAATGCTGGGCTATAAAACACAGTGGTTTTAGCAGCTCAAAGGCGACTTTTGACATGCAGCGGGAGCTTATGACACTCTGTGGAGCAATAGAGAATAGTGCCCGAGATTTGTTTGTTTGACTGTTTTATACAAGTGTGTTCTGTTTACCCTTTTATTTTGTGCCTGAGTTTGACTCTGTTGGCTATTCAATGGTAATTTCCGTCTCCAGTCTTGCAATAGCTGCTTTGGTTCATTATTGTTCAGTAACTTTTTTTTGCAGTCCTGTGTTGTATTAGTCTATTCATTTTAAGTATAAAATAAGTATTTTTGCAGCTATTGATAGATAAATCACATCTGAAAATGTCTCCTGTAGCTATTCGAAACAAGTGCGAAACTCTCAAGTTCAGCAGCACTAAGCCAAACCCACTGTTTTTACTATGAGAGTCAATATGACAGCTGCGGTAGTTCTAGGTATAACGTATTATATCTCCATAAGTTTCTGCAACCCTGGGTCTACTGATGGTTTGAGATGTTTAATATATTTAGGAAATGGGGTTCCCGAGTGGCGCATCTGGTAAAGGCGCTCCATGTGGAGTGCAGGATGCGCTCTATAGCCTGGACGTCGCCAGTTTGAGTCCAGGCTATTCCACAGCCGACCATGGACGGGAGCTCCCAGGGGGCGGTGCACAATTGGCCGAGCAGCGCCCGGGGGGAGGGAGGGTTAGGTCGGCAAGGTTGTCCTCGGCTCACCGCCCACCATCGACCCCTGTAGTCTGGCCGGGCGCCTGCGGGCTTGCCTGTAAGCTGCCCGAGAGCTGCGTTGTCCTCCGACGCTGTAGCTCTTGAGGGGCTGCATGGTGAGTCCGCAGTGTGAAAAAAAGTGGTCGGCTGATGGCACACGCTTCGCAAGACAGCGTGTGTTCATCTTCGCCCTCCCGAGTCAGCGCAGGGGCGGTAGCGGTGAGCTGAGCCTAAAACATAATTGGCCATTCTAAATTGGGAGAAAATAATAAAAAATAATGATTCACATGATTTCAGGATAAATTCAGCAGTTCCTGTAGGTTCCCTCTGCTGGGTAGTGCATTTCAAAGCAAGGACTCAACCATGAGCACCAAGGCGCTTTCAAAAAAACTCCGGGACAAAGTTGTTGAAAGGCACAGATCAGGGGATGGGTATAACAGAATATCAAAGGCCTTGAATATCCCTACGGTCAAGATGATTATTAATAAGTGGAAGGTGTATGGCACCACCAAGACCCTGCCTAGATCAGGCCGTCCCTCCAAACTGGATGACCGAGCAAGAAGGAGACTTATCAGAGAGGCTACCAAGAGGCCAATGGCAACTTTGCAAGAGCTACAGGCTTTTATGGCCAAGACTGGTCAAAGTGTGCATGTGACAACAATATCCCAAGCACTCCACAAATCTGGCCTGTATGGTAGGGTGGCAAGAAGGAAGCCATTACTCAAGAAAGCCAACCTTGAATCCCATTTGAAGTTTACAAAAAACACTCAGGAGATTCTGTAACCATGTGGCAAAAAGTTTTGTGGTCTGATGAAAATAAAATGGAACTTTTTGGCCTAAATGCAAAGCGTTATGTTTGGCGCAAACCCAACACAGTGCGAACATCACTGTGAAGCATGGTGGAGGCAGCATCATGTTATGGGGATGTTTCTCATCGGCAGGGACTGGGGCACTTGTCAGGATAGAAGGGAAAATGAATGGAGCAAAGTACAGAGATCCTTGAGGAAAACCTGCTGCCCTCTGCAGGAAAGCTGAAACTGGGATGGAAGTTCACCTTTCAGCCTGACAACGACCCAAAGCACACAGCCAAAGCTACACTGGAGTGGCTAAGGAACAAAAAGTAAATGTCCTTGAGTGGCCCAGTCAGAGCCCCGACCTAAATCCAATCAAAATTTTGTGGCATGACTTGGAGATTGCTGTCCATCAATGCTCCCCAAGGAACTTGAGCGAGCTTGAACAGTTTTGTAAAGAAGAATGGTAAAATATTGGCAAATCTAGGTGTGCAAAGTTGGTAGAGACCTATCCCAACAGACTCACAGCTGTAATTGCTGCCAAAGGTACTTCCACCAAGTATTAACTCAGGGGGGTAGAGACTTTTCCAATTCTGATCTTTCAGTTTTGTATTTTTAATATATAATTTTTTTCTCAATAAAACTTTTTCCCCCTTAACAGTGTGGAGTATGGTGTGTAGATAAGTGGGAAAAAAACCCTCATTTAAATGCATGAAACTCTGAGGCACTGATACAACAAAAACTTCAAGGGGGTGTAGACTTTCCATAGGGACTGTATATATATATATATATATATATTATTCAATGAGCCAGCTACTTAAAATAATTGAACCGCCTTATTATATGGCAGAGAAATGGCCCCCACTCTGGACATGCTAGCAATACTTTGTTGAGCGCAAATAATATCAAGGAGAGAAGAGCGAATGTAAGATTCCATTGCTGAGGAAGGACTGGTTGACTTTAACTTTGGCTGCTGATGTTGCTGCACCTATACGGAATAAATTGCAGGATACAATTGGAGAGGAAGGACAGCTTTGAATGACATGAAGACAGAAGATTGCAAATGTATGAATTTAGTTGAAAACCAGTTCTCTGGAAGGAGGGATGGGTAGAGGGAAAGGTTGAGCTGAGGGAACCAGACGTCTGAATTGAACAAAAGAAAAAGAGCAACAGCAGTGTTATTAGTGATACCTGGAAGGTGTTGGGCTTTCAAAATAAAATTATTGATAACTGAAATCCAGACTAGCCAACGAAGAAGTTGCATAATTAGAGGGGAAGAGGAACAGCTTTTATTAATAATATGAACAGTAGATTGATTTTTGATTTCTGGAGGCCAGACATCTGAGAACCACTGATTAAGAAAAGTTCCACCAAAACCAATAGAAGAAGCATCTGTATGGAGTGAGAGGTCATGGGGGGCTGAAATTAAGTAATCATAAAACAGATAAAGGCTGTAGGAGAAAGGACCACATCCTAATGTCTTTCCGGGCTTCAGTTGTAATATTAATATTACTGTTGTAGAGACACTGAGAAGATGAGAAATAAATGTCCTACCTTGAGGAATGATACGAATTGCAAAATTGAAATGTCACAGGAGTGAAAGGAGGTTCCGTTTAGAAATGGAATGGTTGATCTCAGAGGATTGAATGAGAGAGAGAATGTGTTCCAGGCTTCAAATCGAATAGTATCCAAAGTTATTCCTAGGAACTCAAGAGAGTGAACTGGACAGAGGGAGGCCGACTGCTGAGAAGAGAGACCTGAGTTCTAAGAGTGCTTCAGCGGGAGGGGCTGATGGTGGAGATATAAGGAGAATGTCGTCAAATAAGTGCAGCAGAAAAGGGATACGATTACTATTGAGTAGAATCCAGCAGGGGGCTTCGCAAAGATAATCAAAGATCTTAGGGCTGCTGCGGCATCCAAAAGTTAGTTTAGCAGCAAAGTAAAATTGCCCCTTCCAACAGATACCAAAAAGATGACAGAGAAGGGAGTATAGGCATGACTTTGAAGGCGTTGGAAATGTCTGCTTTAGCTAACCAGGAACCTCATCTAGATATTTTGATGGAATGGATAGCATCAGATATGGTGATGCAATGAAGAGAAAACTGATCCGAGGGAATGAGAGAATTAACGCTGCTGATAGAACTGCCACGAGGGGCAGAGGTCAATGATGAGGTGCTTCCTGCCTGACATTTTCCTTGTAGCTACTCCAATAGGATTGATGCGGAATTGAGGGAAGGGAGGGGCTGAAAACGGGCCCTCAACACAACCTAAAAACTTAGTGGAACACCTCCTAAGAAAATACTTTGGCTTAGGGAACAACCTTGTGGTGAAACAGAATTTTCTCATTTTAAATGCTCTGCCGAAAGGAACAGGAACTTCACTTAAAAGAACACATTTTTGGCACCGATAGTGATTTGTTGATAACCAATTCAAAACTGATACAGTACTGTTTTGCAACCTGATAACTCATCATCATCAAACTCAAATGGTTTATTCAATTGTCTCACAAAGTGATTCACTCAAGTGTGAACGACTTGCTCTCAGTTGCTCATTCAGAAATTTGATTGTAGCACCAAAGTGATTAAATTAGGGTATCGATGCCAGAGCCTCAACAGCAAGCTTTATGGTTTACAGCACAGAAAAAATCTCAGACATTTTCTCTTTTTGAATACAGAACTTTAGTCTAACTACTCTTTCAAGCATGTCCACCAGGCTGCCCCAACGAGTTTTACTATCAAGGATAAGCGTCAAACCAGCAGTATTTGTTTCTATGCTTGCAGTGCCATTTTTAAGTGGAGAGCATTTGAAGATTTTGACCACTTGACGCACTTTTCGAATAACCGATGCATCCTCAACAATATCCAGTTGATCAGCAGCATGCTCTTGTTCTTCAGATTCCAAAATGGTTAATCCCCCATCTTCCTCTGTGGCATCATTGTCATCATCCATATCATTTAAAACATCCTGAGTCTCCTCTTCAGTGGTCACTGATTCTCTTATAAAGCACATCGACTACAGCTAACTGAAGTACATGAGCATAGCACACTTGATGGAGAGGCTGCACAATTCGCCTAACTTTTTTTATCATTGCACAGCCATATGTTGTGAGAGTGACAATGTCCTTTTCCAAATCAACACCAAACTAACTGGAGATAGAACTTCAGAGCACCACTCAGCAGAAAAGCTGCCCGTATTCTGCAAAGTCCAAGGTTCCAAAAAACACAGCGGCCATGAATATTAACATTCAAGTATCGTTTGTTTTTCAATGAAGTCCACTAAACCCCTTGTCATTTGCTAAAGCATTCTTCAAAGTCATACAGATCTTTTCATGCAGACTGTTTCCATAACAGAAAACCAGCTCATTTGTCCTATTTCCAGACTTGGGCAGATTGCTTATTTATGTGCTTTACAGAGGTCAGTTGAAGTAATAAAAACACTGAACAGAAGTCTGTCCCATGCAATCATTCAGGATAAAACGTCAGGCAAAGAAGTTTCTTCAAAATGGAAATAATTGTTTATTTTTTACCATCTTCTGTTTGCTTTCTTGTCTGGTATTGTCTGCATCTGCACCAGGCTGAGTGTGTAGTCCTTTTGTAGAACCGCCGTCACATTTTATTAATTTTTTGCAGATCCTACACACTGCTTTTTTCCCCACACTGATCTAAGATAAAAAGACCATATTGGTGCTCCTTTATTATATTAAATAAAAAAAAAATTTTTATTTCCCTCTGCCATGTTGAGCGGAGTAGCTGAAGACAGTGGTTGTTACCAGTGAATTTAAAGTTAAATGGAAGTTGAAGTTAAAGTGAATTTCAGCGGCAGGAGTTAGTTGCCTAGTTACTAAATTCTATAAATCCCAGGATTTTGGGAGCTGAATTAGCATATGGGATCCCGGGACTGCAACCACTAATGTTGATGCACGTGTGTCATGACATAAGTAAAATTGGTATTTATTGATTCATATTGTGATTGGCCTTGGCATGTTGTGTCCGGTGGTCAACTCTCTTCTTAAGTTGTGGTCACATGGGCGACTTTTGTTGACGGCAACAAGGGGATGCCTGCTGTTACCGTCTTGTCACCTCGAGTGACCACCCTGACACACCGGTGACGTGTCTCCCACTTTAGGATTTTCAATACCAGCCAGTCATATTTGATAGTAGTGTCACATGGTAATAAAATGATTGGTTTGAGAAATAATTACATATAAGAAAATAAAAGGCTCCTATGGAGGCCACCTGTTACTTTGTTTCGTTTGTTTACATTTTTTTTACAATAAATTAAAACAAAAGAAAATAAAAACAAATATTTGCTCACAAGACAAAAAATGAAAAGGTTGTAATGGTTGAGTTTTAAAATGAAAAGGTTGTAATGGTTGAGTTTTTGTAACAGTTTACAAAAAAATGATTACTTGTTCACCACATTTTAGAAAACTAATGTCATAAGGTTTGTTTTTTGTGCAAGTTTAAAAACAAGTGATACAGTAATATTTCTTCACATCTCCCAAGAAACCCAAAACTTTATTTTTTTTCTACTCTCCTCTTCCTCATCTAACATTGCTTAATGTAGCGGCAGCAGCCTTCCTTCGCAGCATGTTTACGTCTCGTCACAGAAACATACAGTATAATTGGTTTGCATTACATTGTTGCCTGTGTGTTGCCAGCTTGTCGACCGCATGCTTGTCTCCTGTGTGACCACCGCAAAATGTAAGGGAAACATGCAGGCAACAAATATGTTCCTCTTGTTGCTATCAACAAAAGTCGCCCGTGTGACTAGACCTTTAGGGAACTGTGGCAAAGTGGTTTGCAGTGCTCAAGTAATGAGAAACACGAAAGTTCACTGTCCAAACAATGTTTCATTTCATACCATTTATAATCCAGGTCGCTATGTCCGCAAATGATAATCCCAGGCAATACACAGCAATGTTTATTGCACTGTTAAACACAGGTTAGTCCTGAAATAATAAACACAGTATTAAACACACACAAGACACACACACGATCACAAGTCCACAGTGAGTGCTAACGTGCAAGTGGTGAAATACAATTTATTCGTGCACAGTTGTGAAATGTTGTTCGGGTTGGCCTCAAGCGACAGCGCCGGATCGTGTTAGCCGTCTAACAAGAACATACAAGTATAATTAAACACGACAAACAAACAAAACACTTGTGGTACATTTATAGTTCTTCTTTAGCGATTTGGTCTTAACCATAACAAAGGAACAGATCACCTAGCCACGTCCCCTTTTGTACCGTCAGTCACTCCCCCTTGGTTAGCGAGTGCAACCGTTTCTCCTCCACTCCGCGCTTGCCACATTGCTTCCCTTCTTCCCCTTTCTAGATGGCCGACTTCCACCTTTCCCTGGAATGAATTGTCAGACCATCCATTCCGGGGGAAATCTGTTCCCTTTACACAGCACCCTCACAGGTCGAGAGGGAGATTTATAACCAAGATTCATTCTTTCTCTGTCACAGGAACACTTTGGCTAAGGCAAAACTTCGCTTGCTTTCAGAGGGGTGTTCTCTTAGCCAGAGACTACTGTATTTATGTGGTTCTTGCAAGATGCTGTCCGTATAAAAAAACACTAAGAATGTAAACATGCACAGTCACTCATGCAGGCATGTTTCAAATTCTGCTTGTGCCAAGTTGCCCATCTTGGCAGAGAGCTGCATTAACCTTTGTGCTTCCGCTGGGTTTGGGAGTTCTGCTCATTGCACTTCAGCGACCTCTAGTGGTTGGCTCCTATTATTTTAGTGTGTGTTTCTTATAAACAGCATATCTGTAATACATTAAATAGATATCTATTTTCCCCATTTTACATTTTGATTTGCATCCCTGAGCCAAAAAAAAACTTTTATATGCTGCTGCTTGTAGCAGGTTGATTAAGTCTCACATCAACAGAGCCAGAAAACCTGCAGCTAAAACTACCTTACATTAACTAACCACCAATATCTGGTTTCTAATGAAGCAGAGTGCATAGAATGCTAAACTGGAAAATATGTAATATGATTGTGGAGCACAGCAGCTTAAGGTCAATAAACAAGTAGGGTGTGATGTACAGACGCACTCCTGCCTACTCTACAGTATATCCCCTTCACAGGGGATTGAACAGGGTGCTTCTGGATTATAACCCTAAATATTCTTTTTAATCTGCATTGCTTTACTGCTCTAGAAGAATGCAGCAGCACTCAATACTACAGACCTTGACTTAAGATAACCAGCATTGTTTGTAGACAAGTTCAACTCCCCCTCTCCCCCTACCATTCATGTTTTGTTTTTTTACCCTTCTTCTTCTCCAAAGTTATGAACAATACTTTGAATCCAAATCATTATTATATAATATTGTATTTAATATCTCCTCTTCATCTTGAAAATAATGCTACAATCCAGATTTTTTGTTAAATAAGAAAATCATTTCTCTAAAATCTGGAGAGTTTTGTCCTTACTATCCTCTAGGCTTTTGCTTCGCTCAAATAGACTAAACTGTCACACCAGCAGTCAAGAGATTAAAAAATTATAATCAGTTGACACTAGTATGTGCCCTCCAGTGACAGGAAGGAATGCTGTACACGGTTTAGAGTTATTTAAGATAAATGACTAAAGAGTGTCAATGTGTATTCTAATGTTTGGAATGTAATTACTCATTGTCAAAGGAAGACCATGCAGTCTATCAGTGGCTATATGTTTCTGTTCGAGCTGCAGCTTTGGTTTAAGCCACTTTAGACGTTTATGACACTTATTTTTTTCCACATTGCATGTCAAAGAAAAAGAACTGATAGCACTGACAAAAAGCATATTTATTCAGCTGTCTGGATGAAAACTGTCACAATTGATACTTAAGGTAATCCAAAGACTTCAACCTATTGAAAAATTCTGTTTACATTGCTACCATTAGTATAATAATACAGCTGTATAAAAGCCACTAAGAGCGTCTAGCAAAGTGGTAATTAGTAGCAGGTGATAGCAGGTGTGGTGCGGGTGCAGTAATCCCAAGAACAAACAGACAACAGAGTACGAGTGAAATGGTTAATTTAATGATTATTAATCCAATGGTCTGATGACCAGCCAGCAAATAATAATGAACTGGCAATGCACAACAATGTGTATTACACAGTAATCAAAAGGGTTGCAGTCCCGTAAACAATAAGCACAGAACTAACACACACAATTAGACACACACACGATCACAAGTTCAAAGTGAGTGCTCTCAGTGCTTGTGGTGAAGTACAATATAATACGTGCTATACTTGTGAACAAGTGCTGATAACAATGTTAATCGTGACTGTAGTGCAGTGTTGATCCGGTTTTGTGCTGGCACTTGGCGACAGCACCGGATTCGTATTTAGCCGTCTAGTGCTATATAACAAAAACACAGACAGTTACTAATCAGACATGAACAAACAAACAAAACACTCATGAATATTTTCCCGTACACTTTCTCTGCGTCTCACACGGTCCTTCCAGTCTCTTATTAAAACCCAAGCGAAGGAAAAGATTTACAATTCTCCGGCCCCTTTTATGCAATCATGCATGACCCCTTGGTAAACGACTACAGCTGACTCTATTGCCTGCAGCTGCTACCTCGTTTACCTTCCAGGTCAATACATTCCTGCACAGGAGTCTCGTCTTTTTACAGGCTAACTGACTTTCCGACCCAGGAAATTAACTGTCAGGCCAACCCGTCCAAAGCCTTTCCCTTTCGCTACTTAGCGCCCTCACAAGTCGGGAGGGAGATTTACAACCAGAACTCATATTTCTGTCACAGAGCGCCATAAAGGAAATAAAGGCCCTGTCCACACTACATAACCGATCTCGAGAACCGTACTCGAAACCGCTCTAATTATACAGCTTAAAGCGTCCACACTGAAGTACCATTTCATGTTTAGTCAGGCTTAATGCGTCCACACACCATAACAATAGTTCAGTTACAATTCCCAGCAGCGCAACAAACCGTGGAAATTAAAACGATAGTATCCCACCATGCACTGTATTTTATTAATAATAATGTGTTATGCCCCATATTAACAGCAGTCCATATTGCTAAAAAGAAATATAACAAGTATTGTGGAAAAAGTAAATCTGAACACACACAAGTAGGGCTTGACATTTTCAGGTTTTATTTTTAATCAGGTGAAGTCCCTTTAAACAAATTGAGCTGATTCTGTTTTATAACTAAACTCAGAAAAAGCTGTTAATTACAAAACAATCTTTGTTTTTACCTTCATATCTTGCCTGAGCCTAATTCTGGTCCTCTTAATTTTATTTTAAACAGAGCTGACAAATTACGTGATTTGTTCACCCCGATCCTACTTTTAACTCGCATTACATTTTTGCAGTCGCCTAATTTAACGTTGTGTTTTTGTTATTTTCCACACTAGTTTAACAGAGATGTCCTGACAGATTTTTTGAAGCATAAAAATAAATATCAAGTGCGGAGTGTACACTGATAACACGTCCTTCAGGCGCCTGCTCTGAGTATTTCGCCAAACATACCACAAAGCATTTTGGAATATTGGAGGATACACAAAAAAATGTAGTTTGGTATTACAGCGTCCACACTTCTGATAAACCGTACTACCTGATGCGATCTAATTAGGACTGGACTCGAGACTACCTCTTGAGGTGGTCTCCAGTCCGGTTCTCTCATACGGTATTAAATGCTGCGTAGTGTGGACGCAAACCGTATTTAGCACTTTTAACTAATACTGTTTACTAATACGGTTTACGGTTTAAAGACATAGTGTGGACAGGGCCAAAAAGAAATGCTTCTGTGACCGAGCTGTTGTTGAGTGGCGTGTGGGTGGTGACGTCACGGACCAGAAACAGAATCCAAAACAGGTAATGACGCTGGTGAAACTGAGCTCTACGGCGCTCAGCTATTTTATTAAATAATAAAACAAAAGATTTAAACAAAACACCAAACAAAAGGGCACAAGGGCCAAACAAACAAACAAACGATAACGTTAACAAGTATATTTATCTATACCAATTGTTTTTCTCGCTTACTTTGCAAAGCACGTCTCACCTCTGACACTCTCCTCCTTCAGCGCGGACAGCTGTAGGCTTTTAGATTCTGGCTGAGGGGTTAACTAGCTGTTAATTAATTATTACCCCTCAGCCACTGTCTGCACGAGTTTAGTAAGGATGCGTGACTGTCAGCTAGTTAAATAATCAGTAGCTGATCAGTCACACATCCTCATGAGGTTTTTAAAAATATAAATATAAAACAATAACAAATAACAATTGGCTTTCGCCGTAATATAAACATAAATCATAATATAAAATAAATAAACAAATGGGCGGGAGACTCCACCACACATCCCCCCCCTTGTGCGCAGCACACATGGCCTTAAACGGCCACCTCCAAAGTCCGGGTTCACCATCCGGCCCAGGAACAGGGGCAGCAACGGGCCAAAGGTGGCGGCCACGGTGGGAGCTCCTCCTCCCACCCCAACAGCTGTAGTGGCAAGGCTGACTGTACCCAGGCCGGCTCCTCCAGCCAAAGCAATCTTGTGACCACCCAGCAGCCTGTGGGGGTGGTCTCCTGACCTCGCCCCATCTTCATAGCCGGCAGCTCCCTCTTCTGAGGCTTCTGCCACCCAATTCCCTGCAGCGAAACTGCAGCGGGGGGAGCTGGTCTCCTGACCACCCCCCCCCCTTCTTCATAGTCGGCAGCTTCCCAGGCGAAGCAGAGCCTGTGGCAACCCCAGGCAATGCGAAGCAGCAGACAACCCCAGGCGATGCGAAGCAGCAGGCTACCCCAGGCGTTGCAGAGCAGCAGGCATCCATGGGCGGAGCGAGGCAGGCATTCTTGGGCAGAGCGAGGCAGGGCAGGAGCAGTCCTTCCCATGGCGGTGGAGGTGGAACCAGCAGGTATTCACCCTCTGCTGGTGGAGGTGGGAGGGGCAAGCAGTCCTCCCACAGCAGTTGAGGCGGAACCAGAGGTATTCACCCTCTGCTGGTGGAGGTGGGAGCGGTAAGCCGTCCTCCCTCGTTGATGGAGGCAGAACCAGCAGGTATTCACCCTCTGCTGGTGGAGGTGGCGGCGGCAGAGGCAGCTCCCGCTGCTCTGCTCCTGACGGAGGCAGAGGCAACTCCTGCTGCTCTGCTCTTGGGGGTGGAGGTGGAGACCGCAGAAGCAGCTTTCGCTGCTCTGCTCCTGGCGGAGGCAGAGGCAGCTCCTGCTGCTCTGCTCCTGGCAGTGGAGGTGGTGGAGGCAGAGGCAGCTCCTCCTGCTGGTGGAAGTGGTGGAGGTGGGGACAGCAGCCATTCTTCCTCTGCTGGTGGAGATGGAAGCAGCTGCTTCTCGGGCTTTGGATTGCCGCGGTCCCCCCGTCTGGGGCTGGACGCTTAGCTTCCCCGTCTGGGTGCTGGACGCTCGCGCTCCCCCTGTCTGGGTGCTGGATGCACGGGCTCCCCCCTTCTGGGCGCTGGATGCATGGGCTCCCCCCTTATGGGCGCTGGATGCACGGCCTCCCCCTTCTGGGCACTGGATGCCGACCTTGCCGATAGCAAAGCACCACTCCTCCCCTTTGAGGCAGGTGAGGCAGGTTTCCTGATCCACCTGCGGTGATGGTATGGCCTTCAGGTGGATCCACTCCTCCACGGTCTCCACCTTACCTCGATCGAAGGCCTGCACAAAGAGGGGGTCTTCGTATGGGCACACATCAGGGAGGTGCCCATACTCCAGGCAGGCGAGGCACCACGTAGCCCCTCCTTCCTTCAACTCCCTCTGATGATCATGCCACCTCTTCATGTAGGCATCCACTTTATCCATTTTTTATTTCACATAGTTGTTGCGCCACCACCCTGAGGTGTGCACTCGGGGACCTTTTGTATTCCCTGAGCCTCACACGGTGGGTTTCCTCCATAAGACGGCGGAGGATGGCTAGCTTTACCTGGTCATTCTGAGCGGCGTCGTCAGCCTGGTAAGCTGCCTGTGCCTCTCCAATCAGGCGGGTTCCTAATTGGCTTGCCCAGAATTCTCGGGGCCATGATGCGGTGGTAGCCAACCGCTCAAATGCCACCAAGTACATTTCTGGGTCATCCTCCACCATTTTGTGCATCCTCGTCTTCGGGGCCGTCATGACGGGTGCTGCTGCTGTCTGTGCTCCCAGTCCGACAATCTCAATAAGCGCTGTGTACCTCTCCTCTCTTCGCCTTTCCTCAGCCTCCCATCTGCTGTCCAGCTGCTCCAGCAGTGCCGACAGCGCTGCGTAGTCCATCCGACTTCTGACAACCAAGTGTGGCAAAGTGGTGATTGATTACAGGTGCGTGCAGTACAGAGTGGATATAAGAACACACAGACAATGATTTTTCAGGTGCAAGGGTGTTTATTGATTTATTATACAATGTCCAGAGCCTTATGGCAAACACCTGTAAATAACGAATGATGGAAGTGATACAACGGCAAGTATCACTTTGTTTGTAATCCTCGGGTTTGACCCGAAACCAAATAACAAAAGTCCAAGTTATATTACACCCAGACGAAACAGAAAACACAAACACAGTTACCAGTGAGTGATTATTAGTGCTCGTGGTGCAAGACAGTTCTCCGTGAACAAAGGGGAAAGTGTTGGTGTCTGGGTTTGATGCTGGCTGAATAGCGACAGCTCCGGATCTTTAGTAGCAGTCTAAAATAACAAACAAACAGTTTTTACTCAGTCAACTAAAATACAACACTCACGTTTTTAGCAACACAGGATACTCCTTCTAGGTATGTTCTAACCATTTACAAAGGAACAGATCACTTACACTATGTCCCCTATTTATACCCTCGCTCATGACCCCTAGGTTAACGAGCGCATCCGCTCCTCCAATCCTCAGATGCCACGCCGTTTACTGTCTGGGTCACTGAGTTTGGGTACAGTAGCTTCGCCCCCTTCCTAAATGACCAACTTCCACCTACCCTAAGGAATAAATTGTCGTGCCATTTAGTTAAGGGTACTCTGTTCCTTTTACACAGTGCCCTCACAGGTCAAGAGGGAGGGCTAACACCAAGAATCATTCGATCTCTGTCACAGGTACGCACTAAACACGTCATGCAGCTGCTGAATGCAAACATACCCCCGTATGCAACAGCACATTCACATCACACTTTTCATGGAGTAAAGTTATGCAGTAAACCTGTAATATATAGTAACAGCAAACTGTTGTAGACTTTTGTGATTTGTTGCTTTGTCTGTCAAATGGTTTCTAGAGATCATACTGAAATAAAAAAATAATAATGGATGCACAGAAATATATATTTTTTGTAACTTTATAACTGTCAGATGTGCAAGATGTTGTTGAACAATATGCTTTAGTAAATTAAATGACGTTATTGTAATGTGCCAATACAACAATGATTAATCATTGTTGCAACACCATTATTATACATAACTTTGCACTCACCTGCACTCTTTCATTTAACCTTGTGACAGCAGGTAAAGTTTCTATTTGTTTAATATTTCTTGCTGTACACAGTCCCGCCCAGTCAGAAAGCCAATCAGCTGCTGTATAGGTCTGATTGATGGAAACGATCCTCGCAGGCATGTGTGTGCTTTTGGTAACAACTAAGTAAAACAATTCAATTAATTTAGTGATAGTTCGCACAATTCACACTCACTTTACTGAATACATTACAGTTTAGAGAGGTGAGTTATAAAACCTGACTTTCCTTAAAGTGTCCCGAGATTCTGGAGCCTGTTGGCAACCCTACTGTCAGATCAGGTGACACAGGTTGAAACGTCATTAAAGAAAATAGTGGGTTACGGCAAAGATGCAGCTCTCCTTTCTTGTAAAGGTAAAGTAAACAGTTCTGTTGTGGGGGGAGGGGGCTAGAGGCAAATTGTATACGTTTCAAACTGAAATCTTATTCAGGGATATACTTCCATTCAATAATAAAAATACTATTAACTAAAAGGCTCAAAACTATAGATTGTACACGTCCCTTGTAAGTAGCTGCCAGTCTGTTTTTCATTCAACAGTTTCCTTCAGTTTTCTTGATAGATTTTGTAGATCGGTATTCGGTTCGGTATTCGGCCAAATCTTTTGAGATGGATACGGTATTCGGCCGAATCCCAATAACTTGGATTCGGTGCATCACTACCATAAAACCAGCGCGCAGGAAGTACCTGTGGTTCACCTTTCAGGGAATAGTGTACGAGTTATGTGTCTTGCCATTTGGTTTCTCCCTAGGTCCTGCGTAGAGCCAGCTCATGCCTTCTCAGACAGCCTACTATCTAGGAGTGTGCTTGGACTCCAGGGCCATGCTGTCGGACAACGAATAGCCACCTGTTTGGAGCTCTTTCAACTCAACAGAGCGCTCATGGTAGTGACTTTCCAGAAACGTCTGGGCTTGATGGCAGTAGCTTCCCAGACCCTTCTATTGGGTCTCCTGCGCATGCACCCTCTGCAGGGTTTTTCAACCTGCGTTGAACTGTGACCTCTCTTTGTGAAAACAGCCGGCCCGTCTACGCCTTGGCATAGTGCTGGGCAGTGTCACCAGAAGAGAGTTTGTTGCCATGGACGTGTCCAGCCTGGGCTGGGGCGCTGTGTGGAATGGCTGGGGTGTGCAAGGTATGTGGAACCCCCTTGGCAGGGTCTCCACATGAATAATTTACCTGGCCTTGCAAAAATTTTTTGCAGGAGGTTCGATGGAGACATGGGCTTACATCAACTACCAGGGTGGCTCAGGTCGCCCAGTCTCCATTGTGTGGCCCGCAAGCTTTTGCTTTGGGAGCATGAGAACCTCCTCTCACTGCGGACAGTGCATCTGCCCGGGTTGACAAACTGTGCACCGACCTCGTCTCAAGGAGAGTCCCCAGCTTTTCAACTCTGATGCAGCTCCTGAGCAGCTAACATTGTAGATTGCTGAAGCGCCTGCTCAGTCAGGCGTGGTGGACCTTATGGCATCCCGACCCATCGAGCCTGCAGATCTGGGTCAAGCCCCTGAACCCCAGTGCTTTCTAACAGGGTAATTGACACTCTGCAGAATGCCACGTGTTCCCAGGACGGGTACAAGTGGAGTGTTTTCCAGACGTGGTGTCTGCCTCGGGAGTTAGATCCCCACAACCTGTCCCATGGCAGTTATACTGCAGTTTTTGCAGGGCCTTTTTGACATGGGGAAATCCCCCTCCACAGTAAAGGTCTATCTGGCAGCTATTTCATGCCATGTCTAAATTGACTTGGTCTCCCCAGGAGCTCACTTCATGGCGGGACGATTTTTGAAAGGGGCTCGGCAGCTTTAGCTGCCTATGAAGGACATTGTTCCTTGCTGGAGGCTAAACATGGTGCTTAATGCACTCATGAAGCCTCCATTTGAGCCCATGCATTCAGTGCAGCTGAAATTTGTATCACTTAAAGCAGCTTTCTTGCTTGCTATGAGATGCAAGCATTCTCTGTAGCGAAAGCCTGCTTACTTTTACAGAGGCCAGGACAAAGTTCACACTCAATACCAATCCTGCCTTTTTGCCAAAGACAATCTCAGTGTTCCAAGTCAAGCAGTCGTTTTTGCAGTTGTAATTACAGCTGGCTGCCACTAGGGTACTGCCAATGGTAGTGCTGGCAGGTGCAAAGTTTACACAGTGTGCAGTACAGTACAGACCTTTTCTTTATACACAGTGCAGTTTTTACACATTGTGTAGTCCTGTAACAGGGTGAAGTGTTATGTGTGTGGGTCGTCACTGAATAATACTGAATCAGAGACAGCAGTAGGTGTTAACATGCCGCACAGGCGCTCAGATTTAATTAACACAAGTGCTGACACTAGGGTGCCAGCAATGGTAGCCTTAGTGTCACATTTAATAAACAAAACAAAAACAAAGCTAAAAATAAAAGTTTGCCACACAAGGTGAGTACTATTCTCACTAAAAGAGACGTTCTGCTCCAGGAACCTACTACACTACGAAAACCCTCTCTATACACTGTTTAGGATCAACCTCCCCTAAACTAACCTACTTCTGGACTCCCAGAGTCCCGGCATCCTCACGGCAACTTCTGCCTCTTCAAATGGCCTTGGCTGGCCAATGCCTTCAGGAGCACTGTCTTGCAGTTGGGTTCCGTAGTAGTTAATCCTGCAGAGGTGACGCTTTCCTCCTTGATGGAGGAGAGCGTCACCTCTGCAGGATTAACACCAGCAGTAGAGACGTGAGTGTTACACAGCAAGCTTTCACTTAGCACGTGTCTGTGGCTATGACCGTGCAGTAGCCTCGAGCTGTGGCACAGACGTTTTTTTGAGCTCCACGTCTCCTGTTCCGCGTCCCAGCTGCACACATTTGTGCAGGAACCAGCACTGTCACAAGTCCAGTATAAGTTATTGGTTTCAAAACAGTGACAACGAGAAAGGAACAATTGCAATCAATCCCAGGTGGCGGACACTGCTGCTGAACCCTTGAGCAAGGTACTTTACCTAGATTGCTCCAGTAAAAACCCAACTGTATAAATGGGTAATTGTATGTAAAAATAATGTGATATCTTGTAACAATTGTAAGTCGCCCTGGATAAGGGCATCTGCTAAGAAATAAATGATAATAATAATAAATAATAAAAAAAAAGCTAATAAAGAAAAGGTACCACAATTGTTACCTCTCTTATAAAAGAGGGTCCTGCTTGATCCAAAAAACACCAGCAGTAGAGACGTGAGTGTTACAAAACAGGTGGTCTTCCATCCTGGTACACACTTGTTATATTATCAATGTTCATGGGCATCAGATATTTATAAGGTTAACATAGCTTGCAGAGCGGAGGACTACTATTTCGCAACAACTTGTCCTAGCCTGCAGATTCAGGAGATTGCCGAGTAGTAAATCGTTTCCTTTCCCACGCTATATGTGTAGGAACAGAGTATATAAGGCTCTTGAGTATGTTAACTAATGGCAGTTCAGGGTCCATACAGCAAAAAGAAGCAATCTCCTCCACACCACATGACTGTCCATATAAGAATGAATAATATATTTTCTTTATGTATGCTTATGGCTTAATATAATACTGTGACAGTCTGGCTCGCAGTGGTGAGGTGTGATGACGTCACGGACCAGGAAGTAACTGAAACCAAAACAATGGATGGGCGGGTGAAGCTGAGTGCAACGGCACTCAGCGTATTTATTAATAATTAAAACAAAAGATTTAAACAAACAAAACAGAACCAAACCAAAGGGCACGAGGGCCAAACGAATAAACAGACAAACAAGTAAGTGGCGTGCTGGCTAAACCAGCACGTTTTAGCAATTGTTTTGTTGTATTCTACGCGCTCTCTCTCCGCTCTCCCGTACTCTCTACACTCCAACACTCAACAACCAACCCAGTACGGACAGCTGCAGGTTCGTATACTCTGGCCGAGGGGTTAACTAGCTGTTAATTATCTTATTACCCCTCGGCCACAGTCTGCACGCGTTTGGTAAGGATGCATGACTGTCAGCTAGTTAAATAATCAGTAGCTGATCAGTCATGCATCCTCACGGGTTTTAAATTATAAATAACAAAAGGCGGCGTTTTTAACTGCATACAAACAAAACACAAGTAATAATAAATAGAGCGGGACACTCCATACAAATACATTGTTATATTAGAAGTAAATAATAAAGACTGTTAACTTTGCATCTTTGTGTGACATGTTTATTATCTATCACCTTCGGGCAAAATCCTTGAAATCTTACACACTCTCAGCAGAAGAAAGAGGGTCAATGGAATATTGGGGACGTCTGCCACATATGCTCCCTCTTCAAGCGGTACCTCGCTATCATTTTTTTTTAATCAGAAACCATGCAAAAAAAGCATCTACTGTTAACATTTCTATGAGCTGATGCCCTCTGTCGCAGTAATTGTCTCTGCCTATGTCTTAAATACAAACATGAATTGGAGCAGCCATGTTTCTCAAAATTCAATGAGGGAAATGACTGTGATCCAGCTGTCGTGTTTATGGGACAGATAAGTTGGTGCTGGAGGAATATGACAGGTAATACGATCAAGTATTGTGAACAACTTTATATAAAAATGCTATATATAAAAATGCTATTTCCATCATATATTCTGCTCCTGAAGTCGTTCTAGTCTGGTAGGACATAGTATTGGTATATAGAAACGAGTGCCACCTCTGAGTTTAGGAGTGTACACTATCTAGTGTTATTATACCTATTGTAGCATACATTGTATCCAACAGAAAGATTGTGATTAGTTACTTGTTGTTTTGAGACGCTAAATACTGTAAATTTGCATGAACCTTCTGTATTGCTTAATAAAATATATAACACACAGCTGCTTCTGTTATTTCGTGCTGGCTTTTATGTGCCATTAACAGCCTCTTTTTAAACCAGGGTACTTCAATACCTGTTTTTGTTTTCTACTTCAACATTGTGTCTCAGATAATAATTAGTATGGGCACCATTACCGATATTTTGATATGCTATCGATATTGTCCAATATCGATAATAATTTCTTTAGCGTGATATTGTGCTATTAAAAAAAAAAATCATGTACGCTCGCAGAGACATACTTTTTATTGCCAATACTGCTAAAAGTACAAACGCAGTATAATCAAGTTTATTTTATATTAAGATACAACAAACCCTATACATACCAATCATTGTCAGTCTCGTAGGTAAACACCACACACTAAAGTATTATTAACCATTTTATTCCACTGATTGGCGTTTGGGTACCAAACGCTATTTACATGCTGCATTAAGAACTTTTGACATTATTTTGAGATATGAGCATGCGTCAACAGTTCATTGCATTTTGTCCATGTGATTACTTATATTATTATTAATGTATTTTTAAAAAGTGAATTTTCGGTATTATAAATGAGATGCACTTTTAAAGCATCAAAATACATCTCAAAATAATGCAAAATTCATCATGACACCGTACTTAATACTTTTAGAGGTGTCGTGAGTCAGCATTTATACGCAGAGCAGCTGAAGTTTCAATTACTTTCGGATTGGCTAGAAAATGAACAACTGTGAAGTCTGTGTGCAGTGAAGTATAGAAAAATTTCGGATTTGAGGTGGCTAATGTAAAACTATAACAAGACCTTGTTTTTTTCCATGGATATTGTGAAGCAAAGCACCACTAAGTTAAAGTAAGTTATTGCTTTTCATATGTAAGATCATATATTCCTGTGGGTACCATGGTTATGAAAATCAAACATCTAGCAGTACATTTGAGACTCTTTATTTCTGTATGCGCCACAGAGTCTGCCCTTGCATAAATGAGTGCTCTACTGGATAAAGTCTGGTGCTTTCAGTTTGGTCTTCTTCCAAGGTTGCTGTAGCCACTTACTCTGTATGAGGTTTCCCTGTCAACACTAGAGACTGGAAGCCTTGATTAGTTCATACATTAGGAAATGGCTTAACGGGGTAGCACTCTACAGTAATGGGAAACTGCTGCTGCCAGTCTCAGCTCTAACTGAGGAAGTCAAATGTGCTAAGGTTCGGCTGGAAATTACACTGATAGCATCACGTGACGAGTGTGCAAGGGAAAAAACGGGCAGCAAAAGACTTGGTGGAAAATGCATAGGTTGCCTTTCATCTCAGTGATATCATTGGGCAAGTGCAACAGGGAAGAGGAGTGCCTTGGTCTTAGTTTGTTTCTTCTGAGATGCACAAAGCAGCTCCAGCTTAAAGAAGGAAGTTGATAGTTACTGAAGTGCAAAAGCAGGAGGAGAAGATGAGGTGTGTCAAGGTGGTCCCAGGCTGAGCAGGGAGAACGGATGAGATGGGAAAATGTGGAACAGCGTAAGATCGGTTGAAGATACCTCTGGGCAACGGAACAGAGGAGAATCAGCTTCCTTATCGGGTCCAAATATGATGTTCTTCCATCACCACAGAACCTGAATGTGTCGGTAGGAGAGAATCCTGCATGTCTTTTGTGTTCATCACTGGCTACCCTGAAGCATATTTTTACAGGATTTAGTTGGCTCTGAGCCAGGGTCGCTTCACTTGGTGTCATGACCAGGTGCTGCGATGCTTGGCATTAGCATTGGAGGAACGGCGTAATAAGATCAGCAGCTCACCGCCAATATCAGTAATACCTGGCAACCAGAGAACGACATTCCTTCATCCAGGAGAGTAACCAACAAGAAAGGGTATAGAACTAAGAGTCACTGCTCCATTATTGAATTGTATTTTGTCATACTTGTACTTGCTAGAACCAAAGTCATTGTATTTATCTTGCTCTTAATTGTATTTTTACTTGTACTGTGATTCTTGAAATGTATTTGTTTACAACTGTAAGTCGCCCTGGATAAGGGCATCTGCTAAGAAATAAATAATAATAAGAGTCGCCTGGGACAATTCTAGGCTGCTTAAGATTGGAGAATGCAGACAGTTGGCCAGCACCTTATTTTCCCATGCGAGATTGCTACAACTACCCTTCAACCTGACGAGTCTCAGTGCAGGAATTGTAGAGCATTATGAAAGCTCCATCTGAAGAGACAGAGAGAAGCAGCAACTGGTTCTGGTTGAAGAGGAAAGAGGGCCAATTTGGGACCTCCAAAGAGAGGATACGGGTGAAGTTAACATCAATGAAAAAGAATGGATGGCTAAGACAAGTGATGGATGAAGTTAACATCAATAAAAAGGAATGGATGGCTATACATAAACTGAGCTGGGTTAAGTAAACTTTGGTTGATCCCTGGAGCCAGTATTACACTTCAGCCATTAACACCGGGCCAATAGGAGATCCACATTACCTGGTGGAGGAAAAGCACTGAAGGCTCATATATTACAGCAAAGCTATGTCTTGGCTGGTCCTCACCATTACTATCTAATTTTCTCTTGGCAATATTAGTTTAACGTAAATAACAGTTTATTTTGTGTAATGAAAATCAGAAACACATGCCATACTACTGTAACTAAACTTCAGTCTACTTGGTCACAAGTCCATTTACAACAGCTAATGTTATTCACTACACATGCTTTTCTAATGAGTGACCAAAAACAATACAAATAATAAACCAAAAGGGAAATTATTTAGCTAGCTTTGACTAATTACAAGTCAATCTGCATTTCCAACTGACTGTGTAAGCCTACAACAAATGTCTAAATAAATCATGCATGGGTTGCAAAAGTTTTCCTGGCTGTGAATTTCAATTTGTCTGGGAGAAACAAGTTGGTGGTTAGCATGAACAAGTGTATTAGTGAGAGAAAGCTGAACGCTGTGGTGCTATCATTGTTGGTGTTCATGGTTCATTTTACCTTTTAAATACAACTACGACAAAGGGCCTCATTTATTAAAGGGCGCTAAACTTTATGGTGCGTGATAATTGAAATTGGTGTGCACGTTCATGATTGCCTTATTTACTATTGCACTTTTAGGGAAAAAACTTTAGAGTATTAACTATTTATTTTAAACTATGTCATTCAGCTTTAACTGCAACCTATTTTATAACCTGCAATTTACAACAAAAAAAAATGTAACACCTATAGTGTATGAAATTAAGATTTCTTACATTCCTTTTAATACAGGATTATACAGAGAGGATCGCACATATAGCAATAAAAAGTGTTATTTATTCTGCCAGTTGCAATTAAGTACGTAAATATCTTTTTTATGTGTCTGTGTGACAGGGCGAGGAGCCCTGTACAGTTTGTTTATTTATTTTTAGATCGGGGTCTCCCCCTCCGCCCCTGTGCAGTATGTTTTGTATTTGTTGTGTTTGTTTATTTTTTATGTCGGCGAAGCGCCGTATGTTATTTTGTATTAGGACGGCGTAGCCGATTGTTTTGTTTAGTGTGGATGGGTAGCCCCATCCACAACACAATTAATAAACCCGTGCAGATTGTGGCCGAGGGGTAATAGGATTATTACCAATTCAGTAGTTCGGGACAAACACCAATCACAAAATGTTTTAGTACAAATATTTATTGTAGAGAATGCGGAGTATGCGATTTTACAGAAAAGTATGCTGTATATACACATTCATTTGGCATCAAACCTAACTTGGTTTGAGGGTTCGCTGCCTGGCCGACTGGACGAGGCTGAGACCCCCATTGATAAAACATAAAAATTGTTATTAAGAAAGGTGGAGATGGGGTGGTGGTGGGTTACAATGAAATCAAAATGCAACTGAAAGATAAGTGAAGAGGGTATTTATAGTGCTAACAATTTAATTAGCTAATGTGTAAATTGAATGATTCAATTTGGTGGCGGAGATTGGTGTCTGACCCTCCTCCGAACTTTAATTATAAATTTCATTTCAGTAGTTCGGGACAAACACCAATCACAAAATGTTTTAGTACAAATATTTATTGTAGAGAATGCGGAGTATGCGATTTTACAGAAAAGTATGCTGTATATAAACATTCATTTGGCATCAAACCTAACTTGGTTTGAGGGTTCGCTGCCTGGCCGACTGGACGAGGCTGAGACCCCCATTGATAAAACATAAAAATTGTTATTAAGAAAGGTGGAGATGGGGAGGTGGTGGGTTACAATGAAATCAAAACGCAACTGAAAGATAAGTGAAGAGGGTATTTATAGTGCTAACAATTTAATTAGCTAATGTGTAAATTGAATGATTCAATTTGGTGACGCGAAGATTGGTGTCTGACCCTCCTCCCGAACTTTAATTATAAATTTCATTTCAGTAGTTCGGGACAAACACCAATCACAAAATGTTTTAGTACAAATATTTATTGTAGAGAATGCGGAGTATGCGATTTTACAGAAAAGTATGCTGTATATACACATTCATTTGGCATCAAACCTAACTTGGTTTGAGGGTTCGCTGCCTGGCCGACTGGACGAGGCTGAGACCCCAAAAAGAACAAGCCGGTCTCAATGCCACAATTAGAATTGAATATAGCCCACTTGAAGGTTTAGCCAACCTTTAACAAATGATCATCAGCACGCAGGAGAGGAAAACAAAACCCATTTTTGGGAAATAAACCTCTGGGAATCCATGGCTGATTCGATTGCCCTTCCTCCAGGCAGGCTACTAACACTTAAGAGCACATTTCTGTAAAAGCATTTTTAGGCTCCGTAATATTTGTTATAATGTAAACTTGGTAAGCACTGGAGGATCAACAACCTAACCGTTTGATAAGAGAGTCTGGAACTCCGTGGGAAGGAGCTGCTGAAGGAATGACCGGAAAACTGCTCAGCTGCGAATCCGGACCTGGAAATAAATCAGGTGAAAAGGTGAAAGAACAAATGTTGGGTGACGATTGTTCAGTTTTCGTTAATAAACAGCGGGCCTGAGGGTGATGCGCCCTGAGAAAGATGGAGATGGATAAGAGAGAAAGGGGTCATATGGGCCAACATGGGAGTTTAATTTATAAACAAATTGAAAAGCTTTCCCTAATCTTCCTGGTCAGTTTTACTTCTTTTGAGCAGGAAGGAAAGGGTATCAGATGAGGTGATTGCTAGGACAGAGATTAAGGGGTGAATCTGGGGGTTGAATTTGAGAGCGATGGAGACTCTGAGCACCTATGGGAACCCAAGAAGGCTAAGAGAAAGAGCTTTAAGGTTTTATCTAAAACAGGCAGGAGTAGCTGGAGCAGATGAGAGGTACCAAGAGAGTACGTTGATGGCGATAGGTAGGCAAGCAAGGGGAGAAAGAGATTCTTATAGTTAAAGCCCTTTCAGGATTAGTGAAATTTGTGAGTTGCAGAGTGTAGAGCTGGGACACCGAAATTGAGTTGAGTTTGTAGAAAAACTGGATGCCGGAAATTCAAATCTTATAGCTGTATTCTTAAGGGACATAATATAGGATGACGCTACGGGCACTGAAAATGATGGAAAGGAATGTTGAATAATGAAAAAATAAGAGGCGCTTTTTTACACAGAGAATTGTGAGGGTCTGGAACCAACTTAGTAATGTTGAAGCTGACACCCTGGGATCCTTCAAGGAGCTGCTTGATGAGATTCTGAGATCAATAAGCTACTAACAACAAAACGAGTGTTTGATATATTGGCTTTAGCCAGTCATGCGTTTTTCCCAGCAATTTTGATTAAGAATATGGCGTGGTCGATTTGCATATTGCAGGGAGCAATCTTCGTGAGGGACTGTTGATGCTGGGTGTGGTGGAGTTACGGTGAGCGGAAATGAAGGAAGTTACAGGCAGAATAGCACAGGTTCCTTCAATGAAGTTATTACAAATCTGGCAAAACAATCTCTGGATACAAATGCTCAAAACTGCTGATGAGCAGAAAGAAAAGCATTTCACAGAGAAAGAATCACTTTGAGGGCCTGCTGGACGCCCATAGTGGCCAAAGAGGTCACTGCAGGGGCCTGCTGGACGCCTGCAGTGAGGGGAGGTAACCTGAAAGGTTATAGTTGAGGTGAAGGGAGCACTATGGGGGCCTGCTGGACGCCCATAGTGGCCAAAGAGGTCGCTGCAGGGCCTGCTGGACGCCTGCAGTGAGGGGAGGTAAACTGAAAGGTTATAGTTGGAGGTGAAGGGAGCACTATGGGGGCCTGCTGGACGCCCATAGTGGCCAAAGAGGTCACTGCAGGGCCTGCTGGACGCCTGTAGTGAGGGGAGGTAACCTGAAAGGTTATAGTTGGAGCCAGCATGCTCAGGAACTGCTGAATGAGCCTTTGATTGACAGGTGCTGTGGTCCCGCCGGAGTTTTCCGGATGTAGATGCGCCGTGGAGATGCAGTCGGTCTTGCGCGGGTGTTTCAAGTCCGCTTATAATAAGCGGAAATTGGGCTTGTTTCTTGAGTCACAGGTTTGAATTTGTAGAAACACCTGTTTTGTCGTGAGACTTGGCAACATTGCGTAAAGCAAAGATCTGTGATGACGTCATAGCGCCTGCGACGGGAAGGATGAAATAAAGTAAACAAATTCTCCTTACGTGCTGTAGATTTGAATGGGATGTTGTTGCTACGAAGATAAAGCTGGAGCCGGGAGATCGTCCAGTCTCTGATGTCAGGAGTTGCGGAGGAACGAGTGGCCAGGCGGGAGCCACGGCAGACAGGAGAAGCAGACATCTGGGCAGAGAAGTTTGGAGTGGTAATACTGCCGACCGAAGTTGTCGTGGAGTTGGCCCGGGAAGGGCTGGTTGAACTGGTTGCGTGGATCTCGGCTCCGGGGAAAAGCAAACAGATCATCATCCGTCGAAACGGAATAATCTAGAATGCAGACCATGATGCGTGCATGTACGATGAAATCAAAACACAACTGAGAGATAAGTGAAGAGGGTATTTATAGTGCTAACAATTTAATTAGCTAATGTGTAAACTGAATGATTCAATTTGGTGACGCGGAGATTGGTGTCTGACCCTCCTCCCGAACTTTAATTATAAATTTCATTTAGTTAAACCCCTCGGCCATGATATAAAAAGCCTGCAGCTCTCGGCACTGGAGGTGGGTGTTTGAGGAGCGGAGAGAGAGAGAGTGGAGAGAACTGAGAGAGAGAAACAGTAAACGGTAAAACGGATAGGAACAGTGAAGGCGATAGCCCAGCCTGACCTATTCCGTGTGTGTATTTTTGTGTTCGTGATTTGTTTATGTTTAAACCTTTTATTTCGCTCTGGGAGCAAAGTGTTTTTTTGTTTAAATATTTTATTTATGTTTGTTGTGCTGAATATAAACGGCACAGCCTTTACCTGCAGTACTTCCCTGGTGTCAGTTTTCCTTCCTGCTCCTGCCTGACGTCAGACCAGTCAGTCAGCCTGTCACAGTCTGTCACAGGAGCAAGTGTGACTTCCAGGGTTCTGATACATTTCTAACTACCTTGTATTCATATATTCTGTGTGTGTTTGCATATCATTATTTTTTTTTAGGTTTGTGTCCCTTCAGTCTTTTTACTAAGTAATATCAAAACAGTGTCACATTTGTCCAGTCCACTAGGTTTTCTCCTAGCCTATGTTTAGTTGGATTCACAGGCTTCCCATTAAAATCTGTAGCTACTCATGTGTATAATACAATTGCATGCCCTGCTAAAGCTCACAGGGAATTATATTACATTTCCCACACAGAGGACAGGCTTACAGGTTGCTGGCTTCCCCAATGTGACTGTCACCCCGATCCATGAAGTCTGATCTGCAGGGTGACAATGCCGACAAGGAAGAGAATTGAGGCTACGTCTCATCAATCAATAATACCCGAGTAAGCAGAACAAAAAGAAAAATATGCAATTGCACAACATGACTTTTATTGTACATGCATTAAAATAGAAAGGAGCAAGGCTTTTTTTTTCTTTTTTTTACATCAGACAAGGAATACATATTAAAATTAAAAGTTAAGCAGTGCAGTTTCACTTTACGTTGCTTCAGCCTATCCCCTGCTGAGTGCTGTATCTGTTGATCGCTCATTTTCGGTCAATGTAAGCCACCTCCACCTTTCACAATAAGCTACTGACCAGAAGATACGCCTGGACTGCTGGGGCTTTTTATATGAAGGTGGTCACGTGTAGTCTTGGGCATTATCGTGCACATTAAATTTAGTGTGTGTGCTATGGCATGTAAATGAGCCAAATAGTGTGCATATAAATTAATGGTTTCTCTGTTAGTAAATGGGGAAGTAACTTTAGATTTATCGCACGTTAGGCTCACTACTTTACATTTAGTGCCCTTTAGTAAATGAGGCCCAAAGAATGCAATTGGCAGGGAATTTGATTATGTAAACTTAGAGATTGTGAAAAAAAAGTTTCATAGGAATATTGTAAAAACAAACACGAGGCAGACAAAAATTAAACAAATTTTAATACTGTACATGTATATACAAATAAATAGGAGAACTACACTACTGAAATAATAACTGAAATGCCAAAGTACAGAAATCTGAATTGTTAAAGCATAAGAAGTAATTGCAAGAAGATAAGCAAATCCAAATATTGAACTGATTGATTAATTGAGGTTATGGTTGAAGCCAGACAGTAAATATTCAGTTTAAATATTCTATATTGCTAAAAAGAAAACATGGTTGGTTTCACTTATTAGCATCTTTGTCTTAAATAAGAAACCATACATTAATGTACTGTAACAGCATTATTCCCCTACTGTAACAGTGTTCTGTTTAATCAGTGTTGTGTAGCTGCATCTTTATATTATATCAGCAATTCAATTTGGTTCCTAATGTCAGTTGCAAAGCTGGAAACAAAACATAATTAAGAAACAGTCAGACGTTTAATAATATTCTGATATAAAAATCAGTTCTTCCACATGTACAAGTGTGTTTACCCCCCAAAAAATAGCACTGAAGTACACTATTGTGATAGACATAACTCTTACAGAGTTTACACAAACTTTGGATTACTTTTGGAATCAACATAATACAATAATTTAAATAATTTCCATATATCCAAAGAGCAGACATTTATTTAAAAGTTGTTTAGTAGGCAAGCTGTCTTAGTGTGGAAAAACAGCCATCAAAGAGCACCTGTATGTAAAAGCTATTGTTACGGGACACAACATGTAGTTTTGACTATTTATTTATTCTTCGGAAAGTTTCAGCTTGCAGTCTACCTTTTTTATGCATGGTTATTAAACCAGAATGAGAGTAGTAAATCACAGACTAGGTTGCAGTTTTAAAATTCAGACACTTCTCATTTGAAGGAGCCATTTCATGGAAGGCAAACAAGTGCTTATCCCCTTGATTAAACACAGAAAAGCAGCCAAGCAGAATTGCACATTACACAAACCAGTCTTTTAAAATCAGAGCCAATGTTATCTAAGCTAGTAAGTTTAAAAAATAATAACATACTAAAGAAATGTCATTGTATCCCTAAAAAATCTTAAGGTACCAGCATGACAGCTCCTCAAGTCCTGCAGTTCTTTAGTGGCCTTTTTTGTTACATGTAGACAAATACTCCCAAACACAAACATGTTTATATGAAATGTCAGCTATCATTATACAGTTCACATTCCTGGAACGTCTGTAATGCAAAGCCACACAATAGTTATGGTTCCAACATAGTTTCTATGTTAAACTCATTTTCAACCATTAATATCTCAGCAGTGGTAGGGTGTAGAGCGATATCCTTTGGAACATAAATCTTTAAACAGTGGGGTTCAAAACATAAAAAAAATTCTCCTGTGTACAATACAAATTATAATATCATTTTTCATCAGACCTGGAGAAAAACTGTAATAGCTACATATATAGTACTCTGTGCCAAGGTAGCAATCTCTGCTGACTTAATTTCCTACGGTGGTTGGATTTGATTGGATTTGTGGTTTTAAAGTTATTTTGATTCATTACAAAAAACTTTGTTAAAAAATAGTTATGGTTTAAGCTTGAAGCCACAAAACTCAGGAAGTTCCTTACAAGCCATGACAATCAAATTAACTTCAATGGTGCAGCCTGAAGCCACTAAAATCAGGAAATGCCATTCCACCCATAACCCAGCTGTATCTAGGGTAGGCTTTTAGCATAGTTATTTTTTTGTATGTTTTTTTATGGGAAAGGGTTGAAATCAACTTGACTTGAGTAACCAGTTTTAGTGTTTTTCCGGTTTGTTGGCTTTACACCAATTTCATTTTTTTTGTATCGGGTGTTTTATCGGTTTTTATCGGTTAAAACTGAAAATCAGAAGCCCTAATTATAGTTGATCACAAATGGACATTGTTACTTGACTCTGAATGTCCGCTGTATTGCAGTTCATTGGAGAACTACGTGTAATACTTTTTGTTTAAGTCCCCGGAAGGAGACAGACTGGAGAGTTCGTCACTGCAGAGAGAGGAGGCACAGTGAACAAGGAGGAATGAGGAGTGAGGTTGCTGACACAGCTAAAAACACGACTTCGGCGAACCAAAAAAGAAAACCCAGACAGAGTGGTAGCGAAAGCTTACCACTGATGGTAAGCTTTCGGGTCCCTTGATTACTCTGGAAAGACAAACACATTCTGTAGTTCACTTAAAAGTTGTAGCAGATCAAGTCCACCCAATAATAATGCACTTACATAATGTACCCTTGTGGTGATGGCTACTTTCAAGATGACGCATTTATCCGCCATGCCGAATTATGCCAGAATGGTTTGAGGAGCCTTACAAAGTCTTCAGGCATCTTTCATTGCCATCACAATCCCCTGATCTCAATCTCAATGTTTGGAATGAACTCAAACAACAAATTAGGAATTACAATCCTCTACTGACCCCTCTGCACCAATTGTGTGAAATATTAATGACTGAATAGGTTAACCTTGCTCGGGACACCTTCCAGCACCTTGTGGAGTCTCAGCCATGTTGTGCCAGGTTGTGGTGAGGGATAACCGGCCCACTCAATTCCGTACAGGTCCTAATAGTGGCCAGGAAGTGTCTAATAAAGCAATAGAACCCGAAGAAGAGGGCTTTACCGTCTGGTAAGGCCCACCTCGTGCCGTTAAATTTCCATAATAAGAAGGGCCATAACATAACAAGAAGGGCCTTACCTGACGGTAAGATCCTTTTCTTTGGGTTGTATTGCTATTAGAAAATGGATATGTTAAAAACAACATTAAAGTTTTTTTTATTTTATTTTATGAAGCACTAGTTTTTGTTGGTAACGAATTGTGACAGAGCGCAAATGACTCTGAATCAACAATCTTCCTCTCGACCTGTGAGAGCACTGGAAAACAGGAACCGTATGCCTCGTACTGAATGGTTGGGCAGTTCATTCCCAGGGCAGTTGGAAGCCGACCATTCAGGAAGGGGGAGGTGTCATGGTGCTTGGAGTCATTGCCCTAGTACGTTGAGCGAAGTTTCAGTCATGAATTGGAGGAGACATGATTGAACTAGCTATTGGAGGGGGCGGGGCTGAGGGTACTTTATGGGGACGTGATGCCTTAATCGGGTCCTTTGTTGTGGTTAAAGGGAGGAAACGAGGACTGTTCAAACATGAGTGAAGTGTTGTTTTGTGTTCTAACTGTGTGTGTTTGTCTTCGCCAGACGGCTAAATATGGATCTGGGAGCTGCAGCTTTACGCCAGCGATAAACCTGGACTCCACTGCACCTGTACATATACCAGCACCACACCTGCACTGAGAGCACGCACTGTTCGGAGACGTGTCTGTGTTTGTGTTGTGTGTTTGTGTTTGTTATTATTATTTTGGGACTGCAACCCCTTGGTTTTGACGCTGGCAATACCCATAGTTGGGTAGAGCCAGCTTTATTATTTAAACCGGTCAAGCCGACCAGAACAAGAAAAATAAAAGAGCTTGAACTGTGAACTGTGTGTTTGTCCCTGTTTGGAGCACCTGCATCACCCCTACACCTACGCACTGCAACGCACATGTTCACACGAATACAAATGAATACAAAGAGTAATGTGGTTTGCTCCTTCAGGCTTCATTATCCTACTTGATGATGTTGTGTAGTGGGTATTTCCAATCGCCTGAATAATACCTGAATACAAAAAAAAAATCTTCAACTTGCATGGAGCTGTCCTTCAGTTCAGGTATCTCGTACACAAACGCGAACATGATTTGTGAACTGTTTGTAAAACATATAAAAGAAAAAAAGTACCGGTAACCTTTTATTTTTTAATTAGGATTTGAGTGCAGATTCATATATTTGTGTAAGTTTCAGTATTTAAGTTATTGTTAGGTCCTAAAATGTATTAGTGAATGTAAAAAAAAAAATTAAAAAAAAGTTTGTTAGTATCTAGTAGCCTACATGTGCTGATAGTGCTGTTTGTTCAGTAACTTGTTGACAGTGTGTTCACAAAGTTTATTCCAAGCATCCTGGCTTTGTTTGAGAAGAGAGCACGGTGTAATCAGTCTGAATCCAGTTATTTGACTTCTACAACTTGTCATTCAAACCAGAGACGAGTTGCTATTGCTTATTTTGGTTACTGTATTGCCTCTGACAACAAACGGTATTCTCGATTTTTTAAAAACTTTATTTGCTATACTAAATTTAAATAGATTGATTGAACATAGGACAGTGAGGAAGCAGACAGCCTACATTGACAGATAACGCTCAGAGGGCATTTACTAGAATGGAAATTTTCTTTCATCAAGCATAAAAAAGGTAAAATACATAATGGAATACAAAATTTACGTATTTTCCAGTGGATTGATTTGGAACAGAGATCAAATATAATTTTTATTCAAGGTCCTTTATAAGAGATTAGGGACCTCATATTGACCAATCAGGTTAATAGACATCTTCGATCCTTTTTCTAATGTAATGTATGTACTTTTAATAATGAATCAGTCATGTGCAGTTCAGCCCTTTTACACATCAGTGTGTATGTTTTATTTTTCATTTTTGTTTTTTTGCATGTGACTTGCATATTAAACATGTACTTAAAACAATAGTTAATCAACACCTCACAGTCCAGAGGGTCAGTGAAAAAATTGCAGGGCATCTAAGCCATCAGTGCTTGATTTTGAGCTTTTGTCTAGCAAGTGGCGTAAAAGTCAAGTTGACATGCCAAGCTAGAGTCGAATCGAGTCGAGTCACAGAGTTTGCTCGAGTCGAGTCAAATCATCTATCTGGCTCGGGTCAATTCGAGTCATTAGTTCTAACAGTTCGAGATAGTTTGATTTAATCAGATTAATTTTACAGGAGATTACCAATCTACAAGTAAAAAGAAAATAACATTTAAATTAAAAACACACAATTGAGATGCACAATAATGTGCTCATACTCGCCCCACTGATGTTCGCTATTAAAGGCTCAAGGTTTCGGCCTTGTGTTTTGTCTCCATTTCAGTGAATTCACGATTCCTTGGCCTATTTATAAGCAGATTTTGTTATTGACTATACAGAGGCCCTTTTACCTATGCTCAGTTGGGTTGGATGTACAGTAATGGATACCACAAAACTAAATAATGAATGTAGCCATTTATATACAATTTTAGTGATGTTTTTCACCTTTTCTCAACAGTGAAACTCCCCGATAGTTTTTTTTTCAGATAGCTTAACCATATGAAAGGACATTTTGTGGCATTTAATTTGATATAGAGATCTTAAGCTTAAAACATAGCAGATACAAAGGAAAACAGTCCAAGTAATGCAACTGAGGCGAAATCAGAGTTTTAAAACCATTGCATACTCGTGCATATATGCTCCAGTTCAAAATCAATAAACTCAACCTGATTTGCTTAATATTACAGAAAAAAATGTATCTTGAAAGGTTAAGAGTTTAGTATAATTTGTTGTTATTTTCAGTTAAAAAAGGGTTGTTCACTAATGCGCTTAAAAAAATAGTGAAAATATTTTACAAAGAACATATCGCACCATAAACCCTTTAACCACCTATTCAGTACAGAAAATCCACAATATGGATGATTTAAAATGCAATTGAACAGATGATTTATTTATTCGTAGGGCCACCTCCCCCCACAGACAAAGCACGTTGCAAAGTGGTGGCAGAGGAGCAGGAGGCCAAACAAAAAGAAGCAACATAAATGCAAGCCACACAACCAAGTTTTTCCATTCAGTATGGAGAATTCGCGGATGATTTAAATTGCAATTAAACAGACGATTTAATGATAATGAAATTGGCCAGAGACCTTGTCCGTGGGTGCTGACAGGTATCCGCAATGTTGGCTGGCTAGTAAAAACACGATGACATCATGTAGTCTAGTGCCGCGGATAGGAAGTGGCTCACAGGGCCACCTCCACCCAAAAGACAAGGCCGCCAAACCAGGACTGGAAAAAAGCAGCAAATGCACAGAGGGAGAACCCGGCCTCTCCGGCCTGCCACGCACCCTGCAAAAACTAAATATGAACCGCTTGGTACTCAAGGCTGGGACTCGAGTTGAGTCGAGTCATTTGATGACAATGACTCGAGTCAAGTCGAGTCACCGAAAATTGCGACACTGACTCGAGTCACTACAACTGTGACAAAAGTGTGCTATGTGGGACATTATTGATAAATTGAAAGAAATAAGAAAGTAACAGTATTAGAAACATATTACTTTTAAAGTCAAACAGGACTTTATTGCACATTATAGTTGCATCTTACAAAATTCAATAAACTTGAATCACCATTCTATAATTATTGAATCAGTTCTTTACAAAGGCAATGAGAAAACGTGGTACTGACAAGAGAAACCAGACCTAACAAAATGTATTACAACAGTCAGTCAGCATACATGTTTCTGTTTCATGCTCTCTCTTTCACTGGTTTAATCTAACCCATTTCTAGTAAACTGTCTTGGCCATTAGTGGAAATGATTAGTATCGGACTTAAACACAGGCCTTGTCTGGATAGCCCAGAATTATCTTTTTTCTGTGTTTGGACAGCTAGAGGTCGTAGTTTTGTGATGTGGTTTCTTCAGGCATATACACTGGTATGATAATCGTATACCAAGAGTATTTTTAAAAAAGTTATTTATTATATATACCAGATATAAATACAAATATATTACAAATTCAGCAATGTAGACTTTAGGAATAAGATAACCGTCAGGATGTGAGTGGTGTGTGTGAATAAACAAAGTCCAAATACTATTCAAATTTCCCAATAACAGTCTATTTATTTCACAAAATCCAAATAATAATTGCCCCCTCTACCATCAATGGTATTGGGGTATACGGCAGGTTTTCAATCTTCAAATAATAAACAATAACAACCCGCTTCACAGCAGTCTTGTGCACAGCAATGTGCTTTCCCTCCCCCAATGCAGTGAAGTACAGTACTTGCTCATGCTCTGTTCTGCTGTGCTGTGCTGTGCGGTTCGGTGCAGTGCTATGTCCCGTGAGTGGTAATGCTGGCTTTTTGGCTGCAGCGCCCGCGTTCCTAATCCTCTGCAAGTAAAACAAAAACAAACAAACAAAACACAAAACACTGCTTGTTAGTCATTCAAGCGTAAGGGGCCGTATTCACCCATCTGCGTCCCCTTTGTACTACCTTAAATCCTCCAATCGCTGCCTGGACCGCAGCTGATCACAATGAGGTTGTTCCGTATACTGACAGGTGCGCTCCCCCTCCAAGATGGCCGACTTCCGGTCTCCGCCTACCGTCGAGTCCGCCAATACAGTGCCTTTTGAGGTCAGGAGGGAGATTTGCAGTTTGAATACCTTCTCTCGCTGTCACAATAACTCTCACAGGTTGTTGAAGAAATATCCTGCCTTGTAGAAAAATATTTGCATGTAAAAGTAGCTCAGTGTTCAACAAACAATATAAACATTATAACATCAGTACATTACCCTAAGAAACCCTAACAGAATAATTTGTAGACCACAGAATTATTGTATCACTGTAGTAAATTTGAAACAAATATTCCACTGTGGTCCTAATACAGTAACCATTTGACTGTTAAAATATAAAATGTTACCAGCACTATCACTGTAGCTACCCTTGTGCTGTAGTAACCCTTATGAAAGAAACCTGGATGGCCATAAGTGCCTCTGCATTGTCAGCCTACCTGCTGGTACAGTGCCTAGTGTCTCTGCATTTTAAACATCATATAATTTGACAAATTTGATTTCATATGTTTTTATGAAATTGACTAAAGCAGACTTCAGTCCAGTACAGTCTAGATAAAAAAAAATATATTTTTGTTTGTTACAATCAAATCTAGTTAAAACAAACTCGGATTAGACAGGTTTCCTGATACTATGAATGTTTTATGGTCCTGGCCAAATTTAGCAGCCGCTTATTGTAAATTACTTCTTTCTTTAATATAAATTCACTTAACACGAGTTTCCTGTTAGTGAAAATTATTTTGGAGCCCTCCCAGGGAATACAATTTTGAATAAAACTAATCACCCTTGTTCGAACAGCTGAATGTAAAGGACTTGTGTAGTCTTAGCCTGCTTGTGCATGGTCTGTGTCGCCCCTGTGACTGGTCCTGTCTGTGAATCACTGTATACATGTGTTTTGTGTGTTCCCATTGGCCCAAAGTGTGCAGCCGAGGACCAATGATATGTGTAAGCTCCTGTACCCTATTCGAATAAAGGGGCTGAGCTAAGGTTATAAAAAGGAGCTGCACCGCCATTATTGTTGTTGTTGTTCTGGTTGCCATGGTTCCTGGATTCCTGTGTGAAAAGTGTATGCCGTGAAGCAGAGCAGTGGACTCTGGCGGGCACTGAAATAGTGTCTGGGAGTTGATCGCTGTGAAGTGGACAGGGTAGTGAACAAAGCGTGTCTTCTTCTGTTTTCTGCCTCCTGCGAAACGTTACAATATGATGCTGTGACAGAGAGACAATGAATCCTGGTTAGAAATCTCCCTCCTGACCTGTGAGGGCGCTGTGTCAAGGGAACAATGTGCCTTTGCAGGTATGTGAAGGTTGACTGGAAACAATTTGGCATCAAACTTGCTTGGTTTGAGGGACCACTACCTGGCTTTTAGATGAAGCAGGAGACCCCCCAAAAGATCCGAGCAGGTCCCAATGCCACAGGACAGATTTAAGTATGAATTGAGCGAAAGCCTTTTTAAGGACGTTAACGTCAGTTCTGATATATAATTTATATGCCTCTGATGACCACCGTCCGAGTTGTTTGATGAGGTGATCTGGAATTCTGCAACTGGAGGCCGATGAAGCTGTTCCTATTCAAAAAGAATGACCTGAGTAGTTCTCTGCTGGAAACCCCGATCTGAACAGGATCTGACGGAGGTGAAAGATAAACCAGTGGCGGGTGACGATAGTTCCATTTTCGTTTACAAACGGGATCTGAACTGGAAGCGCCTTGTGACAGGTGAATTTGATGAAAGGAAGAGGGACTTTTTTAAAAGGAAGGTCAGAGTATTGTTTGACAGACTAGATAAGTCATTGATGCATGGATGAATGAAATGGCAAGAGGAAGCAGTGAATTCTGAACATCTTAAGAACCTGAAGAAAGCCAGGAGAAATAAAGTTTCAAGAGTTTTATCTAAAATGTTAGAATAATAACCAGAACGAAGAGTGTGTATGCAGTGAATTAGTATTTCTATTGTAATGAGCAAATGAGGCTTAGATGGGAAAGCTGTGGTACGTTTGAACCCTTTGAGAACTAAAGAAATTTGAGAATTAGCAAGAGTGTGGCTAGTGGAACCAAATATTTAAGTCTTCCACTTTAATGGAAGAAGCTCGTTTGTGAGAGTTTTTGAGGTAGGTTAAAAAAGATGCAGTGACTGAGACAGCAAATGAAAAATGAAGGAAAAGGAATGTTAAACGTTGTATGCAACTTCTTAAAACTATTCCAGGCTGACCAGTATGTTTGTAGCATGCAAGGTGAGATGCTGAGTAAGGCTGTGTCCTGCACTTGTAAGATAAGTGATTTACAGAAATGTTAGGTCTGAAAAGGGGGGAATTGGGATGGATATAGAACTGCTTCTGGAGCCAAGAGTCTGAATAGCTACTGTTCAAATTTTGTTTATAATTTGAACAGTAGTTAAATTGTCTGACTGGATGAGGACAGATTTTTTAGTCTAGGAAGACCCCCAAAGAAATACAGCTACTGCAACTGGGTACATTTCATACAATGCAATGTACAATGCAATATTTTTTCTTTAGGGAGAGATGCTTTAAAGGAATTAGAAATTTCTTCGGCTAGAGGAATCCCTAGTTTGGAAAATACAGACTTGAGAATACTTAAGACTCTGTGCGGCATAATGAAAATCAACAAGTAAAAAATAATCTAAGAGATGAAGCAGGAAGGTAATGTGATTGTTTAACAAGATCTAGGAAAGAGCTTCTGATATGGTGTTGAATATTTTGGTACAACTCCGAAAAGGTGCCATAGTGAAGGATCTATTGGCATCATTTTGAAAGCATTTGAAATATCCCATTTTGCAAGCCATGCATTTTGACCTGCTATTTTGATGAGGGAAATGGCATGGTCGATGGTTACGTACTGGAGAGAAAAATCTTCATGAGGGATTCAACTGTTGATGTTGGGAGTAGAGGAATTGTGAGGGGTGGATAGGTCAATCGTAAGTCTTTTCTTTCCTGAGTATTTACGCATCGTTATACCTAGTGGGCTAATATGGTAAGTAAAAAAAGAAGGTGTGTCGAAGGGACCGATCATGAAGTTGTTATCCAACTCTTTTGCATGTTATCCTTATTATAGCATACTTACTATTACAGAGAGAAAAATGCAAGCGTGCAGTTATTTATGGGGTTACTTTCTAATGCAAGCCGGATCAGGATGAAGAGTTAATTCGGAAGCAAGCGCTTGAATATTTACTGGGGTTGACTAGAATTTTAGAAGTCATTTAGGAACATCTGCTTTGGGAGGTTTGTATTTTTGAGTCGTCGAAGTTTTGGGTCGACCGGGGCATACTGCTTGGGAGTGAGCTTCTCCACAATGGTTGCAAATGTGAAAAAAGTAAAAGAAAAAGCTCTGTTGTTAAAATTGTTGCACACTTGCCGACGCCCTGAAGAAAATGGGGAGGTGTGCCAAAAATATAATGAACCTTGTTTGTAAATCTCCCTCCCAACCCGTGAGGGCGCTAAGCAACGAGGACCAAGTTCTTTGGATGGTCTGGCCTGACAGTTCTTTCCCCGGGTCGGGAAGTCAGTCAGTCTGGAAGAAGGCGAGACCCCGTTGCAAGAACGTATTGACCCGGAAGGAAAACAATGTAGCAGCCGCAAATTATAAAGGCAGCTGCATTCGTTTACCAAGGGGTCATGCATGACAGGGGGACGGAGAATCATAATTGGTTCCTTCACTTTGGTTACAAAAATAACTTGGAAGGACCCGTGCAGCATTTGTAAAATATTGTGAGTGTTTGTTTGTCTTGTCTATAATTGTTACTTGTGTTTTATAGACAGCTAACACATTCTGGAGCTGTCGCTAAGGGCCAGCATAAAATCCGGAACAGCACTGCAGTATTGTCACTCATTAAACTGTATCACCCACCACGAGTATATTGTGGGAGGGATGCCTGTGTTTATTGTTTGGGACTGCAACCCGTTATTATTTAACCCTGTGTATTACACATTGCTGTGTATTGCCGGGGATCATTGTTTTGGTCACCAGACCTGGAGTATAAAAATAAAATACCCCTTTTCCATACCGGATTACAATCTCTGTCTGTGTTATTCCTGCACTGCATCACCTCTGCCCCTGTTCATAATCAACCACTTTGCCACAGGAGGCCATAGTTATCTTTGGAACGGGATAGAGCAAAGAAAATTGATGGAGAATTAATTTTGCAGTTAGGTACAGACATAAGTGAAGGAGAAGAAGAAGCGGTCTAGGAGCATGTCATGGTAGAGAGAGCAAATGAGCCACATATGGAACAGGAAAGAGCACGTAAACCAGTGAAGAAACAGCAAAATAAATCCTGGTCTAGAGCTGAATACAAGCACTGATTCCACTGTTGAAGACGGGCTGCGGCTTTTGTTGAAAAAGCTTTGTGATAATCGTAAAATGTAGTCCCACCAAAACGAACAGACAAGGCAAGAATAACTGGGATGTAATCATCTAACTCACGATGCCGGGGTAAACCTCACAAATTATGTCTCTGAAATGACTAAATACGGTGATGAACTCGGAAATAGTAAGCATTTTGAATGTGCATGGATTTGAGGATTTGAGAGTAATGGAGAGTTGTCCACAATCAACTGTTCTGTTGCTAATGTTATCAAATGAATTGATGAGCAAAGAGACTAAATTGATATCCGCACCTGAATGTATTTGCTGGTGAAGAGAGAGAGACAGGCCTTGGATTGAAGATTACAGCGTTATCAGGGGGAGGCAGTGGAACAGTGGAGCTGAGGGAAAAAGCAGAAGATACAGTGGGAGGAAGAACAGGGTGACTGAAGAGAGGCTAACAAACTGTGGGGGCCGGCTGGACGCCAACGAAAGACATGCAAGAGAGGATGTTTAAAGAAGCAGAAAAAATGGTGGGGGCCTCTTGGCTGCCCATGGGAAGATATTGGTAAGGCTGAGGCAGAGTGAAAGTGGAGGAGAGCGCGTTTGCAGGAAGATTAACAGTGGGGGCCTGTTGGATGCCTGCTGCAGAGTTGAGAGAAATGGCTCTTGAGATCCATGACTGATGAGGTGGGATTTCGTAGAAACCCGGGGCCATTGACAAGGCTGTACTGTTGACTGGGGGCCATCTGGTCTCCCATATAGGATGAATGGACGCCTGAGACACTGGGGTTCCCAGGGGCTGGGAGGTGATCTGCAGGGGCCTCTTGGACACCTACCAGATTCACTGGTTGAATTATTCCGGCTAGTTGTATAGATAATAGTAGCTTTTCTATACTGGACAGGGTGGCTGGGATGTTAACGGAACGGGAACCATTTGTCTGACCAGGTACAGGAACAGCAGCAGTAGTATTGGATGTGATGATATTAGAATCACTCGCATGTCTTGTTTCGGCTGGAGAATGAACTGTTGGATTACTGTGGCAAAGTGGTTTGCAGTGCGCAGGTGTCAAGGTGATGCAGTGCTCAGTAATAACAAACACAACACAGTTCACAGTGAAAAACAGCTCTTTATTTGTGCTGGGTTGCTTGTTTGGCAACCTTAAATAATAATACCTGGCTCTACACAACGATGTGTATAGCGTAGGTAAAAAAACAGGGTTCAGTCCCGAAATAATAATACTAATAATGATACACACTTTATACACACACGATCACAAGTCCAATAGTGAGTGCTCCTAGTGCAAGTGGTGATTTAATACAATAATCCGTGACAACAGTAGTGCAGTGTAGTCCGGGTTTGATGCTGGCTTAACTCGACAGCTACCAGATATTTAGCCATCAAGAATAACAAATAACAACAGTTAAACAGACAGATAAGACAACAGTAAACACTCACTGTACTTTTTCGTTTCTACGTCCTTTTCAGGTCTTTCCGTAACCATAACAAAGGAACAGATTGCTTTGCCACATCCCCTGATATACTTTCAGTCACGCCCCTTTCGGTAGCGAGTACAATCATGTATCCTCCAATCCATGACTGACACATCGCCTACCGCATTAAGGCGATGACTTCTGGTATTGTGACTCCACCCCCTTTCTGGATGCTGACTTCCAACTGACCCTGGAATGAACTGCCAAACCACCCAGTCCAGCACACTGTTCCTGATATACCATGCCCTCACAGGTCAGGAGGGAGATTGTTGACTAGGTTTCATTCGCTTTCTGTCACAATTACATATTCCAAAATGGCCACGGCTGTGGCCACCATCAGCTGAGGGGGCTGTACTGCGTCTAGTTACTGGAGAGTGGTTATTTGTTATGATGTCATTGCTGGAGCGACTGGAATCAGGATGTGAGTTGATTAAAGACAGGTAGAGAGAAAATAACTTTTCTTTGCAGGCAGATGAGGGGAATGGAATGTTCTTTTCATTGAGGCAGTTTTTTAGTTTTGAAATAGTCCATTTCTTAATGTCAGGAACTGCTGTTTTGCAAAGGGGGAGACGAGAGCTGCGGCGAACTGGAGTAGACAGCTGGGCTGAAAAGAATGGATATGTGTAGAGCCGGGATTCCTGTTTCATGGTGAAGTGCCGAAAAAGATGGAGTTGGGATGAAAACTGATCGTAGCTGATGAGGAGAAGCTGGAGTCTGAGCATTGTTAGCATTGTTGCGGTGAGAAGGCAAACAGATCATTGTCCGTAGAGTAATCTAGAATCCTTCCATTATGAACGTGAATGAATCAAACGTGAGACAGGGTGAGTTACATGGCTATTTATGTATTTTGAAAGGTTACTGTTAGATGACGTAATGCATAGGGGCCATCCCTCCTCCCAAACTTCAGTTTTATTAAACTTCATTTTATTCAGCCCAAGAATCTCATTAAGTTAGGTATGTTATATAAGTACTTTACTTTCTACATGTACTTATACATATACACATACAAATTAATTTCAAAATGTTGTTGTGAAAAAATGTGTGGCAAGTGGTCTGTGGGAAAAATACACCAAGGTGGTCCCTACATTGAAAAAGGTTGGGAACCACTGTTCTAGGGCCAAGCCCCTGTCAAATCGTCAACTGCAACCAGCCTCTGTTCCCCAGGAAAATAAATCTACACACCAGGAAAATAAATCAGCATTTTGATGTTCCCCACCCAATCTAAGACCAACCCGAATGCTAAGGGTTGCAATGCTAAACTCCAACAAGTGATTCTAACATTACTGTTCTCTTTAGGGGTAGGTGTACTAAGATGGGCGAGTCGCAGCACAAACAACCGCAATTTGCATTTTCATTGCAACACTTAGGAAATTATACATTTTGTCCTATGTATGAAGAGAAAATATGTTAATGAAAAAAGCTGCAATATACTAATTTAAATATTTGTTGCATGTTTTTAACGAGATCTCTATTGCGGAGTCATGCGACATTGTTCAAATAAATAGCAGCAGTTGAGTTGTGGTTTGCTGCAGCAGAGGGTGCCTGAAGGATAACGTCTATACATGCAAGGGTCCAAGAATCAAAATAACATTGTTTTTGTTAAATGTAAACGTCATCTGTACAATGTACAATTCTGTTCCATCTTCATTTTACTTCTTTTAATACTGGAAATATTTATATATATATATAAATGTATATATAACTGAAAGGCAGTTTAATCTGTCAGTTTCTATCAAAAAGCTTGCTAAACCAGATAAGTTTGTCTGACATTAGGAGGTGTCGTGTTTAAAAAAATACAATAAAATTGCACATGCATACATTTATAGTGCTCAGTGTATTTTAACTGTATAAATCATTGTGCTGAAATAACACTATTTCAGCACAACGATTTATACAGTTAAGATTTATACAGTACACAGTACAGTAGTAAAATCAAATGAACACCTAGTCTTTTTACTTTAGCCTGTAGGATACCAGTATGGTAACACAAAATAAATCATGCTGCTGAATTGTACACATTGGTGTAAAATGTGAATACAAGATTATTTTAAATTGAAACTAAATGATTTTATTTTATTTTTTATTTATTATTATTATTATTATTATTATTATTATTATTATTATTATTATTATTATTATTATTATTATTAACTTGGCAGCCTAGATAATTAACACAAAATAGACCATGGTGCCGCATTGACAAGTTATGATAATTACAGGAGAACAGTTAATTCTCGTTAATACAAATTTCAAAGGACCAGCAACAAATTTTGCATTATACCACTAATTCCCATTATCATTAGTAGCCTATAAGCCTACTGTCTGTTTTTATTTAAGTTAGTCAGGGATGCAGTGCTAAATTGTGACCAATTACAAACCACCTGCATATTAATAGAATAGGTGTGTTTCCTATTCCTATACAGATGCTCAGAATGAGCTGGAGAGGTTAGTGGCACATGTGTGCAGTCTATTGCTCCCAACACGTTGGGGGAAACCAGAAATGTCATAGAAATTTGTTTTCAAGGCTTGTAAGTACACCCTGCTTTTAGGGAAAAATAGCTAAAGCAAAATTCCTGAAACTATTAGCACAATTCTCAAAACAATTAACACAAACACCAAAACTGACTCCTCATTTGCAAAACTACTCACACACTTCTCTGGTTAACACACAAAATGCAAAATTATAAATCATCTGTATTGTTCACTTAATGCAATTCCATCACTTTAATACAAGTTTCAAAACACATATCTGTATACTGTTGCTCACAATTAATGCTCATTACTTTAAATAAACATTCCACACATGGAAATGCAAATTTTACAATTTATCAATCTCTAATCAAATGTCACCCATGCATAAAAGTTTGATGTTAAAAATCTATTTATTGCACTTACTACTTGCTCTTAATGGAATATACTCTTATAAGCAAATCTTTTTTACTATAAATTTAACTGCTCTAAGTCGAAATAGCTCTCAAATGTAATTATATACTGTATTTATTTTCTCTTATTTGAATTTGTTCCTATTTACTACTGACTTTATTATATCTTATAACTGCTCTTCATCTGTAATGTGATATTTTGAAACAACTGTAAGTCGTCCTTGATAAGGGCATCTGCTAATAAATAAATAAATAAATAAATAAATAATAATAATAATAATAATAATAATAATAATAATAATAATAATAATAGTGTAACCTATTACATGTATTTATAGTTTGCAGGTTGCTTGCTCATGCAGCTCCCTACTTCATTTTATACAGTAAATATGCATATGGATTGTAAATTAGTATATCCATATTCCAGAATATTTAGGATTGAAAGAAGAGCTGCCCATAGCGGCTAAAGAGAACATCCACTGTGACGTACTGTAGATTAAACTATGACCGGCTTAGTGATGCAGAATGAAAATCTAATTGATCATGTAAGTTTATAATTTTTTAAAATTATAAATTTATGACAAAATATAGTGCCCATGAAATAATAAAAACATTAAAGGTTTTGTATATACTGGTTTTCTGTTTGATAATGTAAGCCTTTGAATTGCATGATCTATTTCCAATTGAAAGATGTATTTTATTTTGGTTGAAGAGTTAAACGATATGAACTTAAATGTCTGAAGAATTAATGTTAACAAGGTTTTGCAAGATGTATGTAAAAATGTTTGCTTCATTTTTCAATTGTATTTGATGTTTTGGAAATCGTGCAACTGTTTTGAAGTTACGGTCACTGGGCCGACCTGGAGCGAATAGAGCATCTGCGTCCAGTTGCCACTGAGATTCAGGGAAGCGCTCAGGCTGCGACGTTGACTGCCGCTGGGCCGGAGCCTTGAAAAAGGCTCCCGCCATCTGCTGCTGGAGCTTGGGGGAGAGCTTGGGTTGGAGCGTCGACTGCCATTGGGCTAAAGACCAGCCCAGAAAACCTCTGCCACCAAACTCACTGGCCTGAAGGGGTCGCCACAGAGCGGTGAAGAGAAACAGTCTAAGCTGGATCCCACCTCCCCAACCCTGGGAGCGCCAAAGCCAATGTGGCGCCGCCCCGGAGTCCCCAGCGAAGACCGGCTGCATCGCACAACCAGGAATCGACATGCGATCTCTGGTTGCATGACTCACCCTGCACGCTACGCAGTGCTTTTACAAGGTGAGCCATTCGGGGACCCCGATTATGAAAAGCTTTTTGATAGAAACACATTTTTTATTTGGGGGTGAAGATGGGGGCCCCACTATAGATTTGGATGGGATTAAACTGCCTTGCATTTATATATATATATATATACAGTATTAAAATAGGTAAAATGAAGACGGAACAGAATGCATTGTACAGATGACGTTTAAATTGAACAAAAACAATGTTATTTTGATTCTTGCACCCTGGCATGCATATACATTATCCTTCGGGCACCCTCTGCTGCAGCAAACCACAACTCAACTCCTGCTAATTATGTGAACAATGTCGCAATATATAATGCTAGAGATCTCACTAAGACGCAACAAATATTTAAATTAGTATATTGCGTCTGTCTTCATTAACATATTTTCTCTTAGTACGCACAACAACCTTTTTCACTTTAAGTGTCACAATGAAAATGCAAAATGTGGTATGTTTGCGCTGTGACTGGTCCATCTTAGTACACCTACCCCTTTGTATTCCCTACTATTGTAACTAGTCAGAAGGGGTACTATATATTCTGTTTACAGTCGAACTGACATGGCATTTTTTAAAATGGTGACAGACATCTGCTAAATAAAGACAATGCTTTTGTTTTAGTGTATTTGCTGTTTCCTTAGAGAGGGCATGGGGCTTTGGGTCTGTCCAAACAGAAGATGTTCTGATACATGGGGGAGTAGGAAAGGGCAGGGCTATATAAAAAGAACCTGCAGCAAGAGCATAGGAAGTTTGTTTTGAGCAAAGATAAAAATCTGTGCTGCAAAGCAGAGTAAGCTGGGTGAATGTCAGGCTAGACAGAGTAGTCCTCTTGCCTATGCTGCAATATAAAGTGCAGCATATAAAGTACAGCTTCCCCTGGGATACATTTATAAATCCAGGCCACATCATTACCAACAATGGCAACACAACAGACCCAGTAATATTTCATAGGACCCTACCATCAGTATTTATAGAATAAAGCTCAGGTAGAGTCATATTTGAACATACTGGTATTCCAACAGGGGCCAAGTCTCACGTGAGGACAATAGCTTCACAGTATAGCCTACCTCATCTGGAATGTGAAAGTCTTACAGAACACTCTGTCAAGATTACAAGAAACACATTCCAGTACCTTCGCTGTGTCCTGTGTTGTCTTTTATTGCATCATTATGTTTTTAAACATATTGTCGACTCTTTTTACATTTTTAATCACACGTCATGGGTCATAAATCACATGGACAATCAATTTCTAAATCTTTACTCAGGAGCGTTCGCCAGGAGAAAAAAAAATCCCACTCATTTCAATCAGAGCACCAGCATTGCTTCAGAAGGGAGCTTAATTGGATACACTGCGATGTTTAGAAGACAAAATCTCTGTCTCCTGGCGAACGTTCCCGAGTAAAAGCTGAAACAAAGTAATTCCCTAGTTTATTTACCTATGATGTGTGAATACAAAAATATCAGGAATATGTTTTAAAAAAACTGAAACGAGAAAAAATCTTGTACAGTCTGTGGGGTATTACCTAGCATTGTTATATAACCACTCTGATTCAGACATACACGGCAAGTTAGTATATGGTAGCAGCATCCAGGGAAGAGAACCAGGTTATTTAAGACATCTATATAGCTTTATGAAGACTAGGAATGGCAAGCCTAATTAGTTTTGTATTTTAATGAGGTAAACAAATAGATATTTTTAAAATACTTTGAAGTGTTACAAACCCTAAAGTGTCAAGTAGCAACATTTACAGTACCATTGCTTGAAGGTATAACTGTTGGGTATAGCAGGGATACTTTTTGGGAAAATAACAAATTGACCCCAATGTTCAAAATTTAAAGTGACAGCTTAAATATTGTATGGTTGCTGGGAGTCTTTCATCTGCTGCTATGGGCAAAAAGGTGATGTAGATTCAAACTATAAAACGTGCCTTGCATTCACTGTCAAGGACCATATCCCTGATATTCCATTTAGGTCTGATAACAGCTTTTTTTCAACCTCAGGGCTCAGATATAAGAAACCATTCAACAGTAATGAGATCTTACATCATGCTCATGTTGTTTATAAAATTAATCATGCATATACATCGTTTTTGTTGAAATAAGACAGCATTCGACTCCAGGGGCACAGAGTACAAATGCTCCCATTTAGAAAACCATATAATGATACATTTAAACATCCATTAGGGAGGCAACTCTTCAGTTTCAGATGGGAGAAGTTTAAATACTGAATAAAAACCTAATAAACTCACAGAGGTCTATGCATACATGCTTAATGCGAGAGTAGGTGAAGAATAACCATCCAGCAGCCAAACATACAGTGCAGAATTATTTGCAAAATAAATAACTTCTTTATGCCCAAATAGAAATCACACATAAAATTGTAATTATGCAATTTATCTTTGAGCTCACACAAATGTGGAGTTAAAATTAGACCGCAAGATTTTGGAGCTTTATAAACAATTTGTACCAATATATTTTATTTCATGTAAAAGCTGGTCCAAGTTGTTATTAACAATGTACAGGTAGTGGACAAAAAAATGGAAACACCTGGGTAAACGAGGGACACCAAGTATATTGAAAGCAAGGGCTTCCACACAGGTGTGGCTCATGCGTTAATTAAGCAAATAACATCCCAGCATGCTTAGGGTCATGTATAAAAATGCTGGACAGGCCTGGTTGCCTATAATTATGGCTAGCATGGCTGCAAGTGGAGCTCAGTGACTTTGAAAGAGGGGTGATTGTTGGGGCGCGTTTGGCAGGCGCTTCAGTGACCAAGGCAGCTCAACTTGCCGATGTTTCACGAGCAACGGTGTCTAAGGTGATGTCGGCAGGGAAAGACATCATCAACAAAGGGCAACAGTGGGCAGAAGCACATACACCAGGATTGTGATATACGTGCATTAATTCGAAGTGCAAGGCAAAACAGGCAAGCAACTGCAGATCAATTGACTGCAAATTTCAACCTGGGGCTCGAGCAGCCAGTTTCATCAAAAACAGTCCGCCAAGAACTCCACAGAGCGGGATAAAGTGGCCCAACGCCCTATTAAGTGACTTTACATTGGTGTTTCCATTTTTTTGTCCTCTACCTGTAAATTATTCTAAAACCGTAACTTGCCGGTAAATTGTACACTCTGCATAACTGCATGGAATAATTTAGAACTGTCGTATGACAGGTTTGATTTGTTTTCAATTTAAAATAGCAGCAGGCTTTTTCTGGTGCAGATCTTTCCTGTCAGTCTTGAGAGCCCTGCTCTTTCTGCCACCAATTGGTCTGGTAGCAGAGCAAGGGTTTGTCTTGTTCAAGCACTTTCCTTTCTGACTGAAGAACAGTGCACCACTGTTCCTCCACAGTATTTTATTTTTCTTATAACACTTTTAAACAAAGCCTGTGGAAACATTTGAGATTTTAACTGACATAAAAGGTATGCATTTTTTAAATAATTTATATGGAACTTTCATTTTTAAATATTTTCCTTATCTTGGCCAGTCTGCTGTAAGGTGTCTGGCAATAGAAAATGAAATATGGTGATTGTGGGTCTGGCAGTTAATATAAGTATCACCTAGCAACCAACAGCAAGTGAGTGGTAACATGATATTTGTATATTATAATCAATTGTTTGCATGGTGGTCCACATGTCTGTGGTGATGTGCGCATACTATCACACCTCCTGGCTCTGTGAGTGATTGCTTGCTCTTGCCCTAACGTGCTTCATAAATCAAATATGGCAAGACTAGAATGGCGAACTGGCTGTACACGACTATGCAAACTTTGAATATCCAAGAACCTGTCAATTTCAAGCATGGAAAATTTCTGAAAGTCAGTATCTGTCATTCCTGCACATTTTCCTATTCATTTTCAAACAATTGGAGTATAGCAAATGTAATTAGATTCAGACAGTTGTGTTTTTCATATATTTCCCAGCAGTATGTGGGGAAATGTTTGTAGGTCTGCTCATTTCTCTGAATATCGAGCACATCACACCATAAACTCTTTCACCACCTGTGCTTAGGACAATGAAATACCAGTGGTTTCAGTCTAAAAGAAATCATATAGTTTAAATGCACAAGCTTAATACTAACAGAGCTGAATACCCCTACTAAAGCGCACACAAAATACCCCAACAGCAGAAAAAAACTCTTACCTCGGCGCAAAAATTGATTTGTTCACCCACTTTGAGAAAATCCAGACCACAAGTAAACAAAACAACAGGTTGAGGGCAGAGCTGCATTGAAAGCACTGCAGCTCTGTCCTCCACCTTTTTGCATCTGGTAACTTTCAGTGGCCTGATCTGCCCCATTTAAAAAACAAAAACGATTGCAAAGAACAAAATGTTTTTATTTTTTTGTTTTTTTTATCCAATCTAACAGTTAAATATATTCCTTTCACTTTAGGTAAACAGCATGTGAGTCCTGGAGTATTTTGTAGGTTTAAAAAACACTATATTTTAATTTTACAATGAAATAAACAAAACACAAACATGATTCCATTGAATAATTTGAAACATATATGTAGGTACTAGGGATTGTATTGGATAATAGATACAGTACAACAGTTTAATAACTTGGCAGTGTTCCTTGTAAGTTCATTTGATTTGATGCTTTCTTTTCTTATACAGTTGGGTGCACAGATAGATTTTTCTTCACTAACCAGAATGTGTGTGTGTGTGTTATTATTATTATTTATTTCTTAGCAGACGTCCTTATCCAGGGCGACTTACAATTGTTACAAGATATCACATTATTTTTACATACAATTACCCATTTATACAGTTGGGTTTTTACTGGAGAAATCCAGGTAAAGTACCTTGCTCAAGGGTACAGCAGCAGTGTCCCCCACCTGGGATTGAACCCATGACCCTCCGGTCAAGAGTCCAGAGCCCTAACCACTACTCCACACTGCTGTGTGTGTGTGTGTGTGTGTGTGTGTGTGTGTGTGTGTGTGAAAAAACAGTAAAAAAAATACAGTAGGATTTTTGATGCTGTAAAAAAAGGTAATTTTCTGAAACAATGATTAGTTTAGTTTAGTTGTAATTTGCTGTATGTATGCGACAGAAGCCCTGCCCTGTAAATAGTGTTAAGTTTGGTTGTGGAGGTATTAAAGAGTTATTATTTTGTATTTGTTTGGCAGGGATGGGGTTAATTCTATCCCTGCCGAAGCCACGTGTGGAATGTGGCTGGGTCTTGATTGAATAATTGATCATCAGTCAAGTCCCAGCCACATGGTATAAAAGGAAGGCAACATTATTTTGTTTGTTGGAAGAGTTTAGAAAGAGGTCCAGTGAAGGCTCTGCCCAGTTGGGACCACTAGAAGCAGTGCAGTTAAATGAAAGGTGATTATTGTGTTTTGTTTAACCTTTTATTTTGGCCCTCATGCTCAGTTTCTTTGTTCATCTTATGTTGTGTAATTGTTTAATAAACGCACAAACAGCGCTTCCCCTGCAGCTTCCTGACTCCGGTCGCATTACTGATGCTATCCTCTCACAATGTGTCTTTGGTTATTTGTTTTCTTTCCTGGGATTTAACTTTTTAATGTGTTGATTTGGTCTCTTTATGGGTGTAGTCTGAAATAAGACAATGACTTGTACTTTCTTGAAAATGTTGAACCACCCTGTGACAGGCTAGCTGTAGGGATGACGTCAGGCCGGAAAGAAATACACAGACAGACAGTACTGGAGTTGAAAGTGAGCCGCAATGGCTGCGCTCAGTACGTTTATTGCAAAATAAAAGGTTTAAATAGAAAACAGGACCCGGCACTTGAGGCCAAAATAAATAGACAAACAAAATGGATTAACACTTAAACAAACGGTGGACTAACAGACAAACAAACATGGTGAGTACAAATACTTACAACAATTATTATTTTAGTTTATTTTAGTTTACTTTACTTTCTCTCCTCTCCACACCCGTTCTCCACTCACCAAACACACAACCCTGAGTGAGTAAAACGTGCATCTATATATACTGTTGTGCCGGGATTCAATTACTAATTAATTATTCACTTGAATCCCAGCACGTGAACTAATTCTGTGCAGCCCCGTGCTCACATATTATTAAATACTTTAAATGCATGTGCCTAAATACAATTATACATTTTAAACACTCATGCTACACACACCCATTTATATCCCGTGCAGCAATATCTATACACCAACATGCAACATACAACATAAAACACAAAAATACACACAGGGGCCGGGCACATTGCTACACACCCCTTACACTTCACACCACGATGGAATTGTGGCTCACACTGGGGTAAATCAGGACCCCAGGTCTTTCAGAATCAGAAAAAAAACAGATGTGGTGTCCATTTAAGTGCATACATAAATAATAAAAGAACAAGTATTAAACCTGTATCGACCCAAGCCTAAACATGAGTTGCTTCTTACTATTTTTTTTTTTTTTTTTTTAGCATTAGCTGTTTTAATAATAATAAAATCAAATAATACATTTTATTTTTTCACATAATAGCACACCTCTAAATCTCGAGAAGCAATTAGAAAATGTTTCAACTACCTACAAAATGATGTTCAAATACAATGTAATGGCACTGCAACAATTCAGGCATTGGTAGAATAGTATCATAGTGGTACCATTTTCAGTATTTGCCATTCAGCTGTTGCCATAATGGTATTAATCAATACACACTGCAGTGTCGTGATACCATTTTTGTCACATATCAATATTAAAAGAAAACATTGTAATGTTGTAGTGTTAATAGGTAATTGTTTATAATGGTATCCCACTGTTACTGTTTTGGACAGAGAAAAGTCCCTAAGATGTAATTGGCTAATGTAAATATACCTGTTTCCCTTTCACCTTTAGGTATTCTGCTTCTCTTTTAATGATGTGATTTCATGCTGTGCCACAGAGGCCAGGATCTGGCCTAAATCTTGCCTGATGAGGTGTTGGATTCCAGATGTCAATCACACAAAGCAGTGGTATGTCCTCTTCTTCTTGGGGTTGGAGGGAAGAAAAACCTTTGCAGTAATTGTTCAGATGCAAAGCAAGCTGTTTACTATGAAGGGCAGTTATCTCTACGAGGCCTGGCTTTTCCCAAAAGGTGTTGCTTTAGGCAATGATGTATTATAAGGGATGAGTTTGAGAAGAAGAAAAGAAACATCCTGAGTTGAGAACTGTATGGCAGAAAGCAGGAGGCAGGTTTTTGCGATAATAACTAAATATTTTATACAGCGTGAAAAAAAATACAACACAGCATCATAAGAAGTGAAAGAGCTAAAGAAACAGTTGTCACTCATTTAAAAGTAACATTAAGAGTTAAAGAATGAATGCAGTATTTGACAATTTGTACCAACAGCTATGGCCAAAAGTTTTCCATCACCTAGAATTTTAGGATTGAGACATAATTAAAAATAACTATATGAACATAATTTCGATATTTTGTTTAACGTAATCTAATAAAAAAAACCTACAAAATTATATTGCAAAAGTCTACTGGAAGCCATAGTAGCAGAACAGTATTTCATGTTAGATTCTGAAATCTCACATTTGTCAATTTTTAACATAACATTATTCAGCAGGGTTCATGCATCTTTATGAAGCAACATGTGTTCATTCTATTGGGTGATGCAAAACTTTTGGCCATAGCTGTATACTAGAGTAGATTTACCATTTTGAACAGCTGGACTTGTGTTAATGTGTCATCTGTTAAGACTTCATGCTCTCACTTGACAGTTAATAAACGATGGGACAGCTGCCGATCATAGGCGGAACAGAAACATGGAAGACAATTAAATGTGAAGGATGAAACATACAGGATACTGACAGTTTCATTAAGCAATTGTATTAATCCATGAGACAGCACCATTGTGATAGGCAATTTAGGAAGCTTGCCCTTAAAAATATAATTCAAACCAGTCTAAAACAATCCCAAAAAGACCAATCTGAGACTTCATGGGCTTGATCTGGAACTCATGATCTTCAGAGGGTCCTAATTCATGTTGGAAGGTAGTGTGGATTGCATTTATTCATTCCAGAGGTGTTCTTTTTACTAGCCCCTACAACCCCCTGCTCTGGCCATGCCACAACCTGGCAGCAACATATCGAGTTGAAGAAGATACTTTTAGACGTGTTCCATGGCTACCTCTAATCACGTGGAGGGTTCTTTTGACAAACTCTTTTCCATGGCACGCCTTCAGGCAAAGCAAGAAAGAAAATCCTGTTTTTCTGTTGAAATGGTTTAGGCAAGGCCAAAGTGGTCAGATAAGTTAATAATTTATTAGTTCAAACCATTTTGCAACATGATTATTTGATCATGTATTTTAAAATAAAGTAATTATATTGGATATTTTGGGTATAGTGGAAAACTGTTGTTCTCTCAGGTTGAAATAATCATCCAGGGAACTATACAGTCCCCTGTTGGACACTATATCCCCCTTGGGGGTAGTTACGCCACAATTTAAATATACATGAACTTTTAGCTGTAAGTAACATTTTCACCATTCATTTCCATTTTTTAATAACCATGCACAAATAATTCTTGAGGGGAAATATCACGGCTCAAGTGAATAGAAAAAACTGCATTTTGTTTTATTAGACACTGCAAGAGCTTGTAACTCAGGTATTTTTTTGTGTTGAACATTTCAATGCTATAGTGATACTTTGGGTGCTATGTTGATTTATTATTTTGTGTTGTGTTTCCACACTGGACACTCCAATTTTTTACTTACAGAGATTATGTAAAGCCATTTATTTTAGTGGACCAAAAATCTCATGTGTTTATATATATATATATATATATATATATATATATATATATATATATATATATATATATATATATATAGTATATATATATATATAAATTTAGTCGTTGCCAATTATTTTATTATTATTTTTTTATTTTTATTATTTTCTCCCAATTTGGAGCCAGCTGCAGGCGCCCGGCCAGACTACAGGGGTCGCTGGTGCACGGTGAGCCGAGGACACCCTGGCCGACCTAGCCCTCCCTCCCCCCAGGCGGCACTCGGCCAATTGAGCGCCACCCCCTGGAAGCTCCCGTCCTCGGTCGGCAAAGGAATAGCCTGGACTCGAACTCGCGACGTCCAGACTATAGGGCACATCCTGCACTCCACGTGGAGCGCCTTTACTGGATGCACCACTTGGGAGCCCCATGTTTACTGTATATATTTTTTAAATGTAGCGACTTTTATTCTAGCATTTTTCACTTATAGATGTGGTTTTTCCTGATGTGCTTTTCCACTGCACACTGTAGCTTTAAAGTTTAATATTTGTTTTGTGAAAATATTTTAAATGACAAAACAGTGGATATACTGCAGCAGTTTAACTATGCTAAGGCAAGAACACATTTCACACAGACCACCAACCTAGGTTGGAATTAGACTGTCATCCTTGAGAAACCAAGGTTTTATATATATTTAATGTGTTGGGCTGTCTCTTTCTCTGTTTATATACTTACCTAAATGCATTGCACAAGCATTGATCCAAAAAACTTCAGTCAAGGCATCAGAGGCTTCTGACACAGAAAACAGTGGAAGCTCTATTATTGGAACTTACTGAGTTGCTAAATAATTTGTTCCGAAAAATATTACTGTAAATATGTATACAAAATATGTATATAGTTATAATACTTGTATTGTGTTAAGACAGTGGTTTTCAACTTTTTTTTTTAAAACTGTACCCCTTCAGCCTGGAGGTTTCAGCTGAAATACATGAAATAAATGTATTGTTTATTTATTTTCACAACGGGGTACCCCTCCGCCCCTATGCAGTTTATTATTTTGTATTTGTTTTGTTGTATTTGTGGTTAATTATTATTATGATTATTGTTGTGCTATTCTTATTGTTATGGTTTATTGTTTTGTAAATATGACAACAAGAGCCCTGTTGTTTTGTTATTGTTTTGACGACGTAGCCGAATGTTTTGTTTTATTTTGTACTGTTTGGTAGTGTGGATGGGAAGCCTTACAGGAGCCTCTGTCACGCACATCACTGAGAACGTGGACAGACTCCTAGAATGAACAGGAGATGACCCGGTAGTAGTCGTTCACATCGGTACAAACAACATTGAAAGAGATTAAGATCCAGGCAAAACAAATTCAGAGAGCTAGGAAGGAATTAAAAGACAAGACCAAAACTGTAGTATTTTCTGGGATACTGCTGGCACCTTGCAAGTAGCATACAGACAGCTGGAAATACAAAATCAAAATGCATGTCTGAGATCGTGGTACACACAGGAAGGCTTCACCTTTCTTGAACATTGAAGCACATTCTACAACAAGGACTATCTATATAGGCGGGATGGACTACACTTAAACAAAAAGGGAACCAATCTACACAGAGAAAGGATCCTTGAGGAGGTCCAGAAGCATTTAAACTAGAAAGGAAGGGGGGAGAAAACAAAAAAACAGAAGGGAGACCGCATCAAAACAAGGGCATCAACTCAGGTAAAACATCCATTAAATATATTTATCTAAATGCTAGAAGTCTCAGAAACAAAATGTTAGAACTTGAAGCTACTGCACTAACAAGTAACTACGATGTGATAGGTGTTACAGAAACTTGGTTGTCTGAGAGTGATGGAGACGAATATAATATTAGTGGGTATACACTGTATAGGAAAGACAGATAGGACAGAAGAGGCGGAGGGCTATACATAAGAAATAGTCTTGAAGCCCAGGTGTTAAATCTGGATGAAGAAAACAACGACGAATCAATATGGGTCAGAATAATGGACAAAAATGCAAAGGGCATAATAATAGGAGCATGCTATAGACCGCTAAATTCAGACACTGAGCAAAATAATCTGTTATACAATGACATTAGAAATGTGTGTAGCAAAGGAGAAGCCATAGTAATGTGGGATTTCAACTTCTCCCATATAAAATGGGAAAACCCAATGGGGAGCACGACAGACGAAATTGAAATGGTGGAAATGACAAATGACTGCTTCCTAATGCAATTTGTCAAGGCACCGAAAAGAAGGGAAACATGCCTTGATTTAGTCTTTTCAAATAAAGAAGACAGAATAACTAAGACAAAGGTCAGAGAGCCATTGGCAAACTCAGACCACAACATGGTCTCATTTTAAGTGATTTTTAAAACCCAAAAAGTAATGACCAAAACTAAGGTTTACAATTTTAGAAAAGCAAATAATGAAGGTATGAAAAAGAGACTAACAGAAGTAGATTGGAGTAAAATAGAGAAAACATCCACAGAAAAAGGATGGCTGTTTTTTTTAAAGTACTAGAGGTGCAAAACAATTACATCCAAAGTAGACAAATCTAAAACAAAATGGTCAAAATGGTTTAATAGATCAATTAAAAAAAATATTTAGCGGAAAAAAGGCACTTTACAGTGTTTAAAAGGGACCAAAAACAAAGTACACAGAAAGAGTACTTGGAACTGCAAACGCAAGTCAAAAAGGAAGTTAGAAAGGCCATGAGAGAGATAGAAATGAACATTGCTAAGGGGGCTAAAACCAATTCCAAAATGTTTTTCCAATATTATAACAGCAAGAGAACATTCAAAGAGGAGGTTAAATGTCTAAGAGATACAAATGGCAAAATCATAGATGAAGAAAAAAATAGCAAATATATTAAATGATTACTTTTCACAGGTTTTTACAAATGAGGACACGGACAACATGCCCCACATGTCGACCTGTTCCTATCCAGTTTTAAATAACTTTAGCATAACAGAGGCAGAAGTGTTAAAGAGACTAGGAGCTCTTAAAATAAACAAATCCCCCTGGCCGGATGAGATCCTCCCCATAGTACTCAAAGAAATGAAAGAAGTTATTTACAAACCACTAACCAAGATCATGCAACAGTCTCTTGACACAGGGGTTGTACCGACAGACTGGAGAATTGCAAACGTAATACCGATCTATAAAAAGAGAGATAAAACCGAACCAGGTAACTACAGACCAATAAGCCTGACTTCTATTATATGTAAACTTATGGAAACTATAAGATCCAAAATGGAAAATTACTTATATGGTAACAGTATCCTGTGAGACAGTCAGCATGGTTTTAGGAAAGGGAGATTGTGTCTAACTAACCTGCTTGATTTTTTGAGGATGCAACATCGACAATGGATAATTGCAGAGCATATGACATGGTTTATTTAGATTTCCAGAAAGCTTTTGACAAAGTCCTGCATAAAAGATTAATTGTCAAACTGAACGCAGTAGGGATTCAAGGAAATACATGCACATGGATTAGGGAGTGGTTAACATGTAGAAAACAGAAAGTACTGATTAGAGGAGAAACCTCAAAATGGAGCGAGGTAACCAGTGGTGTACCACAGTTAGGTCCTCTGCTATTCCAAATCTACATTAATGATTTAGATTGTGGTATAGTAAGCAAACTTGTTAAATTTGCAGACGACACAAAAATAGGAGGAGTGGCAAACACTGTTGCAGCAAAAAGGTCATTCAAAATGATCTAGACAGCATTCAGAACTGGGCAGACACATGGCAAATTACATTTAATAGAGAAAAGTGTAAGGTACTGCACGTAGGCAGTAAAAATGTGCATTATAAATATCATATGGGAGATACTGAAATTTTAGAAGGAATCTATGAAAAAGACCTAGGAGTTTATGTTGACTCAGAAATGTCATCATCTAGACAATGTGGGGAAGCTATAAAAAAGGCCAACAAGATGCTCGGATATATTGTGAAAAGTGTTGAATTTAAATCAAGTGAACTAATGTTAAAACTTTATAATGAATTAGTAAGACCTCATCTAGAATACTGTGTTCAGTTCTGGTCACCTCGTTACAAAAAGGATATTGCTGCTCTAGAAAGAGTGCAAAGAAGAGCGACCAGAATTATCCCAGGTTTAAAAGGCATGTTGTATGCAGACAGGCTAAAAGAATTGAATCTATTAAGTCTTGAACAAAGAAGACTACGCGGTGATCTGATTCAAGCATTCAAAATTCTAAAAGGTATTGACAATGTCAACTGAAGGGGCTTTTTCGACCTGAAAAAAGAAACAAGGACCAGGGGTCACAAATGGAGATTAGATAAAGGGGCATTCAGAACAGAAAATAGAAGGCACTTTTTTACACAGATAATTGTGAGGGTCTGGAACCAACTCCCAGTAATGTTGTTGAAGCTGACACCCTGGGATCCTTCAAGAAGCTGCTTGATGAGATTCTGGGATCAATAAGCTACTAACAACCAAACGAGCAAGATGGGCCGAATGGCCTCCTCTCGTTTGTAAGCTTTGTTATGTTCTTATGTTCTTAATAACCAAATAGATACAGTAAATAAAGAGAAGAGGGTTGATAATCATAAATAAGCAAATAAACAATAACTAAACAATAATAAACAGTGAATCGGTAATAAACAATAAATCGGCACACGGACAGACTTGCATGTTCATAAACCATACAGCTCCCCACAGTTTGCCCTACAATACCTCAGGTAAGCTGTTAATATGCATATAACTTGGAGTAGTCTCACACAGCTCAGCCTGTATTAGTTTGCAGTTTGTGTTTGAAAGGACGGAAACAAGCATAAGGGACAGTGCTAAAATTGCTGGATCTCCTGGACTCAGGAAGATTCATAACCAAAGACATTGCAGCTTGTGGAAGGTGAGTTGGAATGGTGACCTGCTGTGGTCCTCTGAGTTCGCCAGTATTTCAATGGTGTCATCTTCCACGGTTGGCTCATTCACCACAGGGTACTCTTCAACATCAGGGACAGGTATCATCCTCTCCAAAATAAAGGGCTCCTTAAAATCAGCGTAGGCCAGAACTGGTGCTGTTATTAGCTTTGCCTTGAGGGATTGAAATGCCTGTTCACATACCTCTGTCCAGCGCTCACCAAAGGGTTGCTTAGTTCCCCTCTTACCGTTCTGGTCACGAGTCAGTTCTGCCACTAAATGGTGTAAAGGTGCAGCAAGTTTAGCAAAACCTTCAACAAAACGTCGATAGTAGCTGGAAAACCCAAGAAAGGACCGGAGCTACTGCACATTCTGAAGTTGTCTCCAGTAAACCACTGCAGCAATCTTCCCTGGATCTGTAGCCACTCCCTGTGCTGAAACAACATGCCCTAGATATTTCACTTCCTGTCCAAAGAAACAGCACTTATTAAGTTTCACTTTTAACTTTTGTTGTTGTAACGTGTGCAGCACCAACTCCAACTTCTGCAAATGTTGTTCAACTGAGGAAGAAAAGACTAAAACATCATCTTGATATAAAAAAGACTGGAAAAAATGCCCTTTGGAATGTTCCTGGGGCATTACACAGCCCAAATGGTGTACAAAAAGCGGTTTTAGTGCGGTCAGACTCAGCTAAAGGAACTTAATCGCTAGCAAGATCCAGGGTAGAAAACCATCAAGCACCAGTGAGAGCATCCAATGACTCCTCTATCCTGGGCAGGGGGTAAGCATCTTTTCAAGTCTTGGAATTTAGTTGACTGTAATCAACGCACATCCTCAGCGTGCCATCTTTCTTTTGGACCAGCACAATAGGGGAGGAGTAGGGACTACAGCTCTCCCTAATGACCTGAGAACCCAGCAACTGTCTAATGTGACTCTTAACTGCCTCGTACTGGGATAGGGAGATCCGTCTGTAACGCTGCCGAACAGGTATATCATCAGATAAAGGCATTTGGTGTGCTATAAGTGAGGTACAACCTAAATCTCCTTCATCCCTAGCAAACACTTCTTGGTACTTAACCAACAAATCCTTAGCAGACTGTTCTTCTTGGGGACTGAGTCCTAATAACTCCATAGCCTCTAACTCAGGGAACGACCTTGACGTTACACTCACTCCTTGTGACTGGATGTGAGCTATACGTCCTTAAGGTGTGGCCTCTTCTCTAAAACCAATTACAGCCTCAGATGGGCCCAGGGCTTCATCTTGGTAAAGTACACCAAGAGCAACCCTGTGTCTCAAATAAGTCATAGAAGTCCTTACATTCACTACTGGGGCATGAACTAACCCTCTCTCCGTAGTTAAAAATGCAGGGGAAATGATCACTCCAGGTGGAAGACTGTTTTCACTTGGTCCCTCAGGTTCTAATAATGCCACTGAAAGCTCAAACTCATAAACTTTGGGACATGTTGCAGACACCAATAACATAGCACCAGCAGGAGTTTGTACAGAAAGTTTGGCCTGAACTTTCACTTTGCCAATACTTGGCCTAGAGGGGTCTGGCAAACTATCACACCTGACACTGCACCAAAGCTTGTTTCCACCCAGTTTCAGCCTGTTGTACTTCAGGGGTTGAAAATAATGCAAGACCGTGTTGTCCAAAAAGCTCACTATAACACTCACAAATCACATTTATGCCCAGTGACCCAGGAGTAACTCTTTGTCTCAAATTGGCACCAGGGGGGTCTTTAGCAGACAGGGAACACTCACCCCGCCCATAACGACATTGACTACTGGACACCGACCCACTAAACACTGCACTGTAGTGGGATACTCAGGAACTGTACCCCACTTCAACCCCTCCTGATGTCTGGCTCATTACACCAGAGGGCATTATTTTTCTGACTTCACATTCTGTACATTGGGCTGTTCATTAGTTTTAGATTTCACTTTAAAATCAATAGGCAGGGGCTGTCAGCATTAACGTGCTGTATGCCCTAGCCGGTTACACTACAAGCACCTACGTTGCTCATTAGGGTAGCTCTGATTACTACTTAGTGGGGGTATACCCCTTTTGTTCTGCATAGATTCACAATTTTTCATTAGAGCATCTAACTGGGCCTGCTGCTTCTGCATTAATTCCTTCAATTCTAAAATGTCTGAGGAAGGTTTGCCCACAGCTGCTACAACCTCACATTCACCCCTAACTTCTACCTCAGCCTCACAACACCAGGGTGAGGAACCAACTACTCCCAAGCTCTCCCTCATCAACCTACAGAATAGCCTCTTTACGTACGTCTAGGAAGGAAATACTGGGTTGCTGACGCACAAACCGTTTTAATTCTCTGCATATAATGCCATCATGGACGTACTCCACAATCTGGTCCCTCATCACCTGATCAGAGTTTGGCATCCCATCTGGTTTGCTGCGGAGAATAAGTTCCATTAAATGCATTAGTGCATCTGAGAAAACTCTAAGAGACTACCCTTCCTGTTGTTTCCTCTCAAAAAAATGCTGCTGCAACCCAATATGTTTCCTTTAAAATAGCAACAATTTTCTCAGGGTTTTCCCTAGCACTGTGATGCTTAACTTAATCTCAGTATGAGCTTCTTCAGCTAGATCATCAAATAAGAAAAGGGCTTTTTCTTTAGTAGATATGTGCCTCCTCTATCAAATCCTCTACAACAAGATAATTGGAAGAGTCAGCAATCCCTGAAAATGTAGGACATTTTATTTCACGGGGAAGTGGTTTGCAGTGTACAGGTGCAGGAGTGATGCGGTGTGTAATTAGCACACAGAGATTTGTAATCCAGTTGGAAGTATTTTTATTTTTAACAATCCAGGTCTGGTGACCAAATAATAATCCCTGGCATTACACAGCAATGTGTAGTGCACAGGGTAAATAATAACGGGTTTGCAGTCCCAAATAATAAACACAAGTATCCTTCCCACAATGTACAAACAGCATTGTACATTGTGGGCAGCAGTGTGGAGTAGTGGTTAGGGCTCTGGACTCTTGACCGGAGGGTCGTGGGTTCAATCCCCGATCGGAACACTGCTGCTGTACCCTTGAGTAAGGTACTTTACCTAGATTGCTCCAGTAAAAACCCAACTGTATAAATGGGTAATTGTATGTAAAAGGATGTGTAAAAAAAAGAAAAATGTAATTGTACGTAACAATAATGTGATATCTTGTAACAATTGTAAGTCACCCTGGATAAGGGCGTCTGCTAAGAAATAAATAATAATAAAAATAATAATACAAACACGGTCACCAGTCCTGGGTGCGTGCTGTAGTGCTTGTGGTGGGTGATACAGTTTATTGCATGACAATAGTGCTGTGCTGTTCCAGGTTTTATGCTGGCCCTTGACGACAGCTCTGGAATGTGTTAGCCGTCTATTAATACAACAAGCAACAATTACAGACAAAACAAAACCAACACTCACGATATGTTATCACGATACTGCACAGGCCCTTCTGGGTTATTTACTCATAACCAAAGTGAAGGAACAGATTGCGTCTCTCCGTCCCCTTTTATGCCGTCACACATGACCCCTTGGTAAACGAGTGGAGCCGTCCCTCCAATCCGCGATTGGCACATCGTTTCCCTTCCAGGTCAATGAGTTAATGCACCCCAATGAGTTAATGCAGTTTCGCCCTCTTTCTAGCTGGCCGACTTGCCTTGAACCCTGGGAAAGAACTGTCGGGCCAGCCCATACAAGGTACTCTGTTCTCGCTACTTGGCACCCTCACAGGTCAGGAGGGAGATTTACCACCAAGAATCACTGTATTTCTGTCACAGGAGCATAAACCAGGGTTAGAATGCTCTCTCGTCAACCTTTTTCAGCTTTTCGAGGGCCAAGCGTTTCCCAGGCCAAGCAGGGAGAATGGATGAGATGGGAGAGTGTGGAACAACGCAAGATCGGCTGGCAAGACCTATGGACAATGGAACAGAGCAGGATAAATTTCCTCATCAGATCAACATATGATGTTCTCCCATCACCACTGTAGGGAAAAATTGATTAAAACTGAAAAACAATATTAGTGAAAGTCAAAAATATGTTTATTGCTGTAATACAAGAATAGAACTATTGTACACAGTCGCGTCACTCTGGGCTGCAGTGAGATTGGTAGAACTGAGCACCACACAATGCATTCACTTCAGTTTTGTAGATTCCAAAACACACCCTTTTAATGATGTCATTTATGACCCCTCCTCACTATACCTGTACGTGGCAAGTCTCCATGCCTCCTTTGCATCTATTATCTCTGAGATTCTCCCATCCCCCATGCAAGCAAGCAGAGCAGAGCTGAAAAAGCCCCTACACAAATGCCCATAAAAGGTCATATTTGCTCTCAATCTAGTCAAATCTGCAATTTATTGACAGACCCTGCATTCCAAAATACCCCACCTAAACTCTGTGCTCAATGTCTCTCCATTGAAAGTACCATACAGCTTATTTTTCCACCTGAGCTTGCCACCACTGACCTTCGACCAGACATTGTCTTGTGGTCTGGATCAGCAGGCCTTGTTCATCTGGTAGAGTTAACAGTGCCATGGGAGGATGCTGTGGATGAGGCGTATGAGAGGAAGAAATTTTGGTATGCTCAACTAGCTGCTGAAGTGGAACAGCGAGGATGGAGAGTACTCCCTGTCCACAACTCCCATGAACTTCATCATGGACTTTAAGACTTTTTATTTGGCCTCAGAAGAACTTCAGCTCTTGTAAGCACCCTTGGCTTTGGAACAGATACCCAGATCAGTGAGAAAGGAATCACTTTGTACTTAAAGGTTTTGGTTCATGCCTTGAAATCTTGAAATTAATTATTTTTCATCTGTATAACAGTATAGGAACGTTTTCGATTTGCCTTTAGTAGCACTCTAAGAAATGATATTGGTAAGAAAAACTCAGAAACTGTCATTGCCTTCTCAATATTACTGTGCATATTGTCTACTTCTTGCATACTCAAATGTCCTGGAGTGGAATATTTCATGGTGATTTTCTAAATCCGTGGATGCTGGGATATAAAGGAAGCAATTGCAAAGGCCATTATAGAGTTGTGATTCTGGGGAACAAAGCTGTCATAGTAACCTTTTCTTGTAAGAGATCTATGTGCAGTCAAATTATACAGATTTAGTTTCCACTTATAGAAGAATGAACTAACCTCAGCTTTGGGACAAGTTATAACACTTTCAAGGTCAAAAGTTATTGTCAGCTTTTGTTTCTTATCACAGTCTTTCTGCCTTTCATTGCGCATAGTTTCCTTTTCCAACACATGTTCCTGGTGGTGTTTTTCAAGGTCAGGAATAGAAAAGCCTTGTCCTTCAGCAACCTTATATTCCTCACATTGATCAAACCTATCTGACTTTGGTACATGAAATGAAAGATTAATTTCGTGACAAAGATGTGCCGGTAGTATGATAATTTCACAGGATTTTCCCTAGTTTGACTGCACTGCTCCTTGTACAAATCATACATTTTTGCTACATTTAGACTGGACTCTAAATACAATATATTAGTTTTTGTCCTGCAGTAGTGTGATTCCACCACTGTAAAGGAGTTGATGTGAGCCCTAACTTTATCTTTCATTGCTTCTGGTACAACTCTTTTGGGATGTTTTCCTCTTCCATCTAATTTTGGAGTCCTTGTTATTAGACTTTTATTTTTATGTACATTGTATACTGGTTTCAGGCTGATGTCTAGTGTGCCCAAGTAATATTGCTTGCAGACTCTGACTCTACCACCTTGAATATTAAAAATATTTGGCTTCATGTAGCTTTTGCTTTGGTCTGGTACTCTGTGGTAGTAGCAATAAAATCATACTTTCTGTCCTGAGGTAAACTGTAGTAGTTGTCAAATATTTGTTTCTGCTCATTCTCTGAGATCTTTGTCATGCAACTGTACTTGCATGAATTTTGACAATCTTTAAATGATTTAACATTTTTAGGAGCTACATGCTTTTCATTACTACCTATGTATGCCTTTCCTTCCTGGTGGAGCATCTTTATTTACCTTCCATTCCTTTGTGCTTGCAATTCTCTCTTTTGACCTTTTCTTACTTGCTATTGTGCTGTCACTGGCCTGTGTGGAACTTTTACTGTCACTGGGGCCTGGCTGTGCATATCCCTGGTTAATACTATCACTGGTGCCTGGGTGTGCATATCCCTGGTTAATACTGTCACTGGGGCCTGGCTGTGGCGAGCCCTGGTTAATACTGTCACTGGGGCCTGGCTGTGGAGAGCCCTGGTTAATACTGTCACTGGTGCCTGGGTGTGCATATCCCTGGTTAATACTGTCACTGGGGCCTGGCTGTGCATATCCCTGGTTAATACTGTCACTGGTGCCTGGGTGTGCATATCCCTGGTTAATACTGTCACTGGGGCCTGGCTGTGCATATCCCTGGTTAATACTGTCACTGGGGCCTGGCTGTGCATATCCCTGGTTAATACTGTCACTGGGGCCTGGCTGTGCATATCCCTGGTTAATACTGTCACTGGGGCCTGGCTGTGGAGAGCCCTGGTTAATACTGTCACTGGGGCCTGGCTGTGGAGAGCCCTGGTTAATACTGTCACTGGGGCCTGGCTGTGCAGATCCCTGGTTAATACTGTCACTGGTGCTTGGGTGTGCATATCCCTGATTAATACTGTCACTGGGGCCTGGGTGTGCATATCCCTGGTTAATACTGTCACTGGTGCTTGGGTGTGCATATCCCTGGTTAATACTGTCACTGGTGCTTGGGTGTGCATATCCATGGTTAATACTGTCACTGGGGCCTGGCTGTGCAGATCCCTGGTTAATACTGTCACTGGGGCCTGGCTGTGGAGAGCCCTGGTTAATACTGTCACTGGGGCCTGGCTGTGGAGAGACCTGGTTAATACTGTCACTGGGGCCTGGGTGTGGAGAGCCCTTCTGAAGGTCTTTCCTATTGGTGGAGATGGTGGTGCTGATAAACCCCTAATTATTCCAATTGATGGAGATGGTGGTGCATATAAACCCATATAATTCCAATTTTTTAGGAGGATATGTAGTTAGAACATTTTACAACAACCATTTTACCTTATTATTAAGTAGCTAGCATGTACTGGACATGTTGTATAGCAAAAAAAAAAAATCCAGATAGAACCTTCCTACATCAAAATCTAAATTTTTACAAATTTGTCAGAACCCTATAATTCCAAGCTCTTGCAGTGTTTAAGCACGTTGCGTGACGTTAAACACCACCCATGAATTCAACAATCCAATCAAAAGGGGTTGAGGTTTAATTCAACATATCAAATATTAAACACTTTATGACTCAAGAAATTAACTGTAGCAAATGCTGTCAAGTTAGTGGATAAATTGTTCTAGGAAACGTCCTATTTTAGAGTGTGCAAGAAATGTATTTTTTTTGTTGAAATGTGTAATTCAAAGGAGTTACCTAATAAATGCAGAGAATTTGATCAATGCCCCATTTCTGATTTAATTTGACTATAGAATCAATTGAGGTTGATAACATATTGTCAGTTTGGTAGATCACGTATAAACTAAATTAACACGGTAAAACTAATTTGATAAATGAATTATTGGAATGTTGGATTCCGTTCTTAATGGGAAGTTGAATTAATTCTTGTGTATTTTGCTATGAAATATTATCAATTACAACGAGAAACGAGTATTGAAAATACTAATGCAAAGTAGACACTTTGTGTGATCAGCCATAATAAATGTTGTTATACTAGCCATGTATGCTAATAATGTTGTGGTGGTTTTAATCATTTCATCATAGAAATCAATGAACTATATACTAATTCACACATATCTCTAACCAATCGCCTTTCCTTTCTATAACATTAGATTAGTTGTGCACCCTTGTTATTCTTACATAAAATCTTGTTTTATATTTATGACATGTTAAGTGACTGTTGATTATTGTCAAGGAAATTCGGGTTCTACGTGATGCAGAACTCATGTATATATCTGTATAGGTGTATATATCTCATTTCTTACATTTTGGCGTCCCTGGGTGGGCGACTAGAGACTTATTTATTTTTAAATAAATTGTATAACTAATTCACTTCAGTGTAAATGCCGGCGCTACAAAAGTGTTTGAAAAAACTTTTCAGGCTCCTCCAGTGGAAAACCACAGCGAAGGGGAAGAAAAGATAGATGATGATGATGTAGATATCCTTCTGCCTGGTGCTGATGGCTGAAGTGTAATGCTGGCTCCAGGGATCAGCTTATTTTGCCTCCCCAGCGCATCAGCACACACAACGACTGCGATGCTGGCTCCGGGGATCAACCACAGTGCGGTCTCCCCAGCGCATCAGCATGACAACCGTCTGGATTAGGCGAAGTAGGGTACATCTCAGGGGTCTTCAAGTGGGCACCTTCCATCCTCGGTGTTTCATCAACTATCCCACAACACCTCAAGAGGGCTCAACGGTTATTCTGGTGTCCCAGCATCACCCCCCTCCGTCCCCAATATATATTGTGGCAAAGCCCTCAGCTTGGGCTCGTTTGCACCCTTTCAAATACTGACCCAGACATAGAAATAAAAACAAAATAAACAAACAAAAAGCTAACTCCCCTCGGAGTACTAACTAAACTTTTTGATTTTTGTTAACTAAAGGGTTGGGCTGGCTAAGCCATTCTCCCAACAAAACCACTCTTTTTAATTTAACCAGGCTGGGCAAAGCCTTCACTGGTTTCTTTCTATTGTTCTCCACATCCTCCCACTAATGGAGCTTCCAGCTCCCTTTTTATTTTATGTGGCTGTTCCCACTTAGCACCAATTACCTCGTTAAAGACCAGCCACAATCTCATGTGCATTTTGGCAGGCTGGGGATTAAACCCATCCCTGCCAACCACCACCAGAACACAAAACACACACACATTATTTACAGGCAGGGATCTAAGAAAAATCTAATGTAGCAAAAGTTTTGTTTGTGGATGAAGAAAAAAGTTACAAGAAATATATGTCTGCAATTATTTATTTCAGCATTTTTTGCAAAACTCCAGAAATGCTCATTCAAAAGTATTCATACCCTGACAAGGAAAATGATATTAATAGCTAGTTGAGGCACCTTTAGCAATAATAACTTATTTTTTTCAATGAGCTTTTGGCATGATTATTTAGTGATTTTTGACCATTCTTCAACGCAAAAGTTTTCCAGTTTATTCAAATTCCGAGGAATTCTCTTGTGCACAGCCTTCTTGAACTCACACCAAAGATTCTAAATCGGATTTCGATCGGGACTTTGACTAGGCCATTCCAGAACTTTGATTTAATTCTTCTTTAACCATTCTGAAGTACACTTTGATGTGTTCTTTGGATTGTAGTCGTGTTGGAACGTCCAGTTGCACATTAAACCAAGTTTTGTAGTGGACGGTTTCAGATGATTGGCCAATAACTTTTGGTATGCTATGGAATCCATTTTACCATGTATTGGAACAACATTTCCTGTGCCATTGGAGGAAAAACAGCCCCATAAAAGGATATTACCACCTCCATGCTTGACAGTACGTATGGCATTCTTTTCTTTGTACGCCTCACCAGACTTTCTCCAAATGTAATGACTATCAGCGTGACCAAATACAGTGTTGTGAAAAAGTATTTGCCCCCTGTCTGATTTTCTGCATTTTTTCATATTTTTGGCACTGAATGTTATCAGATCTTCAACCAAAACCTAATATTAGATAAAAGGGACTCTGAGTGAACAAATAACACAAAAATTTGATACATATTTCATTTATTTATTAAAGAAAGTTATGCAACACCCAATGCCCCCATGAGGAAAAGTAATCGCCCCCTTAGACTCAATAACTGGTTACGCCACCTTTAGCAGCAGAACTGCAACCAGACGCTTCCTGTAGTTATTGATTAGTCTCTCATAGCGCCGTGGAGGAATTTTGGCTTCAACTCAGTGACATTTGTGGGTTTTCGAGCATGAACTGCTCGTTTCAGGTCCTGCCACAACATCTCAATGGGGTTTAGGTCTGGACTTTGACTAGGCCATTCCAAAACTTTAAATTTTTTGTTCTTCAACCATTCTGATGTAGACTTGCTTGTGTGTTTCGGATCATTGTCTTGCTGCATAACCCAGCTGTGCTTCAGCTTCAGCTCACGGACGGATGGCCTGACATTCTCCTATATAATTCTCTGAAACAGAGCAGAATTCATGGTTCCTTCAATGATGGCAAGGCGCCCAGGTCCTGATGCAGCAAAGCATCCTCAAACCATGACACTACCACCACCATGCTTGACCATTGGTATGAGGTTCTTACTGTGGAATGCAGTATTTGGTTTTCGCCAGACATAATGGGGCCCATGTCGGCTAAAAAGTCCCACTTTTGACTCATCTGTCCATAGAACATTGTTCCAAAACCCTTGAGGATCATCCAGGTGCTTTTTGGCAAACTTGAGATGAGCATTCATGTTCTTCTTAGTGAGCAATGGTTTCCGCCTTGCTACTCTGCCATGAATCCCATTTTTGCCCAGTGTCTTTCTGATGGTGGAGTCATGAACACTGACCTTAGCCGAGGTGAGAGAGGCCTGCAGATCCCTGGATGTTGTTCTACGGTTCTTTGTGACTTCCTGGACGATTTTATGCCTTGCTCTTGGAGAGATTTTGGCAGGACGGCCACTCCTGGGAAGATTCACTACTGTCCCAAACTTTCTCCATTTGGACAATATGGCTCTGACCATGGTTCGGTGTAGCCCCAGAGCCTTAGAAATGGCTTTGTAACCCTTTCCAGACGGATAGGCATCAACAACTTTTTTCCGGAGGTCTTCAGGAATTTCTTTTGTTCGTGGCATGATGTGCCTGACAACTTCACTCTGATGGTAAGGGCCAAAGTTAGTCAGATTTACATTGGGCAGGGCTGGCCCAAATCAGGCCTGGTTGTTAACCAATGTACTCAAACAGCTGACCCTAATTATCCCTTCAATTGGGTTGAGTTAACTAGGGGGAGCAATAACTTTTTCACACCTGAAGATTGCATGTTTGATTACCTTGCACACCAAACAAATGAAAGAAGCACCAAACTTGTGTCATTTTTTTTCTCAGACTCCCTCTATATACTACGACAACCCACAAAAAAATCTGACCGAATACAATGTGAAAAATGTGAAAAAATGCAGAAAGTCAAACAGGAGGCAAATACTTTTTCACGACACTGTAGCTTGATTTTTGTTTCATCACTCCACAAAACCTTTGACGAGAACTCATATCCATCATTCAAATGCTGTTTTGCAAACTTTAACGATTGTCCTTGTGATGTTTTCCTAAGAGTGGCTTTTTCCTTGGCCTGTGACCATTGACACCTTCACCATGCAATACTCGACCTATGGTTGAAATGGAAACCCCAGTCCCACTTGCAGCCAATTCACTTTGAATATCTTTGGCAGTCAATCTCGGATTGTTATTAAGCTTCCTCACAATCTTTCTACTTGTTCTTGGTGAAAGAACCTTCCTTCTTCCAGACCAAGGGAGCGTTGTGACAGTACCATGAGTCTTGTATTTCTTGATAATAGAAACAATAGTTGAAATTAGGATACTCAAATGCTTGGAAATCTTCTTGTATCCTTTTCCAGCTTTATGACAATAAATCATTTTCTGCCTAAGGTTTTCCGATAGCTCTTTACTTTACTTTTTCCCATATTGACTTATTGGTAATGACAGCAATGATCCTATGCCTAATCCTTTTATACTCTCTAAGAATGTTCACCTACAATCCAGCATTTTCTAGACTTTTATAGAATTAGGTTCTGCATTATCATATTGAAATTTCTAGACAATACTATCATAGCATCAGAGGGTATGAATACTTTTGAATTAGCATTTGTGGAGTTTTGCAAAAAAAATTGCTGAAATAAATAATTGTAGACATCTATTTCTTGTAAAACTTTTGCTACAAAAGATTTTTCCTAAAATTATTTTTTTGTTGATACATTTCTAGAAATTATAAATTTCCATTGGGGTATGTAAACTTTTGATTACAACTGTGTATACAGTACTGTGCAAAAGTTTTAGGCAGGTGTGAAAAAATGCTGTAAAGTAAGAATGCTTTCAAAAATAGACATGTTAATAGATTATATTTATCAATTAACTAAATGCAAAGTGAGTGAACAGAAGAAAAATCTAAATCATATCCATATTTGGTGTGACAACCCTTTGCCTTCAAAACAGCATCAAGCATCAATTCTTCTAGGTACACTTGCACACAGTTTTTGAAGGAACTCGGCAGGTAGGTTGGCCCAAACATCTTGGAGAACTAACCACAGTTCTTCTGTGGATTTAGGCAGCCTCAGTTGCTTCTCTCTCTTCATGTAATCCCAGACAGACTCGATGATGTTGAGATCAGGGCTCTGTGGGGCCATACCATCACTTCCAGGACTCCTTGTTCTTCTTTACGCTTGAAGGTAGTTCTTAATGACTTTCGCTGTATGTTTGGGGTCGTTGTCATGCTGCAGAATAAATTTGGGGCCAATCAGATGCCTCCCTGATGGTATTGCATGATGGATAAGTATCTGCCTGTACTTCTCAGCATTGAGGAGACCATTAATTCTGACCAAATCCCCAACTCCATTTGCAGAAATGCAGCCCCAAACTTGCAAGGAACCTCCACCATGCTTCACTGTTGCCTGCAGACACTCATTCGTGTACGCCTCCAGCCCTTCGGCGAACAAACTGCCTTCTGCTACAGCCAAATATTTCAAATTTTGACTCATCATGTCCAGAGCACCTGCTGCCATTTTTCTGCACCCCAGTTCCTGTGTTTTCGCGCATAGTTGAGTCGCTTGGCCTTGTTTCCACGTCGGAGGTATGGCTTTTTGGCCGCAAGTCTTCCATGAAGGCCACTTCTGACCAGACTTCTCCGGACAGTAGATGGGTGTACCAGGGTCCCACTGTTTTCTGCCAGTTCTGAGCTGATGGCACTGCTGGACATCTTCCGATTGCGAAGGGAAGTAAGCATGATGTGTCTTTCATCTGCTGCAGTAAGTTTCCTTGGCCGACCACTGTGCTCACGGTCCTCAACGCTGCCCGTTTCTTTGTGCTTCTTCAAAAGAGCTTGGACAGCACATCTGGAAACCCCTGTCTGCCTTGGAAATTTCTGCCTGGGAGAGACCTTACCTTGATGCAGTATAACTACCTTGTGTCTTGTTGCTGTGCTCAGTCTTGCCATGGTGTATGACTTTTGACAGTAAACTGTCTTCAGCAACCTCACCTTGTTAGCTGAGTTTGGCTGTTCCTCACCCAGTTTTATTCCTCCTACACAGCTGTTTCTGTTTCAGTTAATGATTGTGTTTCAACCTACATATTGAATTGATGATCATTAGCACCTGTTTGGTATAATTGTTTAATCATACTCCTGACTATATGCCTACAAAATCCCTGACTTTGTGCAAGTGTACCAAGAAGAATTGATGCTGTTTTGAAGGCAAAGGGTTGTCACACCAAATATGGATTTGATTTAGATTTTTCTTCTGTTCACTCACTTTGCATTTAGTTAATTGATAAATATAATCTATTAACATGTCTATTTTGAAAGCATTCTTACTTTACAGCATTTTTTTCACATCTGCCTAAAACTTTGCACAGTACATATATATATATATATATATATATATATATATATATATATATATATATATATATATATATATATATATATAGTGTAGCGCACGGGGAAGGCAGCAGCAGGGCTGGTAGGAGATGTAATCACACACAAAGACATAAGCCCGATATACGCTCCTTGCAAAGGAGCCAGCTCTTTTGTACTGCGGTATCGGCGCTATGCTTTAGTGCGAGAGGTCCCGGGTTCGAGCCTGTCCTCCGTCTGTGTGTGGATTGCCTCGTCCTGTGTGATGCACCTGCCTGCATTAACTGAGAATGCTACTATATATATATATATATATATATATATATATATATATATATATATATATATATATGACTGACAGTGAAACTACACTTGTCTGGAATGAACATAGGAACATAAGAAAGTTTACAAACGAGAGGAGGCCATTCAGCCCATCTTGCTCGTTTGGTTGTTAGTAGCTTATTGATCCCAGAATCTCATCAAGCAGAGGATGTCAGCTTCAACAACATTACTGGGGAGTTAGTTCCAGACCCTTACGAATAATTTTATTATAATTTAAAATATTGTATATAGTTTGTATTATGTTACATGTTAGTGATGCCTTTCACTTGAGACACTGATGCGGGTCTACAGTACAGTGCACTGAGCATGAAGCGCTTCATGCGACTCGGCATCAGCGAACCTTACTGAACAAAATGCTTCACTTTTCATTTTAATAGTTTTCTGACGTCATTTCAGAGAATAATGTAGCTGTCTTTGTTTTAAAATGTGCTGTATAAACGTAGGACGAGCAAGCGTACTAAGTTAGTCTTGTACTTCATAGTACTACATTAGTTCACCTGAACCGGATCTTCTCACGTCCGATTTGGTACGCTGCAATCAGGATCTTGTTTAGTCTGATTTAGTGGAAGATCCACCTGTTGTGATTATCTGCTGGTATGCTGCAATCGGGATTAACAAGTGTACTAACTTTAGTCCAAGCAAGTGGACTAAACCTGCTTAATCCACTAGTTAGACGCATCAAGTGGACTAACTTTGGTACACTGTAATCGACCCTTTGAGGAGCCCATTGTTATCACAAATATGGATTGGCTATGTGCGCTTGAAAGTGTTGTATTTACTACAAAGTCAAGCCTCCCATGGATCATGTTGAGAAAATTACACAACTACATTACCCAGCGCACACTGGACTGCAGATTGCAGCTGAGAAGATGGGTAGCATTCAGTAGATCATTCTGCGCAGATTCTGTGCAGAATCTGACCAATTTAGCCAATGATCTTCTAAGAATGATCGCCGTGAACGCATCCATTGGCTAAATTGGTCAGATTCTGCATAGAGTCTGCGCAGAATGATCCCCGTGAATGCACCGATATATTATGATGTTTTGTTCAAATCGCGCCATAAACGAAGAAGAATGGCGAGTGCGAGGAGAGGCGCCAAGCGTCAAAATGTCGAACTAAAAGAAATGATTCCACAGAAAAGACCAAAAAGGAAGAAAAGGTGCTTTTTAGAAGACATCCGGAAAAAAATAAATAAACCTGACAACCTTAAATAAAAAACTGTGGAAAGAAAGGTAATATTATTTGTCCTGATGTTGGTAAAATGTTTATTAATAATATGAAGGCCTGGACCCACCTGCTAATAAAAAAATTACAAACCTGTACCCAATGGCAGTTTCTTTTTTTGTCAGATGGTTCTTTCTTCATTCTACTCTTTAAAAAAAAACGCTATCAAGGACTGTATTGTAATTTGTGATTAGCGGATGGGTCAAAGTTTTGATTTGGTCCAGGCTTAAATATGAAATATTACTATTATGTAATTCAACCTGTAGAATCACCGATAGATCCTTGTATTATCCATCTGTTTATCTAACCACTATGTGTAAGAGTGGGGACAACAACGTTTTTAAAATATAGAATGTTTTCAAATTTGTCAAAATTTGTGCTTGACTCAATATAATATATCATTTAAAACTAAAAGTGTTTTATTTACAACAAACATTTAATTAGTAATTTTTGTACTGACATCGTATTTAGCTAGATAAATTGTGCATTTATATTTGATGGTGCAGTAACAAACAAAAATATTAATTTATTCAACCATTCTGAAACATTTTTACCACAGTATGTAATACACATGCATGTAATACAACCCAATTCTAATATGTATAAACATTTGGATAATACTTTGTCCTACTTTAATATTACCGAATTTGTATTTGCAGATTATGTTATTCTTGAATATGTCAGCTAGTTGTTTTTATTTTCAATTGAGTTAAATAGGACTACTGATTATTTACTATTGTTTAATTCCACTTTTGTTTAAGGACGAGGAATTGTCACAACAGAAGAGATAAAACAAGGGGACTATGCACTTTATTACGCGGGAAAAATGAAGGACGCGTGTTCCTTCGAGGACGACTCTTACGTATTCGAGTTAATGTCACGGAGGAGGACACTATGGTAAGTATAATATGTTTTCGAAAATGTACAAATTAATAGATTTATATTTTCAAAATATGAAGGCTTTTAAACATTTGTAGAGATGTTTGAAAAAAAAACAACCAAAGAATCAAACTCCCTTTTAATTATAGTTCAACATGACAGTATATTATTAGCAAAAAATGAAAACTTTGCGTTTTATTTCTTTTTAGGATTGATGCTTCTGTGGACAATGGTTGTTATGCCAGGCTAATTAACGATAATCATCAATCCCCAAATTTAGTTGTCAAACTTGTTAATGTGGATGGGGTGCCTCATGCTGCATTCTCTGCGGCAAGAAATATTGAAAAGGCGAAGAAATTGAATACAATTATGGTGGACCCAGTCACCAGTATTGGTGGAGAAAGGTAATTAATGCATTCTTAAATAATAATAATAATAATAATAATAATAATAATAATAATAATAATAATAATAATAATAATAGCACGGTAGAATAAAAAAAAAAAAACTTCGGTTTTACCATGACATTTGAGAATGATAGGGATCTGCTGAGGTGATATAAACATAGAAAATCACATTACTACCTGTACTAAAATACTTAAAAGTAAACGATGCACACACATCGTTGCACTTTCAAATATTTAAGAAAAAGACTTGCACTGTTGGTTTAATTTTTATAACCATTAAGCAAAGATAAATGTTTATGTTTAATGATTTATATGTGAAAAAAAGATTTAGGTGTGAAAAATTATATTTTACAAGTGGTGATAAACTGAAGTAGTAGTTTCATCTTTAGTTTTGTTTAATGCTTTTTTCTTTTTAAACAACAAATTCAGAGTTTTTATTTTCCAGCAAAACCCTTCTGAAAGTTATGCAACAGGTGAGTGGAATTAGATAAGAACAAAATAAACATAGTTTCCTCCAAATGTGATATTACATTATTCCTTTTAGTCTTGATTGCACATTATGGTAAGATTTAAGAGGCTGAAGAAGAATTAAGAGTTTGAGGTTAAAAGGTCTTTTTATTCTTATTCAGAGATTTTCATCTAATGTCTAATGTTCTCCATAACCTGGGCTGGGATTAAATCAAAACTTTGACCCACCCGATAATAGAAAACTACAAACCTGTACTCAGTGGCAGCTTTATTTTTTGCTAGATGCTTATTTCTTCTACTCATAAATATAACTGCTATCAAGTACTTGTTTGTAGTTTGCTATTAGTGGGTGGGTCAAAGATTTGATTTAATCCGGCCCCTTGTTCTCTTTTGACAACTTAAATATTATGATGATTAACATGTTTTTTTTAAATAAGAAAATCAGTCAACAGTCAACAACTAATCTCTGAAGCATCAGAAGTGATTGCAGCACAAGGAAAAAACTTTTAGTTTCCATCATTTTTGGAGTGTTCAGTGTCCATTTCAATATTTTGAATGCTGAACACAATATATAAGAACATAACCAAGTTAAATGTAACCAAGTTGTACCTTCTCTTATTTTAAATACAAGTTGTACATTAATTAACATTAATGGTCATAGATGTCCCTTTTAAAGTTTAAAAAGATTTACAGAAAAAAAAAACATAAACTGATAACTCACAGTTACCGGAATGATTTTGGGAATGGTTTAAGTTGATCCTAATTCTGAGTGATTGTAACAGGGCGAGGTGCCCTGTACATTTGTTTTCTTTTAGATCGGGGTCTCCCCCTCCGCCCTGTGCAGTGTATTTTGTATTTGTTTTGTTTATTGTATTGTATTTATATGACGGCGTAGCCGTTTGTTTGTTTTGTTATTATTTAGTAGCGTGGATGGGTAGCCCCATCCACAATACAATTAGTGAACTCGTGCAGAAGGTGGCCATCTCCCGAATTAATGAGGTGATTTAATTTGTTGCTAATCGGGAGATGGTCACCTGTTGTAAAAAGCCTGCAGCTCTCCAGCTCGGGGTGGGTGTCGTAGGAGCGGAGAGAGCGAGAGTGGAGAGAACTGAGAGAGGAGAGAACTGAGAGAGAAACGGTAAAGGATAGGAACAGTGAAGGCAATCTGCCCAGCCTGACCTATTCCATGTGTATTTCTGTGTTCGTGATTTGTTTATGTTTAAACCTTTTATTTCGCTCGGTGAGCAAAGTGTGGTTTTTTGTTTAAATATTTTATTTATGTTGTTGTGCTGAATAAAAACGGCACAGCCTTTACCTGCAGTACTTCCCTGGTGTCAGTTTTCCTTCCTGCGTCTGCCTGACGTCAGACCACTCAGTCACCCTGTCACAGTGATATATACAATTTGATTTAGATCTTATGTCACATGGCAATTCTTTCATCCTAGCATGTGATGTGTCCATACACTAGCATTTCATATGCAGATATTAGTGTCTCCCTAATATACATTTTTCAACCAAAAGTATACGTCATATTTGGTTTTATATTACGGTTGGTATTGAATGTATTTTTATAATATACATAACAAACTGTAAATATTTTAGGTAAAAGTTTTCAAGGGGGTGTTCATTTCTTAAATATTTACAGAATTTTTCTGACTTCCAGTTTTAGCGGACGAACAGTCAACTCAATCAGAATCTGTAGGAAATGGCATAATCGCTGAAACTTCCCAAGTCGATCTCAGAAGAGACAGCAGTTCTCAACAAAAAACTATTGTTGCGAGTGGTGAGTTTTAATTTAGTGGTCTTTTCAGTATACTTGTATCTATTGTTATGTTTTGAATGCTAAGCATTGTGTAATAGCTGTTTTATTTAGAAAAAAATGTTGATTCTAACTGTAAATGTGATTTAAATCTTAAGTCATATGTCACCATTTCAGCCTAATGTACGCAGTCCGTATTCCATTAAGGCCTTTCAAAAATGCCTTTTTTCCCCACACTCTTCCTTTAGTTCTTGTTTCTTTCAGGTCTATTTTGTAATCTGCATGGTTTCATGTATGTATTGCAAAGTTGCACTTTTATTTGACGTCTTTTAAGTAATGTTTGTAAGAGTCAACTAAGGTTATTACCTTTGCCATTTTCTTTCCTGAACCATTACTATTTGTAGATTGTGAGTTTGAGGACTACCTTAGCAGTGGTTCCTCTTATGTGCCCGATACTGATCCAGAGATGGAGGAATCAGATGATGACTGTTTTATTCCATTGATCAAGGTGAGTGTATAAGATTTATTGACACGTCTTCATTCTAAAATGTTTCACTATACCCCCCACCCCCACACACACCTACAAACACTGACAGGAGCGGCCTGCTTGAAAGAGAGAGAGAGGGGCAGAGCCGAAGAATCACATTCATTTTTGTGATACGAAATAAGTCAGAGTCTGTCACAAAGGGGGGGAACGAGGGGGCGGGGCGGAGCGGATCTGAGCAATACACATGGTCCCTTCACCAGAGACATAACACGGACATAAACATACAAGATATTCACTATTACAATATTTATTTGCAAGCAGACCTGGGGCGCATTGGAGACTGGTGATTTATTTGAGACCGGCGTTTATATCAGATCACTAGCTTCACATGCTTCATGCTGTCATTGAATAGCCGCTAACACACAACCTTGTAGCAACATCTTAACTCAATTTAAACATTCCAGCAACTTTGTTAAAAGGTTGTGTGTCAGTGGAAACTAAGTAACAGTTTTGTTTTATGATTTCCATTACACGAGAGTAGGTGTTAAAACTTCATGCTGATTTGAACTCGGCTCTCGCCAAGATAAGCACCAACTAAGATGTAGCTTTACAGTAAACTAATGTGATCCATCTGTGTCTCCATCCATTTGCGTTTCCTTCCATATGATGATGTAGATATCCTTCTGCCTGGTGTTGATGGCTGAAGTGTAATGCTGGCTCCAGGGATCAGCTTATTTTGCCTCCCTAGCGCATCAGCACACACAACGGCTACGATGCTGGTTCCGGGGATCAACCACAGTCTCCCCAGCGCATCAACATAACAACCGTCTGGATTGAGCTAAGTAGGGTACATCTCTGGGGTCTTCAAGTGGGCACCTTTCATCCTCTGTGTTTAGTCGAATAGCCCACGACACCTCAAGAGGGCTCGACGGTGATTCTGGCGTCCCAGCATCACTCCCCTCCGTCCCCCACTCAACTCAGCCCAGCTTACTTACCCGTACATCAGCGTTTCTTTCTTTCTATTGTGCTTGAGATCCCCAACCAGAATCTTTCTGTCTCAACCACAGCCAGTTGCTGCTCCTCTCTGCTGCTTCAGATAAGTTCTTCACTGTGCGACGCAACTCTTGGCCACTAAATTTGACGTCTCTGAGAAACCAGGTTGTAGAGTGTACCACAAATCCTCGACAACCCACCTTCACTGGGTAAACCCGGACTCTCGATCCTCGTTGTTCCGCTTCAGTGGCTAGTTGAGCATACCGTAGTTTCTTCCTCTCATACGCCTCATCTACAGCATCCTCCCATGGCACTGTTAACACTACCAGATGAACAAGGCGTGCTGATCCAGACCACAAGACAATATCTGGTCGAAGGTTAGTGGTGGCAATCTCAGGTGGAAAAATAAGCCGTTGACCAACATCTGCCAGCATTTTCCAGTCTCTAGCAGCTTCCAGTTGTCCTGGGCGAGGATTGATTTTAACACCTTTTCTGGGTGGTTGTTCTCCTGGGCAGAGGAATGTTGTCTTTTATGTGTAATGTTTTGATGGAACTGGTGGCAACTTATTGGTCTTCTTACGCTTGTCTTCCAATGCAAAGGCGAAACATCGCAGCACCTGGTCATGGCAATAAAACAATAAAATAACAATAAAAAGCAATAAGTATCATCAAAAATAATGTATTGTTTGATCTCAAACTTGTACGTTGTTAATACAACAAAACATGTTAAAATACACCAAGAGGTTTGTATCTGGCCTACTTTCAGCACGCTTAAAAACTTTTATGCATTAAAAAACAAACTAAACAAATATGCATTACATGTAGGCCTACCTCAAATTAAGTTTTCTATTAGTATTATTTATTAATTCTGATAGTCACTTTCATCGGTGTCACTGATTAGCAGTTCATTACGCTCAAGCTCCTCCTCATCTTCCTCAGCTTCAATGGCAATGACAGAGACCCGGCATTTAATAGAGACCCAGCGTTTATTTACAATAATTGCCAGCAGACCCGGCGCCAGATTGGAGACAGCCGATTATTTGAGACCCGGCAATTATTTGAAGTTTTACGGTAGTTAAATTGTGTAGAACATTACCATTGGCAATTTAATTTATGATTATCCTTTTTAGTATGATTGCAGATTTAAAAAATTAATAAAATGCTGCGAACCATTGCACAATTTTTTGTGATCTTAATGTAAACTGTAAGAATAGATGCAGTTTGTTTTAAATGTAATGTTTCTCTGCAATTAAGTATACTATAGTCTTCCCTGGCACACTCTGTTTTCTTCCTGAGCAACATCTACAGAATGTCACTTGTTTTATCAAGACTGGACTACTGCTACTCTTTTTCTGGCCAGCCTTCCTGCTTCTACCATTCGCCCTCTTCAGCGTATTCAAATTTCTGCTGCTCGCCTTATATTCTCTCTGCCTCGCTTCTCTTATGCTGCTCCTCTAATTTGTACTCTACACTTGCTTTCTATTGCTGTCCGTATTAAATTCAAGACCCTTGTCCTTACCCATCGCTCTTCACCAAGCTGCTCCTTTCTACCTCCAGTCTCTTGTCTCTCACTATATCCTCTCTTGCCCTTTCCGTTCCTCTTCTAAAAGTTGATTTGTCATGCTTTCCCTCAAGTGTCCGACTGCCCGGGCTCTCCACAATTGTAGAATGAGCTGCCCATGAGCATTAGAACTGCAGTGTCTTACCACCTTTTGACACTTCCTTAAGACACATCTGTTTAGATTACACTTGTAGACCATTCTCATCTTCCCTTATACCTTAATTTTATTCACTTTAATGTATAGAGTTTTTATAGTGATGTTGTTACCCCTGTAATGTTGTGTATATGTAGAACATTGTATGTTTGTGTTTGTTAAACCATGTACGTGTCTGCTAAATAACCTAATGATGATGATGATGATGATGATGATGATGATAATAATAATAGTCATACTTGGCAAACTGCTGTAGTTACTGTTTTTGAATATGAGTAACAATAGATATACCCTTTAATAACTTGACTATTATATTTGTTATAAGTTTAATGAAATAAGTGTGTTAAAATGTCAAATACAGAAAATATTCATAATTATCTAAACCATATTCTTTATCAACAGTAGTATTGTTTTGTTTTAAATTTATATTAAAATAAAATAAAAATAAAAAGGTTTGTTCATACTGTGACTATTTCTTTTAAGCAGAGAACACTGCAAAAGGAAAAACTACACATGCAGAAATGCTCAGATGTTACTGGTATGTAAATTATCAGTATTATACCAGTCCCTTTCCTGTGTTCAGTAATTCGTTTTAGACACACATTTTCTACATTAATTTTGATTGTCTAACTTATTTTAATATTTTTCAACACAACTGGTCTTGTTTTGTCTTTTTCTGGTCAGTTTGTTCTTGTTTTTTTGACAATCAATGATTTACACAATTAAAGTCGCAGACAGAAGTATTTGGGCAGTTATAAAAAAAAAATAGGAAAAACTAAAGTGATTTCTGTAATTTCTAATAATTGTTCTGGTGAAAGATATACATTATAGCAGATACAGCCTCATAATAAAGCAACAACATATTACATAACATGCATAGAATGAAATATAACATGCAGAAACAAAGCTGATACTTTGTTTCATGATGCAAAATGTTTTCATAGATGCACTTAATCAGTCAAATTAAGCATACACATTTCAGGTATGTGTTATATCGCCACGCTTACATATCGCCAGTGTTTCTCACAATATCAAGACATAGCAAATCAACCGTTGTATATGGTGCATCTCTCCCTATCAGAATGAATGAATGAATGAATGATAATTGACGAAACAGTATTTGTAAATTTCTAAAACCTGAACTGCAGTTTGTTAACTCATGTATTAGTATTGTACTGTGTGCTTTATTTTAATGCCTACCCCAGACCTTACACTATTATCAAGGGTGGGCTGTAAAAGTAAATTGTGTAAACTTTATATATTTAATTATTTGGATTTGTTTTTCTTCCAGAGCCAAGTTCCTCAACTGCAAGATTTGAAGAAATACACAGCAATTTGTCAAGTCAGTTGTACCACTTCACTAAATATTCAGCAAACATAAACAAAAATAGTGAAAGTTCATTGCAACAAAAAAATGCAAACAAAAAGAATGATTCTGTCAATTTTACCACTGATGGTGAAGCTTTCTTGAATCAACCATCAGTTGATAAGACCCAAGCTAAAAAAGGGAAAAAACCAAAGCGGCCATGTCCCTTTTGTGAATCTTTTCAGTCAAAGCTAACAAGACATCTACAAAAAAAACATCTAAATGAAGAAAAAGTATCAGCTGCTCTCAAGTTACCAAAACCAGAAAAAGATAGAGCCTTTGATTGCTTGAAAAAAGAGGGCAAATTCAACAAAAGTCAAATGAAACAAGGTGGTGTAAAATATATTCGAGAGAGAGAGCAGGGGAATTCTGACTTGATAATGTGTGGCCAATGCAAAGGTTTTTTTGCTTGTGAGTATTTTCACCGCCATAAAGAGAGGTGTAATGAAGGGGAAAGTGAAAAGAGTGGTGCGGTTTCAATACCATTGTCATTGATTTCAACTGCAAAAGAAGAACAAAGTTTTAGAGATTGCATTTTATCAAGATTTCAAAATTATGAGGTTGGTGAGATCTGCAGGAATTATGTCATGATAAAAACAGTTGGAAGAAAGCAATATGAAAAACTCCACAGAACAAAAGATAAAAAAAACTGAAGTAAGAAGATCTACCATGAGTGATATGAGAAGACTTGGGAACTTGTATATTGCCTTCAAAAACATCGCTCACCAAGAGGGAAAGCAAGTAAGCTCTTCTGAATGTATGTTACAGAGATCCTATTTTCCAATTTTAGAACAGGCAATTGCAGAACTCACTCTGAATGAAGACGATGGAATTAAGTCTGGCCTAAAACTCGGTATAGGTTATCTGTTGAAAACAGCTGCCAAAATCGTGAAAGACACGTCCTTATTGAAGATCAAGATCAGAAAGCTGAAGGAATTGATAAATTTGTGTCAATACTAAATATGAGATGGCCTTCTGTATTTGGTGATGCTGAATATGCACTTGTGAAAAGCAGACAAGAAAAGCTTAGAAAACCTGCTCAATTCCCATTTGAATCTGACATTGAGAGGGTTAGAAAATACACAGTACAGAAAACGAAGTCTCTTTTAAATGAAGAGTACTTAATGTGGGGAGAAGGAACTTCGTGATCTTGTAGTTTCCAGACTTACTCTCTTCAATGCTCGCAGAGGAGGTGAACCCAGAAGAATGTTGCTTACAGAATGGAAAGATGCAGAATCTGGAGTATGGATTGATGAAAATGCTACTGAAAACATTTCAAATCCAGTTGAAAAGGCTCTACTGGAGAAGTACAAAATAGCATTCCAGGCAGGAAAAGGGTTGAAACACTTGGTTCCTGTACTTATTCCAAATGACTGCCTTGAAGCTCTGAGAAAACTAAGTAATGCTGACATACGAAAAGAGGCTGGTGTAAACCCATTAAACCAGTTCCTCTTTCCATACACACGAAAATCAGAGGACCATGTAAGTGGATGGCATGCTGTAAATGAGATCTGCAAGGCTGCAAAAATAAGTAATAAAATAACAGCAACAAAAATGCGCCATAGAGCCTCTACAATTTACTCAAGTCTTGAAGTCCCAGAAAGAGAGAGGGAGATATTTTACCGCCACATGGGTCACTCACTGGATATGAACAAGCATGTTTACCAATGTCCAATGGCTGTAGCTGCGATTACCAAAGTTGGTAAATACTTTGATAACCTAGAGAACAAACCATGTAAGTTTAACTTGTTACAAAATACATAATCCAATAGTTAAATATAAATTAACTGGAAAACAATACATATCTACTAAGATTATCTAAGATTTATTTGTTCTCAGATGTAAATAAAATGTTTTGGCCAAATTCTTATTTTTTAACAGTACTTAAACAGAATAACAAACTCTTGTAGTTATAAATTTTAAAAAAAGTAAATGCTGCTAATTAAATATCAGGCAAAAAGCATTTGATTTTAAACCAATCATACAGGAAATAAGCTAATTTATTCATGATTTTATTAAGTATTAAGTATAATGATTATCTCTGAGTATTCAAGAGTGATGTGATGGCAAGTTGTTTACATACAGATATATAATACTGCTTTTGTCAATATGACTCTTTTAAGGAAAAATTAAAAGCCAAGAACCACACAGACTTTTAAATGAGAAAAGTGGAACCAGTAGTGATGAAGCAGGGGATTTAGAAAGAACAGATGTAGTTAATTTTCGCACTAAGCCAGGTTTGTTATTTATGTCATTGACAATGATAAATCAAGATTCATTGTTTTTTAAGGATGTTGATTTGTATCTTTAACATCGGTACACACAGTTGTCGTCAAATGTTTATATACCCTCTGTTTCCAACAATGTTATTTACCGATGTATTAAGTGTTAACAAATATTGTTAAACTATATTTACATGTCAATGATATCTCTTGTGAGTGTGTTGAACACTCATTCGTCTTACCTAGTGGTAGTTAAACATCTGGTGAATCAACTGAGTTAGGGCCAGGGTACAAATATTTATGACTTAATCTCTATGAAGGTCAATGGAGATGGAGGCATAAATATTGGTACCCTGTGCCCTCACTAATTCACCAGATTTTTAACTACCACTTGGTAATACAAATTAATAATTCTGCATGTGTTACTTGCTCACAAGAGTATACCACTCTTTTGAATAACTAAAGAAATAAAGCCCCTACAAAATTGTCTATTTTGGAATTTTGTTCATTTTTGTATGTTTTCACCAAAACAAATTTTCTTGAAGATTATTTTTTGTTGTATAGCCTAGTTATTTTAAGATGTGGCAATTAAGAAATTAAATAGGTTCTCTCTTACTATTATTTTACATTTGGTCCTGATTTAACAGTGACTTCAAACACCAGGCCTGCTCTGTAGTTTCACTATTAACACCTTTATCAGTTGTAATTAAGATTTAGTAATGTATTAAAACAGGTATCAGCTGAATTCTTAAAGGAAAGCAGAAATTCAGAGGAAAATACAGAAAACCAGAAGCTTTACCTAGAAGTAGCTGCAACAGCAATGTTCTCTGGTGTTTCTTTCTATATAAGGCTCAGAATTTTCATGTTTTGAGCAATTACCCTGTACTGTCAATTTTTTTTAATAACTAATTTGAAGAACAAGCAAATTCTTGCTTTTTTGTTTATTTAATGAAATGCTTTTTAAACAGGGCGTAGCTACGTACAATGGAAATGAGATGAAACTACATTAGTGAAATCTCATTTTAAAGAAGTGGGTGGAGGATGACACAAAATCAGCTGCCAAGGGTTCTTTACCAGGTAAGAAAGATCTGCATTTAAAAGCCATTCTGTGCACATTATAATACTAATTAAGTTTTCTTTTGCACCTCATTTTTTTAATAAAATCAATGCCAGGGACACAGTACAAAACTGCCTCTTATACAGCTGTCTTTTCACAGAGTTAGAAAGGGATGAGCTAGGAATTGTAGCTGGCCAATAAAAGTGCACAGTCGGTGCATTATTGATGATCAACAGTCCTGTAAATTAATTTCAGGAAGCTTTGATACATTTTTACGAATTAGGAGGTCAATGGAAGGAAGTACACATAGTGGGCTCTATGTATCATTGATTTTTCATTCGTATCTTGACTTTTCGTAGGTTTTTGTGAATTTGTAGACATACCCACGATGTATTAAAGCCATTTTGACTCCTGTAACTTAGTTTTGTCACTGCTACGGTAGTTTAGCTACGACTTTGTTGCATACTTTCGTATGCAAATGTACGAATATCATTATAATGTTGAAGGTTCGCCCTTAACCTTGATGTACTGTCATTTTCTCCTGACTTAAAACTGCGGTTTGAGGCTGTTATTTTACACGTGCCTCTCACTGGCGTAGGTTCAACTGGCTGTGAAATATGTGAAACCTCCTGCTTAACATTTGCCGGGTATATAATTACTTTAAGCGCATTAAAATAATATATATATATATATATATATTGCCTACGAAATAAGTGAAAACAATGAATGGTGTTATTGCAGCTCAAATTGAACTAATTAACGCTTACGCTAATGCTATGCTATTATTTCAACTCAGCATTGGCAATACTGACAGAGAGAATACGGCGACCAAGATTTTTCAGAGCCAGAAATGTTTTTGAACATCTGTAAGATGCAGAGTTTAAATTAAAATTCCGTTTAGGTAAGCAATCAGTACACAAATTGTGTGCTTTAATACAACCTGATGTGACCAACCATACTAAACACAGTTTAGCATTAACAAGTGAAATTAAACTAATTAAATCAATGAAAGTATAGGGAAGCACAGAGTACAAACATGGTAAACTGTAGAATTACCGTGCAAATTTACTATGGTAAACCTCAATACGGTGTACTGCTGATTTTTGGGGTACAAAAATCAGCGGTACACCGTATATAGAAACAATCTTAGTTTTATTTATGCTTGCCGTTTTTGGGGAAATCTTTCTTTCAGATCTACGTTTTTGTTTGTTATCGCTGTGCCCATGGTCTTGCACTGCACATTCATTTTGTCACATTGTTACATTGTAATGTTTCTGTATTACATTCTTCATCTCATTTTAACCGGCTCATTTGAAGTAATCTGAACAGAAATTATGCTTTTTAAATGTCTAACAGCAGAGGTTAAATAATTTATTGAATCTCAAATCTTTCAGATAATCAAATTTTGCACTGATTTCATGGAAACACTCAAAACATTTGTCTTGATTAGCTGCAAAGTTAGCAACTGACTCATTGACATTGGACATAGATTAATATTAGGTTGACACTCATGTTTTGTGTTGACTTTTTGTTTCCATTTACTTTGAATGTCAAGTGTCTGTCCCGGTGAATTTATTTTGTTATTTCTTTCCATGTTTCTTTTATTAATGCTTTATGTCCATACGAAGTGTTAAATAATATTTCCAATTTTTTTTCTATTTCACTAACTAACAGGTCAATTTCGTCTGTCCAATTTCTTTTTTATTTTTTGGGCCAGTGGCATAGTTGAATCTGCAGATGCCATCGCTCGATCCAATATTTGCCAACTACTAGCACTTCTATCTGTTCACTTGCTAGAAGGAAGTTCTAAATCATGAATTTCGGTGTTGCAAATCCATTTATAATGGTATGCAAATTCTGAGCTCTCCTGTATAATGAGCAGTATGCCGTTCGTAACCTTACGGTGATATTACCAGAGCTGCTTAGTACATCGCACGCAAAAATTCTACGAAGGACAGCGGCTACAAATTCGCAGCATTTATGAACACGTAACCAATATTAGTACATAGAGCCCAGTAAGTTTAAAAACACCCTCTTATTGTAATGTTTTTTTTTTTTTTAACGTGGGGAAAAAACTGGGTAGTTTTCTACCTACACTTATCAATGTAAATTTATTTTAGTCAAAATCCTGAATCTATTCAGCCTTTATAAAGCTTTATTAATTCAAACTGAACGTAGCAAGCCTAATTACTACTATTGTGTTTTTATGGGGACATGACATACTTTTGCTAGCAACAGAACCCTTTTAATTATTATTATTATTATTATTATTATTATTATTATTATTATTATTTATCTTTTGTAGGAAGAGAGGCTGTTGTCAACTTTCTGAAGAAACACCCAAACTTCTTGACAGTGGTTGCAACAGAGACTGAGAAAATAAGAGCGGTCAAAACCAAAATTTTTAATGAAAGGAACAAACTGAGAAGAACTGTTGAAAACAAGGTTGCCAAACTTTGTCAATGGCTGGTAGAATTGTATCAGGAATTCCAATTAATTTTGACATTGTCTCTTGAGACAATAATTATAGAAAATCTGTCTCTTCAAAGGTGACTGAATTTAGAAAGCACATGCAGTACCATGAATGTGTCTGACTGCAATTAACACATTTCAGGTTTTATTATACATACACTATAATGTCTGGGTACACAGATAACCAGTGTTATCAACATGCCAAAAACACATACAGATCCCTTAATGTAGATGCATGAGCAGTGCTATGATCTTGGGCAATCTAATGTTGACAATCCACTCTGTAAATGGTCGATACAATAAACTAATGTAAACAGAAGTGTCATTGGATCTGCCTATTTTTTGTCTCATGTTAGTGCCTACTTATCTGCCCACCTGGACTCAGATCACCCCGGACTGACTGCACAGTTCTGCAAGGATTGATGCCATGGGTAATCCATCGTGGAGTACTGTCCAGGGCCAGTCGTACGGTGTCCATTTTAGGACATCCTCAGACGACAGTTAGGAGTCCTAGGCAGTACAACACTTGGCAGGCAAGGTTGCAACGTTACAAAGGGCAAGGTATGACCACAAAACATGTTTCAACAGTGGTCAAAGCGGAGGTCAAGGCTCACCCAGTTAGAGAATTAAATATGTTAGGCAATGGATTAAGACTTCTCACCTAAAAACAAGAGAAAGCAACTGTAGTTATGTTGCTACTAGCTATGCTACAGAAAAAAGGACAGCGACTAATAGTAGATACTAGTAGATACTTACGTTTTTAATTTAGGACATTTAGTTCAGGTCAATTTTTAAATTATTTTTTTTTAAATTGCAATTTAATGCAATAAACAGTGGTCAACTGCTATTTTTTATTAATTTATGAAATGTTACTTTAAATAGCTGTTTTAAAACAAAGCTTAGTGTAATTTTAAATACGTTTTTACTGTCAACCAAATGATGGTTTCAGAGTAAAAAAACGTAGGGAGACAGCAATAGGGAGACACTTTGATTATGTCTTTACCCTTTTAAACTTTAATGTATCTTAATCCAAAAACTGAAAACATGCCTTTTATAAACTTATAAAATTCTATTAACATTATATTAGAGATGTTATTTTGAAATATACACAACTGGCTCCTTTAGGTCTATATTTCACTCTCGGTCTCCATAATGAAGGTTACAGTGTTTATATATATATATATATATATATATATATATATATATATATATATATATATATATATATATATATATATATTTTTAAAGTAGCTAACCCACATTCTTCTTTTTTTGCAATGCATTTTTATTTTGTTCCAGTTTAAAATAATATGACTGAATTAATCAACACTAACACAATTAATATAGTTTAAACACAAGACAACCAACTTTCAGCAGTCATTCCAGGCAGTCCCCTGTGGTCTGTTCTTTGAGGCACAAGATAAAAATGTATTATTATGTAAACAAAAAGTTTAATTAAACTTCTTTGTGAATTTTCCCAATCTGTGTTAAGTCATTGCTTCAGACACAATATTGTTATGAATAAAAGGTGAATACAGGTGCTAATGTCTCAATAAAAAATTAAAAAAATGAAAATTGGTTTTGGGTGATCAATATACTTTCAGCAGAAAGTTTTTTTTGTTTGTTTTATTAACAAGTATGTCATAATGATGACTTTGGTGTAATGATGTTTTGAAGGGTAGCAGGTATCCACTGGTGTACAGGAGAGAGAAAGAGAGACTGGAGGTTGAGGTTGCCACGCAGATTTATTTTTAAACAAAGAAAATCATCTGAACATACAACTATAGTGTACAATAAAGGAAATAAAACACTTTTAAAACAGTTACAAATTAAAGGTTGACAAACAATGGCTAAACGCTACCTCCACTATAAAGAGGGTCCTGCTGCAGAAACCTACTGCGCTATACAAACTGAACTGTGGTGGGATTAGAATCCCCTAAATGAGTCCCTACCTGTGCTTCACTCACTATATACTCATGGTTGTGAGTCCTTGGTCTTACAAAGAAAAATAAAAAAACAGACTTCTTTTTAAAGCATGTGGCTGAGGTTAACTGACGATCAATCCATCAATTAATGCTCAACCACATTCCGCACAAGGCAGGGTTTTGAACCCCATCCCTGCCCATTTTTTTCAAAATACACAGACTTTATTTACAATTCAGTTATTCTCCTGCCGGCTTGTCGTTGCTCTTCCTTCTCACATTCTTGGTCCCAAAGAGGAAGGTAAAATTCTCTATGTACCTCACATATATTATGCAACATGCAACATGCAATAACTATATTCAAAACCAAAGCGATATCAATATCACACTGCTTAATAATCTACGCCATCTCCCTTTTAGTCGACCAAAAGCATTCTATACCACCATACGGGCTGAACTGAGGCAATGATTGAAAATTCTTTCTTCATTTGATTCTGTGTTGCCTTGGAATCCTTTCATTAGCTAGCTTCGAAATGTGACTTTTCAACCAAAAAATAAATAAATAAAAAATGTAGATTTATGGATGTATATAAAAGAAACAATGGTATTTATGCAAGATACTAAATTATGTTGACCATATAGCTCCTGATCACTGATGTTAAAACAGGCAGATTCAATGTTCAAAGGAGTAGACGTTGAGCCTCAAACCATTACTAAAGAAAACTAGAGTTGCGAGCAACTTTACGGCTTCCAAGCAGTTATCGTGAAATTTAAACACATTGGTTACTATAAATGAAGAGTAATCATCACAACTGTGCTAACTGTCAATTTTGGCCCACATATTGGAATTATTGGTTAGTAGGCAATTTAAATTTTATTTGGATGCACACAAAATTCTAAATAGTATGCAGTCATACAGACTTTGAAAATAATGCATATAAGAGGCTAACATTGTTCTAAATTCTAGATCGCTCTTTGTTTGAGTTTGTGTGCGTGTGTGTGTGAGCGTGTGGTGCCCTATTCTTAATTTTGCAATATAAAATAAAGTCTACAGCATGTATTGGTTTTTGTATATTTTAATGCCACTATCATTTAATGTGCATTCTTTTTAAAGCAATAGAAAGTGATAATAGTGTAACAAATGGCTATCAGGGATGTCTGGCAAATACACAATTCACCATATATAATTGTCAGCAAACCGCTACTAGGACATAGCATATGCACGATTCATGAGTAACACCACTCGAATCCTATGCCGAGGAATTATAAACAGGACAGAGGAGAGAAGAAGCTGGAACAGAACCCAGAGAGACAGTAGAAATGGAGCATTTATTGTGCTTTGCAGGTAATAGACCTTTTGGAGAATTGGCTAATATACAGAACAAATTATTTCATAATAAATCATATCCAAAGTTATAGTATAGCACTCAATAGTTAACCATCTGGGCCAACAAACATTATATCCGGCTGAATCAAAAACATCATATTGCACACTTGATAAACTCATTATAGTTTGCACATCAATAGTAATTATTGCACATCAATAGTAGCCCAGTTATATTGCACACCGTAATCATGTATATTACACATAAGCCAGTTATATTGCACACCTTGGTTAATCATGTATATTGTGATCAGTGAAAAAAAAAAAAGCCATAAGTATTTTAAATACACTGGCTGATTCGTTGCCAGCTATTGAGGATTTGCGATTGTGGTTTTATCAGTTTAGTCTTAATATAACTATGAATGTAGTTATGAAATAATAAAAATAAAAAAAAACACAGACGCCGTATAAGTACAGTATACCTATTCACTTGAATTCCGTATGTAGATACTACTGAATCAGACACTATTTGTAAATTATATTCATGGTAGCTTTAATAAAACGAGTTTGTTCATAAGTTTTACAAACTGTGTATAACTTTTATTTAGAGACTTTTAATTTTTCCATTGACTTGTCAACACATTGTGGAGGTAGGTTTATACTAGAAACACTTTAAAACACATAAATAACCAAACGAATATCGTATTAAACATAATTTATATATTAATAAGAATAGTCTGTCAGCCTACCTCCGAGTAGATCCTGTTGCTGCCACAGCGCTTCCCCCACCCCCCAGTGGGTACTGTTGAATTGCAACTGAATCGGACCTGATTTATCTCTAAACACAGCCCTATAAATGCAACTTAATATTATTAAAATTAACGGTTGAACGTATCTGACATCTGCCATATATTGACCTATATTATTAATTATAAAAGTCAGTCAATCGAAATCGCTCAAGCGTACAGATGGAAAATGTGGACGTGAAATGTGTATGTTTTCATCTGCGGTTCACGTTGAGCTGCTAAACAGCGATTAAATAATTATACACAGTGTTTTAGAGAATATTTACTGTATAGTAAAATGTCCGTTTTTGGGGAGGATTCGCTGTGAATAGCCGTGCGGTCTACTTTACAATTCTATTTGATAGAGCAAGCGATTACTTACCAGACCAAATGAGCAAGATGGGCTGAATGGCCTCCTCTTGTTTGTAAACTTTCTTATGTTCTTACTGTGTGTGAGTATGTGTGCAGTTATGTGAAGCCAGCATATCTACGAGGATATTTTAATTAAACAAACAACATTACGCAGGGTTTTTTTTTCCCCAGTGGGTACTGTTGAATTGCAACTGAATCGGACCCGATTTATCTCTAAACACAGCCCTATAAATACAACTTAATATAATTAAAATAAACGGTAGAACGTAACTGACATCTGCCTTATATTAACATTCTCACAAAATTATACTCATGGAAGCTTTAATAAAACGAATTTGTTCATAAGTATTACAAACCGCATATAACTTTTGTCTCGAGACTTTGAATATTGCCATTAGGTTTTTTTTTTTCCGCGTGGATGCAGCTGCAACAGTTCTTAAAATAATGTTTTCTTAGTTTACAGTATGTGTCTCTGTACAGTGTACTGTGTGTACATGTGAATTAATATAATCATTTCCACTGTAATTGTTACATGAGTTAGTAAAACTTCTTGCTAAACATCAGGAAAAAATGGCGTTTTAGAAGTATTCTTTCTATATCTTGTTGACTGTACCATGTTAACAGCTGTCCCCAGTGGTGGGAATGTGTCATTTCAGAGTGAAAAATTGATAAAACTGGCATGTCACCCATATTGATTGGCTCATGGCGGTCATGTTTGTTCATGTAGGAACTTTTCCTGACTATTTTTTTTAGAGGACAGTACAAAGATAATGTATAACCAAGATTCACATCAATCGGCCAAAGGGCTCATGAGGAGTTGTTGTTTTAGCGTTTCACGCAAAATCCAACATAGCTGCCACACCATGTGACCGATCCATTTTTCCTTAAGTAGAATCAATCGTGGACATGAGCGCACTATGTACAAAATTGTTCACAGCTGTACTATTTACCGTTCATGAGAAGAAGACTTTTGAATATTGTCCAAACTTTTCATTAAATCCAAGATGGCTGCCACACCATGTGACCAAAGGCCGCCATATTGACCACGACACAACATCACATAGTCCTCTACATCCGTGTCAAATTTTGTGTGTTTTGGTGCAGCCGATAAGAAGTTATACGCAGTTTTATAGCCAGTTGCGTATGTTGATGATGTCATGCAGCGTGGACGCCATGATTTTCACAGTAGCAACTTGAACAAGCGTAATAGATGACCATACTGAGATGTTTTATTCCAATTTTTGTTTCAATCGGATAAGCGGCAAAGAAGATATTTGAATTTTGATGATTTTTTATTTTTTTTGGTAATTTTATGACATTAATCAATGTGGTTGCCAAACCACAGAACCAATCAGCTTCATATTAACAACAGTTAATCATGGACTATCCCTCAACATGTATAGCAATTTTCAGAACTCTGCAGTAAGCGGTTTCCGATACATAGGCGTTTTAACAAATTCTGCAAAATCCAATATGGCTGCTGAACCATGTGACTTGCGCAAATTTGCTGAATATCACTGACTATCATCCATAGGCATCTACCAGTGTACTGAATTTCGTGAGTTTTTGAGCATGTTTTGGCAGAAAAAATAAATAAATAATAATAATCCTAACAAAAACAATAGGCCTCCCCAGCCTACGGCTTGGAAGCCTAAAAAGCATACCTCTCTTGGGAAAGGATATCTATTGTGTGTTTCTTCTGCAAGAATATACAAATCAGAGTTTTCTAATACTCTGGCATCGTGGGTCTTTCCTGGCCATCCCACATAGGTGTCTATAAAACTGAGAAACATTTTGTCTTGTTACAATGAGCTATATGAAACTGAGTGACCACTTACCTGCAAAAAATCCCCAAAGTGGTAAGTAGACATGCCATTTTGGATGAAGAACAATTAAATGAACTGGAAGATAGCAAATAAAAATCTTTATACTCTGGTTGATTTACAAAATAAGTTTAATCCATGTGTACATTATTAACTTTTTGTTATTTGTCACTAGTGAAGCACATGTCTCCAAAAATAACGTTACATGTTACTTTTATTTTAAATATATATTTCTTATTTTTATAGTGTCAAATGTTTTATTTCTCAACTTACCAAAACTTGTGGTCCACTACTGCCTGCAAGATAACCGAGTACCCTCACTTTCTGTTATAGTAATCGGCTGAGCTGTGTAATGGGGCGATAACTGGCATGTGTGACCTGTCTATTGCTCCGGCACACTTGCAGGAATCATCTTTTTCTAAAGACTTCACTGGTGTTGTCTAGGCTATGCCTCGCTGGTAGCCTTACATATTTTCTATATAAAACATTTTTGATAGCTTTACATGCTTCACACACAAGACCACATAATGTGGATATTTCAATGCCGAAAATATTAGAAACTGTCCGATATTCACGTGGTAATGCACTCACTATCCAAAAATGTTGGGAGTGTTTATTTCCAAACACCATGTTGGCGTTCCATTGCCCAAGTCGAGCATTCACATGAACATCCTTTATATATAGCAAATACCAGCAACACGCTGCGTTTGCCTGAAGAGCTGGACTCTATTTTAAATATATTGTATTGCTTTCTTTGCAATAAAATATGAGACCTACATTGTGCCTAAAGTTGCTGCAATTTGACATGTTGTTTTATTGTATAACTGTAAATTAAAAGCAAGCAAAATGCAGCCAAATTTACTTCTTTGGCAAACAATGGTGCCATGTTGTTTTGTGATTTTGTTTGGTTTCTGTTGCCATGAAAACGATCTGTTGACGGACAGGTTTGAAAGTTGTACTCACTTGATCCCTTTGGCTGTGTGAAAAGGTTATGACGATATTATACCGGCATATATTGTGCAATTGTGTGCTTTGTGAATGGGTATTTAAAATATTTGTTTAAACGTCTCTGAGATGGCTCAGTAGCTGTATTTGTGTGAAGGTTTTGCATCACCCTATAGAATTAACAAGTTTTGATTCATAAAGTCAAATGAAACCTGCTAAATAATCTTACGTTAATATATTGAATTACATACCGCTTTGTAGTTTTCTATATACTTAATGAAAAACTTTTTTTTTTTTAAATGTGACATTTCTAAATCTATCATGAAACAGTGTACGACTAGTATGGCTTCCAGTAGAGCTTTGCATTGGCATTTTGTAATTTCTTTGATTACATGATAAAAATTCTAAATTATGTTCATAAAATTCTATGTGACACAAAAAGTTTGGCCACAGCTGTACTATTACCTTAGGAATATAAGGTTTTATCTGAGCAGAGTATGTTGGAGTCCAAGGTGTTTATGGCTCTCCTGCCAGCAACCAAAAGTATTCAGGATAATAGGGTTTTTAGTTACAGTATTGTGAATATTTGTTTTCCTAAATCAAGAGTTGGCAACCTTTTTGTGCAAAAGAGCCAAACTGAATGGAGATTTCAAGCAAGTGGTCTGCAAAAAAAAAAAAAAAAGATTTGAGTATTGTACTTACAGTGCACGTCTTTGATGTGACTTCTGCTGCTGCATCGTTTGGCTCATTTCTTTGAAGTCTAGTTCATAGCTGGTCAAGTTTAGCTTCATGCCAGCATTCAGGCTGTTAATCTTGAATGCAAATTGTTTTTGATGTGATTCAAGTGGGAGAATGCCTGTTTGCACATATAGGTAGAACCAAACATAAGAGAGCAAAACTGACATTCTTCATCGTGCCATATGTAAGTGGAATTCCGAGTTTGCAGAATGAGGTTATCTTTGCGCTCCAGTTTCTTCAAATCACTCCATTTGTGCAGTTTTGATAGTTCTGCGCATTGCCGAGCAAGGCTTTCCAGATTTGAATTTAGTGTGAAACTTTTCAACCCAAATGTCTGACTCCTTGAAGTCGGCAACTTCAAGCTCCAAATCTCCAGAATCACCGTCAAGTCCAGCGCTTCCACACAAGTTGCATGGGGATGAATCATAAACTTGAACAAAGATGTAAACGCACATCTCAAAGTTAATCAGTCCACTGGTCTTGATATCTCTGATGAACAGATTAAATTTGGATGCAAAAACTGCCTGCTGTAGAGACAGGGTGGTGTGCCCTTGAAGTTTAACATTAAGTTGATTCAAATGATCTGTAATGTCCACAAGATAATAACACTTGAGAAACCAGTCACAGTCTGAAAGTTCAGGATGTGTAACACCTTTAATTTCTAGGAATGTCTTTACTTCTTTTAAGCCGGCAGCAAAGCGAGCTAAAACTTAGCCACGTGTCGCAGGTGAGGGGTGGAATAATCCAATACCCCCTATAAGCAATACCGCCAGACTACACCACCTTATGTTTATAGAAAATAAGGAATTCTAACCTATTATAATTGGTTTCTATTTGTTTGCTTTTTTTACAGACAGATTCAAGGCATCCATGGAGGGAGACAGCAAACAGCCCACCACTCACACCAAGGAGGACAGTAATTTAAATAGTTTTTATTTGAACAGACTCGCTTAAAAACTCAACACAATGATTTGGTATAAAATTACAGAATAAAATAAAGCAATAGTTACACATTAAACAGTTAATTCCCAATCAATATTGCACTTGCCCTGGCTGGATCATCGGTAGAGGATGTGGTTCCAGTCTCCTGCCATCCCAATTTGAACTGCTCAATTACCCCTTCCCCAACAGGGGGCGCCACTCCACCACCTAGTCCGAGCCGCCAGACTAATAGCCTCTAGTCCCTCTCTATTGTTCCCCAGCTGGCCGGGAAGTCAGTCGCTACTCCCCCTCAGGTTCAGAGTTGTTTGGGTATTGCACAGGTTCCCAGTTCCTTAATAGAGGCAAATAAAGGTGGTACATTTACTGTGGAAATTTAGCAACAATTTGTCTATCCGCATAAATACAAATAAGTTAGCAAAAACTATTACATTTATTAAAACATGAATGTGATTACTAAAAGCACCACTAAATTACTTCTCCTATAATGCTAATTAGGGTCCAATCAGTAGCAACTATATATATATATATATATATATATATATATATATATATATATATAGCAGCAATATATGGCAATAGCCTAAAGACACTCAATTATGACATGATGTAGCAGCAACAGCAATACATAGAAGGTCTGCAGCTATAAAAGGAAAACCAATTAGATTAAAACATTTAAAAAGCATAAGTGATAATACTAATCAAATAATAATCAACACATTTGTTACCCGTGACACACGGGACAGCTAAAGTACATTGTTGTGCATCAAAAGTCCTGGATACACGCAATCCACTTCTTCCAGCAGGGACTGGAATTTACGGTAATTGAGGGCTTGGGCAAGAATCCAATTGACAATAAGCTCTACCAATGCCATTATATCACAAAGTTCTACTCCATACGACAGGGCACAAAGTGTTTCCTGGTGCGTAATACAGTGAAAGCTTAAAATGGGACGTTTCTGTTGTTCTAACAAAAGAGCAATGAATCCCTTGTTTTTCCCCATCATGCTGGGTGCACTGTCAGTACACACTGAAACTAAGCTTCCCTAACTGGATCTGCTTCTTACTAACAAAATCCAGCACAGTTTTAAATATGTCTTTGCCCCTTGTTTGAATTTTCATTGGCAGAATTGCAAGCATTTCTTCTTATACTAACTTGCCACATATATATCGCCGGAGAATACATTGTTGTGCAACATCAGACATCCGTTGACTCATCCAAACCAAATGAAAAATATGTAGCAGAACTTATATTTTCTATTTGCTGCTTGTCAACCTGATCCACCATTTTCACAGCTCGATTGTCAACTGTTTTTGCAGATAAAGGCATATCTTGTATTTGCGGCAAGATTTTGTCTTTGTTGGGGAATTCTTCAAATAGCTCTTTGGCTATATGAAGCATACATCTCTTCACATATTCACCATCAGTGAAAGGCTTACCTTTGCAAACAATATCTAAAGAGCCTGCAAAACTTGCTGAATTTAAACCTTTATTCAACCATGCCAGTAGTTTACTTGGCCCTGCTTTCATTTTTCTTTGCAGCTCCTCACAGGCCTTTTTCCACGCCTCACCTTCTGGGTATTTCGCTGCAAATGCAGCATGTTTTGTGAGAGATGTTGTTGTAAATTTGATTATGAGACAAAGTAGAAATCCTGACTTTTCCACAAAGGCTTTCATATATTCTATTCCAGCTGAAAAAAATTATATTTCTCATCCACTTAAAATTTAACAGAAAGCCCTTGAATCCCGCATGCAGGTACAGAGCAAACAAGAGAATGTTTTTCTTTGGGAATGGTTTAAACAGGCTTGTGCTAGTAAGAGGTAGATTTTGTTGAGGCATTGTTGTGTCTAAAGTTTGCTGAGGCATTACTGTGCTTATTATACTGTGTATGTATAGTAATAAAGTTTTTTTAATGTTCAAGTAGTGTTTGTCATTTTACAGTATTAGATTTTTTACAGTAACTGTACAATTTTCCTGTCTCAAGTGACACCAGATTGTATAGGTTTTACTATATCTAGAGAAGCACTTGTTAAAAATGTAATGCAATGAGCATGTCAGTGACATTTATCAAAATTTCAGTTATCCGTAACATAATGTTTATCGCCATGAACCAAATCTTTTTTTTTCACATGGGATAGTTAAGCACAATGATCGTTTCAGGATGAACAATATGTATTTGTTGCCCATCTAAAGCTTAGCACACTATACCTACACAATTTAACCTACTGTATACACAATGCATCTATCAAACAATTTGCTGCTTAGACAATTAAACACTTTAATTGAATTATAATGTCAGCCAATCTGTAAAAAGGGAGCATTTGTCTTTTTAAAGATTCAGATTAAATTACTTCCCTCAGCAGCAATTTGCTGGAAAAGCTGATCTTTTGGTGTGGTTTATTTGAGCAAGTCTTAAGATGATAAATTCTGAGCAGTCAGAAGGCAGTACCTGTTGTTTATTTTTATCCAGCAAAATGCAGTCTGTCATCTCTAAAACAACATATTACCATTCACGGGGCGGAGCAAGGCCAACTGCTGTAATATTTAGCATATAAAATTAGTAACATATATAAAGAGAGACGCTCCTTCCTTCGAATGCCCTACGCATATAAAGGGGGGTTCCGTCTTTGAGGAGACCCGACAAACAGGAGGGGGGGGTCACTGTCTCTGAGATGATCCAACATACGAAGAGGGGTCACTGTCTCTGACATGTCCCGACATACAAAGAAGCTCGTGAACCAGAAAGAAAAAAACATTGATTAGTAATATTAACACATAAAAGCGGCTCTGGCTCTTCAATGGCCCAACATATGCAGTAGGAGACCCAACAAACAGGAGAGGGGTCACCGTCTTTGAGGAGACCCGACAAACAAGAGGGGTTCTGCTGCTTGGGGCCCTCACATAAATAGAGGCATCAGAACCTGAAAGAGAAGAAGACAAGGGATCATGCATGCTATTGGAGGGGTTTGGCCAGGGGTCCCCTCTGACTCACGGAGAACCCTCCTCTAAGATGTAAATGAAGCGCAGCTTAACAAAGGGTCGGAGAAAGTGGAATCACTAACCCCCCAAAGGATGGACCCTCGGCTCCCAGCTGAAGACGTTTATGTGAAGAAAAAAGGAGACCCACCAAGGCATATAGAAAAGAAGAGAGAAAACATTTAACACAAAAAGAAAGAAAAAGCTTAACATGACACAGGGTTTAGTAACTGTACCCTACTGACTATGTGAATACCCGCCGCACAGTGAAAAGGAAAACCCCCCTTTAATTGTCTTTTCTTTTCTTTGGAGGAAACCTTTGGTGGCCCAGGGGCATAGGTCGTCCCCAATCCGGACATACTAGACTTTGATATTTTTCATTAGATGCTGGTTAATCTTTGCTCCTGCTGCTGAAGTGGCTGCCCTGATTCTGAATGAATGAGGAGTGTAGAATTGCGGTGGAAGACCTGCTCTGGAAACCAAGGTGGAGAGCTGGAAGAAAACCAGTGTCTTGAGACAACAGACACGCTTGCATTGATGAATAGGGGGTTGGAAGGAGATTTGGGTTTATGTTCTGTAATGTATTTCAGCATGGAAGTATATGGGCATAGAGGAGAGTCAATTTTTGAAAGTTGAATACATTGTCCTTGCCGAAGCTGATCTGTTTTTGAAATGCATAGAAAGAGAATAAAATGGAAATCCAAAATATGTGTAAGGTCACTGCAGCGAATACCCAGAGTAGGAAAACTGGAAATAGAAGAGACTGTATATACAGAGCATCTCAAAAATCCAAAAAATGCAGAAAGGCATAATGCTTCCATTGTTGAAGTCCAAGTTATTTGCTGTTGATGGAAGAGTAAGTAGACGAGATATAAATGTCCTCCCTTGGGGAATAATACAAGTTGAAGTGACCCAGCAATGAAAGCAGTGCGCGTTTTCTGATTGTTTTACTGATCTGAAAGTTCTGAATAAGAAAACAAATGTGATTGAGTTTGGACTCAATCACATTTGTCCAGTATGATTCCTAGAAATTCCAGAGAATGAAGGGCGCCTATTGTTTTTTCCTCTGAGAGCAGGATGCCAACTTTTAAAAAATAAATTCTTAAGATTAGTAATTGCTTCTGCTGGCAGATCTGATGGAGGGGAGATCAATAGAAAGTCATCAAGCAGGTGGAGCAGAAATGGAACATGGTAGGCATTGAGAAGTATCCAGCATAATGCTTCTGACAGGGTGTCAAATATCTTCGGGCCGCTGCAGCAGCCGAAAGTTAATTGAGTGGCAAAGTAAAACTTCCCTTCCCAGCATATACCAAACATGGCGAAGAGAAGGATGGATTGGCATTACTTTAAATGCATCTGATATGTCTGCTTTTGCTAGCCAGGAACCACGACCTGCTAATTTAATTGAGTGAATTGCGTCTGAAATAGTGACATAATGAAGAGAAAATTGATCTTGAGGAATAAGTGAGTTGGTGCTGCTGATGCTTGAACTCTGTGGTGCTGATAAATCAATGATAAGATGCTTTTTTCCTGACATTTTCTGAATTGCTCTGCCAATAGGATTAATTCTATAGACTGGAAAAGGAGGAGCTAAAAATGGGCAGACTATAAATCCTTTTTTAAATTTATTTTTCAATGAGAGATTGAACTGACTGGATCTTGATTAGCAGAATCAAGATTTTTGCTTTGAAAGGAGGAAGAAGGAATTTGACTGAGACCGGATGAAAAAACGTTTTTTAATCCATCAGTTAAGTAATTGGTGAAATTGATGTCAGGATGATTTTTTTAATTTATTACATAATGCCAGAATGTTTATGGGAGTGGTGACTATGAGCATCGGAGAAAGTCACTTGTGATTTAAAGGGCAGATTGAGTTGGAGTGAGCATCTCCACAAGTGCTGCACATGTGAATGAAATTACATTACCTGTTTGAACAGAAACCGGTGTTGAAGTAATTGCAAATTTGCCTTCCTCCTGCGAATCTGATTCTGCGCCTGTATTTGTCTCGTCTTGTGGATTGATCGGGAGGAATTGAAGAATGTATAGGATTGGGAAATGAGGATCTGTTTGAATAATTAGAAGTGGTACCAGGTGCTGCTTTATAAGTTGATGCTATAGCAGCCTTAGGGCAAAGGTATGTTGAATGACAAAATGTTTTGCTGAGTTTTTAAATTAGTAGCACGTTTCTGAGCTTTTCTTGACTTTTCTTCTGTTGTTAAGGTGCTGCCATAATTAGGATGTTTGGTTGTAAAATGGCGATTCAAATTGTACTCTTTGAACACAGCGATTCTCTCCTGAAAAATAAGGCATACAGCATTTGAGTCGATGTTTGTGAAAAAATATTTCTCAATCCACTCTTTTTTGAAAACCCAACACTCACTGTCCACTTTTCTTTTGTTTGAAGTGGTCATTTTTCTTCACAAAGCATAAAAACAAAACCCTAACTGCTGCAATTCAAACAACTGTTTCTGAAGCTTGCACGCATTCTGGCATAAACAATTTTGACTGTTACTTAATTAAACCCTTATAAAAAATTTTTTAAAAAAAGAACACAAAAAATGTTTAACAGAACAGACCTACTACAGTAGCAGGTGCAGCTTAAAGTGTGTCTGGGTTTCTGATCGCATTACATCAATTCCAGATTTTTTAAATCCTTTGATGGAAATGGAAATTTTTTCAATCAAATTGGCTTCATCACTCCCATTCGCATACCAGTCTGCCAGATGTATATGTACTGCTTGAAACAAATGAGAAAGAATATCCAGGTGGATTTATCTTTTAACTCATTGATAATCTGACTGTAATACCGTCTGCAGCAAAATATCCCCTTTTTGTACTGGACAGTGCAATCTTTAGCACAAATATTTCTGATTTTTAATGCAGCTGGTGTTTTCTTTTTACTGAAAACATTTTAAATAAATCGTGCAGCTCTACGCAATGTGTTCAATCATTAACCGGCTGTTAGTTCCTAAATGTAAAAAGGTAGTGCATCAGTAAAGCAAATGTTTGCTGTGTTGTTTCTTAAATGCCAAAACAAATATGTATATTTACTAGGGCTGTCACTCGATTAAAAATGTTGATCCGTTAGATTTATGGGCATTAGTTGATTAATCGGTAGATTAATCTGTGCACATTTTTAATAAAGTTAACAATCTTATAGTGATATTATAAGCCCAATGTGAATTTGGTCTTTTTAAAACCATTTTTATTATTATTTGTATTTAGTAAATGTAACAAATGTTACCTTTCCATCCTATCACCCTAATAAAACAGATTTAGGGACCTGATAAATGTTCCCCGCTGGATTTTACCACAGCTTACCCCACAGCTCTGGTTACAATGCACACGAGTAACTTCGCAGATACATGTTTGGCAATCATTTAAATCAACGTAGATAAACATTACAGTTCCAAATACGTATATACATCCGTAGCACACAATCACCAATCCTTGTACAAAACAAGACAATTATGATTTTTACACAACTTTAACCCCTTTTTATACACGCTTAAAAACACAATGTCCTACCACTTCCGGGGAGAGAGAGCGTGCTTCAAATCAGCACTTCCCTAAATAGCAGCACGCATTTCTCTCTCTACCCAGAATGCACTTTTAATGCACGATTAAATTGTAAAACAACATAATCTGCGATCAACTCTTTAGTTGATAATCGGTCCGATTAATCTGTTAATTGGAACAGCCCCTAATATTTACACAATTCTTTTAGAAATGGGAATTTTCACAGGGAACCTAATACCATGATAACAGTGAACCAAATACAGCCTTAATGATAATGTGCACAAACACATAACAACTACTTGTCTTGGCTGAGAATTAAAATATATAAAAAAGATATTCTGCTAAAAGGAGTGCTTCTAAAATTGACATGTGCATAGGTGTATTTCAATCAAGTAGGCAAATCCATGTTATGCAAAGGAGCTTACTTTAAACATAAAATACTTGACAGGTCTTTTGTATCCCAAAGTGGGTCCGGGACCTGCCGCATAGCAGTCAGAACATGCAGATAGCTATAACAAGTGAAAGTAAGCACGTTTTTCAGGTGTTTTTATAAGTACATTTATAATTAATCATACAAAGCCCCAATGAAACTTCCCCTTTAAAATTACCTTTTTGTACCAGTGGTTGGACAGCACATTTTATTAGCAAAAAACAAAAAACAATGATGTTGTACATTGAGACATTGTTATTTAATGCTGCTAAAATTTGCAAATCTTTATAACTACCGGTATTTTTTTGTTTTTTTACACAATAAGGATGATTAGTGCTCTACTTGCAATAAAAATGAGATTATCACAGTAATTTACTTAATTAAATTATGCTTGTCTCCAATTATGCTAGTCTGGTAACAATTCTTGCAATTGCTGTTGAGAAATATTGCATATAAACCAAGTCTCTTTTAAATGCTGGCTCAAAAGTATAACAAATAGAATGCTTGAACATAATAATTTGCAACTACAACTACAGTACGTGTTTATTGTAATCCCAGGCCAGGTGTTGAAGTGCTTGAATGTATTGATCAACTCATATCACCAGCAGTATAAAGACTTTCTCCATCTGGTTCAATGTAGCTGTGTCACAAAGACGACTGAGCGGTGACGTCACGTCAGAAGCAGGAACAAAAACAACAGAGAGGAGTTTGGTGAAGCTGAGCGAATGCTTTCGCTCAGCATTTAATGAATAAACAGAACAGAAAAATAAACGGTTGTAACAACAAACACACAAAACAGGACACGGCACTTGCGCCAAAATAAATAGACGAACAAAAAGCGGACTATCAATTAAACAAGCGGTGGACGGACAGACACACAAACACGGTGAGTAAATAAATAAACAAGTATCGTGCGGTCCTACAGCAGCGATAGCAATTGTTATAAGTATTACTCTCCTCTCTCTCTCCCGTTCTCCACTCAACGAACACACCACCCGAGTGAGTGAATCGTGCATCTATATATACTGTTGTGCTGGGATTCAATTACTAATTAATTATTTACTTGAATCCCAGCACGTGAATTAATTAAGTGCAACCTCGTGCCTAACTACAATTATACAATTTTAAACACACGTGAAACACAGACCCGCTTATATCCCGTGTACCAATCGCTATACACCAACATTAACACATGCAACATGCAACATATAACACAGAAATGCACACAGGGCGGGGCACATTGCCACATATACCCCCTTGTGCGCAGCACACATGGCCTCAACGGCCACCTCCCCTTAAAACCCAGCAGTCAGGACAAAGTCTCGGGCTGGGAAGGGGAGGCTTCAGTGGGCCCATGGCTGGCAATGTTGCCAGTAGCCAGGCTGCTACTGGCCATGCTGTCAGCAGGCGTGCTGACAGCCCCCAGACTGACTCCTTCAGCGGGGCAGTCCTGGCAGCGGAAAGGCTGCTTGGGTGGTCTCCTGACCTCCCCTTCTCCGCAGCAAAACTGCTGCTGGGGTTGGTGGTCTCCGGACCTCCCCCCTTCTTCAAAGCGGCAGCTCCCTTGCGGGGCTCCGGCCACAGTACTCCGGCAGCGAAAGTGCTGCAGTGGGCGCAAGTCTCTGACCTCCCCACGATCTCCGGCAGCGAAACTGCTGCAGTGGGAGCAGGTCTCCTGACCTCCCCACGATCTCCGGCAGCGAAACTGCTGCAGTGGGCGCAGGTCTCCTGACCTCCCCACGATCTCCGGCAGCGAAACTGCTGCAGTGGGCGCAGGTCTCCTGACCTCCCCACGATCTCCGGCAGCGAAACTGCTGCAGTGGGAGCAGGTCTCCTGACCTCCCCACATTCTTCGTGGCTGGCAGCTCCCCTTGGTGGGGTTCCGGCCACAGTACCTCCTGCTGCGATCGCGGAGCGGCTGGCAACCCCAGGCGATGCGGAGCGGCTGGCAACCCAAGCGTCGCGGAGCGGCTGGCAACCCCAAGCGTCGCGGAGTGGCTGGCAACCCCAAGCGGCGCGGAGCGGCTGGCAACCCCAGGCGATGCGGCGCGACAGGCAGCCCAGGCGGCGCCAGACAGGCATCCTTGGGCGGCGTGGCAGGCATCCTTGGGCGGCGAGGCAGGCATCCTTGGGCGGCGCAGGCAGGCATCCTTGGCGGCGAGGCAGGCATCCTTGGGCGGCGAGGCAGGCATCCTTGGGCGGCGAGACAGGCAGTCAGGACAAGCTGTGGTGCGGGTGTTGGCCCTCTTCTCGGCCTCTGCGGCCGGGCTGTTCTTCCCGTGCCTCCCTCAGCAGCCTATGCCAGGGCTGCTGAGGACCGCAACATCTAGTCCTGGTCCTTCTGGTGAAGGGAGAGGCAGCTCCTGCTCCTCTCCCCTGATGGTGATGGAGACAGAGACAGCTCCTGCTGCTCTGCTCCTGGCGGTGGAGGTGGGAGCAGCGAGTAGTCTCCTGGCGACGAAGGTGGGAGCAGCGTGTAGTCTCCTGGCGATGGAGGTGGGAGCAGCGTGTAGTCTCCTGGCGACAGAGGTGGGAGCAGCGTGTAGTCTCCCCCTTTTGCCGGGGATTGGTGCTGCTCTGCCTCTCTTGCAGGGGACTGGTGCAGCTCTGCCTCTCTTGCAGGGGACTGGTGCAGCTCTGTCTTTCTTGCAGGGGACTGGTGCGGCTCTGCCTCTGAAGGGGAAACCAGCAGGCATTCTTCCTCTGCTGGTGGAGATGGGGACAGCAGGCATTTTCCCTCTGCTGGTGGACATGGGGACAGCAGGCATTCTTCCTCTGCTGGTGGAGGTGGAACCAGCAGGCATTCTCCCTCTGCTGGCAGCTTGGGTCCTAGGGCTGTGGAAGCCCGACTTCCCTCTCTTTGGGCTGTGGGCGCACCGACTCCTCCCTTTTGGGCTGTGGGCGCACCGACTCCTCCCTTTTGGGCTGTGGGCGCACCGACTCCTCCCTTGTGGGCTGTGGATGCACCGACTCCTCCCTTTTGGGCTGTGGGCGCACCGACTCCTCCCTTTTGGGCTGTGGGCGTTCGGGCTCCTCCCACTCAGGCGTGGGATGTTCGGGCTCCTCCCGCTTCGGGCTGTGGGACGCTCGGGCTCCTCCCGCTCGGGCTGTAGACGCTCGGGCTCCTTCCGCTTGGGCTGTAGACGCTCAGGCTCCTCCCGCTTGGGCTGTGGAGGTGGCGGAGGCAGAGGCAGCTCCTGCTGCTCTTCTCCTTGTGATGGTGGGGGAAGTGATACCAGCAGGCATTCATCCTCTGCTGGTGGGGGAAGTGGGGACAGCAGGTATTCTCCCTCTGCTGGTGGAAGTGGGGACAGCAGGCATTCTTGCTCTGCTGGTGAAGGTGGGAACAGCTGCCGCTCAGGCTTTGGATTCCAGCGGTCCCCCGTCTGGGCGCTGGGCCTTCGCGGTCCCCCGTCTGGGCGCTAGTTCCTCCTCTTCATACTGCGTGGGGCATATGGCTAGCGTGTGCCCATAAGCCCCACAGCCAGGGCATACCTCTGCCGCGAGGTTCTTTAAAAACCTCCCAGCCATCATCCCCGACCTCCTCCTGCTGTTGCTGCTGTTGTTGCTGTTGCAGCTTTCCTTTCCTCCTCTTCCTACTCCTCCCTACCTTCCTCTCCTGGGCGGTTCCACCCCTATTGCAGGGGATTGGTGCGGCGCTCCCTCTAGCTCGAAGGCGAACCCAGCAATGGCTCCTCTCCCGGTATTGGAAGCTCGTGCTCCCCAGTCTGGGCACTGGCGAGCTGGCATAGGGGCATCCCGACCAGTCGTGTCCCCTTCCTCACATCGCCCGCACCAGCTCGGTGGCACCTCGGAGCAGTCCCTCCAGCGGTGATCCACCTCCCGCACCAGGTGCACCAGGGGAACAGGTTCTCTGGCTCCTCTGGCCGCTGTTGCAGTTGTTGTTGGGGCGGCGGGAGCAGCAGTCTACCTCCCCTGCTGGTGGTGTAGACTGAGGCGACCCCTGCTCCTCCCTCTCCTGATGGACAGGGCAGCGGGCCACATAGTGCTCACCTCCGCAGATGGGGCATAGTTGGGGTAGCTGTCCGAGGGGGTACCAGGGGCAGTTGGTGCTGGAATGCCCAGGCTCAGCGCAGCAGTAACACCCGGGCTGCTGTTCCTCCGGCTGGTGTTGTGGCTGCTGCCTTCTGCCGTTCTTTCCCATCTTTTTTTTTTATTTTATTTATTTTAAACAAACAGTACTCCTCCTGGCCTGAGTCTTGGAGGCGCTGTGATCCCGGTTCTGACACCACGTGTCACAAAGACGACTGAGCGGTGACGTCACGTCAGAAGCAGGAACAAAAACAACAGAGAGGAGTTTGGTGAAGCTGAGCGAATGCTTTCGCTCAGCATTTAATGAATAAACAGAACAGAAAAATAAACGGTTGTAACAACAAACACACAAAAACAGGACACGGCACTTGCGCCAAAATAAATAGACGAACAAAAACGGACTATCAATTAAACAAACGGTGGACGGACAGACACACAAACACGGTGAGTAAATAAATAAACAAGTATCGTGCCGGTCCTACAGCACGCGATAGCAATTGTTATAAGTATTACTCTCCTTCTCTCTCTCCCGTTCTCCACTCAACGAACACACCACCCCGAGTGAGTGAATCGTGCATCTATATATACTGTTGTGCTGGGATTCAATTACTAATTAATTATTTACTTGAATCCCAGCACGTGAATTAATTAAGTGCAACCTCGTGCCTAACTACAATTATACAATTTTAAACACACGTGAAACACAAACCCGCTTATATCCCCGTGTACCAATCGCTATACACCAACATTAACACATGCAACATGCAACATATAACACAGAAATGCACACAGGGGCGGGGCACATTGCCACAAGCTGTCACACCAGAGAGCTGTTTTTATGATTGTGTTAGACCCCGTTCACACTACTGTGCTGGGTTCGTGTCAGATTTTGGTCTGCAACTCCGTTCACATTTGCAGTTTAAGGCGCCTTTGCACGTTCACATATGTGACTGAAAAGCAGGCATAAAATGTGGCAAATTGACTTATTTTATTTGATTTGTTATGGAATGATAGCCTGCACTCAGAATGGAAGAGCTACCGGGATATACAGTAATCCTTGATTTGTAGCAGGTGTTTCTTATTAATATATATTTTTTTCTATGCACCACAGCAGCAAGTTTATATATTAAAAAAACTTATATTATTCAATATTTTGACTTAATGTTATGGTGATGGTCTGAGCTAACCCCCACCCACAATCACATTATTCTCTCATGAACACAGAGGAATTTAGAACGCGGGAAACAGCAACTTGCTAATGTTGACAGGAATAAATATTTATTTTCGTAACGGATACTTCACAGACTGCAAATGACTATCATTGGCGGCGTTTACATGCACAAGTCATGGCATTTTTGCGCACGACATGTTTGCCGTAATTTTCAGGAAATGCGTTGCTATGCAGTTCTGATTTAGGAAAAAAAATCGGCCATACCAATGCAGATTACTCAATTCATACTCATTTAGGGGAGGGGATATTTAAATCTCAGTGTCTGCTTACTAAGTAGGAAAAGAATGACTCTGAATATCGAGAGGAGAGCTTCATGTGTTGCCATGAAGATAAAACAAGAGAAATTAATTCAGGTGTTGTCGCGCACATTCTGAATTACGCTGCACATTAGCTACTTGTTTGTCTGATTACCTTTCCAATACACACACACACACAGGGCAGGCGCAAGGATATATATATATATATACTGTATATCCCTCCATCCATTATCATTAACCGCTTACTCCTTACTCCGGAACCTAACCCGGCATACACAGGGCGCAAGGTGAGACTACACCCTGGACAGGATGCCAGTCCATTGCAGGGCACTACACACACACACTGACTCACACAGAGGGCAATTTAGAGTGACCAATCAACTTGGACAGCATGTCTTTGGACTGTGGGAGGAAACCGAGTACCGGAGAAAACCCATGCGAACACGGGAGAACATGCAAACTCCACACAGACAGTACCATAGGCCGGATTCGAACCTAGGACCCTGGTGCTGTGAGGCAGCAGCGCTAACCACTACGCCACCGTGCCGCCCTTATATATATATATATATATATATATATATATATATATATATATATATATATATGTATGTACCAAAATGATCAATAAGAAAAAAGAAAAAAAGAAAAGGATATTTCAGGTACTTAAAAGGTAGAATAATTGATTACAAATCAATTATCAGGATGTTTCGGACTACAAGTCCTTCATTGGCTGAATTTTTTGTATTCACACACAGTAACGGTGTGCCCCGTACCTTTACAATACACAGAACACTAAACGAGACACAGCAAACAAAGCACACAAGACAAACACAATGTCCACAATGTATCTATATCAACATACACTACCGTTCAAAAGTTTGGGGTCACTTAGAAATTTCCTTGTTTTCGAAAGAAAAGCAAATTTTTTGTCCATTAAAATAACATCAAATTGATCAGAAATACAGTGTAGACATTGTTAATGTTGTAAATGACTATTGTTGCTGGAAACGGCTGATTTGTAATGGAATATCTACATATGCGTACAGAGGCCCATTATCAGCAACCATCAGTCCTGTGTTCCAATGGCACGTTGTGTTTGCTAATCCAAGTTTATCATTTTAAAAGGCTAATTGATCATTAGAAAACACTTTTGCAATTATGTTAGCACAGCTGAAAACTGTTGTGCTGATTAAAGAAGCAATAAAACTGGCCTTCTTTAGACTAGTTGAGTATCTGGAGCATCAGCAATTGTGGGTTCGATTACAGGCTCAAAATGGCCAGAAACAAAGAACTTTCTTCTGAAACTCGTCAGTCTATTCTTGTTCTGAGAAATGAAGGCTATTCCATGCGAAATTGCCAAGAAACTGAAGATCTCGTACAACGCTGTGTACTACTCCCTTCACAGAACAGCGCAAACTGGCTCTAACCAGAATAGAAAGAGGAGTGGGAGGCCCCGTGCACAACTGAGCAAGAGGACAAATACATTAGAGTGTCTAGTTTGAGAAACAGACGCCTCACAGGTCCTCAACTGGCAGCTTCATTAAATAGTACCCGCAAAACACCAGTCTCAACGTCAACAGTGAAGAGGCGACTCGGGATGCTGGCCTTCTAGGCAGAGTTGCAAAGAAAAGCCATATCTCAGAGTGGCCAATAAAAAGAAAAGATTAAGATGGGCAAAAGAACACAGACACTGGACAGAGGAAGATTGGAAAAAGTGTTATGGATAGACGAATCTAAGTTTGAGGTGTTCGGATCACAAAGAAGAACATTCATGAGACGCAGACCAAATGAAAAGATGCTGGAGGAGTGCTTGACGCCATCTGTCAAGCATGGTGGAGGCAATGTGATGGTCTGGGGGTGCTTTGGTGGTGGTAAAGTGGGAGATTTGTACAGGGTAAAGGGATCTTGAAGAAGGAAGGCTATCACTCCATTTTGCAACGCCATGCCATACCCTGTGGACGGCGCTTGATTGGAGCCAATTTCCTCCTACAACAGGACAATGACCCAAAGCACAGCTCCAAACTATGCAAGAACTATTTAGGGAAGAAGCAGTCAGCTGGTATTCTGTCTATAATGGAGTGGCCAGCACAGTCACCGGATCTCAACCCTATTGAGCTGTTGTGGGAGCAGCTTGACCGTATGGTGCGTAAGAAGTGCCCATCAAGCCAATCCAACTTGTGGGAGGTGCTTCAGGAAGCATGGGGTGAAATCTTTTCAGATTACCTCAACAAATTGACAACTAGAATGCCAAAGGTCTGCAAGGCTGTAATTGCTGCAAATGGAGGATTCTTTGACGAAAGCAAAGTTTGAAGGACACAATTATTATTTCAATTAAAAATCATTATTTCTAACCTTGTCAATGACTATATTTCCTATTCATTTTGCTATATTTCCTATTCAAACTCATTTCATGTATGTTTTCATGGAAAACAAGGACATTTCTAAGTGACCCCAAACTTTTGAACGGTAGTGTATAAACAAATTATTGTACACCAGATAATGTTTTGTTTTTTTTAGATCGTCACAAAACTATATACAAGTATATACAATCATCACACCCTGGTTACAAACAGTAGTGACATCTACTGTCAGCTCTACAATAACAATATTTATGATCAATGGATTCTACCACCATGCATGAGCTTAGAGTTATAAATAACAATTGATACAGGATACGCAGGTTACTTCAAACACGTCATATTTTAATTGTACAGTATTGTATTGCGTTCCTTAACTACTATAAAACTGGTATCTAACATGTAGGTTAGTGATCATATACAATCATGCACAGCAAATCCTCCGGTACTTTTTTCTATAGGCAGATCCTTGACTTAAGAATTAACTTTAAATAATTAAAGAATCTTTACCGATGTGTTAAATGGCACATAACTGCTCTAATTTCAGTGCCTGGGCACCGATGAAGCGATCACTTTTCCTTGTCGTGTCAAGGCAATAATAAGCCGTGGGGAAATCACTTTTTTTTCTGCACCTTCAAGCAGTGTTGCTAATTTAGCAAATTTCACACCAAATCTAGTGACTTTAGGGCTCACTTGGCGAGATTTGTTGTCAAAACAACTAGCTAGAAAGCTAGCAATTTCCAGGACAGTCATCGGAGAATTTCAGAGATATAAAATCGGTAAAACGTTTCGTTTATCCTGTATTAGCAACATCCGTTTATAAGAATGTCAGGGTAATTAGATGAAATCCAACAATGCCCCGTCCCATTTCAATACGCAAGGACCTTCAATGCGTCCTTTGCTTAGCAACGGGCTCAACAACCGTAAGCCTGTTCCCAGGGGAGACCAGATTTTGCGTGAGTCCACACCGGCATGATCACCCCCTCACCCCCAGCATTCCCGTACTTCCAGATTTAGGACTACACCACTGCTCATGATATGGTTCCGTAACTTCAGCAATAAGTTTTGCAGAACAAGGAACAGTGATCTAAGATGTTGAACATTTTACAATTAAAGAAATGTGAAGTATAAAATGTAATTATGTACCGTTTTTGCCGCCATAGGCGGTCGTCTGTTATGCCTATATGGTTACGCTGGCCCTGCACATACACACATACACACAAAATTATATAAAATATAATTTCTACTAAGTACAAGTTTTACTACTTAGAATTTATATTTGTGTGTGTGTGTGTTTGTGGACCATCTAAAAGTTAAATTTCATTAATACTTGAACTGGCTTTTACAATACATGTTTTTATTTTGAATATAGCCTACAATATTCTATTTTTTTATATGTACAAGCCTGTTGTTATCTCTACTGGTCCTGGCAGCCATCAATTATTTTGTTTTGTACAAGAAATGCACCAGGGACAATATCAGTAGGAGAGATTTCATCTTGAAGCTATACACAGCGCTTCAGCAGAAACATTTCGATCAGAAAACTGCTAAGCTGCAGGCTGCAGCAGCTCAACCTGGATTCTGTGCTGCGAGTGACACACACGCAAGAGAAATCATATGTTACTTTTGTTTTAGATTGTTTTTACAGTTTTGTATGTACATAAACCTGTTTACACACTAGTTTCTTTTGAAATGTTTATTTTATTATAGTTTTTTCATTTTTTGAAGTAGTGCTTTATATGTGGTAAGTTAGAAAATAAACCCTTTTATGTTTAATTGTTCATTTAAATACAGCGTTCCGGCTGTGTAGATGTTTGATATGATGTGTTTTGAGTTGTATCCAATTGTCTGTCTTTCATTTTAATATTGATGATGTTTAAAATGTAACCATCATAATGACTGCTGGTAGCGGTCGTAGGTATGAATATAAACGTGGTGGTTCTAGTGTTAAAGTAGTCCATAAATTTGCATTTTGTGTGTGTGTGTTTTGTACAGCCTTTCTGCTGGAGATTACATAAGATAAAGTCAGAAGAACGGGATCTTGACTGCTGAAACCTCATAAGCCACAAGCACGATTCCTGCTCTGGTTTACATCGGTTTTTACAGCTATTTCTTTGTGAGAAAGCGATTGACCCTGCCCTTAAAGTCACACTATCAAAAGGACGTCCTTTTGCTGTTTCACAATGTATTCGCGTGACAACGTCACAGTCATGACTGTTGAGTCGATTTTCACGTGCATGTAAACCCAGCCATTGACTGACATTCAGAAGACAAGCTCACAACTGACCACCTAATACTAGTACTAATGCTCCCTTCTAAGGAAAGACACGGCATTAAATACATTACACATGTTTCTTCTCATTTATACGTATTTGTTCAACCTGCATGAACACTGTCTTTGTTTACAAACACGATTGTTAAACTATTTTATTGTTTACTCGTTATTATTATCATTGTCATTATTATTCTCTAGTCCCCAAACATTACCAGTAAAGACTTTGCTCAACAACATGCATGATTTATAATAAACCACTGCTGTATCTCCAGCAGAATAACATTAACAATAATAATCACAATAACAGGCATTGAAATATTACAGTGCGGGTCTCATCATCAACAATCTTAATATTTCTGGATGAGAACAGTATTTTTTGTGTGTGTGTGTAATAGCAAACAGCTAAAGAAATGAACAGCATTTTAATGTAAAGACGCACACTTCTGTAGCTATGTATATCATTGCATGCAAAATAAACAATGGTAGCTGAACATGCCAAATCGTCAGCATTATTGATCATTATTAAGATCCAAAATCCTGCACTTTTTTATATATATTTATCTCTTAGTTACTAAATAACAGGAAGAAAAGGAAATTGTGACAAGTTGAGCATAATTATGAATGCCCTGTAGCTCATATTTTATGTGAAAGAAACAACCTGAACGTTAACCCGCTAGATTTTTATTTAATATTTTTATAATTAAAGTTGTATGGTGTAGAAATAATTACCATTCAATATTGATCCACTGCCGTCTTGGCTAGCAGAGCATTCAGCTTTCTATTTACCTTTCACTCGCGGAAGTATGGGAGTGTCTATTGAGTTATGCAACCAGATTGGACACGAAAATGCCGTCCGTAGTCTGCTTTGCATTCATACATATGTAAAGGCCGGCCCTGGTCCTGGATTGCAAGCCTTGGGCCACATCGAAATGGCGGCCTAAATCTAGGCTGGCTCTGGCCTACATTTTCTTTTTTGAAGCACTGATTCATCTACTGTACAACATTTTGTGTGAAACAAAAAAAGGAATTTCAAGTTGAAAAGTGACTGCCAGGAAAAATAAACAGAAATGGACAAAATCAAACCACTGGAATTAAAAAAAAATATCTAAAAATGTAAAAGCTAGTTTTAAAGGGTTTGAATGCTCTACCTTTCCACAACTGTAATGGATCTGGTTGCAATACTGATACACATTCACTATCAGCTGCTCTTTGTACCTCGTCAACAACCACATTAACAAGCCAACAACTCGTTTCTTTACTTTCTTTTGGGGGTTCCTGCGTATTCTGCTTCATTTGTTTCTGTCTTGTGAACAGCTTTCAGATAAATCTGCAGTAGTAACACCATGAAATGTATATTTATTTACATACAACTTTATCTTTTAGGACAAAAGTGGGGCATTCTTACACTGATAATTACTGTAGCTTAGAAGGTTTGTTAACTGATGTTATGACTAATAACATAGTGGCTCATGAAAAGGTCCAAGGGGCATTGAGTTCTAAAAAAGAGGAAGTGTAGACAAAATGTAATTATTTGAATTGCAAAGTAAATTATTAAAGTTGAAAACCATTAATGATTATAACATGAACTGTGCTTTCACAGGATCAAAGCTGTGCAGTATACAGTAATAGCCCTTTGTTTTTTAGGTTTAAATTCCTTGTGCAGCCTGATCTCCTTTACAAGTAGCAGATTTATGAAGACCATAAAATCTTTATTGTGCTTTCTTTTTTAACATGTCTTTCTGAAGGTAGAACCATTTCGGGCAAATTCACAGAAAACTGTTACAATCAACTTAATGTGTTACACCATTGGCTTTATTTTGCCTTTAAGAAGCCATTGACAGACTCATCAGTTTGTATTAAATGGGAACATCATCACTCTTTGCACAGGGCAATGAACACTTTACACCTCATTCATGGAGAAGATTTAATGAACAGTGCTGGTGGAATATTTTGTTTGATAAAACTGTGTGACTGCAATAGTGTATTGATTTGAAATGTGGTATGCTGTTTAGTACACACAAGTTTCATCTGACCTTCTTTTTATTTATTTATTTATTTTAAATGATTTACCCAAAATGCTTCAATGAAATAAAGAAAAATGAAATGAAAAAATGAAATAGACATCTCAAATTGATTCACAAATATTTTGCGAGCATGATATGCCAAACTGTCATTTAGAGATATCTTAAAATGAGGGTTTTAAAGATATCGCTAAATCATTTGAAGATATCTCAAAAAAAATTCCTGTTCATTAAGAGATGTTTAAATCATTTTAAGATTTCTTTAAATAGGGCTCCCGAGTGGCGCATCCAGTAAAGGAGCTCCATGTGGAGTGCAGGATGCGCTCTATAGTCTGGACATCGTGAGTTCGAGTCCAGGTTATTCCTTTGCCGACCAAGTACGGGAAGTTCCAGGGGCGGCGCCAATTGTCTGAGCCACCCAGGAGGGAGGGGTTAGGTCGGCCAGGGTGTCCTCGGCTCACCGCACACCAGCGACCCCTGTAGTCTGGCCGGCGCCATGGCTTGCCTGTAAACTGCCCGAGAGCTGCGTTGTCCTCAAAATACATTTTAGATATCTCATTTAAAACTCCATTTAGAGATATCTTACAATATCTCTAAATGTATTTTAGATATCTTAAAATGATTTAGAGATATCTTCAAATATTTGAAGATATCTCTAAATGATAATTCGGCTTGTCATAGAAATCCTCTGTCTAGGAGAGGGGAGTTTGGTGAGTGAAATCTGTTGTTAATGTGTCTCTGCATTTAAAGTAGTGAAGGAGAATGCCCAACCTACGTTTTTGTTTGGTTTGCCTTTATTTTAGCCCTTATGTCTTTTTGTTTATACTTTGTGTTATTTAGTTTATTAAATGTGTGCTTTAGCGCTGAAACTGCAGCTTCCTTGCCTTCTGAGTCTCTGTCTCACCGCTACCCTGCAACAAGGTGCATTGAATTCACATTGCAAATACAAATTCTGCATTATTAGGTTATACTTGAGCCTATTACTAATGCCACATTTCCTGAAGGCTGCATGGACGGGTGTGACTTGATGATACTATCAAGCGAATATTGTAGGTTGGTAAACGTAATGAATGAATAGCAATTAAACAAAAACTTCATGCATACTTTCCTGTCAATATTTTACCTTTTGTGTGACATCCAGCTGCAGATTGGATTGTAAACAGCAGAGATAATGGATGGTAGATCCAGTATGATATTGCAACAAAATTAAACAGAGTTTTACAGACTGAATTCAGCTGGAAACATGGCATAATTAAACTTGGCATGTAAAACCTGACATACTTAAAATGCAATTCAATGGGACTTGCTTCCACCCTCAAAGCTTAACATAAATTCCACCACTGTATCAGTATACCAAAAACTATATTGGGGGTTTCCATGTACTTTTCTTTTAGGGAGAGAAATTCTTCTTCCAAATGCAAATTACTTAAATATTTCTGTCTGAGTTCCAATTTGGCCTTGCACAACGACTGATTTTGTGCAGCTCTCAAACTGGGTTCCCACAAAGTTTTTAGGTTGTGTTGAAGAACCGCAAATGCAGAGGGAAACAACGCAAAAATCCAGACATAGCTTTACACAATTTTTAAAAAAAACATTCCATAAGAAAGTGCTGCTTACTATCCATGTATAATTTACATTTTTTTTACTGTGTATATATTTATTATAAATCTATTGTACATGTAGATATATAATCTAAAGTTTTCCCACAGAACAGTAGCTTCAGTCATAGTGATCATCATGGTAGTCTATGAATGGAGCTAAAATCCAGCACTAGGTTAATAATATAAAAAATGATCCAGTCAAAATGTTTTTTACGGTACATTTTCAAAATACTGGTAGTAAATCTACAATCGGCTGCCCTACTCACCCACATTTACTATAATATTCTTATAATAATGATTAATAAATACCTAAATCCAAATTCAGTAGGGATAGTGCAAGGCTCTCGCCAGTAGAATGTGGTTATATATATTTTGTAGTTGTTATTGGGGATCCAGTATACCGATAGTCCATAAGAGTTCAACACATTTTTCAGTAGATGCTAATACACCAAGGCTTCACACTAGCATGATCTACTCGGGTCAGGACCCAGTATCATGTGGGTCGGGTATGCGATTTCACACTGCTTTTGATAAAGCAGGGTTGACCTGGGTGACGGACGCAAGTAAACAATCCGCGTATCAATGCCCCGGAAGCAGCTTGTTACAGACGCTTCCTTCCAAGCTTCTCTGGATTGAACTGTCGGCCCAAATGCTGATCGAGCAAATGTTTCTTCATCCCTTCTGCAATCTGGCTCATGGTGTGTCTCAATATGGCTAAACAGAATAAACAGAAATGTTCCTTGCAGAAGTGAAACCCTCACGCAGGCATGGCTGTTTGTTATTGCATCGGCTCACGAACGTCTGTCATGCATTTTGTCTCACTCAACCCGGGTCAAAGTGTGTCGATCCACATCCTGAGGTGGGTCGCTGCGACCCACGTCAACCCGGGTACGACCCAGGTAGGTGGTTTCACACTAAGCGGGATTGTGACCCGGGTAGCCAGGAACCGTTTCCAGACCCGGTAGGAGTGCCAATGTGGAAGGGGCTTAAGTAGGCTGATTTTAATTGGGATCTTCTGCAGTGATTACATTAAAAGTCTAGTGTTGTATACAATGTCACAAAACGTTTTTACATATAATACATTAAGTGTTTCCATAAAATGTTATAGTTATATTAGTCCCCACGGAAATCCGTGGTAAAATTTCCTAAAATCTGCAACGAGAAAAGAGTGTTTTCTGCGGCAATGACTTTTTAATGAAAAACAGTGTTAATGAGTATAAATAAATCACAGTTAGTTTTATTAAATCACATTAATAAAATCTGAAGAAAAAAAACACAGAACAAACATGTTTGCCAAAAAACTCCTACAGTGCTGACTATTGGATGCCATTTTTTAAAATATGCATAAAACATAACAATTCTTAAAAAATAAAGTAAATACAGTTATGGCCAACACATATGACTACATTTAATCACATTAGTAATAATAACATTTGCCTAGCAGAATAAGACTGTAGTTGTGCACTGGGATTCAAATTAGCATTGGTACAGTTTACAAATGCACTGTTTACTGTGTACGAGGCTTGGAGCATTTTTGTACAAATGTAACGGTATTTTTAGAAACATGTGTTGATCACTGTGACAGGGTGGCTGAGCGGTGACATCAGGCCAGAAGCAGGAAGGAAAGACTGACACCAGTACTGCAGATAAGGTGCAAAGGCGCTTGTGCCATTTTATTTTTAAATAACAAAAATAAATAAAATATTTTAATAAAAAGACTTGCTCACAGAGTGAAAATAAATATTTAAACAAAACAATCACGAACACAAAACAATACGATCCCAGGTCAGGCTGGGCAGTTACTGTCACTGTTCCTGGAATCTTTCTATTTTAGTTTGTTTCTGACTCGCTCTCGTTCCTCCTCTTGAACACCCACCTGGAACCGAGAGCGCTTAAGGTTTATATGCAGGTGACAATCTCCCGATTTAGCAACAAATTAATCACTTAATTAATTCGGGAGATGGCCACCTTCTGCACAAGGTTTTTTTTAATTATTCCTGGCAGAGGACGAGTACCCACTCTCGCCTCTGCCAGAACACACTTTAAATAAAACAATAACAATAACAAACAAAATGCATGGCTACGCTGTCAATACATTTTTAAATAAATACAAATAAACAATAACAAAACCCGCGACGCTTCGCCGTCATATACAAATACAATAATAAATCATAAAACAAACAAATACAAAACAATAACAATAACAAATCAATGTACAGGGCTCCTCGCCCTGTTACAGTCACCAAAATGTTGTAATTTTAAAACGTATCCATATCAAGACAGCACATAGAAATAGTTTGCAAGCTGTGACAAGCGCTTGGAAACAGTGACAGGCGACACTGATTGGCTGATAAACTAGCATTTTTGTTTCTTTGACCAAGGCCACAATGTGAAAGTGCTGCCATCACATACCACAAAACAAACAGGAAAGTAACTATTTAAAAAAAGGGTGGGGGTGGGTGGTGTTCTACCTTAGAAGCGTCAATAGATGTCGCTGTGACTAGGCTTGTGCTGTAGTGATATAAGCAGGGGATGTAGTGAAAAAGCGGGAAGTTATAGACAGTACAGAGTAAGAGCAGATACTGCTAGTGTTATCGATTTGTGGAATAAATCAGTTATACTTTACCAACGTGTCTTGATTGTCTACAACACAACAGGGGGATTTTCACAAAAATGTTAAGTCATCCCAAGTAATCGGATAATATCTAATAGAGTTTGCAGCCCCCTTCTTTTTTGAGCATTCATGTTACTACACCATGTACAAAAAATGTGTGTATTTCCATATATAATTAGATTGACTTTCAGGACCTGCAGCATACTGAGTACAAGCAAGGTCCTAATTGTTTTTCTCAGACCTTTCACATAGGAGTAACAGAACAACGCTTTGCTTTGAACTTGCGACTAAACTATGAAATACTTTTGTAAAATAATAATAATAATAATAATAATAATAATAATAATAATAATAATAATAATAATAATATTACCTCATTTCGTTCTTCAGTATCCATGGTCATTGTCACGGTCTTCTGCTGGTTTAGCAGAAGCTATGATGATGAGTTATTGGAAATACTGGACTTGCATTTTGCATTTGTGCCCTATCTTTTGCCATTATTCTCACTGATGGCCTTAGGAATCTCTCCATGGCTGAACTAAAGCTCGCACTGAAATAGCATGTATGTGCTGTAGTAACATGTACAGTGACAGTAGGGAACAAATGTTTGAGTTTTTGTTTTTTTTGTAAAAAATTGAAAATTCCACAGGAGAAAGCACATTCCATGATTTTTTCCATGATCATGGAAACCTGGAGGGACTATTATATAGAATTGTCATTTGAAAACTCCCAATACCATTTTTTGGTTACTGGGAAATAAAAATTGGAGCGTAACATTCTGTAATTCTTCAAGCTCTCTGTATAAAATGGCTTGTGTACAGCATATGTTTTTCTGCATATTTGTATAACATTTGACTAAATTTTAAGTAAATATGCATTTAAACAGCATCTATAAACGTTACATATGCTTTTTTACAAAACATTAAGAACACCGTAGGCCACAATTAACATGAATATAAAAAACCTGCTATTTTCTTTGTTGTTGTTGGTTTTTTACCCCAACCCATGCCTGTGAACTTATGGTATAGTAAGCTGCAAGTGATTGAGGGGTAGATGTACTAAAGTGTTGCGGTTGTCGCAATGGGCGCAAACGATGCTTTGCAGCTGCAGTTTTTTCTTTGCGGTTCAGTCTTAGATTAATATGTAACAGGTGGAGATAGTGCAAATGTATTTATTTATTGCATTTATAAAGCATTTTTTGTACAAAAGTATCGCAAAGCACTATACAGTACATAGCAGAAAAAAAGAACAAACCACAATACTTTTGTGTAGCATATCACACATCCAACAGCCATAATCAGTCCATTTAAATAACATATTTAAATAACAGTATACACAATCGTCCAGGCGTCCAGGTCCTGTTGCAATAAAGCATCCCCAAACCATGACACTACCACCACCATGCTTGACCGTTGGTATGAGGTTCTTACTGTGGAATGCAGTGTGCTTTTTGGCAAACTTGAGACGAGCATTCATGTTCTTCTTAGTGAGCAATGGTTTCCACCTTGCTACTCTGCCATGAATCCCATTTTTGCCCAGTGTCTTTCTGATGGTGGAGTCATGAACACTGACCTTAGCCGAGGCAAGAGAGGCCTGCAGATCCCTGGATGTTGTTCTACGGTTCTTTGTGACTTCCTGGACGATTTTACGCCTTGCTCTTGGAGAGATTTTGGCAGGACGGCCACTCCTGGGAAGATTCACTACTGTCCCAAACTTTCTCCATTTGGACAATATGACTGTGGTTCGGTGGAGCCCCAGAGCCTTAGAAATGGCTTTGTAACCCTTTCCAGACTGATAGGCATCAACAACTTTTTTTCCGGAGGTCTTCAGGAATTTCTTTTGTTCGTGTCATGATGTGCTTGTAGAACCTGTGTGCTGACAACTTCACTCTGATGGTAAGGGCCAAAGTTAGTCAGATTTATATTGGGCAGGGCTGGCCCAAATCAGGCCTGGTTGTTAACCAAAGTACTCAAACAGCTGACCCTAATTATCCCTTTAATTGGGTTGAGTTAACTAGGGGGGGGCAATAACTTTTTCACATCTGAAGATTGCACGTTTGATTACCTTGCACACCAAACAAATGAAAGAAGCACCAAACTTTGGTGTCATTTTTTCTCTCAGACTCCCTCTATATACTACTACAACCCACAAAATAGTCTGACCAAATACAATGTGAAAAATGTGCAAAAATGCAGAAAATCAGACGGGGCAAATACTTTTTCACGGCATTGTACTTTAGTAACTTCCCTAATATGAGTCTCAAATGATAGATAAGGATCAAAGATGACCCCGAAACTCTTAATTTCTAGTTTAAGTTTTGATGTAATCCCACATTTCCTTTTAGTTGGTTCTGTGATCCCACTAGCATAACCTCTGTTTTATCTGAATTCAACATTAGAACATTCTGTGACATCCAATGCTTGATGTCTGTAAGGCAAGTAGCTAATAACTCCCAGGCAGAAGAAATTCCTGGCTTTAGGGACAAATATAGCTGGGTATCATCAGTATAGCAATGGAAGTTCACTCCGTGTCTGCGGATAATGTCATCTAACGGTAGCATATATAATGAAAACAACAAGGCACCTAGAATAGAGCCCTGTGGAACACCACAGACAACTTCCGATAATGCCAATTTTACCTCCTCAAAAATAAGATTTGAACCAGGATAGGACAAGGCCAGACAGAATTACTGTGCTTTCAAGACAATTCAGTAGGATGGAATGGTCTACACTATCAAAGGCAGCACTTAGATCTAGAAGAATTAAAACTGATGGAACGCCTGAGTCAGAGCTTATCAGCAGATTATTCACAATTCTGACAAGGGCCGTCTCGGTGCTGTGTGCAGCATGAAAACCAGACTGAAATTTCTCAAATATACCATTAAGAGTTAGAAATGGGGTGGAGATGAGGTTTCTTAAATATTATAATGAGATGTACTAAAGTTGCTGGCATTTCCCAGTCTGCTTTTTCTTGTGCATTGCCAGTTGTGCTCAATGCATTTTTGAGGTAAAGACCCAAATACCTATTTTTCCCTAAAAGCAGTATGTACTTACAAGCCTTGAAAACAAATTTCTATGACATTTCTGGTTTCCCCAACGTGTTGGGAGCAATAGACTGCACACATGTGCCGCTAACCCCTCTAGCTCATTCTGAGCATCTGTATAGGAATAGGAAACACACCTATTCTATTAATGGTTTGTAATTGAGCACAATTTGTGTTTTGTAATTGAGCACAATTTAACACCCCTGACTAACTTAAATAAAAACTGACAGTATACATTTGGCTTATAGGCTACTCATGATAATACGAATTAGTGGTATAATGCAAAATTTGTTACTGGTCCCTTGAAATTCATATTAACAAGCATTGACTATCCTCCTGTAAGTATCATAATTTGTCAATGTGGCACCATGATCTATTTTGTGTTAACTATCTAGGTTACTAAGTAGGCCAAGTTAAAAACAATAATAATAATAATAATAACAAAAGCTAAAATCATTTAATTTGAATTTAAATTAATATTTTATTCGCATTGTGCACCAATGTGTACAATGCAGCAGCATGATTTATGTTGTGCTACCGGTAGCCTACAGGTTAAAGTAAAAAGAAAGTGCACCAGGTATTCATTAGATTTTACTACTGTACCATATAGGCCTACTGTACATATTTCTATTTTTACATAATGTAATGTGTAGCCTACCCAAAACACATTAATGTTATTTCAGCGTAATGATTTATACATTTAAAATACATAGAGAACTGTAAATGTATGTGTGTGCGATTTTATTGCATTTTTTGAAACCCGACACCTCCTTATGTCAGACAAACGTCTCCGGTTTAGCGAGGGGCTACTGTATGATTATGAAAAGCTTTTTGATAGAAACATGTTTTTTATTTGGGGTGAAGGTGGGGGCCCCACTATAGAATCTGATGGGATTAAACTGCCTTTCACTATTTATTCAAAGAATTGTTGCACGACTCTCGCAATGCTAGAGATCTCGCTAAGATGATGCAATGAATATTTAAATTAGTATTTTGCGGCTGTTTGCGCTGCGACTGGCCCATCTTAGCACATCTACCCCTAAGTTTTACATTATGTGTGTGTTTTTTTCTTTTATAGTTAAGTTGTTTTTAATAATTATGTTTAAATTGTGTGTGTATGTTTTGTTTCTTGTTTTAATATGCAGTATTGTGTAAGTTTCAATTTCTTTCATTTCCCATCGGCAAAACCAGCTACGTGCAGTTTTGCATAGCCTAACACGACTGGAAGTCACAGATAAGTGTCGGAGCTAAACGCCAAAAGGCAGGATATTAGCAGAGATAGTGTGAGATGGGGGAGGGGAACTGAATGACAAGATGGATGCGCCCTGCTAGGTACATTCCCGCAGCGGGAATGTGCAATGATAGAGTGGAAACCCCTATCATTGGACAGAAGTAAGACACATGGGAGTGGAGTCAACAAGAGTTTACAAAGGTATAAATGCCAAACATTGTAAAGTTTTGTCAGCCTTTTCATCTCTTTCGAATTGACTCGATGGATAGCCGTGCTTTCTAATACAAACATATGCACTGAGCTGTACTGAGGCCTTGTCCAAAGTCAGTTTAAATCTCGTGCTTATATGATTGTATTGGAGGTATACCTTTCTTGTACATAAAGTGTTTTTGAATCAAAAACCATTTGTCAGCTTAATTTCTTCACTGCACTTGTGTCTCTACAGATCAAATATTATACCCAATTTAGAAACCAAGTTAACTAACACTTGAATGACAGATGGTGGAGCTTTTGGATGTTCTGGAAAAGGAATATAGTACTTAATGTGGTATTTCAGCGAATGTTGGTGGAGAAATAAAGTTGTTCTCTGAAGCCCTTCATGATTGCCTCTGGTCTGGTGTGTAGAAGTCTTTATTTTGAATGCAGTTGCTATTATTTTTTATTATTTGTATTGACTGGAGTGACCCGAGGCAGCTCTGCTGAAAATACCAACAGCTCCTTGTGAACAGTTTATCATTGATGATTTGGAACTATTTTCTGGTTTCCTACTCAATATACAGGCATGGGCACCTAACCCATAGGGCAGAGGAGGCACTTCCCCAACTCTCCCACGCACCCACACCACACACACTTTGATTACAGAGGGGACAGACTATATATTTTGCCCCTTGCTCAGTCACTGTTATTCTGTGTTTTGTTATGGCTTCCTCTTTAAATTGTTTAAAATGTTGTTACTTTTACTAAGCAGTAGTAATAATCTGAAGCACCTGGTATTTCAAAATAACAGAAACCAGTTTTTACTTCAGTAAAATAGGCTACAATATTTTTTTTTCAATTAAAAACTTGTCGTTGTTCTTTATTAAAATTAATGTTCAGCTTTCATATTGAAGCTTGTTGTGCACTGCTCATTCAATCAAACCAAGTACAGTGTAGGAATTTGCTTGCATCGTTTAAGATGTTTTTCAAGTCAAGTAAGCTTATTTATGTATAAAACATGACGGGTCGGGTCATTTTACTTTAAACGGATCTATGTTAAATTATAAGGTAATTAAAATCTATTTGCCTACGTTGTCATCACTGTCAGCCCTTGTTAAAGATATAAAACAATGTATCTGATTCAAAGCAAGTGCAAAACTTGCTCCAAAATTTAAAGTATATATATATATATATATATATATATATATATATATATATATATATATATATATATATATATATATATATATATATATATATATATATATATATATATATATATATATATATATATATATATATATAAAGTAACAGCAGTTACATTATTTTTTAAGATATTTCATTATGGGCAAAGGTTGCCCTCTAACTCAATGGACCCTATTTAGAAGCAAGCACAAAGGCAAAGTGTGACAGGGTGGTGAACAAAACAGTGTCTGCTCAAGAGTTCAGTTTATCCAACAATGTGGAAGATTTATTTACTTACAGACTCAACAATAGAGACAGCAATTGCAGCAGTTAGTAACCTCACGTAGTGAGTAGTACACAGTTCAAAACAAAAATAATACAGAAACAGAAAATAAACAAACACCGATGTCCTGCTCTGTAAGCCTTCTCCTTCGGGTTGGTCTTACCCAGGCAGTCCTTTTAGTCCTTGGTGTTGTTAAAAGTCCACGAATATAAAAGCAGGTGATCCTCTGCTGGAACAAAAGCAAACTGTGAACATCCAAATAAACACTGTTGTTGTCGCTGCTGTCTCTCTCTCAGTCCCCACACACTACCTTCGAGGTTCCCCTTTTATGCGCCCAGCCCCACCCTTTGATTAACAGCACACCAATCCTAGTGATTGTGTTTAAACTCGCCTGTCAGTCACAGGTGAAGCTGTGCACATACCCCACTGCCCCACACAAAGATAGCGTCCGTTCAAAACAGAGCTTCCGCCCTCGTCATGTCATGTTTGTGTGGGGCACCCGGGATTAGACCACAGCCATCTAGCGTCTGAGAGGGCGAATTACAGGACGGGATCACTTTACTCTGTCACACAAAGACACCATTTCTCAGAGGAAAAAGAACATTTTAATGGTATAAAACAAGAAACAACTCTTAACTGGTTTATTCAGCTAAAAATATATTTGCATATGCACTTATTTTTATACTAAACCAGTTCTTCTGACATGGTAAGTATTCTGAACTGCCTTAGTTACAAAATACTTACCTTTAACAGTTCTTGCTTTTCTTAGATTTTTTAACATTTTCATTTAATAAGCTGCATGTGGGAATTTTAAGTGTACCAATGTGCAGAGATGCCATTGGTAATGGTTGTGCCATTTGGTGCTACTTACATCTATTTGTAGTTAATACATGTTCTGTAAGTACATATTGAACATTTTATGCTGAAACACCTGACCAATTTTGTGGGTTTGCAATGACTAAAACAGTAACTAAAATTTAAAAAAAAATAATAATAATTTGCCTCACTTAGTTTGGAGGTTAGTCCCTCAGTTTGCCCCAACATTTTTCAACAAAGTTAGGTGCCTATGTATACAGGTGCAGGGCCGGCCTTAGGCCTATGCAGCCTAATGCAACTGCATAGGGCCCCGCGACTCAAAGCGCCACACATATAATGTAGGTAAACATTCCTTATTGGGCGTCATTGCTGTGTAAGTGAATTCAGTGTGGTTCAGTAGCAGAAGGGAGCCCATTCACAAACAACCTATGCTTTACGTTTTGGGAGACTGCACGTCTGTACCCATTGATTGTATTTTTGAAATATACTTGTGTGTGTGTATTATAATTAGGGCTGTATTTTTTCACAGTAAAAAATGGCTTATTTCACAGCATTTGATGGTCTAAAAATAGGTATTTCAAGATATTTCACATTACAACAAATGTTCCTTAAAGTTTAAATGCTTACCTCAAAAACAGTAAATACTAAATTGCAGAATATTTTGTTTTTATGTCCACCTTCTAAATAAAGCAATAAAAACAAAATGTTTGAAAATGTACATTATTTCTTTATAATATATATTTTAGTTTCGGTTAAGTTTTCTTGATTATTTGAAGCCACCATGGGGAAGTTGTTGCTTGTACTGCTTGGTTTCAATAAGTTTTTTTCTACATTTACTTTTTTAGCAAGCAAGCATGAATACATCAAGCACTTTTGCATTGAACCCTCCAAAATTTAATAATATTGAGGAAGACAGAGAAACAAGTCTTTAAGCAAGACAGTGAATAATAGCTCACTAACTTTAAGAGCAAATTAAATAAATAAAAATAGAGAGCCTCAGACAAGAACCAAAACCACATAAGAAATACAAATTAACAGGATACTGGTGCAATTAATAACTTAATAACTAAAAAAAAATCTACAATAATTATGCGTTCAGGCAGTGGCAGAGTGGCAGAAAGGGCGTAAATACCTCTCTATTGCAAAAGAGAAAAAGGAGAACAAAGTACATGCTCAAAAGCCAAGAAAACATCATAATTGTGAGGCACAAAAAGCAAGAAAAGTTCATTTCTGATGATGAGAGTTACTAAATCTATAGCAACATTTTTAGGTGTGACAAAAGGTTATTTTTTGTATGTAGTTTATGCAGTGTCATTTTTAGACTGCTTTGCTACTGATTATTAACCAGGAAAGGTTGCCCAGGCTACCAACCCCTTTAAGACATTGTGTAGCTATTCATACCATGGCTAAAAGGGAGGCCTCCATTTGTCCACCACATAGGGCCCACAAAGAGGTAAGGCCCGGCCATCTATAGGTGTATAAAAATGGTGCCTCTAATTACAAATGGCATTTTATTTGAGTATCCCTTACAATCAATTAATATTAGAAATGCCCCTTTTATTGAACCACCTCTTTAACCAGCATCAAGCATTAACCTATATCAGGGTATGCAGGATGACTCAGAAATGTAAAAATAAAAATGAAAGTAAAAGAAAATTATTATATTTAATAGATTTTTTAACTGTATCATATATTATTACTAAACCACTGTACATAAATATTTAATTTCTGTTTAATTTCAGCAGCTCAAAGGTTACATTCTGACTAGTTTCAAAATCATCATCTACCTGTACGCATGCATGATTTAGATTGCGCGGAAGTATAAGTATAAATGCTCAGGTAATCATAAATAATAATCACAATACTAATACTTTGTTTTATTAAAATGATATTAATACTTTGTTAGATTAAAATATTTTACATTGGTTGTCATTTGTATGCAAGTGTAACGGGTTTGTTACGTGTGTGAGTCGTCACTGAATAATTATGAGGCAGACACACAGAATTGGGTGTTGACACGCCACACTGGCGCAGAGATTTAATTAACACAAGTGCTGACACTAGGGTACCAGCAATGGTAGCCCTAGTGTCACATTTAATAAAGAAAACAAAACAAAGCTAAAAATAGGTTTGCCACACAAATGGCGAGCACTAGTCCCACTAAAAGGAACGTCCCACTACAGGAACCTACTACTCTACGCAAACCCTCTCTATACACTGTTTGGGATCAACATTGCCTAAACTGACATACTTCATACTTCTGGGCTCCGGAAGTCCCGGCATTCTCACTCCTGCCTCTTCCAAACAGCCTTTTCACACGGCCTCGTCTCGGCAATGCCTTCAGGAGCACTGTCTTGCAGTGTAAGGGTTTTGTGTACTAGTTCCTGCAGAGCGCTCTCCTCCTCCATGCAAACAAACACAAGCTCTCGCTCAGCGCCTGTCTGTGCAGCAATGGCTATGCAGTAGCCACAAGCTGTGGGACAGATGCTTTTTGAGCTCTGCACAACCTCCCCGGGCTCACCCCCCAGCCAATCAGGACCTCCCAATCAGCTCAGCGCCAGACCAGCCTACCTGCTCAATTGGTTGCCTAGCAACATGTCTCCTGTTACACGTCCCAGCTGCACACATCTGCGCAAGAACAAGCGACAGGGCTCTCCTTGTCACAGCAAGAAAACAAAATATTTCCATAATTTTAACTTGCATATAGTAAGATACCGTAAAAAAAAACAGACTTTGTATTTAATTATGGAGACATCAATTTTTTTTTTCTTTCTCAGTTCTGTTTATTGATTTTTCAAACACTGTAACATTGGACTTCCAGTTATCGTCAGTGATCTCGGGTTCGAAATCTTGCTCCCACCAAAATCTTTAGTGTGGGAAGTGAAGGGCAATGAAGTGAAAAAATATTATGGAATAGATTTTGCATAGCAACCTCCTTCAGCTTGGGTTGAGATTAAGGATGGGGAACTGAGCTATCTTATGGCGCACAAAGTCACAAATCTGAAGTAGGTATGTGGTAGGTTGTATTTAAGTAACAGCTGTTCAAAAAAAGCTAAACAATTCCTCATGAAGAAGTCATTTAAAGATTTGATTCTACTTCTGTGCCAAATGTGAAATGCAAAGTCTCCTAGCAAAGGTGGAAATAGATGATTTGCATCCACAGGACAGAACATGGACAGAGCTTGTAACCAAAATTACGCCTGAACTGGGCCCAGATCCTGAGAGAATAGCATACTAAAGGATTGGCGCTAAACTGGGAGGTGGCTAGAGGAAGAGGGGCACATAGAACAGCAGGTAGTGAGGAAGTAACGCATGAAGCCCCCTCCATATGTAACCAGGCCAGGATAGTCCCCTCTGGAGGAGGTTGCAGCCAATTTAAAACACTACAAATATTAGCGTACCAATAATAGAACTGAATATTGGGGAGGGCAAGCCCCCTTACTGTTTTAGTGTTTTAGGCCTTTGGAGAAAGACCTTACGGATGAATTATAAATTTGGTCAAGGGAGTTGAAAAAATAATTGGAAATAAAAACCGGGATACATTGAAAGAGATACAAAAACTTGGGTATGGTATTCCTTTTGACTAAGTTAATACAACCAGCAAGTGAGAGAGGCAGGGTGGACCAACGAGCAAAGTCTTGCTTGGTACACTCCAATTATAATGTATTAACTATCTTAAGTGGTAAGGATGGGGGTAGATGGTGTGAAGCACATTTAATAAGAAGACATTGTTCACTTTTATCTAAATTAAGCTTGTACCCAGAAAATTTACCAAACTGATCTAAGATAGACAGGGCATGAAGGAGAGCGGTGACTGGATCAGAGAGGTAGAGAAGTAGGTCATCTGTGTATAGGGAGACCTTTTGCTCCTGTCCACCCCGAATTAAGCCACAATCAAGGGGCTCAATGACAATACCAAACAGGAGCGGGAGAGGGGCACCCCGCTTTGTTCCGCGCTGCAGGGGGAAATATTTGGAATGTGTATTATTAGTGCGAACTGAGGCAGTGAGAGACGTATACAAAAATTTAATCCAGGCAATGAATTTAGGTCCAAATTTCTGCAAAGCCAAGAAGAGGTGTTCCCACTCCATCCGGTCATAGGCTTTTTCTGCATCGAGTGAAACCAGAATCTCAGAATGCGATGATGTTGAGATGTTATAAATAACATTAAATAGGTGCCGGACATTGAAGAAAGAGCACCTATTCCATATGAACACAGTTTGATCTGTGGAAATTATAAAGGGAAGAGTGGACTCAAGCTGCCGGGCTAGGACTTTAGGAAGTACCTTGATGTCTGCATTGAGCAAAGAGGGCGGTATGAGCCACAATTCAGGGGGTCTTTGTTTTTCTTTAATATTAGAAAATTGATGATTTGCAGAGAAATGGGGTTAACATTGAAGATGCAAAGGACTCAGGGAGCATGAATCTCAGCACTGGAGAAAGCAGGGGGGTTCATTTTTTGTAAAATTCTATTGGGAATCTGTCTGGACCAGGCGCCTTACCACTCTGCATGGCTCTAATCACATCAGCTATCTCATAAAGTTCTAGGGGCTTTTCTAAGCAAGTCTCAGATTGGGGGTCAACAGTAGGAAGAGTAAAATCACTTTAAAAAAAAGTGTCCACTAAGGAGGGGTCTGCGGGTGATTCAGATGTATAGAGTTTAGAGTAGAAGTTTTCAAATTGATTATTAATCTCATTGATCTGTGGTTAGACTGGGTTCTGAGTTGATCTGTGTGATCAAATGATAAGCCTTTGACGAAGTTGGTGGGCAAGCAGCTTGCTAGCTTTGTCACCATACTCATACATGATCTGCATATTAACTGTTCAGCCTGTTTGGTAGAGAGAACATCAAATTGGTTTTAAGAACCAGACGTTCCTTGTCTGCTGTTGGACTGGTAGAATATTGATGGTCTAATTTTAGAATTCGGTCCATCAGCTCCGAAAGCCTGCCCAAACAACGCTTATTAGCTTGGGTGGTGTATGAGATTATGTCTTGGCTTGGCTTTCATGGTCTCCCAAAGAGCTGAGTAAGAGATTCCTGGTGTTCTATTGGTGTTGCAGAAAAAAGCAATTTGAGAGGAAATAAATTCAGTAAAATTCTGATCAGAGAGAAGTAAGGGGTTAAAACACCAGGGCCCGTGAAAGGCAGGCTGGTCTGGAAATGTAAGTTTTGAAGCGAGTGGAGCATGATCTGATATCATGATGCTGTTGTAGGCACATGACCGGACCAAAGGGAGCAGTTTGTGGTCCATAAATAAATAGTCAATGCGTGAAAATGTATGATGAAAATGAAAATAATATTGTCTAGCATATGGATTAAGGAAGTGCCACAACTCTGAGACTGAGAAAAAAGATTGGATGGTCAGAGCAGATTTTTTGGGGGAAATATGGCTGGGGGAAGACCTGTCCAGTGTAGGGAACAGGGAGCAGTTAAAGTTGCCTCCCAAGATCAAATGGTGGGAGTTTAGATCTGGCAGAGATCACAAATTTGATTTAAAAGTGTTATCGTCCCAGTGGGTGCATATACATTGGCTAAGATTAAAGAAGTGTTAAATAGTTTACCGGTTACAATTATGTAACGTCTTTTAGGATCCACTACGACCTGAGATGTGATAAAGGGAGTATCTTGAGGTATAAGAATGGCCGCACCTCTAGTCTTGTTATGAAAATTGGAGTGGAATAGCTGTCCCACCAAGCCTCTGCGAATCCGGAAATAATCTGAGGTGCGAAGGTGGGTCTCCTGTAAGAATGCAATTCTGAACTTAAGACGCTGGAGGTGTGTTTTAACCCTGTTATGTTTGACGGGGTGGTTTAGACCCTTGACGTTCCAGCTTATAAAATTTAGAGTGTCCCACAGATCCAGATTTGTTATTTAAATGGGCCATGTTGACACATCAATTAAAATGTCGCTGGCCAAGACCACAAGAGCCTTGTATGGCACGTCCCCTCTGCAAGACATAAAAGATCAAAAGAGAAGGAAGGGGTTAAATTAAGAATGAGGGAAATACAGAAAGCAAAAGAAAAAGGTAAGGGAAGAGAAAAGAAAAAAAAAACTAAGAATAATAGAGCCAGAAGGAGTAATTGGCCCACACACAACACCCCCCCCCCCCAAACAGCCTGTAAGCTAGCCCACCCATTTTGTACTCTATTAGTGTGGCACATCTACAAGAGTTAAGTCCAGCATGCTCTAAACCCCAATAGTCCCACAGCCACAGTATATAATGAAACCAAGATCAACCAACAACTAAAGGAAAAAGAAAAGTAGAAATAGCTTTCCTCTTTTATATTATTCTACTCCTGAATAGGGAAAATAAAGGTAAACAAACTTCGATGTGGGCCGACTTACATACTTATATATATGCATATATGCATAGATGAACACATGTACCCATAATCATACATACACAGAGACCACAGACAGGCACAAACATATACATATGTCCACATGCACACAGAAACAAAAGGATAAATGTGCATATAGGCATGTAAACCCATACACATTAACATATACATACATATTCATTACTGATCCCACATATACACAAACAAAGATTATAGATAGATTAAAGATAGATTATAGATAGGGCTTCTAGGTTTCGGTTTTTAATTTCCATCTCTCTCCCTCCCTTTAAACCTTAATTAATAGTTGTTAAGCCTTAACTGAATACCAGATAGTTTAAATTAGTGACGCACTACTAGAAACTAACGCAGTGGAAATTAATAAGATGAATTCGGCGATTAGAGCCAGAACGTAATGCAGGTTCAAATAGAATCAGGTGACATCAATGCATGTCGTTTGTTAACTAAATCAAGATATGAGGGTAAAAAGAAACAACTTCCTTTGTTAATTAGTGTTTGATTAAGAAAGCGAATCTGCTCAAAATATGTTTAAATGGACATCACATGATCAAAAATAAAACCAGAAAACTAGAAGCCCTAATTATAGATGACCATACACAGACTGTACACATATATCTTGGCTAGCTCTGTGATAACACGCATATAAACATGTATTATGAATAAACTTGCACCTAATACACATATGTGGATTAACACTAGAACTACTGGACGTACATATATACCTAGAACTACTGCAGTGGTCTTTTTACCCGCTATATTAAATTGCATATAAAACTACAGCTGCATCGCACACCACAAAACTGTTCCGTGTTTAACAAAATTACAAGTACAGATAGGACTACCAATCATTTTTTTAAACAATATAGTAAATTCAGATGTAATATCAGACAGCACAGACAGTTTTACATTATAGTCAAAACAGTGTGTTTATTTTAACATACCAAACATAGTGCTTACCTGGAATTCCGATTTCCTTATAGTTTCCCATAATTTCTTTGTATTCTTTATCAAGATATGTCTTGTGCTGCTTATCATAAAGAACAGGCTATTGCTGCACTAATATAATCAGACATTCCCCCATCTTGCCTGTGATATTTGCAGCGCAAATGAACATGAAGAACACAGGGTTGCAAAAAAACTTTTTGTTTGACATTATTGTTTTCCTCCAGGATTGTGTTTGTGACACTGTTTTTGCAGCCTGCCTGGTAAACGTGATGGACACCAAGCTTGGGGGTGGTGTTGGAAGGGGAGTTATGATTGGTTGCATTGTGTAAAATGTTGCACATGTATGCAAATGCTGGGCTATAAAATGGGATGGTTTTAGCAGTTTAGAGATGACTTTTGAGATGCAGTGGGAGCAGTAGAGAATTACAGTGCCCACATTTGTTTGAGTGTTTTATTTTATGCAAATGTTTTCTGTTTACCCATCTAATTTTGTGCCTGAGTTCGACTCTGTTGGCTATTCAATGGTAATTTCCATCTCCAGTCTTGCAATAGCTGGTTTGCTTCACTATTATTACGTAACTTTATTTTTGTTTTGTAATATAATCATGCACAACAGAACTACATTAAAAAAAGTGTTCAAAAGCTCAAAGGATGGAACTTACAACTCTTCAAAAGATGGAAAGGTACAACTGTTCAAAAGATAGAAAGGTACAACTGTTCAAAAGATAGAAAGGTAAAACTGTTAAAAATGTGCATTGTTCAAATACTCAAAAGATGGAACATACAACTGTTAAAAAGATGGAAACATATAACTCTTCAAAATGTGGAATGTAAAAAAAAAACCTTGTGGAGTCTAGTTTGTGCAATCAACACAGACATGAGTGGTTCACTTGCCACACACTGCCTTATCAATCAAGCAATCAATCAATCAAACTTTATTTTATATAGCACCTTTCATAGTGGACTGAACTGAGACTAAGGCCTCCTCTCCCATGCTGTACTTGCCCCATGATATCACTGATACGAAGGGCAGCCCTTATATCTTCCGCAGCTTTGCCACTTTCTTCCAGTTTTCAACACAGGTGCTGCCTCACTCACACATTCGTCATGTGACTCTACCAGTTTCATTTCCAATCGAACCTCGGCGTACTTAATCTCCTCGTTTAGGGCTTAGACTGGCAGCTGCAGTATCCCTTTACCATACAGTCCCATTCTGCTGAGGCAGCGTGGAACTCCTAACCATTTCCTGACATATGAACTGATTAACGCTTCCAGCTTCTCTACTGTTGTCAAGGAAACCTCATACACAGCGAGTGGCCAAAGTGCAAGCTCAAAAAAATAAAGAAATATTTGAAAATAAGTTGTACAAAACTGTACAACTGAAATGATGTAAATAAGTATAATTTATTTTTTTAAATAAATGGGTTTATATTGCCTACATAACAAAATGCATATACGAAACCGAAGCTATGCGTTTATATACAGACATATAATCGAAATGACATGAATAAATAAACATTTGAACAGAATGGGCTTCATTTACAATCATTTACATAGTCTAAGTGCTGGCACAAATGACAAAGATCCTGCAAAATATGCAGTGCACTTACCACAGACTGTCTTTACACATTTGGCACAGCTATAAACAGTAACCCAGGCTTCTGGCAGGAAATGCTCCATAGGCATATAGTGCAATGAAAGCTTCTCATTCCTCTAAGGGCATTGACCAGGGATCATCTTGTAGTTGTCGGTGGGCTATCAGGAGGCTCATTGAAAAAATAGAAATGCCAGAAAACTGCTCACTTGAGGAATGCAGACTGATATAATCAAACTTCAATACATGGCGGCAAGTCCCGACTGATATACTCAAGTAATACTGCAACATTTAATTGTTATAATATGTGTTATATGTATCGCTCAATTTGACCACTCCTGGTAGAAATAGGTATGACAGTATTTTATCTCCCTAAGTTTTGCAGTTATGCGATTATTTTGTCTGGGTTATTAGTACATATATTTAGGAAAAGTGTTAAACTTAAAAAAAAATATATATATATATATATATATATATGAACCTTTGAACCTTTCTCTCAGGGTTCAATAAAGACCTAATAAGATGATTGATTAACCAGTTTTCATTTATAGCGTTGTATCCATGTTTTAATCTTAACGACAAAACTAAAAACGACAATGGCCACAAACGAAAATAAACATTCTCATTAATGAAATAGTGATAGAAACTGTAACATGTGTAACTGTATGTAAATAATTAGATTACTATATTATGCAAGGTCATATTATTTTAATATATATATATATATATATATATATATATATATATATATATATATATATATATATATATATATATATATATATATATATATATATATATATATATATATATATATATGGCTTGAGACACTGGTATTACTGGTGAATTTTTTATTTTGTTTTTATTTCTATAAGATGCTGTGGATAAATAACGTCTGCTAAATAATTACACCATCATCATAATAATAATAATAATAATAATAATAATAATAATAATTATTATTAAGGACCTCAACTATAGCCTTAATAACCTATATTTACAGATTTTTTTTTAATCAATTAACGGGTACTGTTAAATAACTTTCCCAAACATTTAAATGTGTAATAATTGTAGAACCCAATTACAAACTAATTATATAATATTTATTGTGCATATGTGAGTCTCTCTCTATTCATTCATCATTGAGTCCCTCTTAACCTGACAGTTTCTCATTTCAGAAAGATCTTTTGGACTGAGCAGTCATCTCTCTCTAAAATGCTGAGAAATGCTGATACAGACATTAGTTCGAAAATGGTAGGCCTATTCTTACAGAGCTATTTTCTTGACTTTGTATTTAACACTTTTTAGAACCTGTTAAACCAGTTTTTTTTATTTAGATTTTTATTCATTTAAGTTGCTTGTGATTATTTTAAAAACAACTTTCTTTCATTTTAGCTGTTTTTATTTTATTTGCTTCAGGGTAAAAATATTCTCTCATTTAAGATGTTTGTATGTTATTATCTTTGCTTCAGGGGTAGAAAAATATTTGTAAAAGGTGTGTGTGTGTGTGTGTGTGTGTGTGTGTGTGTGTGTGTGTGTGTGTGTGTGTGTGTGTGTGTGGTGGGGTAGGGAGGTAGGGGGGTAGGGGGGTAGGTGTTGTAATAAAAACATTTTGTCCTAAAAATGTGTAAACATAAAACACTTTATGTGCAAGTATAAAACCACTTCCTATAAATGACTTGCACAGCCCAAACATTTATTAATAATAACAATATAATAGTGCTGGGACAAATATCAGAATGTTAAAATGAATGTTTGACATGTATTCGGATACAAAAATCAGATGTTCGTATTCTCTAGAAATTACAAAAATACCTTGCACTTATTTACTGCTTCACCAGAAGTTGCATGACACTTTAAAAAATGGCAAATGAAAAACAGTTTTGTGTGATATGTGAGATTAATATGTAAAACTCTTGAGCCCCTATTTAAAAGTTTTAGACAGCAAAAAGTAAACAAACCAGATTATGCGCGCGCATGCATAGTGATCTCTATGGAAAGCCATCTAGGTCAAAAAGGTGTTGTGCTGCTTTGAGCGAGTCAGAATCTCATCAGACAGAAAAAAGGCAAGCACGTCATTCTGAAATGCCTAGCTTAAACTGTCCCCAACTTGCTGGAAATATTGTGTAGTAATTTTTATATAGATTGTACATATTATATTTTTTGTTGCGACTTTCTGCTTGTTCAGCTACAATAAGGCACAAGTAAACCTCATGTTATTTGTACAGTATATTTACACACCCCCTTTGCAAAGAAAGTGAGACAGTCAAGTTAATGGCTGAAGTAGCTAATCAAAAACTTATTTGATGCCCAAAGCACTCCCCAGTAGCGCCAACAATCTGAATATCCATGTCCACCTCCAGTACATCACATTTATAATCCCCCAAGAAGAGTGTATTATAAAAATATATGAAAGCTATGAGAAATGCTGACAGGAATAAAAAGCTATTTATAAGGGAATGTATTGCTTTTATTTGTAATCTGCAGGTGTAACACGTACACAAACACAAACACCAGTCCACAGTGCGTGCTCTAGTGCTCATGGTGAATACAGTTCTTGTGAAAACAACGTGCAGTGATGTTTGATCCGGGTTTAGTGCTGTCCTTCCTTGACAGCTCTGAATCGTTTTAGCTGTCTAAACAATAACAAACAGTATTTTTAGACAAGACAAAACAAACAAAACATTCACGATTTATATTTCTACAGTCTCCTTTTGGTTCTCGTGTTAACCATTCACAAAGGAACAGATCACATCACTACATCCCCTTTTTATACCGTCACCCATGACCCCTTGGTCAACAAGCGCATCCGCTCCTCCAATCCGCACATGCCACGCCGTTTCCCGTCTGGGTCATTGGTTTTGTGTACCGTAGCTCTGCCCCCTTTCTAGATGGCCAACTTCCGCCTAATCTTAGGAATTAACTGTCGTGGCATCCAGTCCAGGGTACTCCGTTCCCTTTACACAGCACCCTCGCAGGTTGGGAGGGAGATCTAACACCAAGAATCATTAGATTTCTGTCACAATGACCCAATTCAAGTTTGATCAATTAGGATTTAAAACTAAGTATAGTGTCTACAACAAATATTCTGGGATTGCTTATTTTTATATTGAATTTGAATGTTGCAAAAAAAATCTGTATTTAGTATTTTGTATTTAGTATATAGGCTAGTCAGTTTGTTGTGACAAGATTGATCTCTCCAGAACAGAACTTTTGCAGAAATTTGATGCCAGTGGTCACAAGATAATTAGCAAACTACATTTAAAATCAAACGCACATGATGTTGTGTGAATAAAGCCAATCAGGGCACTGCATTCCATGACTTATATTTCTGTATATAGTTGCTGTGTCACAGCACTGTAAACCACACAGGTCCTGCAAATTTAGAACCTCAGGTACTCAATTCTACAATAGTATCTTTATTCAGAAAACAAAATGTTAACTAAACTTTTGTATTTAAATAAACTTAAAATAAATCTTTTTTTCTTACGTCAATTACGTCAACATTTGTCATGGTTGGCTACGGCCCTGATGTGTGACAATCATCTCTTGTGAAATCACCGAAGAAAGGCTTTTTTATTTTTTATTTTCCCAATTGTTCTCTATGAAATGAAGTCTTTTGGTAATAGAGTATGGCTGGCTGAATACAAATGGAAACCATAACACCACCTTGCATTCAACCCTTTCTATTATACTCTGGAAAATAACAAACAGACAGCATAGAGATTTGCTACCTAGCACCCACACTCACCAACTAGTGCTGTATGCTTTTTATTTATTTTTTATTTTTTTGACATTGTATTTTCTGAACAAAAAAGTTTGCTAAAATAAATGAAGAAATACAATGTAATAAGTTAAATGCAGTTCATATTTAACTGAAACAGCATGTTTTTGTACACATTGACATAAAGACACACCCCTACTGTATGTAGCCATACCTGCCATTAAGTACACATGGCGGAAGGATTTTATGAGAGCTTTGGCTTCTTTACACAATTAAACCTGAGTACTAGCCTGTATCTCCCACCTCCTAAATGGAGAAGTCAGGACAGCACTGAGAAGTTTAGACATGTGTTGTAAGTTGTTTTAAACGAAAGGATGAAACACTAGCATTCAAAACCAACAGGAACCCCATGCTAGTCAGGAGGATAAGTCTATAACTGCTTGTGGCAAAGTGGTTAACAGTGTGCAGGTGCAGGATTGCAGCAGTGATGAATGAACAGACAGACAACGATAATCCAGGTGCAATGATATTTTATTTGTACAATACAAACTCTGTTGACAAATGTCAGTAAACAATAACAATGAGAACAGGCAATACAGCGGCGTGTATTGCACTGTTGTTAAACCCCAGGTTGGTCCCGTAATAATAATAGTCCTGTTCCTAAACAACCCACACGTAACACAAAACACAAACACAAGTCCACAGTGAGTGCTAAAGTGCTTGTGATGTAAATACAGTTATTCGTGAAACAATGTGCAGTGATGTCTGGGTAAGTTCTGGCCTTTGGCGACAGCTCCAGATCGTGTTCAGCCGTCTAATAACAACAAACAAGTGGTTCTTTAGACACGACAAAACAAACAAAACACTCATGATTACAATGCACGGTCTCCTTCCAGTTCAGCTTTAACCATACAAAGGAACAGATTACTTCGCTACGCCCCCTTTTGTACCGTCAATCATGACCCCTTGGTTAACTAGTGCAACCGCTCCTCCAATCCGCAGCTGCCACGTCGTTTTCCTTCTGGGTCAATGATTTAGTGTATCGTAGCTCCGCCCCCTTTATAGATGGCCGACTTTCTTCTAACCCTGGGAATTAATTGTTTGGCCATCCAGTCCACTCTGTTCCCTTTACACAGCGCCCTCACAGGTCGGGAAAGAGATTTATCACCAGGAACCATTCTGTCTCTGTCAAATATCCCACCGCTCAGAATGGAGCCAAAGGAACACTCTGCTGAATCTACTTTTCCCATTACTACCCCCTCCGCATTTTGGTGTTCCTTCCCTGCATGGTGAATCATATGATACATGAAGGAAATGCCAGATACCACCGAGTTATCTGGGCATTGCTGTCCTTCATTGTGCTTAACCACTTGAATGGGGCGTGGTCTATGACAAGATCGAATGAATGTACCAGAGTGAGTGGCCCATTTAATGGCCAAACTGTCCTTTTCAACCACAGAGTAGTTGCACTCCCGGGACCAACCAAATCTATCCGATCTTTCAGTAGGAGCACATGCTGCACTAGATTTCTAGACAAGCCTTCGTGCTCTTCCCACCCCTCTCTCAAAAGGTCGTGGATGCTGCAAGGCTGTTGGCCATACAAGAGCTCGAGGGGGGAGAACCCTGACAAACTTTGCGGCACCTCTCTCACTGCAAAAAGGAGGTAGGGGAGAAGCGATGCCCAATGTTTTTGCACAAATCGTCTCAACATCTGCTTTAGGGTTTGATTAAAACATTCCACCAAACCACCCATCTGTGGCTTTGGCGACGCTGGGCTCCTTCTCTGGGGATCTGGCGGCGTGGAGCTCTCTCTCGGGGGCTCTGGCAACACAAGGTACTCTCTCTGGTAGTGCAGGGCAGTCTTTTCCAGGTGGCGGGAGGTACTCTTTTGCTGACATCGCTGTGCAGTCTCTCACTTGTGGCGGCATGGCATGCTCTCACTGGCAGTGTGAGGCACTTTCACTTGGGCGGCGCGGGACACTCTCTCCCAGGTGACGCAGGACACTCTCTCTCAGATGGCGGTTGTGGAGCGGAGCTCTCTGGCGGCAGCTGCAGCGCATGGTTCTCTTTCTCAGACAGTAGCGCTGGGCTCTCTCTCTGGGGCTCTGGCGCTGGCAGCATACGACGCTCCCTCCTTGGTGGCACCGGGTACTCTCCCTCCTGGGGGACGGGATTTTCTGGCAGCAACTCGATGACCACCTGGATGACCTCATCCCACTCCCTTTCTGAGCGGCACGGCTTCTCCTGGCACAACACCCCCATCTGTGCTCTTTCCCATTCGTCAGGTGCGGGGCTCTCTAATTCGGCGGGTGGTATAAAGACAAATAGGAAAGAAAAAGCTGCCAAATTTAACCCTTTGAGTTGTTCAAATGGACCGGTACGTTCGGTGCTGTCTGGTCCCCAGGGAGTACAAACGCATGCATCGTTCTGCAACTTTAAACTTGAATTACTGAGTCTACAAAACCCCTGATCACATACTATTGTAACACTAGGTTTCTGTAACACCTTTTATTGGCCTCTTGCGCCCTCTGCCAGATATTGACTGAATTACATATAATTATCCCAGTCACAAAAATGTCAACAGTGTTTGTAAACCGGCGAAAATCGCTCAGTGAGAAAGAAGTATTAGTAATAATACTGAATTCAGATTCCGATTTAAATTCAAATATATACAATTCTTCCACCTGAATCTGATGTCAGCGAGTGTGGCAGTGAAGACATAAGCAAAGAATATTTACTATCAACATCAAGTGACAGCAAAGAGTTGGTGCCAAGCTCTGTGTGTTGCTCCATGCTGCAAGGAGTATCATACGCTGAAGCACTAGACACTCTCACTCCCTCCGCCCCCACAACCTGTTTACACGGATATGATTTATTCATGTCTCTCTCTCTCTCTCTCGCTCTTTCTTGTTAGGAAGTGTTGTTGTGGTTGTTCCACCCCATTCTTTATTGCTTACTGCCTACATGTTATTTTTTAGTCAAAACTTTGACTAAACAAAAAAAAAAGTATTTGTTTTATTTATTTATGGTAAAAATGATGTGTCTGTATTTCGTCAGTATTCATTACATACATACAAACATATAGCTTTCAGCTTGTTTGTACGCTGTACTCGTAATAATCAAGCGCGTGCACAATACAGAAAAAAAAGCTCACTCACTGTAGGACCGGCATTTTAGAACTCACTTCTCAAAGGTTAAAGGCATATCTCCCTGCCTGCCCTTTTGGTCTCCATTTTGTCATGTATATGTTTTTAAACTAGCATTTTAAAAGGCATTGGGGTTTTAGAGGAGTGCTGGAGACGGGCTGTATTGGTTTTATTGCTGTTGTTTTTTTTTGTGAGCCCCGTCTCCACGATCGTATTGAGCCGCACTGCCCATTAGTTTTAAATTGAAAGCTTGTATTTTAGTTATTGTTTTAATTAACGAGCAGTGCAAACCGCATGCAGTGACTGTGTATTCTAGATCTGCCCTGTTTTGTTAAGTATAGTTTACCACCTGTATTTAAGGTCCTCACCCTTCAGAATGGCAACTCACCCTCAGGTGGTAGAGCGCATTTGGGAACGGTTCGGGAGGGCCCGAGTCGATCTCTTTGCCACGGCAGAGATAACTCACTGCCCCCTATGGCTCTCCCTCCACTGCTGCGGTGGTCCAGTAGGCGTCGACGCCCTAGCCAACGAGTGGCCCAGAACGCTTTTATACGCATTCCCGCCAATACTGTTGCTCCCAGCCTTCCTAGAGAAAGTTCGGAAAGAAGAAGCGATGGCCCAGGAGAATCTGGTTTGCAAACCTTTGCCAGCTACTGCGAGGCCAGCCCTGAGAGATCTCACTGTGCGTGGATCTCCTCAGTCAGACAAGAATTACTCTCTGGCACCCAGAACCGGGCAGACTCCAGGATCAGATATGACAGGTTCTACGGTGTAGCCTAATTAAACCACTAATACAATTTCAAAAAGAAAGTTATCAGCTTTGTATCTAAAAATGTATTTCATAAAAGGAAGCATTTTATTTTATTTTAATAATGAAGAATTATCACATTTCAGTACCCCACCCTTACAAAAACTTCCTGCAGGAATTCTGTCCAGGAATCCTGCAGGAAGTCCCACAGTTTTTGGGTTCAATTTCCTGTGGGATTTCCCGCAGGATTCCTGTACACATTTTTTTAAAATAAATTACAAATTGTTTTTAAATTGTACAAAAAACATCAGTAATTATTAAATCTGCAATACTTGCAAAAGTTAAGGTTCTCGTGATATTGCAAAAAAAGCATATGAAAAATTAATATATATGTAAACTTAAATCATCATCCTTACCGATAATCTGCTGCATGTCATTCCTTTTTATTATTTATTTTTCTTAATTGATGCTCATTCAACTCATCTCCAAGCTCACATGATTTTTTTTCTGCAGTTTCTAAGGCCCTGTCCACATTACATAACCGATCTCGAGAACCGTACTCGAAACCGCTCTAATTAATACAGCTCAAAGCGTCCACACTGAAGTACCGTTTCATGTTTAGTCAGGCTTAATGCGTCCACACACCATTAGAATAGTTAAGTTAAAATTCCCAGCAGCGCAACGAACCGTGGAAATTAATACGATAGTATCCCACCATGCACTGTATTTTATTTTAAAATAATGTGTTATGCCCCATATTAACAGAGGTCCATATTGCTAAAAAGAAATATAACAAGTATTGTGGAAAAAGTAAATCCGAACACACACACACACACACACACACACACACACACACAAGTAGGGTTTGAAGTTTTCAGGTTTTATTTTTAGTCAGGTGAAGTCCTTTTAAACAAATTGAGCTGATTCTGTTTTATAATTAAACTCAGAAAAAGCTGTTAATTACAAAACAATCTTTGTTTTTACCTTCATATCTTGCCTGAGCCTAATTCTGGTCCTCTTAATTTTATTTCAAACAGAGCTGACAAATTACGTAATTTGTTCATCCCCGATCCTACTTTTAACTCGCATTTCATTTTTGCAGTCGCCTAATTTAACGTTGTGTTTTATTTTCCCCACTAGTTTAACAGAGATGTCCTGACAGATTTTTTAAAGCATAAAAATGAATACCTAGTGCGGAGTGTACACTGATAGCAAGTCCTTCAGGCGCCTGCTCTGAGTATTTCGCCAAACATACCACAAAGCATTTTGGGATATTGGAGGATACACAAAAAATGTAGTTTGGTATTACAGCGTCTACACTTCTGATAAACCGCACTTCCTGATGCGATCTAATTAGAACCGGACTCGAGACTACCTCCTGAGGTGGTCTTGAGTCCGGTTCTCGAGTACGGTATTAAATGCTGCGTAGTGTGGACGCAAACCATATTTAGCACTTTTAAGCCGGCTTAAATGCAACTAATACGGTTTAAAGGCATAGTGTGGACAGGGCCTATAAGAAAGTGAAAAGAATAAGGTAAGACAATTATACATACTGAATGGTTTATTCAACTTGTGTCCATTACACAGTATTCTGTGACTTAGTCGTATATGTGAGTGATACAAGCCAGGGTAAGAAACACTACTTGTTTTATTTGTACAACAAAATATGATTGTGCCCAATCACAACAGTAATTATTTCAACATGTCAAAAAGGGAAAACAAGAAATAATGAGAACATAAGTTTTACATAGAAATTGTAATTGATAATGATCATATTTTTAACGTTTAAAAAACTGGACATATTTAGTTCAATATCCTTACCTAAAATTAGCCTTATTTTCTCTGGATTAATGACTGGTTTAGCAACTATGGCCTTATTTGCATTTCCAGTCCTGCCAGAAAGGCCATGTGTGGCTCATCTCCTGTCCAAATTATTATTATTATTAATTGTTTATTTAGCAGACGCCTTTATCCAAGGCGACTTACAGAGACTAGGGTGTGTGAACTATGCATCAGCTGCAGAGTCACTTACAATTACGACAGACGGAGCACAAGGAGGTTAAGTGACTTGCTCAGGGTCACACAATGAGTCAGTGGCTGAGGTGGGATTTGAACCGGGCACCTCCTGGTTACAAGCCCTTTTCCTTAACCACTGGACCAAATACAGCCACTGCTAGGTTTTTGACCATTGCTGAGCAAGAACTACCTCCTCTCCCACATGCTTGTGTTATTATTAGCCTGGTCAATCAACATAGAAACAATTCCACATTCCTCACAATTAGGCTTTAATTTAGCTAAAAGAATATTCTACAGTACCTTATTCAGAAGTGCTGACAAAGCCATTGTGCACACAATGGGTGGACATACAAATTTTTTGATTTCTGGCAGTTTGCTATGACTGAAAAACGACATGTATATTGCTAAGTGATCTAAATGTGTCATAATATAAAATATTGGGGGTTTTAATCTTGACAATTTCTATTGATCAGTTAATCATATCGATGAATCGATTTGTGACAGGGTAGTCTTGGCCTAGGCTGGTTAAGTTGCAAAGATTAATTTTAAAAAAGTTTCGTATTCTCTGTTTATTTTTTGTAATTTTGTAAATAAATAATTTTAATTGCATCAATCATACAGCCATTGTCATTAGTTGTCAATAACCTTTGTAGTCAGATCAGCTTAAAGGGCTATTCACACTATAGTGTTTATTCGCTGCGTTTTCTATTGTAAAAAATCGAACCTATGGAATTGAGAGGAACGGTAGTTCCTCGTACAACTTCGAAAAACTTGTTTGAAACTACCAAGATTGAGAGGAACGGTAGTTCCTCATACAACTTAGAAAAACTTGTTTGAAACTACCAAAAGTCTCTATACAACTCCAAGAGTTTTGCTGTTTTCACCATGTTGCAGCGGCAAAACTAAATCTAGAATTCCCGTCTGTACCAGCAATAAAAGGCTGAAACTTTCTTACATCAAATGTGAAAAAAAAAGTAAAATACCTCATACACAATGAGATATAAGTCTTCAAACTAAGGTAAAATTGTTATTCTCCTCCTTCTTCTTCTTCCTCTTCCGTTTACTTTTTAAGGGTGTGTAGCGACTTTTCAAACAGAAAAGCTAAGTAACTGGACATCTACCAATCATGTGATTCCACATGTTGGTCAACGTCAAAATAAACCAGGGAACGCAAGCAGTTTGATATCCACACCATTTATATTAAACAATGTATTTATGTTTTAAAACAGCACATATCGCACAAAAAAAAAAAAAAATTAACCATTGTTTGAACTTGCAACATGACATCCTTGAAGAGCACACAGCCTTAGCCTGCTGCGCCACTGGGCTGTTGTTGAAATGTGTTAATTTTTTAAGCTTACATCCCATGCCTGACCAGCTTTCGCTGAAAACCTGAAGGTTCTGCTCGATTCTAGAAATGTTCTATTTCCTGTTTGAAAATATCCAGTTTCCTGTTTGTTTGGTAGATACCATAGAATGGAATTGTACACAAGAGTGGCATGTAGCTTCCTTGTCTAAATCTCTGATAAATTGTAGTTCCTTGTTTAATTAAAAATAATTAAAGGAATAATTTATTTGGTAGAAATAAATAAATGATTTAAACAAATGCAAAGAGGAATAAATAGATTTAGAAATATATATTTTTAAATAAATGTAGAAATGAATACATATTTATATTCTAAATGTATAAATAAATTAATAAATAGCAAGCTAGAAAACTATATGTCATATTAATTGATTTGGCTGATGCGTTTATCCACAGCAATTGTCATTTATATTGCTATATAAACAAGTTTCATGTACATATATATATATATATATATATATTATATATATATATATATATATATATATATATATATATATATATATATATATAGGGCTGTCAATCGATTAAAAAATTAATCGCTGATTAATCTCACGATTAAAAAATTAATCTTAGTTAATCTTGGTTTTAATCACATATTAAATTGTTACAATTACAACATCCATCTAATTTAAATTTGTTTTATTACTGATGCTATTGTTTTTTATTTTCCTCATCTCTAAATAAAATTGTTTTTATCATACTTAGCTTGATATGGGCTTGCAGTGATCCTGCGTTTCTGTCGAAACTGGTGGGATTCATTTGTTGTTGTTATTGTCTGTAGCAGAAGAGCTGCTAGTGTATTTTGCGACATGAAGCGTGTTCAGCACTAAGCAGACTAAGAACATAAGAAAGTTTACAAACGAGTGGAGGCCATTCGGCCCATCTTGCTGGTTTGGTTGATAGTAGCTTATTGATCACAGAATCTCATCAAGCAGCTTCTTGAAGGATCCCAGGGTGTCAGCTACAACAACATAATTTTGAATGTACCAGAACACGTAAACGTTTGTTGTTGCAGCGTCCTTATAATAACCGGGTAAAGTCGCATTTTCCTCTTCTTTTACTGCGACTGAGAAAGTAGTTTGATTCACAGACTGTCCCTGTGCATTTTCTAAAGAAAGAAAGATAGAAAAGAAAGAAAGAAAGAAAGACCAGTTATTAGTGCCATTATAAATATGAGTTCAAGTATAGACTATATTTAATAAATAAGCACACCGGTGAGTGAATTGAATTGATAATGAATACGATGAATACCTATTAAATAACAGAACAGTGTAATAACATGTACAAGCACGCGCAGTCTTTGTTCCATGTTGTTCTTCTGCAGTCGTGGCTTCTCTTCTTTAACAGACTGAATATTCGTGTCATGGTAACATATGAAGCTCCAGTACACACCCCACTGTGTCATAGTCATAGAGTCTAACGTATCATTTCCTTTGTGAACACACATAACACGGTTACACACACGCACTCCCTCTTAAACACTGTTACATGTTCACAATCAGAGGTAACTTGTTTCACAGCAGTATTGTAGAAGAATACACTGATCAAGGTGTTAACGAGTTGTAACAGGTGAGACTTATTCTCACCTTAATTAGTTTAATTAATGCTTGTTGTCACTCAAAACTCATATAAACTGGCGGCTATGTCGGGAACAGCATTCATTTTGCCGCAAGCCGGGGTTGCTAGCTGACTGTAAAGAGAGTTTTGTTTGTGTGGAAGGTATGTTCCAAAGTCTCAGTGCAATGTTTGTTTATATATATATACATACAGTATATATATATATATATATATATATATATATATATATATATATATATATATATATATATATACATATATATATATATATATATAGATATAAAATTAAGAGACCACTGCAAAATTATCAGTTTCTCTGGTTTTACTATTTATAGGTATGTGTTTGGGTAAAATGAACATTTTTGTTTTATTCTATAAACTACTGACAACATTTCTCCCAAATTCCAAATAAAAATATTGTCATTTAGAGCATTTATTTGCAGAAAATGACAACTGGTCAAAATAACAAAAAGATGCAGTGTTGTCAGACCTCGAATAATGCAAAGAAAATAAGTTCATATTCATTTTTAAACAACACAATACTAATGTTTTAACTTAGGAAGAGTTCAGAAATCAATATTTGGTGGAATAACCCTGATTTTCAAGCACAGCTTTCATGCGTCTTGACATGCTCTCCACCAGTCTTTCACATTGATGTTGGGTGACTTTATGCCACTCCTGGCACAAAAATTCAAGCAGCTCGGCTTTGTTTGATGGCTTGTGACCATCCATCTTCCTCTTGATCACATTCCAGAGGTTTTCAATGGGGTTCAGGTCTGGAGATTGGGCTGGCCATGACAGGGTCTTGATTTGGTGGTCCTCCATCCACACCTTGATTGACCTGGCTGTGTGGCATGGAGCATTGTCCTGCTGGAAAACCAATCCTCAGAGTTGGGGAACATTGTCAGAGCAGAAGGAAGCAAGTTTTCTTCCAGGACAACCTTGTACTTGGCTTGATTCATGCGTCCTTCACAAAGACAAATCTGCCCGATTCCAGCCTTGCTGAAGCACCCCAGATGAGTCCAATTTTCAGCTTTGCCCAACACCTGGTCGCCTAATGGTTAGACAGAGACCTGGAGAGGCCTACAAGCCACAGTGTCTCGCACCCACTGTGAAATGTGGTGGAGGATCGGTGATGATCTGGGGTGCTTCAGCAAGGCTGAATCGGGCAGCTTTGGCATGAATCAAGCCAAGTACAAGGTTGTCCTGGAAGAAAACTTGCTTCCTTCTGCTCTGACAATGTTCCCAACTCTGAGGATTGGTTTTTCCAGCAGGACAATGCTCCATGCCACACAGCCAGGTCAATCAAGGTGTGGATGGAGGACCACCAGATCAAGACCCTGTCATGGCCAGCCCAATCTCCAGACCTGAACCCCATTGAAAACCTCTGGAATGTGATCAAGAGGAAGATGGATGGTCACAAGCCATCAAACAAAGCCGAAGCTGCTTGAATTTTTGCCAGGAGTGGCATAAAGTCACCCAACATCAATGTGAAAGACTGGTGGAGAGCATGCCAAGACGATGAAAGCTGTGCTTGAAAATCAGGGTTATTCCACCAAATATTGATTTCTGAACTCTTCCTAAGTTAAAACATTAGTATTGTGTTTAAAAATGAATATGAACTTATTTTCTTTGCATTATTCGAGGTCTGACAACACTGCATCTTTTTTGATATTTTGACCAGTTGTCATTTTCTGCAAATAAATGCTCTAAATGACAATATTTTTATTTGGAATTTGGGAGAAATGTTGTCAGTAGTTTATAGAATAAAACAAAAATGTTCATTTTACCCAAACACATACCTATAAATAGTAAAACCAGAGAAACTGATAATTTTGCAGTGGTCTCTTCATTTTTTCCAGAGCTGTATATATATGTATATATATATATATATATATATATATATATATATATATATATATATATATATATATATATATATATGTGTGACAGAGCATAGGCTCTGTGTGGGTGTGTTTGGTGGGTGGCAGCCATCTTGGCAAAGGGGCAGCCTGGAGGCAAGAGGGCCACTGTTTGCACAGCCACATGGGTTTGATTGTTTAATTGAGTGATTGGAGAAGTGTGGAATGTGGCCAGATGGTGAGTGACTGATCAATCAATTAACCTCTGGCCACATTGTATAAAAAGACAAAAGGAGTGTTGGTTTGTGAGTAGAGGAATGAAAAAGAGAAAGAAAAAGACTAAAAAGAAAGCACTGTGATACCCACAGCTTTGGTGTGTTTTGTTTATTTTGAAGAGTTTTGTGTAAGAGTTTTGTCTTGTTCCTGTATTTTGTTCACAGGGGTGGATCAAGCAAAACCAAAACAGACCCTTTTCGCCCTTCAAAAAGCAGCTATCGCTTGTTAACTACAAGTGTGTTGAGAAGGGGGAGTGGTTTGCTATCGCCTGACCAAATCTACTCAATTCCAAAACTTTCGCAGGACCGGATTTTATAGTCAGCTTCGAGATGCTCCACTGACCTCATATATCGAACACTTGCACACAACACTGAATAATTTAACATTTTTATATTATTATATGTATTATTCCTATTATCATAATATATGTTGTGTTTATTGCACCCTTAAACGAAACATGCATAAGACCATTTTCTTCTTTAGCCTACTACTTTTTTTTTTTTTTTGCCACAGTTCGATTTAAATGTTTAATAAAGTAATACGTATTATTTCTTTAATACGTACAAACAATAAACTCTTTTCTACTCACAGAGAACTTTGCGTGGAGCAGTGTCTCTCAGTGATGGTTTTTAGATATATTTTCTTATCTTCGTAGTAAGCTACGACTACGGTACATTTTTATTTTTAAGTCCATGGACATACTCGCATGTCATCTGTGACGTCACCTACTTCTGTTCAAATTATTCATTTCTTAAAGGCACAGTGCTCCATTGCATTGAACTTCGATCAAACTCAAGGCTAGCAAATGTAAACAAACTAGAATACTAATAAAGAACGTATTAATGTTTTAACCACTTTAAAGATATTAACTTTTAGTTTTTAACATTTGGTTACTCTCGTAAAGTACTTCAACACGTAGGCCTACACAGAAACATTACATGAAGCCCAAATTGTCTGCGTGTAAGAACAAGCCCGCCGTTCCAGTACAAGGGAGCACACACTTTATTTTGGCTATACCGTGTCAGCATGCCAAGCGGTCCCCTCGAAACATATAAATCCGTGTAGATAACAAAATTACCTAATACCTATAATGGTAGCCTAGTCATCTCAGAAGCATCAAGATGTTTTTAAATTTGCTTTGGGTTTTCGACAGAAGAAATAATAATAATAATAATAATAATAATAATAATAATAATAATAATAATAATAATAATAATAATACCTGACTCTGTCAGTTTAAAAAAAATCTGCAATCAACTTTTTTTTTTAACGGCACTGGATAGCATTTCATTCGACTTCTTATTGTATAATATCCACTGGTACTGATCCTGGTGACTGTGTTATGTTGGTTTTTGGATGTTCTATTTACCCCAAGTTTTTTTTTTTTTTAATCAGCATTTTCATTTTATAATACTGGCACATAATACTCTTTGTTAACCATGATTTGTTTATTTATTTATTAATCTTCGTTCTTGTGCAGTTACTATACAGCCTTGTGCACAACAGGGCTCTGGGCAGCACCGTGACAGTCAGGTATGAGGGTGCTGGCATTGCATGGTGCTGACACAAGCCAGGGCACGGTATGGATTTTTACAAAAATCATGAAAATAATGTGGCACGCTTTCATAACAGTGACAGAACAATGCAGCACGATGCTGCAGACGTGGAAATGAGGTATTTGCCAAGTGTGTGTGTGTGTGTGTGTGTTTTTTCTTTCAAACTCGCCTCCGTATTTTTCAATATTTTACACAATAAAATAAAAGCAGATTATTATTATTATTATTATTATTATTATTATTATTATTATTATTATTATTATTAATAAACATACTTTTATTATTATGACTACTAATAGTTGTGTGTAATAGCATTCACTGATATTCAAAACCAAACAGTAGTACAACACAGATTTTTATTTTTATTTGATTTTTTTTCTGCCCTGGCTGTCTTCATCTGCCTTTTCGCATGTCACTGCCTTGTTTCCGCCCCTCCGAAAGGTCACCAATACCGGCTGGGGATTTGTCAACAGCTGTTTTCATGTTGCTTATCGCCAGTCCCTCCTACTCCCTGGCCCCTTTCATGGAATGAAAATGATTTGTTTGGTTTCGGGATAAAGAAAATGTGATATGGAAACTAGCGATATTATTGCAAAACAGGGTTTGATTTGGTCCGGCCCTAGGTTAGCAAAATGAAATCGAAAGAAAAAAAAAAAATTAAAAAAACATTTTACAGGAAAGGTTGTCCTGAAATGCTTCTAAACAGTAAACATTTAAGTTGAAAGTGGTGAAACAAGTGGTGACAAGTGAAACAAAAGCATCAGTGTTATATCTTTTTTTAAGAACACATCACATTCAGATTATTGCTTTATTTTAAATAAATACATACAAATTCTTGAATGTTGAAAGTATGGATTGATATTTGTTTTCTGACCAGTTCATGTGAACCAATGTGAATTGGTCTGAATCCGTGCCTGGTATTATAATGTAATTCTTTTTAAAATAACTACTTTCTTAGCAACATCAAGGCACATTCACTCAATGAAAAAATAAAACAAAATAAATAACATTACATTTTTTATTTAAAACATTGCATAAAAGCATTAAGGCAACTTCATAATGCCTTTAGGGGTGTGATTATCTCATGTTAATCACACCTCCTGTCAAGTCTTAATGCTTAATCTAATGCTCCTTGCTGGATATTTCAATGCTGGACTTACGGTCAACTTCCTAAAGTCGCACAAAGGAATTAATTCACCTTTGAAAACATGTCAGTCAAAGGAAAAGCAGTGATTGCTACTGAAATGCTTCTGGAAGTTCTTGAAAATAAAACACAAGGCAAATATCTAGAATGTTTCATTTTTAGAAAGAATAAAGTATAAAAGCTAGAATACACAAGAAAATGTGTTTCGATATTTTTCAGGAAATATTTTCTAGCAACAATTTGTAATATTTAAATGGTGGCAATATTTAGATATGCAGTGAACTAAATATACCTTATGATCAAGACTAAGGGTTAATTTCTCAAAACTATTTACTCCAAATCATCACTTGCATGTAGAAACAGGCTTCCTTGTACAATATGCTGTGCTTTTATGCACTAATACAAAATGCTTCCCATGCTTCCTCATTATACTGGAAAGCATTACAGATGAACCTGTTTTATATCACCTCGCTTAATATTACACCAGTTTATTATCACAATATTTCAAAAACCAACCACCATGCACCATTGGTTCTTTAAGAAAACCTGCTTATTGTCACGTTTTGTGCAGCGTGTCAAATGCTGCGTGATTGGGCTATGCTAAGAAACCACAGGATAGAATTCATTTCCAGTACAACTAACAACCAATAATCGACAGTTCATGCCTTTTTTAGATAATGACGTATCCCCTGTAGTAAACTATATGCATTTGTTTAAATGTAAAGAATGACTAAATGTTCAGTATTAAAACACTGCTCTTTAATTCACTGTTAGTTTTCTTTCTTTTTTTCTCACACTCGTAATGTGCTGTCATAGGTAAACGTGAAACCCGGTTTATATTATGCATGGCAATCATGATATAAAGTGGGTTCATCTGTATATAGCTAGCCATTACCACTGGCTTAGGCTCCTATTTACTCTATCATGCCATTTTCACTTACATTCTCATTATGAGGTGGCACTCATACTGCAGAGCAGTCTTTTAATGATGGATCTGCACTACAGGCTTATAATGAGGGAACAGTGAACTATTTTCAGTAGGCTTCAAATCTTATATCACAAGTTCGAATATTTGAAGGTCATTTGTTATATAGTAATTCGTTTAAGTTGGAGCTCTATCCTAACATGCTAATTAATTTCCTCTACATTCACAGTAGGGAATGGAGCATTTGAACTGTTGGAGTTGCAACGTGCAATAAAGATTTTCTGTTTCTCATGTTGCAAAGCAAGGGACTGAAAAAAATACTTAAGGGCTAAAATGTATATTTTAGAAACACATTAAACAAATCAATAAATATTGATTTCCATTACATGAGAGTAGATGTTAAAACTTCATGCTGATTTGAACTCGGCTCTCGCCAAGATAGCACCAACTAAGACGTAGCTTTACAGTAAACTAATGTGATCCATATGTGTCTCCATCCATTTGCGTTTCCTTCCATATGATGATGTAGATATCCTTCTGTCTGGTGTTAATGGCTGAAGTGTAATGCTGGCTCCAGGGATCAGCTTATTGCCTCCCTAGCGCATCAGCACACAACGGCTGCGATGCTGGCTCCGGGGATCAGCATGACAACCGTCTGGATTGAGCTAAGTAGGGTACATCTCTAGGGGTCTTCAAGTGGGCACCTTCCATCCTCTGTGTTTCGTCGACTAGCCCACAACACCTCAAGAGGGCTCGACGGTGATTCTGGCGTCCCAGCATCACTCCCCTCCGTCCCCCACTCAACTCAGCCCAGCTCACTTACCCGTACAGCAGCGTTTCTTTCTTTCTTTTGTGCTTGAGATCCCCAGCCAGACTCTTTCCGTCTCAACTACAGCCAGTTGCTGCTCATCTCTGCTGCTTCAGATAAGTTCTTCACTGTGTGACACAACTCTTGGCCACTGAATCCGACGTCTCTGAGAAACCGGGTTGTAGAGTGTGCCACAAATCTTCGACAACCCACCTCCACTGGGTAAACCCGGACTCTCCATCCTCGCTGTTCCGCTTCAGTGGCTAGTTGAGCATACCACAGTTTCTTCCTCTCATACGCCTCATCTACAGCATCCTCCCATGGCACTGTTAACTCTACCAGGTGAACAAGGCATGCTGATCCAGTTCACAAGACAATATCTGGTCGAAGGTTAGTGGTGGCAATCTCAGGTGGAAAAATAAGCCATTGACCAACATCCGCCAGCATTTTCCAGTCTCTAGCAGCTTCCAGTTGTCCTGGGCGAGGATTGGTTTTAACCTTTTCTTGGTGGTTGCTCTCCTGGGTGGAGGAATGTTGTCTTTTGTGTGTAATGTCTTGATGGAACAGGTGGCAATTTATTGGTCATGTTACGCTTGTCTTCCAGTGCTAAGGCCAAACATCGCAGCACCTGGTCATGGCGCCAAGTAAACCGTCCTTGGCTAAGAGCCACCTTACATCCAGTCAAAATGTGCCTTAATGTTGCAGGTGATGAACACAAAGGACATGAGGGATCCTCTCCTATCCAGAGGTTTAGGTTCTGTGGTGATGGGAGAACATCATATGTTGACCTGATGAGGAAACTGTTCCTGCTCTGTTCCATTGACCATAGGTCTTGCCAGCCAATCTTGCGTTGTTCCACACTCTCCCATCTCATCCATTCTCCCTGCTTGGCCTGGGAAATGGCCTTTATACACCTCATCCTCTCCTCCTGCTTTTGCACCTTGTTGACTACCAGCTTCCTCCGTTGAGCTGGGGCTGCCTTGTGCCATGTAGGAGGAGCTGAACTGAGACCAAGACCCCCTCTTCCATGATATCACCAATTTGAGGGGCAGCCTTTGCATCCTCCACAGCTTTCTTTGCTGCCTACTTTCTTCCAGTTTTAAGCACAGGTGCTGCCTCCCTTACGCATTTGTCACGTGACTCTACTAATGTCATTTCCAGTCTGACCTTGGTGCACTTAAACTCCTCGGTTAGAGCGGAGACTGGTAGCTGCAGTATTCCTTTACCATAAAGCCCCACTCTGCTGAGGCATTACTCCCAACCATTTCCTAATGTATGAACCGATTAAAGCTTCCAGCTTCTCTACTGTTGTCAAAGAAACCTCGTACACAGTCAGTGGCCACAGCAACCTCGGCAGTAGACCAAACTGAAAGCACCAGAGTTTTAGTTTGCCTGGTAAAGTGCTGCTGTCTATGCTCTTCAACCCTTCCACTGCGTGTTGTCTAACTTCTCCCACATGAACTGTGTTCTTTAGATCCCCGTCGTACCATCTCCCAAGACTCTTCACTGGCTTCTCAGACACTGCTGGCATTGCCTCACCATTAATGAAGAACGTTTTATCTACTAATTTACCTTTAATTATAGAGATGCTCCTTGATTTAGTGGGCTTGAATTGCATTCATGCCCATTCTATGTTATTGGTTAATTTGCCCAATAACCGATTAGTGCAGGCTACTGTGGTGCATCCTGCCATTATTCCAACTTCTAGGCATTGCCATGTAGTGCTGAATTCTGAAGTTGAAAAACTAAATTGCAAATCTCCAAAGTAGGCTTTCACTAAATTTGTTATTGTCATCGGTACACTGAAAAAAATCAAATGCTGCCCAAAGAAGTTCATGTGGCACTGAACCATATGCATTAGCCAAATCCAGGAATGTCACATGGAGCTCATTTCTCTCCTTTTTAGCTGATTGAATTGGTTGCCAGATCACATTGATGTGTTCTAAGCATCCTGGGAGACCTGGAATGCCCGCTTTTTGTATTGAAGTTTCAATGAAGCAGTTTTTTAATAGGTAAGTTGACAATCTCTGAGCAATAGTGCTGAAGGAAATCTTGCCTTCTATGTTTAATAGGAAAATAGGGCGAAACTGACTGATGCTTGTAGAATCTTTTTCTTTAGGTATAAAGACTCCACCTGCTCAGCGCCATGCTCTTGGTACAACCTGTTTTTCCCATGCTACTTTCATCAATTTCCACAGGATTCATAGAACTCTTATACACTCTGTACGGAACTCCATTATGCCCTGGAGATGATGAAGCCGTTGCTTTTTTCACAGCTTGCTCTACTTCTTTCCACTTAGGTGCACAGTCCTCCATTTGGTATTCTGGTGGATTGATAGGTGGGATGTCTGAAGGAATTGACATAGGCTCCTGCCTTTTTGAATCTGTATGTGTTTCCTCCAAATATCTCTCCAGCTCAAACTTAGATGCTTTTAGTGAATAACTTCTTTACAAATTTGAATGGGTCTTTATAAAAGTTAGTTCTCGCACGCTCCTTCTTTTTGTAGTGTTTCCGTAGGTGCTCAGCTCTGTGCAATGTTGCAAGCTTATCTTTTATGACCCTTTGTAAGAGATTGAGTCACTCCTGACTTTGTTCTGCTCTTCTCCATTGCTTCCTCAGCTGTTTCCTTTCTCTAACTAAGCGTTCAATCTCCTGCTGCCATCTAGACTTTCCAGGAATAGTTTGTACTTTTTCCTTCCTTTTTTCAACTCCAAACCTCTCGCTTCCAGATGATGTCCCCAAATTTATCCAGCTTCTTTTCAACTGTTCCACTTAATCTTTCCAATGCAAAGCAGAGATTTGTGTTTACTGTGTCCCATGCAGTTTTCTCACAAGCTCTTGGCCATTTAACTCCAGGCTTGTGCCTGTTGAGGTTCTTTTCTCTCTTATGCTGGTTTGTCTGACTGGGTTCACAAGGATCATTAGGTTCATCACTAAACTTGAATTTTAAGATTGAAGAATCTTCTAAACTATAGTCAGTTCTCATTTGTCTCTGCATTGCTAGTTTAGGAATTCCTCACTCTGAATGTATGTGAAATAAAATCAATTAAAAAAGAATACATATTAATTGATGAATTAATAAATACTGTAAAGACGGCTATTTAATCTACTGGTGCCCATAGTACTGCTGCTTTTCCACTGTGCTACCCAGTCCGTCTGTCATCCCAGTCAATGATGTGTTGGTTATAAAGTTTTCCTGTATCCAGATATACAATTAGGATGACAACTTTGCAAATGCATACATTTTCAGCATGCTTTGTTTCACAGGGGGCAAATAATCCACTTTTAGGATATAGGAGGTTTCAGTAGGTTTTTGCCGAAGGTCGTATGCATTGAGATGCAGTACCCAGATTGACAGGTTTGTGTAATTAGTTTGTATGTCAGCAGTTTTGATACATTTTTCTTGTGTCAAGATTGGCGTTTGTCCATTTTTCAAAAAGTTGATCAACTGTTAAAGGAAGCCTATCATACGAGAGTCAATTTAAAACGTCTCAGCTCTCTAACAATTTACCTCTGGAGGCCTGTGTTAAAATCCAGCTCAGGTCTCAAGTGACATTAGTGACCTAAATTTAAATCCCTAAAAAGTCTAGACTGAGAGAAACCAAGACTGAATGGTTGGTAAACCTCCAACTCTGCAGCTTTAACTGTGTAGAATTTAGACCAAGTTTTCAAAAATGACTCCAACCAATTTTCTTGGCCCCAGCAGCGCCCCTGTATAAGTGGTCATACTGTATATACATATTATACAGTTGTAGTCAAAAGTTTACATACCCCATTGGAAATGTATAATTTCTAGAAATTTCTCAAAAACAAAGAGTTTTAGGAAAAAATCTTTTGTAGCAAATGTTTTGCTTTTGTGGATGAGGAAAAAAGTTATAAGAAAATTGCTGAAATAAATAATTGTATTTTCTTGTTACTTTTTTTCCTCATCCACAAAAGCAAAATTTTGCTACAAAAGATTTTTCCTACAGTTACTGTAAAACCTTTGTATAAGTCTATTTTCTAGGTATTTTTAAGGGGTCCTAGAAAGGGGGGGGGGGCGACTTATACACCAGTGTGACCTATAGGCTTTTTCCTGAAATTGTTGTCTCAAAAAAAGTGGGGGGGGGGAGGGGGCGACTTATACACCGGTGCGACATATACACCGTTTTTTACTGTATTTGTTTTCGAGAAATTTCTAGAACTTATAAATTTCCATTGGGGTATGTAAACTTTTGACTACAACTGTATATACAAAGCTCAGCTAAGCTGGTCATTTATATTCTGGTAAAGTCACTACATCTCAAGAGCTTTGTCGTGGTTAAATATTGTAATACATTTGCCTTTTTTTTATGATTTGTCCTTTTTCTTTCACCAAGAGCTATATACATGTATATTGTTGTAATCAGTCAAAACTACTTTATAGAGAACACAAAGCAAAGTTGCTTAACTAACCAAATGTATTATTGGTCATAGATATAAGTCTGCAAAATCAGTGATAAACATTTATGGAAAGTACGCTTTTAAAAGAGCCACAACTTCAATTAAGTTGTGAAAAATAGCATTCAAACGTGCCCCTTCCTTTCAGGGCTGCAGAATCTCTCTTATACTGTAGTTATAAAAATGATGTGCCTTAAATTTGTTCAGCCTAATTTAACAAAAAACTGACTCCCCTCTGACACTCTTTTCAATAGCATGGTGAGGTGTACTATCACCAGTCGATTTTCTCACTATCCTGTTGGAGGCAATTGAAATTTGAACCAGTTAGCTTTTGATTTTATGACTCATCCTGCACTCCAGCAAATAGTGTTAACGAACGAGTCACTGGGAACCCAATGTCATTTTTAAGAGTAAGTGCAGTAGCTTCAGATTATAATTCATATATTCTTTTACTATCCCATTAACTTTTTATGATCATTACATCATTCAGAGTGGTTCTTATGATTTGTTTCTACTTTTGGATGTAGTGTTTGTTAGGGTACTTTTATGTGGTTTCAGGAGCTGCTGTTAAATTCCAGTTGCCTGCATGGATGTATGTAATGTAGAATTGATATTTTGCTTGATATTTTGCCTCAGCACTTTGAAGCTAGTTACTATTTTGTTCAGTCGAAACCTTTTCCTGTTTTCCAAACCCTAAATAGTTTAGCAGGATTTAGCTGCAAGAGTCTACAGAGAGTCAGTGAGATGTATTAAAAAGATAAGGAATGGGTTAATTAAAGTACAGTCTTGAATCACAGACTTGTAATTTGGTTGCATTTCACATCTTTGGGGGGTTGAAGGCAATTTGCAGAAAATAATTATATGTTGCTTGTCTGTTCCTTCCAGTTTTTTGATTACTCCAAGGGCTGCATTTCACTCACCAAATTAAACCTAGTTAAAAATGTCAAATATCTTTTCAGCTGTTCTCTCCTCTATTTTCAGATTAAAAGACATAATGTAACATTACCATGTCTCTGCTCATTAATTTAAAGGGTGTAAACAAATCCCCCCACCGCCATCAACCCCCTGTACAATAGCCCCCCAAATGGGCAGACAGTCTCAAAATCAAACCAGAAGCTTTAATTAGGTGACACGGAAAAACAATATTCGGATTTAAATAAAACAAAATAATATGCACGAGGAGCACAAATAATCTATTTTGGTGGGGGGGAAACCTATGAGTTTAAATGGTTAAATGACATTGCCATATATTATTATTGTAATCATATGGTAACAGCATAATTCATTTAAACAAATTAATTATTTGTATTTTACAACAATTAGTCAGTTTAATATGAATGCTAATATCTTTAAAACCTTACCTATTAAAATCAGCATGCAAATACAAAAAAGGCGTTGTATGTGTATAATTACCAATTCTGGAGACAACAGAGTGTGCAGTCATCATTCCTCAGGTCGAACAAAAGAACAAACCTTTTTATACCTAACCTGTGGATCCATCATTCCACAATACCTACTACACACACACCCTACTACAAAGATATATTACTACAAGAGATTACAACAGAATACGATACTGACAACCTCCATATATCATACCCAAATAAGGAATATGTCATTATCGGTAACCTTCCACAAGCTTGCCTTTACACTGAATTTAGGGAAATACGCAGACAAAGCAACATACAAAATCGAACAATCTTACAAAAAACACGCTTTTTTCTTCTAGCACCTAGTTTTTCATAATAGGGGGTTAAAGTGGTTATAGATAAAACTGTGTGACAATATTGTACTTTTTGTTCACTTCAACAGATGCCTATCTACTGGGATTTCCTAAGTTGTCTGGCAAATTCAATACAAAAATGCTTTTAAATGATGCTTGATTAAAAAAAAGGTTTCAAGCATCAAATCTTGTTAAAGCTATTAAATAAAAGCCCTTTTCTGATCCTGTTATAAGGGATGGAGAGAATAGTTTAATCTTTTTTTCAGGGTTGTAATGTGCTATATCACAGCGAAACTATCTGTGGACATTTTGAAAACCACACCAAAGAAAACTAGACAATTTAGAGCAAAACCTCCCATATATTGCTGGTATATACAGCTGTCATGAGCCTTGTATAAATACCGCCAGCCATCCTCTTTAGCTCATGGTCAGATCAGACTGGGGGTGATCCTGCCCAATGTCTGTTCTGCAGTCAGTGGTAGATTTTTAAATGCTGTAGCTGAAGTGGAACAGATAAATGTTTACTGGACTGTTTTCACTGCCTTAGTAACAGGGATATCTGGAGGATCTCTGGCGGTCATGTGTTTTTAGTTACTTAAGAACATAAGAAAGTTTACAAACGAGAGGAGGCCATTCAGCCCATCTTGCTCGTTTGGTTATTAGTAGCTTATTGATACCAGAATCTCATCAAGCAGCTTCTTGAAGGATCCCAGGGTGTCAGCTTCAACAACATTATTGGGGAGTTGGTTCCAGACTCACAATTCTCTGTGTAAAAAAGTGCCTCCTATTTTCTGTTCTGAATGCCCCTTTATCTAATCTCCATTTGTGACCCCTTGTCCTCGTTTCTTTTTTCAGGTCGACATTGTCAATACCTTTTAGAATTTTGAATGCTTGAATCAGATCGCCATATATTCTTTGTTCAAGACAGAATAGATTCAATTATTTTAGCCTGTCTGCATATGCCATACCTTTTAAACCGAGAACAGTTCTGGTCGCTTTTCTTTGCACTCTTTCTAGAGCAGCAATATCCTTTTTGTAGTGAGGTGACCAGAACTGAACACAATATTCTAGATGAGATTTTACTAATGCATTGTAAAGTTTTAACATTATTTCCCTTCATTTAAATTCAACACTTTTTCACAATATATCCGAGCATCTTGTTGGCCTTTTTTATAGCTTCCCCACATTTTCTAAATGAAGACATTTCTGAGTCAACATAAACTTCTAGGTCTTTTTCATAGATTCCTTCTTCAATATCAGTATCTCCCATGTGATATTTATAATGCACATTTGTATTGCCTGCATGCAGTACCTTACACTTTTCTCTATTAAATGTGATTTGGCATGTGTCTGACCAGTTCTGAATGCTGTCTAGATCATTTTGAGTCATCTGCAAATTTAACAAGCTTGCTTAATATACCAGAATCTAAGTCATTAATGGAGATTACCTCTCTCCATTTTATGGTTTCTCCTCTAATCAGTACTTTCTGTTTTCTACATTTTAACCACTCCCTAATCCATGTGCATGCATTTCCTTGAATCCCTACTGCGTTGTCAAAAGCTTTCTGGAAATGTCATATGCTTTGCAGTTATCCATTGTCGATGTTGCATCCTCAAAAAAGTCAACCAGGTTAGTTAGACACGATCTCCCTTTCCTAAAGCCATGCTGCCTGTCTCCCAGGATACTGTTACCATATAGGTAATTTTCCATTTTGGATCTTCTTATAGTTCCCCTAAGTTTACATATAATAGAAGTCAGGCTTATTGGTCTGTAATTACCTAGTTTGGTTTTATCTCCCTTTTTGTGGATAGGTATTACGTTTGCAATTCTTCAGTCTGTCAGTACAACCCCTGTGTCAAGAAACTGTTGCATGACCTTGGTTAGCGGATTGTAAATAACTTCTTTCATTTCTTTGAGTACTATTGGGAGGATCTCATCTGGCCCAGGGGATTTGTTTATTTTAGGAGCTCCTAGTCCCTTTAACACTTCTGCCTCTTGGTAGATTTTACCAATGATAAAAAAAAGTCTCATGTCTCATGTTGGTCATGTTAGAGTCAATGGGGAACATGTATCAAGATCGACGATGCAGTGCTAAATTGGCCAACTGTAAAATAGTGTTCTGCGGTGGCACAAATTTGACCCCATCCTGGATGTATTAACTGGCCCAAAATTAAGGAGGCATTGCATAAGCTTGCACTCTCTGTCGTAAGAAATATGTTATGACTGCTGCTATAATGCTCTTTCCTAGTAGCTGAATTCTGACTTTTTCTTTGCACCAAAATATCACTTATTTGTGGACTCTTTTAGAGCCGGTGCAGCTATTCTGCTGCTTCATAAATCTCATTTTAATATCACAGACTTCATTTACAAATGAGCCTCACTTACAATTTACATATGCATATCCATGCATATAATTAAGGCTAGACATGCTGAAAGTGCATGGTTAATGAACGGGGGAGTGCATTGCACGGCGGAGCGCATTTTGGCTCTGCTAACACTGTCTTAACTTGCCAAAAGTGTCATGATACATACAAGGCAGTTTTAAGGCAGGCGTAAACTGCACTATGGCCTTAATGTTGTCGCTAAAACGATACATGACCCCCAATGGCTTTTAATGGAGGAACTTTCGGTTTTCTCCTGAGAGGCACTCTTGTGTTTGGGACCTTCTGTTTATGTTATGTGCTGCTCTGGCTTAAGAATCTGGATTCTTCCCAAGGGGTTGGAAAATCCTTAATGGAGTAGCAACCCATAGGAGCGATGATGAACCTAAACTCTCAATATTTATGTATGCTGAAGAAAAGGGCTGGCAAAGATAGAATAAAGCCTCAACTCCTAATCCTCAGCACATTCTTGATGAATATGTGCAATGCTGGAGAGTCACCATTTAATGTCTTAGCAAATGATTTTCAAGGTAATGCAATATTTCTGTACTAAGGGGAAATGTAGCACAATGGTAACACAAGAGCAGTTACATAAGAACATAAGGCTCACCCCTTGTTTGCATACCATTCACCACTATTAGGTGGATCTAACATTAATCGGACAGTGTTGTTATTTTGTGTTCTCAGTGTTTTAGATCCTATTATGTCACCTGGTAGGCTATTCCATGTATTTATAACTCACTGTGTAAAAAGTGTTTGCTAGCATCTGTTCTAAATTTACTTTTATTCAGATTCCATTTATGCCATTTACAGAGGTTTCAGTCAGACAGAATGGTGCCAGAATGGTAAGATATTTGATTAGTAAAATAATTGCATTAACCAATACACACTAGTAACACATTGCAGTCATTCATGTCACAGATGAAGGCATTTGATGAACTTAACCCATACCGGTATGTTCACTGCTCTATGGTCCCCAGGGAGTATGAACGTACCGGTACGTTCTGCAACTTTAAACTTGAATTACTGAGCCTACAAAACTTCTGATAACAAGATATTGTAACACTAGGTTTCTGAAACATCTTTTATTGGTCCCTCTACAATAAACCATCACAAAAATGTCAGTGATGTTGTAAACTGGCAAAAACTGCTCAGTGAGAAAGAAGTATTAGAAATAATACTGAATTCAGATTCTGATTTAAATCCATTTGCTATACTTGTCTGAAATATTCAGGTTCGAAAGAAACATATTTTATAAACCTGTATTTTCATTTTAAAACCAGATATGTGGTACTACTATGGTAAGCCAAATGATCATTTAGAGATATCTCAAATCAATTTATAGATATCTCACAATATTTTAAAATATCTCTAAATCATTTTCAGAGATCTTAAAATAGATGAGTAAATAAGATATATCTAATTAATTTTAAGATATCTTTAAATCAATTAGAGAAATCTAAAATTTTTATAATGGTATCTTAAATTGATTTACATATATCTTTAAATAATATCTGTAAACCATGGGGAATTTGCTGTCATTTAGAGATATCTTAAAATTATTTAGAGTTATCTTTACATGGACAGGAAGACATTTGGAACTATCTTAAAATTATTTAGAGAAATCTTTAAATAGAAAGGAAGTTATTTCAAGATATCTTAAAATGATTTAAAAATATCTTTAAATGGACAGGAAGACATTCAGAAATATCTTAAAATGATTTAGAGATATATTTAAACAGACAGGAAGTAATTTACAGATATCTTCAAATGATTTAGAAATATCTTTAAATTAACAGGAAGTCATTTAGAGATATCTTAAAATGATTTAGAGATACTGTATCTTTAAAAACCTTACACTTTATTTAAAGATATCTTAATATGCATTTTCTTAAATTGCATCTCTAAATGACAGTTTGGTGTACCATGCTAGCAAAATCCCCATGGTTTACAGATTATTACATATTATATATTATCGACATATTGTAGCACCCAATGCTCTGTTATGGTTCAAGCAGAGGCAATAGGCAGGATTCTTAGTAATAATTGCTCTTTATTAAGCTGCTCAAACAGCACTTCTGCACATGCGCTTATAGCAGCACTAACAAGTGCTCGAACTAGGTTGTGACAGAGCCACACACACAAGCGAGAGGGGGAGGCCACCCCTAAACGGAGACAACCAGGTGAGGGTGGCGACGGCAACACTGGGAAACACACGGTAGGGGAGATATGGGGACACAACAGGCAACAGAAACGTGAAAGGTAACCGAGTAAACACATTCAATAACTCTCAATAAATAAACAACAACAACAACAACAAGGATAGTGCGGTTTGCTCAACCGCATGGCATTCTGGGACACCGCTGCAACAGTTCCTTCTCAGTCTTGCAGACGGCAGCAGCAGGCGCGCTACATTGCCCCCACCTAGCAGTTGAACGTCCCGATGGCAATCTGTGTGGATCAGTCTCTAAAGCACGCCGGGAGTCTCTTGAGGCACCCCCCTCGGCGTAATGAAGGCCTCCCAGGGTCCGGACTTCGCGTGGTTGTGGTGCAGTGAGGATCCTCCTGGACTGGCAGGCGGTGACTCTGGCCAGGATACTGGTGCAACGGTGGCCGGTGAAGCTGGCAAGCAGGCTGACGTCGGTACCCCTGCTGGCACTGATCCAGACGAGGAGGTCGGAGGAGAGGTTGACTCAGAGGCAGGCAGAGTAGTTGGTCCTTGGGGTCTGTACGGGGCTAGTCGGTCGACGTGGAGTACCACCACTCTGTTACGGGTCTGAAGCTTTACCCGATACACCACGTCAGAGAGTCGCTCCAAGACAGAGCATGGCCCCTCCCAGGAACTTGAAAGTTTGGGGCATAAGCCTTTCTTCCGCCGGGGACAGAAAACCCAGACCGCATCCCCAGCTTGGAAGTTGCGTCCCTGGCACCTGGTGTCGTATGCCCGCTTCTGCCTGGAACCGGCATCTATCTGGAAGTCATGGGCACTCTCTAGTCGGGCGCGCAGCTGCTGTAGGTAAGCAAGTCCAGGCGCTCCAGAAATTTCAGGCTCCGGGGGCCTGCCGAACGCCAAATCCACCAGGGTGCGCAGCTCTCTCCCGAACATCAAGGCAGCCAGGGTGCACCTGGTGGACTCCTGCACGGCCGACCGGTATGCCATCAAGACCAGGGGTAAGTGCAGATCCCAGTCTCGCTGGTGTTGGCTGGTCAAGATAGCGAACTGGGTGGCCAGAGTGCGGTTAAAGCACCCCACGAGGCCGTCGCTTTGTGGGTGCTGCCGGGTGGTCCGGGTCTTATGCACTCCCAAGAGTTTGCACACCTCCTGGAACACCTTCGCCTCAAAGTTCCACCCCTGGTCGTGTGGAGTTCTTCGGGGGCCCCAAACCGGCTGAACATTTTGTTAACCAAGCAATTGGCTACAGTGTCGGTGATTTGGTTGGGAACAGCATATGCCTCGGGCCACTTGATAAAGTAATCCATTGCAACGAGCACAAAACGGTTCCCCGCTTCAGTCAAAGGGAAGGGGCCCAGGACATCAACCCCCACCTGGTATTGATGGAGCGGTGCATGCGTGCGGTCTGTGGGTCACTTCTGCACAGTGCAGATGTCACAGCAGTGGCAGTGTAGCTCCACGTCCTGCCGGCAGCCAGCCCAGTAGAACTTCTCCCGTAGGCGTTGCAGTGTCTTGTTAACGCCGAAGTGTCCCACTCCAGCTGCTCCATGCACTCTGCGCAGCACTGCAGCACGCAGAGCCTTTGGGACCAAGAGCTGCCACGAGTTAGATCCCGAGCTGGCTCCTTCCAGGTTCGGTAAACCAGCCCACCCCGTACTACCAAGCTGCTCCATTGCGAGTAGAGTGCTTTTACCTCTGGGGCGGACGCCGACACCTGGTCCCAGGCTGGCCGCTGCTGGGCAGTTATCCAGCCCCTCACTTGGCTCAGCATTGGATCGGAGGCCTGCGCTCGTTCTAGTTCTGCGTTGGTGAACGAGCAAACCCACTCACTCCCAGCAGCAGCCCCGGCCTTTACCAGCCTGTTGCGCACTGCTGCTCCTCCTTGTCTTCCAACCTGATACAGGGGTGGCAGTCTTCTCCCTCACACGGCCGACGGGAAAGGGCATCTGCGTTGAAGTGGAGGCGGCCAGCATGGTGCTCTATGGTGAAGTGGTAGCCCTGCAGTACTTCAATCCAACGAGCCACCCGTCCCTCCGGCTCTTGGAAGTGGAAGAGCCAGGTGAGGGAAGCGTGATCAGTCCGGAGCTTGAAGGGGCGACCGTACAGGTATGGGTGAAAGTGGCAGACCGCCTGCACCACAGCCAGGAGCTCTCTCCTTGTCACACAGTAGTTGCGCTCCGGTCGGCTGAGGGCTTTGCTGTAGTACGCTGTCTCTCTCTCTCTCTCTCTCTCTCTCTCTCTCTCGAGTGTGTGGAGTGAGTGGGTGGAGTTTCGGAAGGTGTGTGAGAGAGCGGTCGAGGTTGGGTTTTCTCTTTTCTATTCTTTACTGTTTTTTCCCGTTTTCAAACAGTTTTACAAAGTTTACTTTTCATTTTAAAAGTGTAGTTAAGGGAGGTGTTTTTATTTGGGGTCAGCTTTTGTGGCCGAAATGGCCGCTTTGGGGGGGGCTACCCCCGAACTACGCTTTTGAAAAATTAACTAGGAGACATGGAGTTAAAATTTCCCTGGAGCAGTTCTGCCCCTTGGAGAGGTGTGTGTTGGCAGTCGGAGAGATTGTTGGATGTGAGAATGTCAAATCTGCTTCACGCATGAATGGAGCCATTGTCATTTTTCTAAAAACAACGGAGCTAGCACAGAAAGTAGTTGAGAGTGGGGTTGTGTTAAACGACACGTTCATGCCAGTGCTGCCGCTAGCGGCCCCGTCTCGGAAGATCACCATTTCGAATGTGCTGCCGTTTGTCCGAAATGAGATTCTGGAGAGGGAACTGGCGAGATACGGGCAGGTAATGTCCGGGATTAAGAGGATTCCTCTGGGGTGCAAAGCTCCACAACTGAAGCACATTCGTCTCATTCCGAAGGCAAGTATACATGATTTTAAATAATATTAACGATGACTTAAACATCTCTTCAAAGTTTAAAATTGATAATCATGATTACGTGTTTTTTATAACTTCGGAGTCGATGAAGTGCTTCAGGTGTGGGAGCGAGGGGCACATTGTTAAAAACTGTCCGGAGGAGGAGGAGCGGGGAGCAGCCAAGGAGCGGGGTGCAGCCGGGGAGGGTGGTGAGACAGGGTCGGGGCCGCGGCCGAGACCAAGAGCGCAGACTCGGCCGCAGCCTCAGCCGAGGAGGGGAATGGCCCAGGCGGACACTGAGGTAGCGGGAGGCAGTGGCAGTAACAGATTGGGAAGGGCTGCTAGCATTGCCGATGGGGAAGCAGAACTGATCCGGGGAAAAGACGCCCAAGGACATCAGGTAGATGGTAGCGTTGAGGCAGAGGGAGGGGAGGAGGCTGGAAGCAGCACTGAAGGGGTTGCAGCGCGGGCTGCAGCCGAGGAAACAGAGACAGGTTTGAAGGAAATTGGAGAAATCAGGGAGGAGATAGCACAGACGAACAGATGAAAAAGAAAAGGATGGAGATTTTAAAATCCCAGGAAAAAAGAGGACAAGGAAAAGAAGCGGAGGATTAATAGCTAAAAAACGTAATACAGAGGCAGAGGATGGAGGTGTTGGAACGGGGGTAAAGGAGAGAGAGGCTGAAGGGAAAGATGTAGAAGAAAGGAGACCCGCAACTAGATGGAGTGTTTAAGCTGCTAGCAACATCACCGAGGAGTCTTCGGAGTCGGAGAGCGAGCGTGAGGGCAGCCTCACTGACTCGTCTCTGGCAGGGGAGTCCTCGGCTAGTCAGAGCAGATCGGGGCCGGCCGGGGGGTACGAGCTGGAAAAGATTAGGGAGTTTTTACAAAAAGCAAAAGGAAAGAAAAATGTAGTGGTCGAGGAATATTTTCCGAACATAAGTCTGTTCAAGGCAACTGTAAGGGTTTTTTTGAAAAAGAATACGTCAAGCGAAGGTCTGAGGAAAAGTGGAGGTTAAAAAATGTTTTAACAAAATTAAAATATAATGAAGGGTAGTTTATCGCTCGCTTTTATCTGTCTCTCCGCTGCTTCTTTCTGCTTGTTTTCTTTCTTATTTTATCTAATGGGTGAAATTAAAATCGGGAGCTTAAATATTAACGGGTGTCGAGATGCTCTGAAGAGAGCCGCTGTTTTTGAGCTGATTAAACAGAAGAATATAAATGTGATGTTTTTACAGGAAACGCACAGTGATGATAGGAATTGTACTGAATGGATGAAAGAATGGAAGGGTCGTATCGTTTTAAGTCACGGGTCCTCTCTGAGCGCCGGGGTTGCTGTTTTATTTGTTGAAAATGTAAAACCTATTTCTGTGAATGTTGAAGAGGTTATTAAAGGGCGTCTCCTTGTAGTGCGTGCATTAATGGAGAAGATCTCGCTCGTTTTTATTAACACTTATGCACCAACTGACGGAAAAGAAAGAGTTTTATTTTTAAAGGTTTTAGAGGAAACCCTTCTTAAATGTGAATCGGAGGAGTATCTTTTTCTGGGCGGAGATTTTAATTGCACAGAAAATGACAAAGAGGACAGGAATCACGTAGAACCCCATACACTATCAGCCAGAGAGATGTGCCGTATAACAGGGAAGTGCGAGTTAAAAGATCTGTGGAAAACTTTTAATATAAACAAAAGACAATACCCATGGGTAAAAGCGAGGGGAGACAAGCTCTCTCTGGCCAGATTAGACCGTTTTTACTGTTTTAAACACCATTTTAGCACTGTAAAGTCTTGTTTTATCACCCCCACTGGTTTGTCTGATCACTGTGTTTTAATAGCAACTATTTTAATTCCGGCAGTTAGAACGCGCAGCGCGTACTGGCATTTTAACACCCTATTAACCAATGATGCACATTTTAAAACCTGTTTTAATTTTTTCTGGCAGCAGTGGAGAAGGCAAAAGGCCAGTTTTAGTTCCCTGATACAGTGGTGGGATGTGGGGAAGGTGCAGATTCGCCAGCTCTGTCAGCAGTACACTGTGAGCGTTACAAGGGGCATCAATGAGTCAATGAGATCTTTGGAGAAGGACATTCTGGAGCTTCAGCAGGCTCTAGAGTCCACATCAAATAGTAGGCTTGTTGAGGATCTCAAAGGAAAAAAAGCGTTACTCATTGACCTGCTGGACACAAAAGCACAGGGAGCATTAACAAGATCAAGGTTCCAGAGTGTATCACAGGTGGACGCCCCAACCAACTATTTCTTCAGCCTGGAGAAAAAACAGGGACAGAGCAAGCTGATCCACTGCCTGCGAGCGGAGGATGGGAGGGAGCTGCAGGAGCCAGGAGAGTTCCGCAGGAGAGCTGTGCAGTTTTACACAGAGCTGTTCTCCAGTCAGGTAGGAGGAGAAGACACAGCTTACACACACAACTTCCACCAAGGTCTGCCACAGGTCCCTGAAGAGGAGAGGAAGGGGCTGGAGAGAGCACTCTCTCTGCAGGAGCTCTCCACTGCCCTCAGTGGATTGAGCAACGGGAAAGCCCCTGGCATGGACGGCCTGCCCACAGAGTTCTACAAAACGTTCTGGAGTGAACTCGGGGAGGACCTCCTGGCAGTTTACAACGAAAGCCTGGCCAAAGGAGAGCTGCCACTTAGCTGCAGGAGGGCGGTGGTAATGCTGCTGCCAAAAAAGGGGGACCTGTGTGAGATAAAGAACTGGAGACCTGTCTCGCTGTTATGTGTGGATTACAAGTTGCTGTCGAAGACCCTGGCCAGTCAGCTGAGGGATGTCCTGGGCTCAGTGATACACTCAGACCAGACCTACTGTGTGCCCGGCAGGTCAATCTTTGACCACATATTTTTGATTCGGGACATTTTGGAAGTCTCCAAGATATTTGGCTTAAACACTGGTCTAATTTCACTAGATCAGGAAAAGGCTTTTGATCGGGTTGAGCACCAGTATTTGTGGAGGACCATGCAGGCCTTCGGGTTCGGCCCTGTCTTCATGGCCATGACTCAGGTGCTCTATCGTGACATTCACAGTGTACTGAAGATAAACGGTGGGCTAAGTGCTCCTTTCAGAGTACAGAGGGGGGTTAGACAGGGTTGCGCACTGTCAGGCATGTTGTACTGGACTGTCTATACCGCACTGCCCCGGCCCCCCTGTCACAGTGTCAGCGTACGCTGACGACCTTGTGGTGATAGTCAAGGGGGAGCAGGACATCAAGACATTGCACAGCACACTTGTAGACTTTGAGACATTGTCCTCAGCCAAGGTGAACTGGAATAAAATTGTGCACTGCTGCTGGGGCAGTGGGGGGTCTGTGGGCCCCCAGCGCTGCCAGGAGGGCTTCAATGGAGCACGGGAGGATTCAAGTACTTGGGGGTGCACCTGGGGAATGACACCAGCGAGATAAAGAACTGGGAAGGGGTGCTGGAGGGAGTGAAGGCGCAACTGGGCAGGTGGTGCTGGCTGCTCCCGCAGCTCTCCTACAGAGGCAGAGCTCTGATTATTAACAACCTGGTGGCATCCACACTGTGGCACCGTGGCTGGTGTGTTTGGAAGCACCACAGGGGCTGCTGGAAGAGGTGCAGAAGGTGATGCTGGATTTCTTCTGGGACGGGTTGCACTGGCTGAGGAAAGGAGTGTTGTACCTGCCAAGGGAGAAAGGAGGTCAGGGTGTGATGGATGTGAGCAGCCGGGTCTCGGCTTTCCGACTGCAGTCAGTCCAGCGGCTGCTATATGGATCTGACTCACTGTCCTGGAGACTGCTGGCCTGCGCCCTGCTGATGAGAGCAGGAGTGCTACAGCTGGATAAGCACCTGTTCCTAGTGGATTCCAGCCGGGTGGACCTGTCATCGCTCCCCACTTTCTACAGGAGCATGCTGAGGGCCTGGCGCCTGTTGAGGGTTGAGAGAGGGGAGGAGGCCCTCACTTTGCATTGGCTTCTGGAAGAGCCAATTGTAAACAACCCGCTCCTTGCTCCTCCAAGCACCGACGCCCCCGCATTGAACCACCAGCTAATCAGAGCTCGCCTCACAAAGCTGCGCCACCTGCTGGACCTGCAGCAGGGCTGCTGGCTGAGCGCGGAGAGGCTGAGTGCTGAGCTGGGAGTGCACTCAGTACGAAGAGTGGAGAGGTTTTTGAGCCAGCTCAGATCCGCTTTGTCACTGGCGGGACGGCTGCTCCTGAAAGAGTTGTTCCAGGCCTGCGAGTGTCTCCTGCTTTCAGGGACGAAGCGGGGCCTCCAGGGCCACTACTGGAAGCAGAGGGATTGAGTCGGAGGCTTGTCTCAAGCATGGAGGGCTAAGCCCTGTACAGAGTTTGCGTGCTTGTTAAACATCAGACCCAGCTAACCACACTCCCTGACACACCCTGGAGAGCCAGGCTAGAAGAGGAGGAGAGTACAGTGCCAACCTGGAGCAGCTTGCATAAACCCCCCCTCAATAAGAGAGCTGGGGATCTGCAGTGGAGGGTTTTACACATGATTGTTGCTGTCAATGCTTTTATCAGCATTATTAACCCCGGCGTGTCTGATTCCTGTCCGTTCTGTGCTCAGAGAGAGACCGTGTTTCATCGTTTTAGCGCATGCTCCCGATTAGCACCCATTTTTAGACTTTTAGCTCAGTTTTTTACTGCCTTCAATTTAAATTTTAACATCACAGTTTTTATTTTTGTAAATGGTTTTAGGAAGAAAACAAAAAGAATCGATCAAATTGTGAATTTCCTGGTGGGGCAGGCTAAGCTGGCTATTTATAAGAGTAGGAAGAACAGAGTGGAGAGGGAGGGGAGTGAGGATGTGCTGAGCATGTTTAAGATACTGGTGAAATGTAGACTGAAAGTAGATTATGAGTTTTATAAAGTGTTCCAAGATCTTGGAAAATTTGAGGATTTGTGGTGTGTAAATGAGGTGCTGTGTGAATTAGATGGAGTAAACTTACAAATTAATTTTTAACATAACGGATGGAAAAGAGGATCTGTGTTTTCTTTTTTTTATGGTGGTGAGGGGAAAATAATTGTGGTTGGTTTTTGTCATTGGAAAAAAAAAGAAAAAGAAAAAAATAATGTAAATGTATTGTATTAATAATTAATTGAAAATAAAGGAAATTGAAAAGTCAATGTCTCTCTCTCTCTCTCCTTCAGGTCCCTCCTGTGACAGCACTGTGCGCCGACCCCCACATTGCTCGCATCAGTATCCACGATGAAAGGTTGCTCCGGGTCAGGGTAAGCAAGGACAGGAGCTAAAGCCAGGGCCTCATGGAGCTGAACAAAGGCAGACTCACAGGCTGGAGTCCAGTCAAACTGACTGCCTTTGTCGGTGATAGAGATAAACACATTCAATAACTCTCAATAAATAAACAACAACAACAACAAGGATAGTGCGGTTTGCTCGACCACATGGCATCCTTCTCAGTCCTGCAGACGGCAGCAGCAGGTGCGCTACAATATTATTTAAAGATCTGTAAATCAATTTGAGATATCTATTTCATTTTTAGATATCTCTAATTGATGTGCAGATATCTTAAAATGATTATTAGATACCTTAAAAACTCCACAATGCAGATATCTCAAAGTGCTTTAAAGATATCTGTATTTCAGTGTTAAGATATCTATAAATGATCATTTGGCTTGCCATAGTACTACACTAGGTTGAAAGTTCTCAGTTTGTCTTTGGGGTCAAAGCATGTTTGTCATTGGGTAAAGCAACTGGTTGATTAACAAAAGAAGACATTGAATGGGTGAGGACCATTTATCATTTCAGGTTTCAGTGACCATAGAAGTGCAACTCTGTCTCAAAGCAATGCTTTCAAAAAGAGATTTATTTAACCCAGTGTAATAGCAGATGCAATATATATACAGTGCCTTGCAAAAGTATTCAGACCCCTGACCAATTCTCTCATATTACTGAATTACAAATGGTACATTGAAATTTCGTTCTGTTTGATATTTTATTTTAAAACACTGAAACTCAAAATCAATTATTGTAAGGTGACATTGGTTTTATGTTGGGAAATATTTTTAAGAAAAATAAAAAACTGAAATATCTTGCTTGCATAAGTATTCAACCCTCACACATTAATATTTGGTAGAGCCACCTTTCGCTGCAATAACAGCTTTAAGTCTTTTGGGGTAAGTATGTACCAGCTTTGCACACAGTGTCAGAGTGATTTTGGCCCATTCTTCTTGGCAGATTTGCTCCAGGTTGTTCAGGCTGGTTGGACGACGCTTGTGGACTGCAATTTTCAAATAGTGCCACAGATTCTCAATGGGATTGAGATCAGGACTTTGACTGGGCCACTGTAGGACATTCACCTTTTTGTCTTGAGCCACTCCAATGTTACTTTGGCCTTGTGCTTGGGATCATTGTCCTGCTGAAAGGTGAATTTCCTCCCAAGCTTCAGTTTTTTAGTGGACTGAAGCAGGATCCCTTGCAGTATTTCCCTGTATTTTGCTCCATCCTTTCTTCCTTCAATTTTAACAAGATGCCCAGTCCCTGCTGATGAGAAGCATCCCCATACTTCACTGTAGGGATGGTGTGTCTTGAGGCATGGGCAGTGTTAGGTTTGCGCCACACATAGCGCTTTGAGTTTTGGCCAAAAAGCTCTATCTTGGTTTCATCTGACCACAAAACCTTTACCCACATCGCAGCTGGGTCACTCTCATGCTTTCTGGCAAACTCCAGACATGCTTTCAGATGGTACTTTTTGAGTAACAGCTTCTTTCTTGCCACCCTCCCATATAGGCCAGTGTTATGCAGAGTTCTTGATATGGTTGACTGGTGCACCATTACTCCACTCCCAGCCACTGAACTCTGTAGCTCCTTCAAAGTGATTGTTGGCCTCTCTGTGGCTTCTCTCACAAGTCTCCTTCTTGTTTGAGCGCTGAGTTTTGAGGGACGGCCTTTTCTTGGCAGTGCCTGGGTGATGTGATGCAGCTTCCACTTCCTGATTATTGATCCAACTGTGCTCACTGGGATATCCAAACACTTGGATATTATTTTGTACCCTTCCCCTAATCTATGCCTTTGTATTACTTTTTTTCTAACCTCTGTAGAATGCTCTTTGGTCTTCATTTTCCTTCAGATTCACAGTCTGACCAATGATCCGTCAACAGTGGGGTTTTTATCCAGAAAATGTGACAGCAACTTTAATGGTTCACAGGTGGAGGTCAATGGTAAGGTAATTGTGTCCTCGTTAGGGCAATTTCTTTCATCGGTGTAAATTTTGAGGACGCCCTCATGTCCGCCCAAACCACCCTGCTAAACTGCCCCTCTCCCTCCGTTACCAAAGGACCACTATCAAACCTCCCCGGACCAAGACCTGCCAGATCACCGGCCCCGTCGGGCCATCTGGTCCCCTTACCATGGCGGCAGAGGTTGGCCCCCAGCTGGGGTAGAATGGTTTCCCCCGCCCCGCTGTCATACCAACAGCGGGACAAAAATGTACCACCCTTGCCCTCTGCCCCACCAGTCTGTTTTAGGTGCCAGCAGCCGGGACACATCGCTAGGTACTGCCCGGCAGCCATGGAGTGTGACCTGGCTGCGTGTCACCTGGCCTCGGAGACAGGTAAGAAATGGGGAAATGGTCGGGAGGGCCCGTGTATGGTTGATGTTGTACTGGGGAATGTGAAAACCCACGCGTTAGTGGACACAGGGTGTGAGCACACTTTGATTCAGACAGCTCTCCTCGGCGGTGTGTCGTGGCAGCCACAGGGACAGGTGGCGATCTCCTGTATCCATGGAGACACGGCGACATACCCCACCCTAAAAGTTTATCTATCGGTAGGTCCGATAAAGCGCCACCTGGTAGTGGGGGTGGCCGAAAAGTTACCACACCCGATTATTCTGGGTCGAGACTGGCCGCAATACAAGGATTTAGTGAAAGTATCGGCAGCCTCGACCACACGTGTAGACACGGCAGATACCCGGGGAAGGGAAGTAATTGGCACCATTTTTCCTTTCCGTGCAGAACTGTTTTCTCCACTTTTTTGTCCTAGAAAAACACACAAGGAGAGACGGAAGGAAAGTGGGAAGGCGCATTAATCCGACACGGTTGGGGCCTGGCAGGGGAAGGGTCTGATGGTCCCAAACGACAATCGAAGGGGGTGGGAACGCAGTGTGACCGGGCGGGCGAGGTTACTGGACCCTTGAGGGCGGAGACTGCTCCAGCCCCTGTCAATATCCCGGACGTGTGGGCCTCAAGCGCGGACTTAGTGTGGGAGCAGAAAAACGACCCCACACTGGTGCACGCTTGGGAGCAGGTTCGGTCTATTGAGGGTAAGGATGTTGACGGCATCGGGACGCTGGTATATCCCCACTTTGTTGTAGAGGGGCACTTGCTATATAGAGTAAATCCAGCCCCGGGCACAGGACAGCCTGTCAAACAGTTGATGGTTCCCCCGTCCTGTCGACCAGAAGTCATGAGGCTGGCGCATGACGTTCCCTTTGCAGGACACCTTGGTGTTGACAAGACGAGGGACCGAATACTGGCTCGATTTTATTGGGTGGGACTCTACACCGAGGTGGCGAAATATGTAGCTACCTGCCCGGAGTGCCAGAGAGTAGCGCCGGGTCGAGTGCGCCCCGCCCCTTTGGTCCCACTGCCTATTGTCTCCACTCCCTTCGAACGCGTTGCAATGGACATAGTTGGGCCGGTGCTGCCTTCTGATTCTGGGTACACGCACATATTAGTAATGGTGGATTATGCAACGCGGTACCCGGAAGCAGTTCCTTTGCGGTCCACTAGTGCCACTGCAATTGCGAAAGAATTGAGTCAGATTATGGCTAGAGTAGGGATTCCCAAAGAAATATTAACTGATCACGGAACGAACTTTTTATCAAAAACGCTACAGCAGGTGTACAAAATTCTAAAAATACGTCCCATCAGGACGTCTGTTTATCATCCCCAAACGGACGGTCTGGTGGAGCGTTTTAACCAAACATTGAAGCAAATGTTGAGACGGTTTGTGAGTCAGGAGCAGAAACATTGGGCTACTCTTCTTCCTTACCTACTCTTCGCCGTGAGAGAGGTGCCTCAGAGCTCAACGGGATTTTCCCCCTTTGAGTTGTTATATGGCCGGCAGCCACGGGGCATCCTCGATCTGTTGAGAGAAGGTTGGGAAGAACACAAAAGCTCCTCTAAAAATGTAGTGCAGCATGTGCTCCTACTACGGGATCGTCTTGATTTAATTGGTCGCTTGGCTCAAGACAATCTTAGATTGGCTCAACATCGGCAACAGCAGCATTACAATACTAATGCACGAATTCGAACCTTTCGACCAGGAGATAAAGTAATGCTGCTTCTTCCGTCATTGGAGTCAAAACTGTGTGCTAAATGGCAGGGGCCATACGAAGTGATACGGGCAGTAGGACTAGTAAATTATGAAATTAGACAGCCCGATCGCCGAAACAAAACAGAAATTTATCATGTCAATTTATTAAAGCCCTGGAAGGCAAGGGAGGTCTTATTCATAGCCCCAGGCGAGATGGAGGATGACTTAGGACCCTGCATAGAGGCCCCTAGTCACAGTCAAATTTCAATGGGGGAACAGTTACTTCCGGATCAGCAGGTGGAATTGCGTAAGTTGATCGGGAAATTTGGGGATGTGTTTTCTGACGTGCCCGGCAGAACTAACCTTACCGAATATGCTGTTATTACTCCGCCAGGGATCACTGTTCGGGAGAGGCCTTACCGGATCCCAGAAAGTCGGCGGAGTGGCGTTCAGAACGAGGTGAGGGCGATGCTTGAACTTGGGGTCATTGAGCCTTCCAGAAGCGAGTGGTGCAGTCCCATCGTCATAGTGGCTAAAAGGGACAGCACTAATCATTTCTGTGTTGACTTTCGAAAGGTCAATGCTATCGCCAAGTTCGACACCTACCCCATGCCTCGGATCGACGAACTCCTCGACCGACTGGGGACGGCCAGGTTTATCTCAACTCTGGACCTGACGAAGGGATATTGGCAGATCCCTTTGACCCGCAATTCACGTGAGAAAACGGCATTTTCAACTCCGGACGGACTGTTCCATTTTAAAACCATGCCATTTGGGCTACATGGTGCGCCCGCCGCCTTTCAGAGACTGATGGACGAGGTGTTACATCCTCATCGTGAGTATGCAGCAGCGTATATTGACGATGTGGTTATATATAGCTCCACCTGGAGAGAGCATGTAATTCGACTTACAGCCGTCCTTCAGTCTCTAAGGGCTGCCCGGCTGACAGCCAACCTGAGGAAATGTGCGTTTGCTAAATTAGAGACCCAGTACCTAGGATTTATCATGGGAAACGGACGGGTGAAACCCGTGGCCACCAAGGTCCAGGCTTTGGTGGACGCGGCGGTCCCCAAAACCAAATCCCAGGTGAGGTCACTATTGGGATTGGCTGGTTATTACCGCCGCTTTATCCCCGAGTATGCCACCGTGGTCAATCCCCTGGTAGACCTCACTAAGAAATGTGCGCCAAATTTAGTGAAGTGGTCAGTGGAGTGTCAGGGAGCGTTTGAGACCATTAAACAAAAACTGTGCCAGGCTCCTGCGCTAATATCACCAGATTTTAGCAAGAGATTCTTCCTCCATACCGACGCGTCAGAGGTTGGTTTGGGGGTGGTCTTGTCTCAGAAAGTTAACGGGGTGGAGCACCCCATTCTCTACATTAGTAAAAAAATGCTTCCTCGGGAGCGCAATTACTCGGTTGTGGAGAAGGAGTGCCTGGCCATTAAATGGGCTACCCACTCTCTCCTGTATTACTTACTGGGACATTCATTTGATCTGGTCACGGACCACGCCCCACTCAGATGGTTAAGCACCATGAAGGATAGCAATGCTCGAATAACTCGGTGGTATTTGGCATTGCAGCCTTATATGTATCATATGGTACATCGTGCAGGGAAAGATCACCAAAATGCGGATTATTTTTCCCGGGAGGGGGGAGTAATGGGAATGGTAGATGTGGCCGAGTGTTCCTTCGGCTCCACTCTGAGCGGTGGGATATGTGACAAAGAGAGAATGAACTCTTGTTTTAGATCTCCCTCCCGACCGGTGAGGGCGTTAGGAAGGAGGAGCAGACATCCCCAGGGGAGGTGGCAGTCGGCCACCTGGAAAGGGGGTGGAGCCGCGGTGCGCAATGTCATCGACCCGGTCGGGAAGCGCGGTGGCAATCACGCATTGGCTGACGGCGGTTGCCCTCGCTGACCAATGGGGTCGGGACGGAGCGTACAAGAGGGGGCGTGGCCCAGGGTTCTGTTCCTTCTGGCAAGGTACAGTGCGTATGAGAGAGAGAGAGATAGAGAATCGAGCAGAGCAGAGAAACAGAGGAAGGGGTTTTAAGGACGGGTTGTCTTTGCTGTGTGGGTTTTGTTGCTAACCCATCTGTTCTTTGCATTTTTAGAGCACTAACGGGACGCTCCAGGATTACGACGGCGGAGCGACTACCCGGAAGTGCTGGCTTTTGTTACCACCGTGTTTTCCCGTTCTCGGATTACAAAAGGAAGACAGACTGTTTTGTTGTTTGTTTATTTTGGGACTGCAACCCCGTTTCTCTTTATGTTGTCAGGTTACACATCGTTGTGTAACCCGGCGTGTCTATTTGTTAATTTGTCCCTATTATTTTTGAGTGCGTTTGGTAACTGGTTTTTAAAAGGAAATAAAACCCAAGCGCTTAACCTGGAAAGGACTGGAGTCTGTTATTTTACACCACACTACGCCTATCCTGTCACACACACTTTACTGGGTTGGCAGTTAGTTCTGCCTCCTTCAGCGACTCAAGTGTGACGTGGTCTTCACAGGTAGTACTATAAATTACTACATCGTCATAATAAGCAGTGGCATTGTCACCATGTGGCTGAATTACTTGGTTTATGAGCCACTGAAAAGTGGCTGGGGCCCTGTGTAAACCAATGAGGAGGGTTCAGAATGCGGTTTTCTCTTGGGATTCAAGGGTTAGAGGCACTGTGGTGGGGTATACCCCGACCCTGTACATATTTTATATTTTGTGTTATGTGTTATTATTTAAATGTATGTTTGGTGTGCTGAGGTGTTTTAGGTCGGCAGGGAAGGAGTAATTATTTTCCCTGCCAAATCATGTCACATGCAGAATGTGCCTGAGCTCAACTGAATTATAAACAAGCAATCAAGCTCAGGCACAGTTTATATATATATATATATATATATATATATATATATATATATATATATATATATATATATATATATATATATATATACACAAGTGCGGATCAGCCGCTTATCAGGCTGTTGAGTGTACGGGAAGGAGGTACGTGAAAGAGACAGTAAGACTGATAAGAATATAAGCAATTGCTACTCGTGCTAGAATTAGACCAGCACGATACTTGTTTTGGTTCACTGTTTTAATCCGTAACATTCTCAGCAGGGTTTTTTGTCTCTCACATTTCAGGTAGGGAATTAAGTTCTTCCCTGCCAAAAAAACAAAACAAAACATTTATTCTACCCATATATCACACATGTTTCCAGGAAAGCTATCCACAGTGCAGGCTCTATCCACCCTTTAACAAATACACATAACAAAAGAAAAGTGAAATGCTGTTCTGATTTATTTCTTGCTGCCACAATAAACAGAAAGATCCTTTTCTGGGTTTTTTTTTCAGTGTTTTCTGAATCAGACAAAAGTGAAGGTGGAAGATCTGGAAACACTTTCTATTGCTATGTATAACCCCAAAAGACATTTGTGTGGGTAATTGTAAAAGTAAAACATTTTAAAAAAAAATAAGTGAAACCTGGTATTCTTTAAATCAGAATATAATCCGACCTGTGTCACCTATTTTTAGATAATATGTTATTCTTGTGGCTCAATCAGAAGGCAATTGTAGCTTTAAGAGGCAGTTAGAAACATTTCATTATCTGTATCATGCTGAGAATGTCTGCTCAGATGTCTGCAGATTATGCGCTGCAGTCAGCTCTATTTATGTCTTCACAAAATGATTGACTTTCACATATTTTCTAAGAAATGTCTATCAGTAGAACAAAACTGAATTGTCCAACTGTATGACAAGACCAGATAAGTGCTTCTTGGATTTTGTTGTTGGGAACTGCTCTCAGAAGAGATAATCATGTAAGACAGGTTTTCAACCTTTTTTGAAACTGTACCTTTACAATTTGTGCTCTAGTGAATGGTACCACAGTTGCAATAAAAGGCAAAATAATCTGATTAACACATTTTGTTTTCTGTTTATATAATAATCATTTCAACAGTTTGGGACTAACAAACTGCTGGTTTAGAACAGAATACCAAACAGTAGGCTTAATTCTTAAAACTTTTAATTGCATGTCTTTGGATGCACAGCATTACAACAATATTTAGGAATCTCTTTGGAAACACTTGTATTCGCTTTCTTTTCGGCAAATATATTATAAATACAAAATAGTCTGCACTGTCAATGTTTATCATGTTACCAATTACTTCCCATCTCGGCATAATTATGTGTGCCATTTAAAATGTTTACAATATCAAAAACATTAAACTTAAGATAAAACTATAAGAACTAACAATGGCTTGGTTTACATGTCCTTTTGGCAGCGCGACTTTAAGGGTAGGGTCAATTGATTTCTCACGATAAAAATAGCTGTAAAAATCCATGTAAACTGGAGCAGGAATCGTGCTTGTGGCTCACGAGATTTCAGTCGTCAAGATCCCATTCCTCTGACTTAATATCACGTAATCTCCAGCAGAAAGGCCGTACAAAACATACACACACCCCCAACACACACACACATTTATGGACTACTTCAACACTAGAACCGCCGAGGTTATACTCATACTCGTACCAACAACCGCCGACGGCAGTACATTTTAAAAACCATCAATATTAAAATGAAAGACAAACTATCGGATACAACTCAAGTGTTTTATTCAAGCACACCATATCAAACATCTGCACAGCCGAAACACCATATTTAAAAGAACAATTAAACATAAAAGGATTTGTTTTCTAACTTAACACGATAAAGCACTACTTCAACAAAATGAAAAACTATAATAAAATACACATTTAAAACGAAACTAGTGTGTAAACAGGTGTACATAGGTTTATGTACATACAAACTGTAAAAACAAAAGTAGTTTTTAATCTAAAACGAAAGTAACATGATTCTGTCACTCGCAGCACAGAATCCAGGTTGAGCTGCTGCAGCCTGCAGCATTGCAATTTTCTGATTGAAATGTTTCTGCTGAAGTGCTGTGGCTAGCTTTAAGATTAAATCTCTCCTACCTTGTATAGAACGAAGAAATTGATGACTGCCAGGTCCAATAGTGATAACAACAGGCTTGTATATAGATTTAAAAAAAAAAGAATATTGTAGGTCATATTCAAAATAAAAACACAAACACACACACACACATATAAATTCAAAGTAGTCAAACTTGTACTTCGCATTTTTAAGCAGAGCATGCTGTGTAGATAGGGTTTACAATAAAGGCTTAATTTAAAAAACGCATTTCGTGAAAGTATATTTCTTTTTTTTTCTCTGGGAGAAGTTCAGTATTTGTGAGTATACATACTCACAAATGTATACTGAACTTCTGACAAAATGAAAACAGTCTACAGAGATTGAAGAGCAACGGGGATACAAAGGAAGTCTCCCAAGGTCAACATCGTCTATAATCTGTGTAGGAGCATGTTTTCTTGTTTTAATCTACAAAGGGTTGTTTACCTAGTTATCTAGTTTACATAAGCAATTCACCAATAGTATAAATGAATGTGTTACAGTTTACCCTTTCCAGCCCAGCCATGCCAAGTGGAATACCTGTATCTGCTCACTGACTGAATTTGGAATGTTTTTTTAAGTAATACAGGCACTCAGTGACTAGACTTATGGCTAGTAGCAGTGGATCCAACCCGATCATGGTAAATAGGGGCTTTTTTCAAGTTTCTCTTTTTTTTTGTGGTACAGTAGAATACATGTGTCACATTTTAGCAAAGTTTGAGGAAATTTGACACCCACTTGGTCGTCAAAAATGTTTGCCAACACACCTATCCTATCGGATGTTAAATTAGGGAACTAGTCGTGTCAGTTTTTATTAAGTATTAGACAGTGAAACCAGGTTCAATCAGAATATGAAGGTGAAAACCATTGAGCTTCATTTGTAATCCACAACTCTTTACTTTTATTAAGAAAACGAGTCTCAAAATAAGTTTTAGAGGGACGTCACGTCATCAAAAATAAAACCCCACGAATAATATTAAATAAAAAAACATCCCCTTTTCCTCGATGTTAATCTCGTACCCAAACTCAATTTGAAAAAATATATACTGTATGAATCAACACGAGGGATAGTATTATGACGTTTAGACTGACTGTATGATAGGATATTAACATATGTATGGTAGAATAGGACAGTGTTTATTTTCAGTCTGTAGTAACGAGGTGTGAACTCAAAACATGTCATATTGTAAGAAAATAAAATGAAATAACCTCAAGTGTACTTTTATTTCATATATAAGGCATTAAGACAATGACCTTTTCAACACAAGTTCTTCTTCGTATTAGGCCTGGACCAAATGAAAACTTTGACCCACCCGCTAATCGCAAATTACAAGCCCAGTACTAATGGCGGGTTCCTTCTGGAGTAGAAGCAATATCCCTCTGACAAGCAAAAGAGTCGCCATCAGTACCAGGTTTTTTAAATTGCGATTAGCGGGTAGGTCAAAGTTTTGATTTGGTTATAGCCTAAGATTAAGTCAAAGAGTTTTGAGTTTTCTTCCAAAGAAAACTTTTCCTCACCTCGGTTTAATAATATTTTATGTGCAGATAGTGTCTAGAACAGTGTTTCTCAACCTTTTTGATGCCAGGGACCGGCCTGCTGTCTTCCTAAACTACTGCAGACCGCTTTAAGGACCAGGCCATTTTTGCCTGTTTTTTTTTTCTGATTTGTGCATATAACTTTTTAATTATAAGGGTTACATGTAAATGTAACAGTGAACATTGTCATTTTTTATACACAGTAATAATCAGAATTTGCACATTAGAAATATTTTGGTTTAAAAAAAAATTAGATGGACTAATGAGATTTCTGTGCCTGCCTTTTAGACAAAAGTTTTTCAATCCGAGGATGAATTTCAGACAAGGACACTCGGAGCGTCTTTCCAATGCTCAGCCTGTTTCGCTATTTAGTTTTAGTTGCAGTCATTGCTGAAAATCCACTTTCGCACAGGTAAATAGAATGAAATGGGAGTAAGGTTTTGACTGCCAGTTCACTGAGTTGTGGGTATTCTGTATTGACTTTGATCCAGAAAACAGGTAGAGTAAGTTTTTGAAATTGTAACTTCAGACCCTCATCACTTGACAATTCCAGTAACTCTCTAAGCACAAAACACAACTCAAAAACTCTCACTGCCTTAACTTGACTAGCAGGCAATTGAAATATGACACGCCTGTCTCCTCACACACCAGCAGCACTCGAGCAAGCAAGCAGGGTGTGACGTAGTAGCTTGCTCACACACACACACACGCCCATATCCAAGCACACAGCCTCAACTGAGATGATAAATCTTAGAATATATCACATTAAGTTTACACATTACAAATTTACACATTAATGGTATATAGATTTAGTATATGGCAAGTTTACTTTTAACACAATTCTTCATACAACAATATGAGGTAGATTACTTATAGTTACTTCATCAAGTTTCACTAAAAGTTATTTCACACGCAAAGTGTGCAAACTAAATAATTAACAGTTCCATTCTATGTGAATGTGTTACAATTAATTAATTTAGTTCCACGAAAGGAAAATGCAACTGTAATTATACTCAACAGTTCCTTGAAGCTTGGACTTTTGGTCCGCTGTTTTGGAAACTCAATCTGTTGAAGTGTCCAGTACAAAAACTCTCCTCTCCGCAACAAAGTCTTCAATCCTACATTGGATCAAACTCGACAACAAAGCTTTCAGTTCTTGATAGAATCAACAAACAGCTGCACAAAGTCTTCAGGCCTCGGTACAGCATCCACAACAGCGCCCGTCCGCTCTGTCCTCTTCGAGGAATCTCTTAGCTCCGCAGGTAGCAGGGCACAGGGCACAGTTTCTTTTGGATACTGTGCTTTTAGGTGTACAGCAGACCTAGACTGGTTTGTCTGATAAGTCTCCGTAAGTTTGACGGCAGTCCCTCAGTCTCGTTGCTTGTGGTCATTGACTCGCTTGCAGCTTGATTCCTCGTCAGGTCTGTTTTCAGGCAGAGTCCCGTCTTGATGCTTTGCTTAGCAGAGTGACAGCACCTTGTTTAGCATTCGATGTGGAGCGCAAAATGTTTCATTTGGCTTGGATATTTATAGTCTCTTTCACTCTGCTAGATAGCCACTTTCATGAGATCATTTGTGTATCTTGCCTTTTTTACACAAATCCTCTAATGTTTAAATGTCCTTTTCCACTGGGACATTGCTAGTTTAAGTCTTCCTTGCGTCAAAACAATTGTTGTTGCACGTGTGAATTATCTGTACATAATTCAACTGTCCGCTCAGCCTAATCCAGTTCAGGCGCCGGTCCTCTAATCAGTAGGTCACATAGTTCAGTATGTCTGCCAGGAACCAAGGGGCCCTTTTTCTTAAGACACAGCAGTTTGCCCTGTTTCTCAAGACACATAGTTTTATTAATGAATCCAGTTACATTTCTAATACACGTTCATGTATTATCATATTCACGGAATATGTCCCACAATATCTGCCAGATATGCAAGCTTGGCCAGCCATTGTAAATCATTAAAGTATTCTGCCAAAGAAGACTTCTTTTGAGACAGAAAGGCGTCAAGTTCACGTTGCAGTTCGTACACTCGGTTTAATACTTTACCACGCGACAACCACCGCACTTCAGTGTGTAAAAGTAAGTGATGGTGGTCAGCCCCCATTTCTTCACACATAGCAGCAAAGATGCAAGAATTGAGTGCATTTACTTTCACAAAATTCACCATTCTAACTACTATACCGAGGACATCATTAAGTTCTGGAGATAATTTCTTGGCTGCCAATACCTCTCTATGAATGAAGCAATGTGTTGCTTGAGCAGCCGGTGCAACTTCCCTCGCTCTTGCCGCTACACCTGAATGTCTGCCTGTCATTGCAGCTGCTCCGTCAGTGCAAATTCCAATGCAGCGGTGCCACTGGAGTCCACGTCCTGTCACATACTCGTTATTTCAATGCAGCGGTGCCACTGGAGTCCACGTCCTGTCACATACTCGTTATTTCAATGCAGCGGTGGCACTGGAATCCACGTCCTGTCACATACTTGTTATTCCAGTGCAGCGGTGCCACTGGAGTCCACGTCCTGTCACATACTCATTATTCCAGTGCAGCGGTGCCACTGGAATCTACATCTTGTCACATACTCGTTATTCCAATGCAGCGGTGCCACTGGAATCCACGTCCTGTCACATACTCCTTATTGCAATGCGGCGGTGCCACTGGAATCCACATCCTGTCACATACTCCTTATTGCAATGCGGCGGTGCCACTGGAATCCACATCCTGTCACATACTCGTTATTCCAGTGCAGCGGTGCCACTGGAGTCCACGTCCTGTCACATACTCATTATTCCAGTGCAGCGGTGCCACTGGAATCTACATCTTGTCACATACTCGTTATTCCAATGCAGCGGTGCCACAGGAGTCCACGTCCTGTCACATACTCATTATTCCAGTGCAGCGGTGCCACTGGAGTCCACGTCCTGTCACATACTCATTTAGAGCTTGAAAAATTTCAGCACCAGTTGTATTTTGTACTTTTCACAGCAAAGTACATCTTCATGAAACGCCCCTTCATGTGCATAGTGCACATAAACAATAAGAACTGCAGCACTGGAAATGTCCATCGACTTAACCAATTGAATTGCAAACCAGCCTGACGCTTTCACTATCTCTATCAATTGTGATCCAATATCTTCTGCAGTATCAGTAATTCTATGTGAGACAGTATCGTTTGACAGAGGAATGCCACTGACTTTTTTGGCAGCCGTATCCCCCAAGACTTCATGACAGGGCCAGCAGATATGATGCTTTTAACATACCTTCATTTGTTGTTGTGGCGGCGTGCAGTAGTTTCTGTTGAGACTTCATCTCGCTTCCGTTGGAAAAATTCGACTGGCTTTTCTTTTAAGTTCGGGTGTTTGGTTTCCAGGTGATGAATCATTTTTGACGGTTTCATAGCTTTGTTGCTCAGAATCACACCACACACAACACACTGAGGTTTTGGGCATTCTTCATCCCCGCTTGGAATAAACCCATACTTTATATATGCGCCATTGTATTTTCTGTTGAGGCTGAGCGTTTCCTCGTCTTTTCCAATCCTTCTTCCCTTTCATTGCATTCTCATCACATTCCTCACATTATGTTTCCCTGAACTTTTATTAGTTCTGAAAAACTGATCCAAAGGCAGTTGCTTTGACATATCTGATCAAATAAAAACAAATCTTTCACTTGCCACTCTCTACTATAGTACTGTACTCAAAGCTTGTGCGCCAACATTATGTTAAATAGAAGATTACATTATTAAATATAAATATTCTGTGTCAGTTTTCTTTTCTTAATATATATATTTTTTACCTTACCAGTAAAAAAACAGGCTGCCACGGACCGGCCACTGCGAGCTCTAGCTGTTCTTCTCCATGTTATTCTATATATCTGATCTCCCATATAAAATACCTAATGTTAATAAAAAAAAGATTCAATGTGCATTTTACTATTGTCGCACCATGCTGCCTCACCGTAATTAAGCCACACTATCAATGGAGCAAAGGTTTAACACTTCATTACAGATTCATGCTACCTAAAAAAAGGGCTGTCCTGGGAAAATTGGGATGGTTGGTACAGTAGCATGACTACGATCAGTACGACTACAGTGATTACTAATAATAGCAATACTATTATAATAATTATAACTTACATTTTTTTGAATATTCTATTTTCTATTGTAATACTTGTAAGTCACCTTGGATATAGGTACCAGCTAAATTAATAAATAATTATAATAAACACAAATGTCTTCTCAGTTGATGACAATTAGTAATGTATTATAATTAAATCTAATTCTGGACCTTAAGTCATATAGTTTCATATGGTCATGTAGATATAATCATTTGTTTTGAGTTCACACCTCTGCAGACTGGATGAGCGCGGAAACTCTTACTGAGTTACAGTCTTTGCATATAATATATAGTGTAAATATGAACACATTTACTTAGGCTGGCTAATATAATAGACCTGCTGTAGGGAATAAGCAAGTAATTTAGGGTATTGGTACGGTGTGTAAAAGTATAAATGTATGTATATATATTTCCAGCATGTAAAATTATAAGAACAGAAATAAAAACAAAGACTGAGGGAAATCAAGGTGGATAATACATCACTCTGCTAAATTAATTTAGAAAATAAATGATCTAAATAACTACTCTGACTGTAATGTAATTTATAGAGCTACAGTAAAGAGGTTTTACACTTTTTTTTTACTACAAAAAATTACAGCTAAAATAATTATGGCTTAATTTTAAAACATCTTTAATGAATACATGTAATGTCTCTGTATAAGGGTGATTCTTCAACTACAAGCATTTTGGCCAACACATAATGATTACAAATCAGACTAGTTCAAAATAGAATATATCCATTCAGATATTTAGCTACAGTTATTACAAAAAGGATGCTATGAACAGCAGTGACTTATTCATTTTAGAATGTATGCATTTTAGCCATTTTCATGAAGGCCTTGTGAAAAAAAGTAATTGGCATCACAATTCTAATCTATTTTAATCTATTTTAATTAGATATACAAAGTTAGAATTAATATAATAAAGAGTGAATCTGTTTATTTATTTGTAAAGAGAATAGATACTGCATTAAAAAATACTTTTTAATTTTAAAGATGACACTTTTTATATCTGTTTTCTAAGAAATTAGATTTTTTTTATAATTGATCGCTGTTTACATAATTTTTTTGTAAACATAATTTTATTTTCCTAATTTTTTTAATGTTACCTTAATATTTACCTGGTGGTTTTTAGCATGGATATTATACATAAGGTATTTTAGAAGCATAAAAGTTAATGATCCCAAAAATCTGATGTGTCTAATGCCAGTAATACAAGAAGGTTTTCCTCATCTATGCCAATTCATATTTTTGCCATATTATTTGTGTTAATATTATTTTTTTATACTTTTCCATGTATATTTCATTGCTTTCTCTGATTTTTCCTATATATATATATATATATATATATATATTTTTTTTTTCTCCCTATATATATATATATATATATATATATATATATATATATGTGTGTGTGTGTGTAACACATTAGACATATATTAATAATGTGTGTAACACATTATTAATCAACTATTCCTTTGGGACTCCAAAAGGCTTGTAGTTGAAGAATCACCCATAAGCTTTTTAAAATAGATGTTGCTATCATTGTTTCAATTCTAAAAAACAGTCTAGAGAGATTGTCTTAACTGAATAAACGTTATTGCACCCTCTATACGTTTCAATGGGTCTACAGAAAAGGACCAGACAACAGCCAATTAAAAAGGCAGAAAAATATATAACTGCCCAGGAAGACAAAGACACCGTTGAACATAAACTTATCAATAAAATTAAAGGTAAGCGCATTATGTACCTCTATATATTTTCTGTAGTTTATTATTCACTTAATCTTGCCGTGCCAGTGATACGTTGCTCAAATATTACTTTTGTGATTTTGTACAGGACGTGGTGTGTTTGCAAAAACAAGCATCGCTAAAGGAAGTTTATTTTAGAATATAGAGGCACTCTAATGACCAAGGCTGAGAAAAAAATAAGAAAAACTGAAACGTTTTTCAACATGTATGCATATTTTTTCAAAAACAAAGGAACTGATCTTTGGTGAGTACTATTTTTCAAATGCTTGTTATTAATTTGTTTTACATTTTGATATATATATATATATATATATATATATATATATATATATATATATATATATATATATATCAGATTGCTATTACACCTGGTGTAAATCTGTTGCAACAACAATATTTTTGTAGTATTGATGAATCAATTGAAGATGGAACCCTCAAGCACCTGATTAATGATGACCAAAAGCCAAATTCTAAAATGAGGAAAATAGAAGTTAACAACAAGTCTCACCTTTGTTTATTTGCTCTGAATGACATTCAAAAAGGAGAAGAAATGACTATGGGGGTCATGACCTTCCTTGACGCAGCTATACACTCAATAGATAGGTAAATCAGATCCATCATAATTACAATTGCACTCTTTGAATTCCTCAGTATGCCCAGTGCTCTGTAGAAAGTGGTTCATATGATCCTTTAAAATACATGACCCTATTTCAAATGGCTGTTACACTTATCGATGATTTAATCATCTCTTTGTCAGCTCTGTTGTAAAGATCTACTCTCTGAACATCACTGTGCTAGGGACAGTTATGCACTATGAGGACAGTAATTATTTTGTGACCCAGGCCTGGTTTGTAAGGACATTTGTGTTTTGGGAGGACTGATTGTTTACTTTCTTTATATTAATCCTGTCTCACAGATGAACAAGTCAATAAATGAATAGTTATTGAACACGACATGTCAAGCATGGGAAATCTTATCCGTGATTTAATCATCTCTTTGCAGCAGACCAGTGATCGCGATTCTTCATTTTGTTCTAAGAGTGCCGACCTGTAGCCACCAAGTGAAAGTGTTGAAAAGGTATGATTTCAAGTAACTCCTATTAGTATTGCAGATATTAACTAGAAGTTAACTAATACCTATATCAGTCAAAAACAGAAAAATTATAGTATGGCGGGACATTTTGTCGTCACCCCTACGTCTGTCTGTGGACACATTCTTGTTAGCATGATAACTCAAGAAAAATACATGATGGAAACTTCATACTTGCATCATAGGTGCCCCCTGTAGAGGTGACGATCTGATTAGATTTTGCATAAATCTGCATATTAATGAGGAAAAACTTTTTTTTATGAGTCTTCAGGTAGCGGGACATTAAGGAGCTCAAGTGCCTCTTGTTGATTTACAGTGGCTCTCAAAAGTATTCACCCCCCTTGCACTTTTCCACATTTTATTGTGTTACAACATGGAATCAAAATGGATTTAATTAGGAGTTTTTGCCACTGATCAACACAAAAAAGTCCATAATGTCAAAGTGAAAAATAAAATCTACAAATTTTTCTAAATTAATTACAAGTACAAAACAGAAATTAATTGATTGCATAAATATTCACCCCCTTGAGTCAATATTTGGTAGAGGCACCTTTGGCAGCAATTACAGCCATGAGTCTATTTGGATAAGTCTCTACCAGCTTTGCACATCTGGACACTGCAATTTTTGCCCATTCTTCTTTGCAAAATTGCTCAAGCTCCGTCAAGTTGGATGGGGACCTTTGGTGAACAACAATTTTCAACTCTTTCCACATATTCTCAATTGGATTGAGGTCCGGGCTTTGACTGGGCCACTCCAGGACATTGACCTTTTTGTTTTTAAGCCACTCCAGTGTGGCTTTGGCTGTATGTTTGGGGTCATTGTCCTGCTGGAAGATGAATCTTCTCCAAAGTCCCAGGTCTCTTGCAGACTTCAGCAGGTTTTCCTCCAGGATTTCTCTGTACTCTGCTGCATCCATTTTGCCCTCTATCTTCACGAGCTTTCCAGGCCCTGACGCAGAGAAGCATCCCCATAGCATGATGCTGCCACCACCATGCTTCACAGTAGGGATGGTGTTCTCAGGATGATTTGCGGTGTTAGGCTTGCGCCAAACATAGCGTTTAGCGTTGAGGCCAAAAGCTCTATTTTGGTCTCATCAGACCATAGAATCTTCTTCCACTTGGTCTCAGAGTCTCCCACATGCCTTCTGGCAAACTCTAGCCGAGATTTGATGTGAGTTTTTTTCAACAATGGCTTTCTTTTTGACACTCTCCCATAAAGGCCAGTTTTGTGAAGTACCCGGGCTATTGTTGCCGTATGCACAGTGTCTCCCAGCTCAGCCGTGGAAGACTGTAACTCCTTTAGAGTTGCTATAGGCCTCTTGGTGGCCTCCCTGACTAGTGCCCTTCTCGCCCGGATACTCAGTTTTTGAGGACGCGCTGTTCTAGACAGATTCACAGTTGTGCCATATTCTCTCCATTTCTTAATAATGGACTTTACTGTGCTATGGGGGATATTCAATGCCTTGGAAATGTTCATATATCCTACCCCTGATTGGTGCTTTTGAAGAACCTTATTCTAGATTTGCTTTGAATGTTCCTTCATCTTCATGATGTAGCTTTTTGTTAGAAAATGTACTAACCAACTGTGGGACCTCCCAGAGACAGGTGTATTTAACCTGAAATCACGTAAAACACCTTAATTGCACACAGATGGACTCCATTCAACTAATTATGTGACTTCTAAAGAACATTGGTTGCACCAGAGCTTATTTAGGTCTGTCATAGCAAAGGGGGTGAATACTTATGCAATCAGTTATTTTCTGTTTTATATTTGTAATTAATTTTGAACAATTTGTAGATTTTATTTTTCACTTTGACATTATGGTCTTTTTTGTGTTGATCAGTGGCAAAAACTCCCAATTAAATCCATTTTGATTCCATGTTGTAGCACAATAAAATGTGGAAAAGTCCAAGGGGGGTGAATACTTTTGAGAGCCACTGTATGTACACTGCTGAGCAAAAGTCTTAGACACATTCAGGAGTTACAATATATGTATGTTATGAGCATCAACAATACACTCAAAGCCTCTACTAGTGTTTTCTACTGTTATAACAACTTTGACTGTTATGAATACAGCTTAGTTTGGGTGGGAAGAAACCAATCTTGTCATTTAGCAATCTTTAATTCAGATTGATCAGAATCTTCAAAAACTTGTGATCACAACAACTCAAAGTCAACTATACATGAGCAGCCAATATGAAGTGTTATAGTAGCTTATCAATCACATTTACCAATCAGATCGAATTGATGACTCATTGCAGGTGTTCCTCGTCATTAACATCATGTGTTCCTCTCTACACATCCATAAAGCTAAAAGGGTGCTTTTTTACTGCAAAATGCAGATCTATCAGGATTAACTGTTAGCTTAAAACAAAATGGCTAAAATTTCAGTAGAAGATCGCCATAGAATTGTGTTTCTGCATAAAGAAAAGAGTAGAAAAATGCACAGTAAAGACTTTTGCACAGTAGTGTATATATGGCATAAGCACCCATGAGTATAACTTTTATCTGATTGAAAAGTGGACCATGTTTATAATTTTTTTACTCTGAAAGGATGAAAGGAAATGTGTGTCCCCGTAATTCAGGGCCATGTCATGTGTCCCAGTAAACTCTATAAACCAGTGTGTGTGTGTACACGTATTGTAAGGACCAAATTTGAGAAAACGTCCTGACAATTCCAAATATGCGTTCAGTAGTTCGGGACAAACACCAATCACAAAATGTTTTAGTACAAATATTTATTGTAGAGAATGCGGAGTATGCGATTTTACAGAAAAGTATGCTGTATATACACATTCATTTGGCATCAAACCTAACTTGGTTTGAGGGTTCGCTGCCTGGCCGACTGGACGAGGCTGAGACCCCCATTGATAAAACATAAAAATTGTTATCAAGAACGGTGGAGATGGGGAGGTGGTGGGTTACGATGAAATCAAAACGCAACTGAGAGATAAGTGAAGAGGGTATTTATAGTGCTAACAATTTAATTAGCTAATGTGTAAATTGAATGATTCAATTTGGTGGATCAAGATTGGTGTCTGACCCTCCTCCTAACTTTAATTATAAATTTCATTTCAGTAGTTCGGGACAAACACCAATCACAAAATGTTTTAGTACAAATATTTATTGTAGAGAATGCGGAGTATGCGATTTTACAGAAAAGTATGCTGTATATACACATTCATTTGGCATCAAACCTAACTTGGTTTGAGGGTTCGCTGCCTGGCCGACTGGACGAGGCTGAGACCCCAAAAGAACAAGCCGGTCTCAATGCCACAATTAGAATTGAATATAGCCCACTTGAAGGTTTAGCCAACCTTTAACAAATGATCATCAGCACGCAGGAGAGGAAAACAAAACCCATTTTTGGGAAATAAACCTCTGGGAATCCATGGCTGATTCGATTGCCCTTCCTCCAGGCAGGCTACTAACACTTAAGAGCACATTTCTGTAAAAGCATTTTTAGGCTCCGTAATATTTGTTATAATGTAAACTTGGTAAGCACTGGAGGATCAACAACCTAACCGTTTGATAAGAGAGTTTGGAACTCCGTGGGAAGAAGCTGCTACGATTCTGAAGGAATGACCGAAAACTGCTCAGCTGCTTAATCCGGACCTGGAAATAAATCAGGTGAAAAGGTGAAAGAAGAACAAATGTTGGGTGACGATTGTTCCGTTTTCGTTAATAAACAGCGGGCCTGAGGGTGATGCTCTGAGAAAGATGGAGATGGGTAGAGAGAAAGGGGTCATATGGGCCAACATGGGAGTTTAATTTATAAACAAATTGAAAAGCTTTCCCTAATCTTCCTGGTCAGTTTGACTTCTTTTGAGCAGGAAGGAAAGGGTATCAGATGAGGCGATTGCTAGGACAGAGATTAAGGGTGAATCTGGGGTTGAATTTGACAGCGATGTAGACTCTGAGCACCTATGGGAACCCAAGAAGGCTAAGAGAAAGAGCTTTAAGGTTTTATCTAAAACAGGCAGGAGTAGCTGGAGCAGATGAGAGGCACCAAGAGAGTACGTTGATGGCGATAGGTAGGCAAGCAGGGGGATAGTTGAAGCCCTTTCAGGATTAGTGAAATTTGTGAGTTGCAGAGTGTAGAGCTGGGACACCGAAATTGAGTTGAGTTTGTAGAAAAACTGGATGCGGAAATTCAAATCTTATAGCTGTATTCTTAAGGGACATAATATAGGATGTTCCCACGGGCACTGAAAATGATGGAAAGGAATGTTGAATGCAAAGTGAAATTTTAAAGCAATTCCAGGATGACCAGTACGTTTGCAGTGAGAGGGAAGTGATGCTGAGAAGAGTTGTTTCTTGAGCCTGCAGAATCAGGGAATGCAGCAGGTGGCTCACATGAATGTCAGGTCTGAAAAGGGAGGAATCTGAATAGGCAGGAGGTTGTCTTCGGAGCTAATGCTCTGAATCTCTGCGCTTGGAAACGAGAAAGAGAATCGATTATATTCAGGTGGCCGAGAATGTGTTGAGCTCTGAAAATGAACTGATGAGTAACAGATAAACAGGTAATCCTTCTGAATATTCTCATTATATGGTGGGAGAATGAATGACCTTGTTAAAGATTTAGACTGTAGGTGAATTATGTGAGCGGAGAAGAATGGATTTTGAGTCCAGGAAGACCCCAAAAGGAATGCGGCTTCAGCAAATGGACACATTTTGCGAATGACGAGGAGTGATCGGTTATAGGAATGATACTAAATTAGTCGGGCCATGGAGCAAAAAACCAATTTTCCCTTGTAGTATCCTCCAAAGCCAAGAGAGGGAGCTGCATCTTTGAACGGTTGAATGTCTTTGTGCAGCAGGAGACAGTTGTCGTAAAAGAAAGTACTGCCAATCCTTTCTTTTAGTAGGAGCTCCCACGGGCGGATTTCCTTGCGAGAAAAAAAAAAAAAAAAAAAGATCCATGAGTATGACATCATTGAGGGAATCGACAGAAAGGATCAAATCAAGAGACGGTAAGAGATAAAAGCTCTGCCTTGACATAGTTTATTTATTTATAGTTGGAGGTGAAGGGAGCACTATGGGGGCCTGCTGGACGCCCATAGTGGTCAGCGAGGTCACTGCAGGGGCCTGCTCGACGCCTGCAGTGATGGGGGGTGGGGAACGCGGGAGCAGCCGCTCCCAACTGTAATTACTGATTAGAGGAGACATCAAAATGGAGCGAGGTAACCAGTGGTGTATCACAGGGATCAGTATTAGGTCCTCTGCTATTCCTAATCTACATAATGATTTAGATTCTGGCATAGTAAGCAAACTTGTTAAATTTGCACACGACACAAAAAATAGGTGGAGTGGCACACACTGTTGCGGCAGCGAAGGTCATTCAAAATGATCTAGACAGCATTCAAAACTGGGCAAGCACATGGCAAATGACATTTAGTAGAGAAGTGTAAAGAACTGCACACAGGCAATAAAAATGTGCATTATAAATATCATATGGAAGATACTGAAATTGAAGGAATTTTTGAAAAAGAGCTAGGAGTTTATGTTGACTCAGATATGTCTTCATCTAGACAATGTGGGGAAGCTGTAAAAGGCCAACAAGATGCTCAGATATATTGTGAGAAGTTTTGAATTTAAATCAAGGGAAGTAATGTTAAAAATTTACAATGCATTAGTAAGACCTCACCTAGAATTTTGTGTTCAGTTCTGGTCACCTCGTTAAAAAAGGATATTGCTGCTCTAGAAAGAGTGCAAAGAACAGCGACCAGAATTATCCCGGTTTAAAAGGCATGTCGTATGCAGACAGGCTAAAAGAAATGAAGCTATTCAGACTTGAACAAAGAAGACTACGCTGGTGATCTGATTCAAGCATTCAAAATCCTAAAAGGTATTGACAAAGTCAACCCAGGAGACTTTTGAACCAGGACCAGGGGTCACAAATGGAAATTAGATAAAGGGGCATTCAGAACAGAAAATAGGAGGCTTTTTTTACACAGAGAATTGTGAGGGTCTGGAACCAACTTAGTAATGTTGAAGCTGACACCCTGGGATCCTTCAAGAAGCTGCTTGATGAGATTCTGGGATCAATAAGCTACTAACAACCAAACGAGCAAGATGGGCTGAATGGCCTCCTCTTGTTTGCAAATCCTCCCATGCTCCCATGTAGTTTAAATGATCTAGGAGGGACAGAAGATTGCGTTTAGTAGGAGGGGACCGGACAGAAAAGTGGAAATATAAAAATACAATCCCCTGAGGACAGGCTCAATGGGCATGATTTTAAATGTGTTTGATATATTGGCTTTAGCCAGTCATGCGTTTTCCCAGCAATTTTGATTAAGAATATGGCGTGGTCGATTTGCATATTGCAGGAGCAATCTTCGTGAGAGACTGTTGATGCTGGGTGTGGTGGAGTTACGGTGAGCGGAAATGAAGGAAGTTACAGGCAGAATAGCACAGGTTCCTTCAATGAAGTTATTACAAATCTGGCAAAACAATCTCTGGATACAAATGCTCAAAACTGCTGATGAGCAGAAAGAAAAGCATTTCACAGAGAAAGAATCACTTTGAGGGCCTGCTGGACGCCCATAGTGGCCAAAGAGGTCACTGCAGGGGCCTGCTGGACGCCTGCAGTGAGGGAGGTAACCTGAAAGGTTATAGTTGGAGGTGAAGGGAGCACTATGGGGCCTGCTGGATGCCCATAGTGGCCAAAGAGGTCGCTGCAGGGGCCTGCTAGACGCCTGCAGTGAGGGGAGGTAACCTGAAAGGTTATAGTTGGAGGTGAAGGAGCACTATGGGGGCCTGCTGGACGCCCATAGTGGCTGAAGAGGTCACTGCAGGGCCTGCTGGACGCCTGCAGTGAGGGGAGGTAACCTGAAAGGTTATAGTTGGAGGTGAAGGGAGCACTATGGGGGCCTGCTGGACGCCCATAGTGGCCAAAGAGGTCGCTGCAGGGCCTGCTGGACGCCTGCAGTGAGGGAGGTAACCTGAAAGATTATAGTTGGAGGTGAAGGGAGCACTATGGGGGCCTGCTGGACGCCCATAGTGGCTAAAGAGGTCACTGCAGGGGCCTGCTGGACGCCTGTAGTGAGGGAGGTAACCTGAAAGGTTATAGTTGGAGCCAGCATGCTCAGGAACTCCTGAATGAGCCTTTGATTGACAGGTGCTGTGGTCCCGCCGGAGTTTTCCGGATGTAGACGCGCTTCGTGGAGATGCAGTCGGCGCGGCGAGGTGTTTCAAGTCCGCTTATAATAAGCGGAAATTGGGCTTGTTTGTTGAGAGTCACAGGTTGGAATTTGTAGAAACACCTGTTTTGTCGTGAGACTTGACAACACTGGGTAAAGCAACGATCTGTGATGACGCCATAGCGCCTGCGACGGGAAGGATGAAATAAAGTAAACAAATTCTCCTTACGTGCTGTAGATTTGAATGGGATGTTGTTGCTACGAAGATAAAGCTGGAGCCGAGATCGTCCAGTCTCTGATGTCAGGAGTTGCGGAGGAACGAGTGGCCAGGCGGAGCCACGGCAGACAGGAGAAGCAGACATCTGGGCAGAGAAGTTTGGAGTGGTAATACCGCCGACCGGTTGTCGTGGAGTTGGCCCGGAAGGGCTGGTTGAACTGGTTGCGTGGATCTCGGCTCCGGGGAAACAGCAAACAGATCATCATCCGTCGAAACGGAATAATCCAGAATGCAGACCATGATGCGTGCATGTACGATGAAATCAAAACGCAACTGAGAGATAAGTGAAGAGGGTATTTATAGTGCTAACAATTTAATTAGCTAATGTGTAAATTGAATGATTCAATTTGGTGACGCGAAGATTGGTGTCTGACCCTCCTCCCGAACTTTAATTATAAATTTCATTTAAAATTTTTTTTTTTTTTTTTAAATGCAAAAATACTTTAGTTGTTATGAACTTTCATGCTATGTGGAGTTTTTTTTTTCTTTTGGAGTTAGACATTGTAAGTTGAAGTATAATGAGAGTCAATGGGAGGTCCTCACAAGTATAGAAATACACAGGTGTGTGTGTGTGTGTGTGTGTTGGAAAGGTAACCAGACAAACAAGTAGCTAATGTGTGGCTTAATTCAGAATGTGCACGGCAACACGTGAATTCATTTCTCTTGTTAAATGTTTTTATCTTCATGGCAACACATGAAGCTCTCCTCATGATATTCAGAGTCGTTCTTTTCCTACTTAGTAAGCAGACACAGATATTTAAATAACCCCTCCCCTAAATGACTATGAATTGAGTAATCTGCATTGGAACGGACGATTTTCTTTCCTGGATCAGAACTGCATAGCAACGCATTTCCTGAAAAGTACGGCAAACATATAGTGAGGAAAACTGTCATGACTTTTGCATGTAAACACCACCATTGATAAACTTGTTTTTATTAAAGCCAACATAAAAATGATCCTAAGGTTTTCGGTCTAACTTTCTGTTGCTTTGCACTTTCTGTAGACTCTTTTGTGTTTTCTTCCTTAGTTGTTTTTTGCAAGTAAGAAATATATCAATTTCAAACACCGAAAACAACTTACTAAAATGCAGCCACACATTTATACACAAAAAAACAGTGTGTGATTCACTGGTTAGAATTCAATTATACGACAAGTTGAAAACAGCAAAGTTCATGAGCAGCACAGAGTGCTCTCCATAGGTAGAATCGCCGGACGCCTGCTTCACCTACCCTAATAATATATATCAGGAAATCCACTCAATCAAAATCACGCATGCATACATGTGGAAAGTATGGACATGATACATTCTGTTTTTTATTTTTATTTTTTATCTGCAGTTCCCTTTGAGCTGCTAAACAAAGATGACATATTTATGCACAGTGGTTCAGAGATAATATATAATACCATTAAAAAAATCAATCCAAGATCATTATTTTCTTTTATTTGTGCGGAGTTGTCCTACATACCCCCTATGACCTTTAAGGCCTGGTCACACGGGCGACATTTGTCGATGGCTACAAGGGGGCGACAGAGTTTGCCGGCTTGTCGCCTCGAGTGATCACCCTGGGCAACACCCTGGCAACATGTCTCCCACTTACGATGATGTTCTATGTTTCAGGCAACACAGACAGTGTATATGATGCATTCTGATTCCTGCATTTCATCCAATTAATTATATGTAGTCTATAGATTTGCAATACAGTGTGTATGTGGATAAGCAAATGTTAATGTCCACGATATTTAAGCTATGAATACAATTCTACAATAATAAAATACATGTGTACAAATATGTTTTATTTAAAATTAATGTGCTGTATATGCAGTTATGGAGGATCATTTGTGCCAAAATTAAAAAATAAATACATTATTAATAGGTGTAATTTATTTCCATTTTTATTTATTTATGTATGTATTTATTTCGTTGTTTATTTATGTATTTAGTTATTTTTTTTGTTATAATGTAATTGGTACTTTTTTATATCTTAGTCTTCCTTCACAGCATGTTTACGTCTCGTGAGAAAAACGTGCATTATGATTGGGTTGTATTACATTGTTGCCTGTGTGTTGCCAGCTTGTCACCCACAGGTTTGTCTCCTGTGTGACCACCGCAAACTGCAAGGCAACAAATGTGTTCCTCTTGTTGCCATCGACAAAAGTTGCCCGTGTGACCAGGCCTTTAAAAGTATCCCCAGGGATACGTGTACCCCCGGTTGAAAACCGCTGACCTAAGACAAGACCACTGGACTGTATTAAAATATTCTTTCAGGCAATCATTTCACCTTTCTTAACACATTCTGCTGGAAATACAAATATGCATCACTCTTCACATTAGTTTACATTGTTATAGTCTTTTTCTTAATTAAGTTAATATTGGGAGAACTTTATTTGTTTAAGGAACACCTAGTCCTTAGTGTAATTTAATGCATACACATAGGGACCAGTGCATGTGCAAGGCAATGACATGACTCTCAAAAGACGATAGATATTCTCAGGAATCATGTTATTTCCGGGTTCACCTGACTAAGTACAACCCTGAATATTCAAAATAAAACTTTTACTTAAATACTAATTTATAAATGGATTACTTCATCCTTCTTTAACCTTACATACATACACCCATCTAGATAATTAAAATACATTATCATTGTTGTATATATCCTTGGCACTATTTGGCAACAACTCATTTGTTATTTTTCCCATAAATTGACCACATATATCCCAAGGCTTGCAGTCTACCCTATAATGACGGTAGATTACTCAGACATTTTGTACATTCCTGTTTGGTACCTACCTACAACATGCATACAGATGAATAGTTAGGCTTCATTTTCTTGAATAGAACTGTATATTAAGAATTGGAATTGACAATCAACAGAAGGTTCAAATGTTCAATTTTTGGAAATAACTGATATTACAGTTTCTGACGAGTAGTTAAAGGTGCATATTGTAAGAATACATCAAGATTACGGTTACAGGGACATTTTATGTTAAATAAAGTGTGGGTTTTCTTCAGGGTTTATGTTTGGTTGGACTATTCCCATTACTGCTTAGATTTGCGGGAGAGATCACCCTCGCTAAAGTGTGTAGTGAATTAGGTATAACATTTATTTAAATATAAATTAGTCTCTAGGCGCCCTGTTTAAGAACATCCAAATATTAATAACTGAGACATGCCATATTTTAAGTTCGGTGGGATCATGTAGAACTCAGATTCCCTTAGAATTCCATTACACGAGAGTAGATGCTAAAACTTCATGCTGATTTGAACTCTGCTCTCGCCAAGATAAGCACCAACTAAGACGTAGCTTTACAGTAAACTAATGTGATCCATCTGTGTCTCCATCCATTTGTGTTTCCTTCCATATGATGATGCAGATATCCTTCTGTCTGGTGTTGATGGCTGAAGTGTAATGCTGGCTCCAGGGATCAGCTTATTGCCGCCCTAGCGCATCAGCACATACAATGGCTGCGATGCTGGCTCTGGGAATCAGCCACAGTGCGGTGTCCCCTGCGCATCAGCATGACAACCGCCTGGATTGAGCTAAGTAGGGTACAACTCTGGGGTCTTCAAGTGGGCACCTTCCATCCTCGGTGTTTCGTCGACTAGCCCACGACACCTCAAGAGGGCTCGACGGTGATTCTAGCGTCCCAGCATCACCCCCTTCCGTCCCCCACTCAACTCAGCCCAGCTTACTTACCCGTACGTCAGCGTTTCTTTCTTTCTATTGTGCTTGAGATCCCCAGCCAGAATCTTTCCGTCTCAACCACAGCCAGTTGCTGCTCCTCTCTGCTGCTTCAGATAAGTTCTTCACTGTGCAACGCAACTCTTGGCCACTGAATCAGACGTCTCTGAGAAACCGGGTTGTAGAGTGTGCCACAAATCCTCGACAACCCACCTCCACTGGGTAAACCCGGACTCTCCATCCTCGCTGTTCCGCTTCAGTGGCTAGTTGAGCATACCGGAGTTTCTTCTTCTCATACGCCTCATCTACAGCATCCTCCCATGGCACTGTTAACTCTACCATGTGAACAAGGCATGCTGATCCAGACCACAAGACAATATCTGGTCGAAGGTTAATGGTGGCAATCTCAGGTGGCTAACATCTGCCAGCATTTTCCAGTCTCTAACAGCTTCCAGTTGTCCTGGGCGAGGATTGGTTTAAACACCTTTTCTTGGTGTTAAAACCTTGGCGGAGGAATGTTGTCTTTTTTGTGTGTAATGTTTTGATGGAACAGGTGACAACTTATTGGTCATGTTACGCTTGTCTTCCAATGCTAAGGCCAAACATTGCAGCACCTTGTCATGGCGCCAAGTAAACCGTCCTTGGCTAAGAGCCACCTTACATCCTGTCAAAATGTGTCTTAATGTTGCAGGTGATGAACACAAAGGACATGAGGGATCCTCTCCTACCCAGAGGTTTAGGTTCTGTGGTGATGGGAGAACATCATGTGTTAACCTGATGAGGAAAATCCTGCTCTGTTCCATTGACCATAGGTCTTGCCAGCCAATCTTGCGTTGTTCCACACTCTCCCATCTCATCCATTCTCCCTGCTTGGCCTGGGAAATGGCCTTTACACACCTCATCCTATCCTCCTGCTTTTGCACCTCGTTGACTACCTCGGTTAGAGTGGAGACTAGTAGCTGCAGTATTCCTTTACCATAGAGGTCCACTCTGCTGACGTAACAACCAACCATTTCCTGATGTATGAACTGATTAAAGCTCCCAGCTTCTCTACTGTTGTCAAAGAAACCTAGTACACAGTCAGTGGCCACAGCAACCTTGGCAGTAGACCAAACTGAAATCACCAGAGTTTTAGTTTGCCTGGTAAAGCGCTGCTGTCTATGCTCTTCAACCCTTCCACTGCTTGTTGTCTGCCTCCCACATGAACTGTGTCCTTTAGATCCCCGTCGTACCATCTCCCAAGACTTTTCACTGGCTTCTCAGACACTGTTAGTATTGCCTCACCATTAATGAAGAACGTTTTATCTACTACTTTACCTTTAATTATAGAGATGCTCCTTGATTTAGTGGGCTTGAATTGCATTCGTGCCCATTCAATGTTATTGGTTAATTTGCCCAATAACCGATTAGTGCAGGCTACTGTTGTAGTCATGGTTGTCATGTCATCCATGTATGCTCGAATTGGTGGTAGTCGCATTCCAGAAGCCAAGCGCTCTCCTCCCATTATCCATTTTGATGCCCTAATGATTACTTCCATTGCCATGGTAAAAGCCAGTGGAGAAATGGTGCATCCTGCCATTATTCCAACTTCTAGGCATTGCCAAGTAGTGCTGAATTCTGAAGTTGAAAAACTAAATTGCAAATCTCCAAAGTAGGCTTTCACTAAATTTGTTATTGTCATCAGTACACTGAAAAAATCAAATGCTGCCCAAAGAAGTTCATGTGGCACTGAACTATATGCATTAGCCAAATCCAGGAATGTCACATAGAGCTCCTTCCTCTCCTTTTTAGCTGATTGAATTGGTTGCCAGATCACATTGATGTGTTCTAAGCATCCTGGGAAACCTGGAATGCCTGCTTTTTGTATTGAAGTGTCAATGAAGCAGTTCTTTAATAGGTAAGTTGACAATCTCTGAGCAATAATGCTAAAGAAAATCTTGCCTTCTACATTTAATAGGGAAATAGGGCGAAACTGACTGATGCTTGTAGAATCTTTTTCTTTAGGTATAAAGACTCCACATGTTCAAGGCCATGCTATTGGTACAACCTGTTTTTCCCATGCCACTTTCGTCAATTTCCACAGAATTCATAGAACTCCTGAAGCACTCTTGTACACTCTGTACGGAACTCCATTAGGCCCTGGAAATGATAAAGCCCTTGCTTTTTTCACAGCTTGCTCTACTTCTTTCCACTTAGGTGCACAGTCCTCCATTTGGTATTCTGGTGGATTGATAGGTGGGATGTCTGAAGGAATTGACATAGGCTCTTGCCTTTTGAATCTGTATGTGTTTCCTCCAAATAACTCTCCAGCTCAAACTTAGATGCTTTTAGTGTGCCATTCTTCTCACTGGTGAATAACTTCTTTACAAATTTGAGTGTGTCTTTACAAAAGGTAGTTCTCGCACGCTCCTTCTTTTTGTAACGTTTCCGTAGGCACTCAGCTCTGCGCAATGTTGCAAGCTTATCTTTTATGACCCTTTGTAAGAGATTGAGTCCCTCTTTCTGACTTTGTTCTGCTCTTCTCCATTGCTTCCTCAGCTGTCTCCTTTCTCTAACTAAGTGTTCAATCTCCTGCTGCCGTCTAGACTTTCCAGGAATTGTACTTTTTCCTTCCTTTTTTCAACTCCAAACCTCTCGCTTCCATATGCGTAGATGATGTCCCCAAATTTATCCAGCTTCTTTTCAACTGTTCCACTTAATCTTTCCAATGCAAAGTAGAGATCTGTGTTTACTGTGTCCCATGCAGTTTTCTCACAAGCTCTTGGCCATTTAACTCCAGGCTTGTGCCCGTTGAGTTTCTTTTCTCTCTTATGCTGGTTTGTCTGACCGGGTTAACAAGGATCATTAGGAACATGACAGGGGTGCTGATATCCTGCGAACTGTGGTTTGCTTCCTGTCGCTGGATTTCATTCGACTGACTTGACTGACTTTGTAAGAAGTACTGATCAATGTCCCTTCTCCCTCAAGCATTTCATTCTCCCTTGATGAATCTTCAAACCCCTGACCGTTGTCGCCTTGTTCCAGCCGCAGACACAAACCTGGAGTTCCATGTCTTTGCTAACTGCAGATCTTGAACTAGTCTTTTGTGAAGTACTCTCTATACTCATATCCATTTCCGTTCCTAAGTCGTTAACCGTGTTGTCCAACGTTGAGTCATCTACCGCCCCTGCTCTCGCAGACTCTAGGGGTATTTTTCTCTTTAATTTCTTAGAAGCCTTAGGCGGGTGTCTCCAGCATCCTGTAAACACAGAGCTGGATACTGCCGACAAGGGTAGTTAACCCTTGCCAGCCCCAATGGGCTCTCTTTCCTCCTGTCAACTGTCTCTCCAGGCTGTCACAAGGTCTTTCCCTTGTTGTCTTTATTTTCAATACCCGTTTCTCGTTGTAATTGATCATGTCAATATGCAAGAGAATTAATTCAACTTCCCATTCAGAACGGAATCCAGCATTCCAGTACCTAATTTAGCAAATTCGCTTTACCGTGTTAATTTAGTTTAGACGTGATGTACCAAACTAATAATATGTTATCAACCTCAATTGATTATATATTCAAATTAACTTAGAAATGGGGCAGTGATCAAATTCTCTGCATTTATGAGGCAACTCCTTTGAGTTGCACATTTCAACAAACAAAATACATTTCTTACACACTCTAAAACAGGAAGTTATATTCTATTCCTAGAATAGTTTATCTACTAACTTGATATCATTTAATACAGTTACTTTCTCATAAAGTCATTTAATATTAGATATGTTGAATACTTATCGATTTCCATATAAAGAAGTCAATCTGTGTCGATGAATACTGCAGCTCTCTGGATCTGAATTTCCAATGAAGATGGTACTTTGCTGTACGCATTGTATTGCGTAGGCTCGCAATAAACAAATAGTTCTTTTCAGATGGAGATCAGCTTGTTGATCTCCAAGTCTTGCAGCATTATAGTTGTTGTTGGCAGTTTTCCAACTGGAAGTAGTTCAGTTGATCAGACTTAACTCAGTTCAGATAATGCGTTGCAGTTGAAGAGTTATGTAGTTCGTAGAAGTGTTCTCGTTGCAATTCTTCTGTACGGCTAGTATATGACCTTAGGCCCAGCTGCTGGCTATGCTTCCATTTATTGTTTCAGTCTCTCATAAGGCAAAGAGCTACGGCTCTCTTCAAAGCTGATTTTAGCCACTCTTCAGAACATTGGTTCTTCCTTGCCTTCCGTGAATTCGAGCACTTATGCCCCCACGATTCAGAAACTTTCTTCAGAGCAGTTTAGCTTCCATTTCATTCTTCCGAACTCCAAGCCACTTCTAGTGGGTGGAGCTCACTTCTTTCTCTTGCCTGGAGAGCTGTTCCTTCTGTGGGGCACACTTCTAGTGTGGGGAGCTCATGGGAAGCTCTCTCATGGGCAAGCATTTCTGAAAGTTGTGTGGCTGGTTTTGTTGTTCTGACTTCCACCCTGTGATTGGTTAGTTTGGTTATTTTGGGCTGTGCCCGAGTCCACGTGGGGTGTTTTTCATTGGTGGTTCTCGTTCAGAGGCAGTCCATTGTTCTCAATTGGTCCCTGGTTTCGACCCCTGGCAGCTGTATTTATGAGGGGTACTGTTCTCTGTCCGAAGTGTCAAAGTGTCACTGCAAAATACTGTTGGTGCCTAAATGATTGATTCAATGATAGGAAAAGATAACAATTGTCCAGCAGTTAGTTCACGACTCTTTCTAAAAGCATTCTTTGTCTGTGGGGGAGTTTGTGAGCAGAAACTAAGTAGACACAGAGAACAGCCGAAGATCCCCCTCTGTATTTCAATTCTGTTACTTTCATACACAGAATGATATTATGACCCACTCTGACGCTCAAGTGAGTGCAGTGACAAGGCAGCCTTGTTCATTCTTTTGGTCTTTTCAATAAACTTGTGGATGGTGTTCCTATGTAAGCTAATACATTTATTTTATTCATTATTTTATTTTACTAGGTATTTTTCTGTATCTTGTTTGCATTTGTATGTGTAATGGGACTGATTTACAAAGCTTTTATTCATGAGTAAATTACACTTCTCTGGATCATTAGTATAAAAAAACAAAAACCGTCTAGGGGCTCTATTTTGAATGACCTACAAACACTGGAATTTAGATCATTAAGGCTGTGATTAACCCACTCTAACACTACCCTCTTCACATCCTATTGAAATCGTAAGTGATTACACTGGGTGAATACATTACCATAAAAACAAAAAACATATGAAATGTGAAAATAGAATATAAAAATGTAGGAATGTTTTAAAAAGAAAAGTATTTAAGATTAAGAGAAACATATAATAATCTCTTTAGTTCTTGTAACCACCTGCCTGGTTTACCTCACTTTCTTATCCTATATATCTTGACATCCTTGAATGTTTACAGCTGCAGATTCCCACTGTCCAACTTGACTGTCACTTTTGAGCATTAAAATATGAATGGTTTGTCCTTGGCGGATGTGGCACCTCATATTGAAGGATATTAAACTGCTGCGGTGATGAACACAGAACAGGGCCGCTGTTTAAGTCATTAAAATAGAACCCTAAGATAGACACAGTACATGCATTTAATACAAAAAAAAATCTTTCAATGGTCTTTAAAAACATACTGTAAATCAAATATATGCCTCTGTTACCTGGATAAGGGTGTCTGCTAAGAAATAAATAAATAATAAATGTTTTTTTGTTTCAGAATAGTCCGGCTGGTTATGTATGTAGAGTAACCCTATTCATCAAAAGCAAAATGTGGACACTTCCTAGTTCCACTATAATACCACTAACTAAATGTATATGTAAGACCATATTATTTAATAACACTTGTAGACACTTTCCATTTCAGGATATAGCTACAGAATTATAAATATGTGATGAAAGGTGTTTTACTTTTAAAATTTACTCCACAACCCTAAGAAAAATGTTTAACATGTGCGTACCATTGATCTGCATAATGCAGTTAATAATGATAGATGTTTAATGAGATTCAGAGGCTGAATGCTTGTTGAGGCCCAGGACTCTTCTGGGTCAGTCACAGATTCAGATAATATTTGTTAAGAGGTATGTTTAATTTAATATCTTAAACTGAATTCTGTGGCTCTATAGGGTGCTCAGTGCTGGATGTACCCCCAGGACATACGTGGTTATATTATATTTGATTATCTCAGCAAGAAAACACAAAAAATAACACAATGACACTTCTCATGCTTCCAAAGTAAAATACAATTATTATATTTTATGTTGTGTAATAGGTCCAGTGTTAGCATAATCTCACACTTCAATTTTTAGCCTGTTTAGTTCTTACTTTTTTATTTGTTTAATTTAGTGTTGTTATGGGGTGTATGCCTTTACATTTTGTTATTTTCAGAATCTGATCTCAAAGGTTTTTGCTGGTCAGGTTTTGAAAAGGGACTCTGGTCAGTGCTATTGTCCTTAGTACGGTTTGTTGTGATACTCAGGCAAAGCATGAAAATACTGTGATAAATGCTCAGTGAATTATAATACATAAAACACAGAAGACTGCAACAGTAAATTATAAGAATTTTATTGCTTGTTTTTAAGCTTGTTAACACTTAAGGATTAAAAGATCATTTTCATTCACCATAAGAAAGCATAATAAGTAATTGAGACAGGATGAGGTCATTTTATCTTTTTTATGGTATTTGTCATTTTCAGTTGCTGCGGTGAGAGCAGCTTCAGCTTCGTAAAGGATTGCTGAGCCCAACGAACAAGGTAATTAATGATAATAATAAAAGGATTGAGGTCTTATTCCCAGCAAAGGTGTTGGAATGAGATAAGAGGATTCATATCATACTTCTTACAGCTGTTAGCATAGAGAAAGAAGCAAAGTACATTTTCACTCAGTCCTATTACGCATCTGTCAAAGTATCCTTGTGAATGCTAAGTTTACTAAATAGTAAGGAGTACTAAAATTAAATTTGAATTGAGTTTTAGGCGTTTTGTTATCTTTTTGTGTCATTTATTATAATTTGTAGTAGTTTTGTGTTACAGTTTTTATTTTTTTTTAGATTATAATTTCAATCTTTGCTCAATGGTGTCAGAAATGCTAGGAACTGGTACAGTTCGAGTTTCAGAAAGACTGTGCTGGTGTCCCAAAGCATTTGCAAAAAGTATATTTCAGTGGTTTAACACCAGCTGACTGGCACAAGAGCAGATACGTAGGCTACACGTGGAAAGAGCTAAGAAAAATGCAATGTCTAAATGCAAGTGTGTGTTTTGTTAAATCTAAACAGCGTGTCACAGACGACGCTCCGATGTTCACCGATAAAAAGTAGAGCAGGAACAAGACAATTATAATGTTTTGGGAAAGTACAGTTCACATTGCCCAGTAAATATAAGAAATGATAGCTGTTATACTGACACCAAAGACAGAATGAAAATAAACAGAACAGATATAAAAAGCCTATGAAATCGCTAAAATTAAGTACATGAGTTTAAACAGTGGTTCGAAACAAGAACATGCAATTACAATTCTGATTTTTAATAATTAAGTCTTTAATTGCTATTGCAAAGAAAGTATGACTCATACCAACAGAAACAAAAGTAGCAAGTAGGCTGTTTTACTTGCAGCCATGTGTACACTAACATTTTCTATGTACATTTTTAAATGATTTATTTCTGTAAAGTGTGTGCAGTATATATATATACATGGGTCTGTCCCAAAGAAGCCCCTCTGTCTCCAGTACCAGAGGGAGAAGCCCAGCTGACTTCTACTGTCTCTCAAGTTGGTAGTGCAACAGCCATGCCTCCCTCAGCAACTGCTGCATATGCTGCTGAGAGAAGTACATCCAAAGTTATCTCCATTAGGTTTCTAGAAAGCCATGGGAATACAGAAAAAGAAATAAATAAGGATTTAAAATCCTTTTTGCACAAACCCAGGCAGATGATTGATAGCAATGAGAATCTGAAAGTTACAGAATGAAATTGAAAAATATTAGTTAAAAAGGACAACATGACAGCAATTTATACTTAAGAATGTAAGTATTTGGGTCTATTCAGTTTAAACATTGTAACAGGGGAGATCTGTGCTGGCCATCTGACGCATGCATGATCCTGTAGGGGAGGGTCGGGAGTCCTGTAAGACCCGCCTGTCAATCATGGCAGTGATAAAAATAACGCTTTGTTACTCCTTCCTTCTTGCCCTTGTAGGAGAACCAGAGTAAACAAACCAGAGAAAGAACATCAGGGTCTGGAGTGAGAGACAAACAGCAAGCACGGCTGAGGAAGGCAGCCTCTATAAATATATTCTTTTTTACATACCCGAGTGGGGCATGTGTAGATAGCTGGGGAAGACTGGGCAACCCCGAAAGTATAGTGAGGGAATAACAAAACGCATTTGAAACCAGAGCAGCATCTAATAGCGATGGTTGTAGGAAGCTGCAGGACGCAGCAACTTTCATTTGTAGATTTATTAACAGTATTTTATTTTCCCTTTTTCCTTTGTGCATTCTGTTTTGATTATTATTTCTGCACCTGCAAGTGCACTGGAACTGAACAAGGAAGGCACGTTTTACCATCGTTGGTAGCGTTTCTTTGCAGTGCAACAGTGCCATCTGCTGGACTCAGTAAATCGGTGCACCCCAGTGGTGTGTTCAACTCCATTTCTGTCTCCTGTGTTAGTGAATTCCCCACACCCTCTCACACGTGGTGTTAGCAGTGGGATTCACTGGCCCTGCCCAAACACAGCAGTGCAGTACACTAGGAAGCAGAGTGGATCCTGTCTAGTTCACGCTGAAGTTGGCTATCCTCAACTGGATGGGGGCTACCCCAGAGGACTACCGCAGAAAGTTTCGGGAGGAGGTCTTCTCAGCGGAGGAACACCCCAGGGCCATCGCACATCATTTGAAGGACTACGCCATGGGCTGGCTGAACCCAGATGCGACCACCAAAGTCAGACTGGTTGTCCCAGATGCGACCACCAAAGCCAGAGTTGATCGTGTTTGAGCGGTTCCTGGAGTGCTTGGGTTCAGGGCCGCACCTGTGGGTACAACAGCAGGCACCAGCCACTTTGGATCGGGGTGGGGGGGGGGGGTAGTCAGGTATCTGGACGTGGTGTGGCGGCGGGAGCTTCTTGCCCTTGTGTAGGAGAACCAGAGTAAACAAACCAGAGAAAGAACATCAGGGTCTGGAGTGAGAGACCGAAATAGCAAGCATGGCTGAGGAAGACAGCCTTAACAATTATTTATAAGAACATAATTAAAGTCCACTGTTAGCACATCATTTCCCCCTACTGGGGGGTGAACTAATTTAAAAGCACAGAATTTTGTCTTTTTAAATATTCCCAGTTTTTTAGATCCTGCTACTTCACCTGATAGGCTATTCCGTGCATTCATAACTGTGTAAAAAAGTGCTTCCTACCTTCTGTTTTAAATTTACTTTTACTCAGATTCCACTTATGCCCTATGCCCTCTTGTTCTCTCTGTGCTAAATTTGAAGTAGTCTCTTGGGTTAACTATACCATTTATGATTTTAAAGACTTGAATTAAGTCCCCTCTTTCTCTTCTTTTTTCTAGGCTGAAGAGATTTAATTATTTTAGCTCATGTCATAAAGTCCTGGGATCAGCCTAGTTGCTCATCTATGTACTTTCTCGAGAGCAATGATGTAATACTACACACAGTATTCTAGGTGGGGTCTAAGTAGGGCATTGTATACTCTTAGCATAACTAGTCCACTACTACCCAAAGTTTGGTATCATCCGCAAATTTGACAATCTTGCAATGTGTATCTTGGTCCAAGTCATTTATAAAAATAAAGAACAGTAAGGGTCCAAGCACAGACCCTTGTGGTACCCCTCTAAGTACTTCCTCGCAATCTGATTTTACACCTCTCACAATTACTCTCTGCTTTCTGTTTTTTAACCAGTTCTGTATCCAATTACATGTCTTCCCCAGTATTCCTGCTGATTTTAATTTTCTTTTAAATCTTTCATGTGGGACTTTGTCAAAGGCTTTTTTAAAAATCAAGATACATTATATCAAGCGTTGCCTTCATCTACATTAGCTGTAACATCCTCAAAAAAATAGGTTAGTTAAGCAAGTTAACCCATGCTGGCTTCCCCTACAATATTGTTGCTGTATAAATAGTCTTCAAGCTTACCTCTTAATATTGCTGCCATCATTTTGCAAGTTACGGTAGTTAAACAAATAGGTCTATAATTACGTGGGTCTGTCTTATACCCCTTTTTAAATAATGGCACAACATTTGCAAGCTTCCAGTCTTTAGGGACCTCACTTGTTTCTATAGAACTATTCATGATAGCAGCCAGTGGTGGTCTTATTTCTACCCTTGTTTCTTAAAACACCCTTGGATAAATGATATCTGGGCCCTGTAATTTGTTATTTTTTTAGCTCCTGTAGCTTATGTAATACCTCTACTTCAGTGGTTCCCAACCTTGGTGTTTGGATTTTTCCCATGGACCACTTGCCACGCATTTTTTCACATCGGCATTTTGAAACAAATTCTTATGTGCATATGTATAAGCAGGGCTCGAATTAAATATTTTTAGGTGGGGAGGTCCAAATATAACATAAGAAAGTTTACAAACGAGAGGAGGCCATTTGGCCCATCTTGCTTGTTTGGTTGTTAGTAGCTTATTGATCCCAGAATCTCATCAAGCAGCTTTTTAAAGGATCCCAGGGTGTCAGCTTCAACAACATTACTGGGGAGTTGGTTCCAGACTCCCACAATTCTCTGTGCAAAAAAGTGCCTCCTATTTCCTGTTCTGAATGCCCCTTTATCTAATCTCCATTTGTGACCCCTGGTCCTTGTTTCTTTTTTCAGGTCAAAAAAGTCCCCTGGGTCGACATTGTAAATACCTTTTAGAATTTTGAATGCTTGAATCAGATCGCCGCATAGTCTTCTTTGTTCAAGACTGAATAGATTCAATTCTTTTAGCCTGTCTGCATATGCCATACCTTTTAAACCCAAACTAATTCGGGTCGCTCTTCTTTGCACTCTTTCTACAGCAGCAATATCCTTTTTGTAGCGAGGTGACCAGAACTGAACACAATATTCTAATGCATTGTAAAGTTTTAACATTACTTACCTTGATTTAAATTCAACACTTTTCACAATATATCCGAGCATCTTGTTGACCTTTTTTATAGCTTCCCAACGTTGTCAAGATGAAGACATTTCTTAGTCAACATAAACGCCTAGGTCTTTTTCATAGATTCCTTCTTCAATTTCAGTAACTCCTATATGGTATTTATAATGCACGTTTTATTGCCTGCATGCAGTACCTTACACTTTTCTTTATTAAATGTCATTTGCCATGTGTCTGCCCAGTTCTGAATGCTGTCTAGATCATTTTGAATGACCTTTGCTGCTGCAAAAGTGTTTACTATACCAGAATCTAAATCATTAATGTAGATTAGGAATAGCAGAGGACCTAATACTGATCCCTGTGGTACACCACTGGTTACCTCACTTCATTTTGAGGTTTCTCCTCTAATCAGTACTTTCTGTTTTCTACTTGTTAACCACTCCCTAATCCATGTGCATGCATTTCCTTGAATCCCTACTGCGCTCAGTTTGAGAATGAATCTTTTATGCAGGACTTTGTCAACAGCTTTCTGGAAATCTAAATAAACCATGTCGTATGCTATGCAATTATCCATTGTCAATGTTGCATCCTCAAAAAAATCAAGCAGGTTAGTTTGACACGATCTCCCTTTCCTAAAACCATGCTGACTGTCTCCCAGGATACTGTTACCATATAAGTTCCATTTTGGATCTTATTATAGTTTCCATACGTTTACATATAATAGAAGTCAGGCTTATTCGTCTGTTTGCCTGGTTCGGTTTTGTCTCCCTTTTTGTGGATCGGTATTACGTTTGCAATTTTCCGGTCTGTCAGCACAACTCCTGTTTCAAGAGTGTTGCATGATCTTGGTTAGCAGTTTGTAAATAACTGGGATGTTTGGGATGTAATTGTTTTGCGCCACTAGTACTACATTTTTTTAAAATAGCCATCCAAGTTTTGTCTATTTTACTCCAATCTACTTTTTCTGTTAGTCTCTGTTTCATTCCTTCATAGTTTGCCTTTTTAAAATTGTAAACCTTAGCTTTAGTTGTTACTTTTGGGGTTTTATCTAGCACTTTAAATGAGATCATGTTGTGATCTGAGTTTGCCAATGGTTCTCTAACCTCTGTTTTAGTTAGTCTGTCTTTGTTATTTGAAAAGACTAACTTAACCTACCCTCTAGTCAGTGCATTGACAAATTGCGATAGGAAGCTATCATTTGTCATTTCTACCATTTAAATTTCGTCTGTCGTGCTCCCCACCGGGTTTTCCCATTTTATATGGGGGAAGTTGAAATCCCCCATTAATATGGCTTCTCCTTTGCTGCATGCATTTTTAATGTCATGGTATAACAGATTATTTTGCTTGGTGCCTGAATTTGGCGGTCTATAGCATGTCCCTATTATTATGCCCTTTGAATTTCTGTCCATTATTCTGACCCATATTGATTCTAAGTTGTTTTTTTCTTCCAGATTTAACATCTGGGCTTCAAGACTATTTTTGATGTATAGCGCTACCCCTCCGCCTCTTCTGTCCTTCGTGTCTTTCCTATACAGTGTATAACCACTAATATTATATTTGTCTCCATCACATCGTAGTTACTTGTTAGTGCAGTAGCTTCAAGTTCTAGCATTTAGTTTCTGAGACTTCTAGCATTTAGATCAATACATTTAATGGCTGTCTTACTTGAGTTGTTTTGATCTAGTCTCCCTTCTGTTTTTTTGTTGATTTCTCCCCCCTTCCTTTCTAGTTTAAATGCTTCTGAACCTCCTCGAGGATCCTTTCTCAAGTAGATTGGCTCCCTTTTCATTTAAGTGCAGTCCGTCCCGCCTATATAGTTAGTCCTTGTTGTAGAATGTGGTCCAGTGTTCAAGGAAGGTGAAGCCTTCCTGTGTGCACCACGTTTTCAGCCATGCGTTAAGATTAATTATTTCCAGATGTCCATATGCTGCTTTGCAAGGTGTTGGCAGCATCCCAGAAAATACCACAGTTTTGGTCTTGTCTTTTAATTTCCTTCCTAGCTCTGAATTTGTTTTGCAGGGATTATGGCCTGTCTCTTCCAATGTTGTTTGTACTGATGTGGACGACTACTACCGGGTCGTCTCCTGTTCATTCTAGGAGCCTGGAGCCTGTCCACGTTCTCAGCAAACTGAACTTGTTGTGTTTCTCAATATGGAGTCCCCAACAATCATAACCTCCCTTCTTTTTGCTGTCTGGCCACCACTGTTAATAAGGGTCCTGAATGGGTCCTTTCGTTCTCTTGATGTTGGTTTTGATCATCTAAATTTTGAAGTGGCTCAAATTTGTTGGATGTTTTGATTTCTAGTGGTTGTGTTTGATGACTTTTCTTTTTTCCCCTGCTTCTGTCTACCTGAACCCAGCTGTTTTGACCCTCTTCTATCTCTCTGGTGGCTTTCAGTCTGTTAGGGGTGCAGACAAGAATTGTGGGTGTGCCAGCTCCTCAAGCTCCTGTTGCTGTCTCATTTCCTGCAGCTCCATTTCTAGCATACTTACTAGTTTAAGCAAGTCCTAGATCGTGCGGCACTTTACACACACTTGGTTTAGCTCTGCTGGGTTTTCTCGGATTTCCCACATCATGCAGGTGTCACAGACTACAGCCTTGAAGGCCATGTTATTAATATTATTTTTTTTGTAAGTTTAAGTTTAGTTTCTGCAGCTGTCAATCTGCTTTCAAACTGCTTCTAACTGCTCTGCACTTTTAAAACGATGCACTTCTTACACGCTGTCGCTCCCACACTGGAAGAACTGCCTCCCTTTGTTGTGTTCTGTTGTGCTGGTAGCTCCGCCCCTTCCCCTTGTCTCAGAACGGCACTGAATTTGACTCAGCTGCTCTTAGTTTCAGTTTTTGTTTCAGTTCAGAAAAAGACACGCAGCTGTTAGAATTTAAGCTGCATTAATTTCCCAATTAATGTATTTTCAGATGAAAGCAAATCCAGGTTTAACCCTTTGCGGTCCATTTAATCAGCGCGTCTCAGGCGCATCAGGGCCAATTTATTTTCACACGTGCAGTTTATTTTAGATGCGCTGTTTAAAAGTTTTTTTTTCACAGTAAAACAGGTTTAAAAGGCACTGCATATCAACAGGACACTCAGTACTGCTCCAGCCCCGCCCCGGCCCCACCCCTTGTTCGCTGTATTTTTCACATACCTCTTCATAGTAGTGCATACAGATAAATCATCTCCTGATCACTCGTTTTATCACCAAACTCCTCAATAATGCAATCCAAGTCATTATTTTATTACTATAACATCTAAAAAAAAAGCTCTGCAAATGTCTGTGATATTCTTTGAGCGCTGGATGCGGAAGCAGCTATCTTGTTTGTTTATGTCTGTGTTATCTCTGGTGCGGGCTATCTGTATTCCTCAGATACGCCTTTTTTCTTTTTTTTTCAGCTTCTCTCGGCTCCTATCGGTCTCACTCGGCCATTGAACGGTTTTCTCAGCTTTTTCTGGAGAAAAAACGACTAGAGACCTGTTTTTTACGTCTTTTTGATGATGTCGGACAGGGTCCGACTTTGGACCAGAAAGGGAAAATTGCAATGTCGGACCAGATCCAACATAGGACCGCAAAGGGTTGTTCTCCTTACTGCTTCTAACTGCTCTGCACTTTTAAAACGATGCACTTTTCACACAATGTCACTCCGACGCTGTCGCTGCAACTTTTTGCTACATAAGGGGTATGCTTGGGATTTGCCCACTTAGAATTATTAAATTGCACCACAAAACGGGAACTAACGCAGGTTATAAAGCAGTGCTGGATTTTTTCCTTGATAAGGAAATGAAGATTGTCAATAGAAAATATATTCTCTATACAATCAAATTATTTTAATATGATTTTGATGGCACTGAACATAAGTGGAAACTGGTAGCCAAAATTACAGTAAACTGTGTGTATATAGTCTTATTCACCAATTGTAGTAATCATTATTTAAAATAATGCTCTTGTCACTTATTTTAATTTAGTAAACATACACACTATAATATTTTGTAACCTGTACTGTAAAAACACGGGTTGGAAAAATAACAACCTCTGATTGGTTAAACAGCATCACATGACCGTGCGTATATATAGCGTATAGCACGGCTTGCATACTAATGAGCTGCTTCACACTGAATAAATCACGACACACCACTACATTCTAAATTCTATGACAAACTGCCATTTTATTTGTTATTAGTTACAAAACAACAGCCAAAAATGAGTGGCATTTCACCTATTTCCTTTAATATATCTGGGGATGAAACCCCTCATAACTGGTTCAACACCAACTTTCTGAGTGAAGACAGCAGTCCATCTGAAAAAAAAAATAATAATAAAATAAGTGCACCAGCAAGAGTAGACACAACAGTAGATGAGGAACAGCTAAATGAAATCGAAGAAAACAAAGATTTTAAAAAAACTACAGCATGGGCTGGTTAATGTACTTAAAGAAAAAATATGGACATTCATTTTATGGAAATAAGTCCAAAAAATCTCAACAACATTAAGGGAATTCTATGCCAGTGCAAGAAGTTTGATGTAGAAAGCGGAGTGAATTTACATGCACACTGTGATCAAATCTTCTTTTTAATGTTGCCTTCACTTAATTGTGCACTACAATTTTGGAAACTATGTACATTTCACATTAAATGCAATGTAAATACAACTGCAGTTTACAGGTACAGTAATGTTCTGTTATGCAGTGTGGTAGGGCAGAAGACCTGCTGTTGTAAATAGTGTGTGTGGGAATGTAAGGTTGGCAGGGATGGGGTTAAATCTGTCCCTGCCAACAATTACAGTTGTGGCCATTCCCCAATTAGGTAATTGAGTGCTAATTGGGGTGGCCACATGGTTAAAAAGAGCCAGAAATCCTTTGTTTGGTGACGGTGTTGGAGTTGGTAAACTGTGTGAGCTGTGTACTTGCTGTACTGGTCAGTGAAGGCTAATGCCCAGCCTGACAACAGAGTTTTGTGTTCAGTATTATACAATACAGTAAAATACAATTTGCTCTTATATAATGCTCTTCATGCGAAGCATCCCAGGGCGCTTTACAACAAGACCCAAAAACAAATGGCTGACAGCCCAGCCTAACAGTAAGCACATGAAAACAGATACGTCTTTAAGCCTGACTTAAAAGATTCAATTGTAGCTGCACCTCTGATACCACTTGGAATAGAGTTCCAGAGGCCAGAAAACAGAGCATTACAGTAGTCCAACCTAGACATCACAAAAGCATGCACCAACATTTCAGTATCTTTGTCAGACAATATTGGACTCAATTTAGCTATATTATGCAGCTGAAAGTAAGATGTCTTAATTACTGAAGAGTTTTGTTTAAACTGTTTATTTTGGCCCTTGTGCCTTTTTCTTTCATTTGTTGTTTAATAAACATGCGCCAACAGCACTTAAACTGCAGCTCCTTGTTTGTGAGTCTCTCATTCCTAAAGCTATCCTGCTACGTATGGTGTAAGCAGTGGGATAGCGTCCCTAGAGACAGAGCAGGACTGCAGTTAAAAAAAAGAAAAAAAAGGAACACCTGGTTTGTGGAGCATGCGGAGAATAGGCACCTGCGAGACACGTGCCCATATGAAGACCCTCAATTTATGGACGCCTTTGTGAGGGACGAGGGGGAGTCGGCAAGAAATGGCTGCGCTTAAAAGGTCTGATCCCAGCAGCCAGCCCGACAGCACGATACCGGGCCTCTCTGTCCCTGTGGGACTGGATGCCCTCCTCGTCTGCTTTGAGGACTAAGGTTGGTGCCTTGCCTGCAGGGAGTTCGGGCAGGAGGATCTATCTGCCCGGAATCGGCAAGGGAGGAGCCGTTGCCGTCTCCAGAGCCAGAAGGGGAGGAGCCTCTGCCATCTCCAGTGCAAATGGGGGAGGAGCAATTGCTATCTCCAGTGCTAGACGGGGAGGAGCTTCTGCCGGTGCCGGACTCAGAAAGCCAACTGCCGGGCCAACCTCAGCAGCTGATACACCTGCTACACCTGCTGCTGAGGGGAGCATAGCAAAAGCCAGCTGCACGGCCAGAGTGCCCAGCACCACCGCCCCTGCTGGAGTGCCCAGTGTCGCTGCCAATGTAGCCACTGTCGGAGCTTCAGCATGTGACACCTGCTGGTGAAACATTGGATTTCAGCAGTGACACACCAGTTTCTAGTCAGATAACACCCTCTAGCGTGCAGAAGATGCAGAACAGGTCAGTTTTATCACAGAGTACTGTGCCATATTTCGCCATTTTTATAGCTGGTTTTGGCTGCCACCGTATGAATGATCAGGCCCTAGTTGTAACTGCCAGGATGTTTTCCTTATATTTCTTTTTCAAACCCAGGAAACATGAAAAACAAATCAGTATCACCATTTACCTCAGCACAACCTTGCCCAGATGTTCAACAGCATTTAAAGCAGTTAACATTCAGCCTTAAAAATGAAATGATTCTCCTTTTATACTGACCATGCTTTTTAAATTTGCAGTATTTGAATAGTGTCTGGCACTGTTCCAATTCCGGCGTGCATTCAACTAATGTATACTGGCTTTAACCCTTTGGTGCCAAGCCATTCTAATTTCAGTGCTTAAGCACCGATGACACGCTCTCTCTTCTGAGATGTCTCATGGAAAAAAAGTCACTGAATAAGGCTAGGTACGAGGAAATAAAACACTGTATCCCTATCTGCAAATTTTGATGATACACGTCAACAAATTGATGCACAGGAAACGTGTCTACCAGCGCATATTTTGAATTTTTTATCCCTTAGCTGCCGGAGCACTTTAAAATCGATATTTTGTATCCATGACCTTTAATGTCATATCTCAGCTGTCCAATCATCAATCTTGTTTTTGTTTTTTTTGCATGGGTAATAGCCATAACTACCGGCCATATCTCCATATAATTGGTTTTAGGCTAGGATAGGTGTGACGTATAACATTATAATTACAAAAGACGCGTCACCAGGCGCGGTCATTTTGCAGTGCGTTTAATTTAATCTTCACATATTTACAGTGCTTGTTAATTTATTTTTTAAACAAAAAAGTGGGCTTGCATCTTCAAAAAATATTAATACATACATTTTACTTCTTAAAGCTTTTTTTTCATACAATGTAGTGTACAACTAGACTGTTGAAAATAAACTACTTTCTCTAAAACTAAACATTGCTAAACAAAATGCTTTAGACTGCCATGTAACTTTTTTTTTATTTCCTGCAAACTGTAGATAAAATGAGAGGTTTATCTATTTTGTAGTCTTTTTTCTGATCTTTGTGATGCCCCGTTTCTTGGACACGGTGCCTGCTTGTGTGATTTGACCTTTCAACTCTATTATTTTGTATTTTTATATTTTTAAAGGGGCAGTGCTCTATAGGCTACTCAGAAACAATCAATTTAAACGTGTCGTTCTTATTATTGAAGAGAAAATATATACTGTTTAATTTTGAACATGGTATGATTTTGTATATATGTACATTTATGCTGGACGTACACACTGTCTGTTTCGCTACACGGCCGGTGTGAAAGCCTGCATTGTACAATAAAGACCTTTAACTAAGTTTTGTACTCTAAAGTAACATTTAAACTTGTCAGCAGTCAAAAGCAATAGTCTACATTATTTTCCGTGACCTTTCCGTGAATTCTTGTTTTTTTTTTCGCAACTCGCCTGTGAAATGTTATAAAAATCACGATGCCAAAATCGTAGCCTTAATAATAAGTGCAGTCTGCCTCATTTAGGAAAGTCCAATAAATAATAAAAGTAAAAAGACAATCAGTATTAAGTAATTTACAGTATTTTATAGTAATACTTTTATAGAATCACGTAGCTGCAAAAAGAGCGGTCAAATTGGCCGATACATATAAAACATATTATTATTTGTATTTATCAGTCGGGACTTGCAGCTATGCTTTGAAGTTGGTCAAAGGCGCTATATAAATATAAATAAATAAATAAGTTTGATTATATCAGTCTGCATTCCTCAAGTGAGCGGTTTTCTGGCATTTCTATTGTTTCAATGAGCCTCCTGAAAGCCCATCAATCAGCCTTGACAGTACACAACGCCAGGCTGTCTGTCTGCACTCGGTTACTATAAATCACTTGTTTTTCTAAAAATCATTGTTAACCCAATACACATTTGAAATGGATTGTGGAAGACGCAGGACAGCAAAGCAGTGTTTGGTATTACTGCACATTTTACCAAACAATGATTCTGATGCAGCAGAGACAAACAATGACGAATCTGGTTCTGAAGCAGATTGGGCTTGCGAAGATGAATCTTCGAGGGCGCAGGAGATCTCATGGGAGAAGAAGCAATCTTCGTTCTAGTGTTAAGACATAACTGGAAACTAAATTTGTTATTAAAGAACAACAAATAAATAAGGGAACAATGTGCGACTTGGGAAGTTATGACACTGACCATGTTATTTTGCATTGCTGTGAAATTTAAAGTATAGTTGTTTGTTTAGTTATAGAACCATAAGTGGAAAAACCTAGAGACTTAAAATTGTAAAATAGTTTTTATTTATATGAATTCTATACATTTCATAGTGAATTTCGGAACTCTGAAGTACATCCGTCTTTTTTTTTGTCTACAATATTCATTTTCCTCTTATACAAAATAAGTGTTTAGAAATGACTGCATGAATATAAAGTGAAATTAGTATTCCAAAGACGACAAAGAAAATATCAGTTATAATTTTATTTAAAATTTTGATTTTAAAGGAAAAGAGGTTTAACTGCAGTGCACACTAAGCTATAAATATTTTTTTTTAAAAAGAAGAATAAAAAAATTGCACACGGCAAATTGAAAGGAGATTTTATAGTACCATGCCACTCAAATGCTTACAAAGCCTGAGGAATCTAATGTATGTAAATAATTTATTACTAGAAAATTACTAGAAATATTTATAACACCACAAATAGAGCAGCAAACGTCATCAATGATTATATTACTGCTGTAACAATGCATCTCCTATTCTTTAACTGAAGAGAAAAACTTGTTGAATAAATAATTTGTGCAAGGTAAACTATTGTGTGGAAGATGCATCTGAAGCAAAGACAATAAATCTTGAAACTCCACTTTTGTAACATGATTTTGAAGCATAAATGCCAGCAGTGTGGTCAGGCTTTCTCCTTTAGTTATTTTTGCTTCTGGGTAGAGTGGATTGTCACCATCTGGAATTGCTAATGGCTGTGAACAAAAATAGAAACAATTGCTTTAGATTTCATAGTTGCAAAAATAATTATCATTTTAATTATTATAATTTACAAAACAAGAATTGACAGTCCTGTCTCAAACAAAGTCCAGAAAATGCATAGTTCATTTTTTAAAAGAGAGCAATGACATTTCAACTGCTAGGAATTCATCAGATAAGGTGGAATCATTACAGCACATCACGTAAGAGCACACAAAAATGCTGAAGAAAACACCAAGTTATCAAAAGTGCCCAGCCATTTAATGTGGAGATATTAAAAACACAAGCCAAGTTTCAAGAAACCATTGGGACAAAACACAAGCTAAGTTAGAAAAAACAATTGGGGCAACCTTGGCCAGCACCAAGCAAATAGCCACAACTGTAAAAGTGGTGGGGTTCAAGGTTGCCCCAATTGTTTCTTCTAACTTAGCTTGTGTTTTTATGATACAAGTACATCAGTTTTACAGTTGTGTGTTTTTTCAGGCACAATAATAGAGAATCGAATGCATGAAAAACACAAGCTAAGTTAGTAACTTTGTGGTTTTTAGAAACAAAATGCAAAACTATTTGTATGTAAATTGTATTAAAGAATGAGTGATTTGCACTTTCTTCCTTGTTTTTCTTTTGTAAGTAAGAAATTGTATTTTTTTTATTTGGATGAAACTGTCATCTGTGGTTGCTAAGGAATACAAAATAATTTAGGGCTAGCCCTCACTAAATTACAAGGTTCAGTTAATAAAGGGGTGTGCAGACACATGGCAAATTACATTTAATAGAGAAAAGTGTAAGGTACTGCATGCAGGCATAAAAATTTGGATTATAAATACCATATGGGAGATACTGAAATTGAAGAAGGAATCCGTGAAATAGTCCAAGGAGTTTATGTTGACTGAGAAATGTCTTCATGTGACAGAGATCGAATGATTCTTGGCGTTAGGGCACTGTGTAAAGGGAACAGAGTACCCTGGACCAAATGGCATGACAGTTTATTTCCAGGGTTAGGTGGAAGTCGGCCATCTAGAAAAGGGGTGGAGCTACGGTACCCAAACTCAATGTCCTGGACGGGAAACGGCGTGGCATCCGCAGATTGGAGGAGCGGATGCGCTCGTTAACCAAGGGGTCATGAGGGAGGGTATAAATAGGGGACGTAGTAAAAGTGATCTGTTCCTTTGTAAATGGTTAGAACAACCTAGAAGGAGAACCCTGTGATAAAAACATGAGTGTTGTGTTTGTTTGTAAAAAATGTTTGTTTGGTATTTAAGTCTACTAACACAATCCGGAGCTGAGGCCGAAGGACAGCATCAAACCCGGACACCAGTACTTCCCTTGTCACGAAGAATTGTATTTTGCACCACAAGCACTAAATTTAGTCATCGCCCCCTTGCCACTGAAAATAAAAAAATAAGAATTATTGCCGATTCACGATGCTGTTTAATTAACATCAATTATTAATTACATTTAATTCCACTAGTTCCGAGAATTACAGAGAAATAATTCATAAGAACAATTATTAATAATTAAACCCCAGTCACTAGTATAATCAATATACATACATACATACAGTACTGTGCAAAAGTTTTAGGCAGGTGTGAAAAAATGCTGTAAAGTAAGAATGCTTTCAAAAATAGACATGTTAATAGATTATATTTATCAAGTAACTAAATGCAAAGTGAGTGAACAGAAGAAAAATCTAAATCAAATCCATATTTGGTGTGACCACCCTTTGCCTTCAAAACAGCATCAATTCTTCTAGGTACACTTGCACACAGTTTTTGAAGGAACTCGGCAGGTAGGTTGGCCCAAACATCTTGGAGAACTAACCACAGTTCTTCTGTGGATTTAGGCAGCCTCAGTTGCTTCTCTCTCTTCATGTAATCCCAGACAGACTCGATGATGTTGAGATCAGGGCTCTGTGGGGGCCATCACTTCCAGGACTCCTTGTTCTTCTTTACGCTGAAGATAGTTCTTAATGACTTTCACTGTATGTTTGGGGTCGTTGTCATGCTGCAGAATAAATTTGGGGCCAATCAGATGCCTCCCTGATGGTATTGCATGATGGATAAGTATCTGCCTGTACTTCTCAGCATTGAGGAGACCATTAATTCTGACCAAATCCCCAACTCCATTTGCAGAAATGCAGCCCCAAACTTGCAAGGAACCTCCACCATGCTTCACTGTTGCCTGCAGACACTCATTCGTGTACCGCTCTCCAGCCCTTCGGCGAACAAACTGCCTTCTGCTACAGCCAAATATTTCAAGACAGTAGATGGGTGTACCAGGGTCCCACTGTTTTCTGCCAATTCTGAGCTGATGGCACTGCTGGACATCTTCCGATTGCGAAGGGAAGTAAGCATGATGTGTCTTTCATCTGCTGCAGTAAGTTTCCTTGGCCGACCTCTGCGTCTCACGGTCCTCAACGCGTCTGCTTCTTTGTGCTTCTTCAAAAGACCTTGGACAGCACATCTGGAAACCCCTGTCTGCCTTGAAATTCCTGCCTGGGAGAGACCTTGCTGATGCAGTATAACTACCTTGTGTCTTGTTGTTGTGCTCAGTCTTGCCATGGTGTATGACTTTTGACAGTAAACTGTCTACAGCAACCTCACCTTGTTAGCTGAGTTTGGCTGTTCCTCACCCAGTTTTATTCCTCCTACACAGCTGTTTCTGTTTCAGTTAATGATTGTGTTTCAACCTACATATTGAATTGATGATCATTAGCACCTGTTTGGTATAATTGTTTAATCATACACCTGACTATATGCCTACAAAATCCCTGACTTTGTGCAAGTGTACCTAGAAGATTTGATGCTGTTTTGAAGGCAAAGGGTGGTCACACCAAATATGGATTTGATTTAGATTTTTCTTCTGTTCATTCACTTTGCATTTAGTTAATTGATAAATATAATCTATTAACATGTCTATTTTTGAAAGCATTCTTACTTTACAGCATTTTTTCACACCTGCCTAAAACTTTTGCACAGTACTGTACATAAAATGTTTACGATTATGGAACATATCTTCTTTGCTTGTGCCATGGTGTGGATAGCAATAGAGATATGTGAACCGGTTCCTTTGAAATCGGGTACCCGGTTCCTGCTTTGGAACCGACTAACTGGATACAAATATCAGGGATCCGGTTCCAGTGAGTACTATTATGTTTTTAGTAAAACTGATTATTAAAACATTAATTTCTGTCAAAAATTCATTTGATAACTATAATTGACATTTTTACACTTAGAAAAAAGGCCTGCAAAATATGTATTACAGCAATAACAGGGGTTTCAAAGTGTTTTTTTTAGTTTATTATTATATTTATTTCCCTGGAGAATAATTCAGTCTCACTTTTACATGAAGTGATGAAAATGTTTTGGGTAAAGTGAATCTTCTGCACCTCGACTGGATCATTCGCAAGACAACCCCAAGCCGAACACGTCACGATTTCAGCTATCTAAAAAAGTAAAGGCCGTATTTCGGCTTGGGATCCTAACATACACTGATCTGTTTGCACATACCATGTGGTTAAAGATGTTTTAATTGTAAGCTTTGTATGGTGTAAGTAAAATTTATACTGATAAACAATATTAGTTGTCAATTATATATGTTTGTCGGTACAGTGTAAAATAGACAATTGTGTTGAACAGAGTCGTGTCGCTCTGGGCTGCAATGAGATTGATAGAACTGAGCACCAGAAAATGCATTCACTTCAGTTTTGTAGACTCCAAAACACACCCTTTTAATGATGTCATTTATGACGCCTCCTCACTATACCTGTGTACGTGGCAAGTTTTCAAGCCTCACACACATTCCTTTGCATCTGTTATCTCTGAGATTCTTCCATCCCCCCAATGCAACTAAACAGAGCAGAATAGGGGACCCTCTTCACAAATGCCCATAAATGGTCATATTTGCTCTCTCTCTAGTCAATCTGGAATTTATTGAGACAGACCCTGCATTCCAAAATACCACACCTAAACTCTGTGCTCAATATCTCTCCATTGAAAGTACCATACATTCCAAATATTCTAACAATATGAATATGGACTATCAAATTTCCTTACAGTCCTCCCTTAGATGCTGTAAATATAATATATGATAGTATCTCACCATCATACATAGGACATAATAGTTCATATTCAATTACATAACAGTGATACATATAAAAAATACAAACCTTATCAAAAGTAGTGATCTATAAGGAACTGATTTAAGATTGAATTTAATCCCAGGGACAAGCTTCTGTCTTAGGTTGTCTAGATGCATTCTAGATCTTACCTGTCTGCTATCGATAGGGTTATTAAATCAATAATTCCTATAATCAACAACTCCTTAAGATAGAGGTCTTTTTGTGTGAATTTGAATTATTTCACCATAATACTAGTAAATCATTTGACGAAGATATATAAACATCATCAGTGTTATTACAAAAATAGTTAAACTCAAGGTTACTGCTCCCTTAAACAGATAATCCTAGTATGTATTCTTGTACAGAAATTCCAAATTTCCTTCATGTATGAATTCATCAATTTTGTCTTGATGAGCGTCCACTTTAACCTGTATTTCTGCTAAATGTACCTTTATCCCTTCTTCCTCTCTCAGTAGTTGTTTCAATCTATCTGTAATTTCCGGAAAGGGATTCACTCGAAGCTTATTGAAATCACAGGTGTCAGCAGCATGAATCACTATTCTCTTTGGAACAGAAGGAAAAAACATATTTTCCATGTACAGATGTTTAACAGGTGTAACACAAAAATAGACATTCTAAAGTTATTACAGATTTGATTTCTTACAATTTTTAGTAAAACAGTATTTTAACATTTGTTTATGTAAAAATAATTTTTTTCCAGAATCCATATTCCAGACCATATCAACCTTATGTTCACATCAGATTGATTTAAACTAACTTAAAAAATGATCACTATACATTGAATAAGTACTAAAATAGTGTATGAATGCTTAACTATCTATCTGCAACATTAGTAAACAATTATCCCTTTTCTCCTTAATTATGCAAACCCCATTACATCTTGTGATATGCTTTACAATACCCCACAAACGCAATCATTTTACATAATATTTCTATTGCTAACCCATTGTTACAAATAACATTAACATACAATTCCCTTCATTCATTCCAGACATATTCAATAATACAGTATATCATTTAAATATCCCCTTATTTAAAAAAACTAATGTCCATGAAAGGTGATCTCATAGTCCATTTGTTCTGTAACAGAACAACAATTTCAATGGTCAGTTCTGTTCTTTAATTAAAAGAGATTCTGTATATGATCATCAGCTGAATGTTTCATTGTTGTCTTCACCCATCCCAACATTTGAATCTTCAGCAAAACCAGAATCACCTCATTTCAGCACCTTGAAGAAAATCAAGTGCAGTATTAATTCTTTTGATAACATCTGATTTAATTTCAACCTTGACTTTTCATCTTCACCTGGTGATGTCTCCCTACATGATGCAGTCTGTGTGAGAGTAGAAATGTTTGCTTCTTTTATTTCAACAATCTGTTTCATCATAATAATTATGATTAATTTGCAAGATCCCTATTGAAAGTGCAGATCCTCCCTTTGTCTCAACACAAACAAATATCTTATTGTAATTAGAACATCACCCATTGAAAAATTAAACTACAATTGGCAATGCTTTCCCTGAATTATTTCATTGCAGTTCCAACAACCACCACCGAGTGTCAGTGTATAACATGTATTGTAAACACAGCATTCTGAACAATTCCCTTCGTACCCTCGCTACAAAGTATTTACCATATTAGCCAGTTCTCCTAAGATGTAATGCTCACTAGCCCTGTACTACTGTACTTTGTGTTCCCTAGCCCAGTACCCAGATCTCAGTACTCAGAACAAACATTGAAGCAGTCAGTCACAAGCCACCTAGACCATTTATTTTGCCTTTGTTCACAAACTTTACCAAAGGAATGTTCTCATGGACCCCAAAATAAGCAAGAGAGAGATATGTTTCAAACAGCTACTACAGCACCACTTTTCCTTTCCATAATCCATTGATGCATTTCTGCTGTAACAATATTCTCTTTCATTCATTCTCATTACCCTGGTCCAATCACACCCTCCATATTTTTTCTCCAACATGTAACTATACATATACATAAACGTACATATACATATGCATATACATATACATATACATATACATATACATGTCAGCCAGGCACCCAGTCTAAGGTTACAAGTTCCCATTATGCTTGTTCTAAGACCAAAGATTAATTTATTTCTTTAAAACAATTAAATCTTACTTTATGATTTATTCAACTAAAACTCATTATATGTTATGTCTTCAATATATCTTCTAATTGAAATGTATTAACCCTCTCTGCAGCTCAACAAATACCCTTGTCTGCATAGTTGCTTTTCTCTCTCCTGCAACATATCCAGACTCCTTATCTGTTTATGAGATCTAAACTTCAATCCTATTGCATCGTCATAGCAATCCATATGTTCATATTTTACAACAGAACAACTCCTAAGACTCTTCCAGTTGTCTAAACTAATGAAAGTTTAATTTGTAAGCACACCAGGCAATTGTTCAAAATATATATCTATATCATGAAATGCATATTACTCCCCCCTTTCGGTTGCTGACAAAATATACAATTTCAGACTGCAACCAAATATGTTCCAACCATCTCCTGTGGAACCCATCCATACCTCTTTAATTTTATCATTGCCAATTTGAAACTACAACAGCGTTTTTGTTGCCCAAAATACTTTACCATTGAACCCCTCAAGTGTAATATTATCTTCCACATGTTATGCAGAAACACCCCCCTCTCGATGGCTCCTTGCCCTCTAACTTCATAATCTACTCATTCAAATCATGAAGCTGCTTAACAAGTTCTTTGTAAGGACTAAACTTCCCCAGCTGTTTTAATTACTAAATATACTGTATATGGAAAACAGAAAACAGAAAAATGAAAAATAATTTAAAAAAATGAAAGAATAATGAAATGTGTATTAAATGAAACAGGTTTAGAAATAAAACAGTTCCTTATCCTTTAAAAAACCCAAATGCATAAACAAATGTTCTATTGCATTCCTTTTACAAATACAAAAAAACAACAAAAGTTTGCTTTAAAGTTATTTTAATGGTAGTCGACTTTAACCACCAAAACAACCTCAATGCAATACAAAAGCATTTGCTTTCAGCACCATTACAATGTATTACCAATTTGTAATATAAAGTTGTTGGTTTAATCCAATTCATATAATCAAACAAAGATGAATGTTTGTTTTAAATGTATTTATGTAGAATGAGTACTCTTGAGATAGATAGTATTATGTATACTCTCTCTGAGTGAAATTTTATATTACATGCTTTGTAGGGATGCGTGAAAATCAATGATAGCTAAACATAACGGCTTGAGAATACAGTACATGCAATTGCACTGATAACTGCTTCCCACACCATTTTGTTAACCATATTAATAATACCAATGTTTCATGTAATTTATAACCAAAATATGTATGCATGATTCTTGAAAACAAAACAAAAACTTAATCCACACACAAATATTAATTCATGAAAATGTTTTTAATATTCTCGTCTAAATCCCATAGTTTGTTTCAGATTTATAGATCTCCTAAATACATCTGTCCTAAAAATCCCATCAGTCTCTCATCAAACCTCGCTCAGCACTGCAGCACCCATAACCCCACCCATAAATCTCTATATGAATACACCTTTTTGTTTTCCCATGTGCTGTTTTTCCCATGTGCTGCTTTCAGTCCAAAGGTGGCCAGCCCTGTACAGAAATCTGCACACTACACAACACACAAAAACCTTTCTGTACAATGCTTAGAAATTTTTTAGTCCACTCCATTATACACTAAACTCCCACAATAAAGTATCCGTACTCTATTCACACAAACAGCTGCAATACATGCAGTTCACCACTGCACCATCAATAATCCCATGTCATTCACGATTTATTAATGTTTCAGTTATCACATTAATCTAGTTATCATCACCTCTCTTGCAAGAAGCTCCGTAAAATATCAATTGTAACCAACATAAACAAAACATATCGTATGTTTGCAAACATCCCATTTCACATCACTCGCGTAGCTCTGAGTGACACTGCTTCTGTCTTTCCTGAGTCACTGGATTCTGACGCCTCAGCAGAGTTGAAAACCCTGTAGATAACTCTGATATTGATCATGTGACCTCTTTTCCCCATTTGAATTGTATTTTTACATGTATGCTCTCTAACAATTCAACTTTTTTTTTTTTTCCTCTACTCGTGTATGGTAGTGTACTCTAGCAAAACTATGACATTATTATTATTATTATTATTATTATTATTATTATTATTATTATTATTATTATTAATTTCTTAGCAGACGCCCTTATCCAGGGCGACTTACAGTCGTAAACAAATACATTTCAAGAATCACAGTACAAATATTAATACAATTAAGAGCAAGATAAAATACAATGACTTCAGTTCTAGTAAGTACAAGTATATTACAAAATACAAATCAATATCAGAGCAGATAACAGTGTCAGTGATAGTTACATCAGGATACGATTAAATGCAAAATACTACAGATTGAATAACACTAGTGGCAGATTACAGTACAGCACTCTGTAAAGTACAGGATTAAATGCAGTAAAATATGGAGCAGATAAGTGCAAGTAAAGCGCATTAAGGAAGAGTAATAAAGTGTCCAGATGTGTCTGAAGAGGTGAGTGTTGAGGAGGCGTCGGAAGGTGGTCAGGGACTGGGCAGTCATGACATCTGTAGGAAGGTCATTCCACCACTGCGGGGCGAGGGTGGAGAAGAAGTGGGCTCTAGAGGCAGGGGAGCATAGAGTAGGTACAGCCAGTCTTCTAGTGCAGGTGCAGCAGAGAGGTCGAGTGGGGGTGTAGGGAGAGATTAGGGTCTGGAGGTAGTTGGGTGCAGTCTGGTCAAGGCATCTGTAGGTGAGTACAAGAGTCTTGAACTGGATGCGAGCGGTGATCAGGAGCCAGTGGAGTGAGCGGAGCAGTGGAGTTGCGTGGGAGAAGCGAGGCAGAGAGAACACCAGGCGAGCAGCGGAGTTCTGGATGAGGAAGAAATCGGCAAGTGCGTGGGAATACGAGGGGTCCAGGGTGACTCTGAGGTTCATAGCTGGAGAGGCGGGAGAGTGTGGTAGATTCCAGAGGATTGGAGATAGAGAGATCAGAGGAGGGGGAGGAGGAGGAGGGAAAGAACAGGCTCTCAGCGCAGGCCTCTCCTCGCTGGACTCCCACAGCTAGACTCCCGGCTCTTTTGTTGTGAGGCTCTTCGGTTGGCTGGTGCTTCGTGCTGGCGCACAAATATCCTAACTGACTAATATAACAACTAGGTGGATAAAAGCTGAGTGGAAACTAATCAAATAGCAAATCAATCTCTAATCAATTTAACCACACTCACCTGGTACTAATCACACACTACAATCACCTAATTGAAACACCACCTTAATAATGTTACTTAAATATAGGCTAATGTAAATTACTTGAAGCAGGATCACTTACTGTACCTATCTGCCTCAGACTCTGGTTACCTGTAGACTGACCACTAGTAGATTCACTCAACTATCCATATAAAATGTATGCAACATTAGAATAAAACCAGTTAATACTAATAATATTGGTGCTTTATTAAACTAAGTGTTTTCCATTCAAAGAAAATGCAATCCCCCTGTTTAATTCAACACAAACTAAACAATCACTAATAAACAGACCACTTAAAAATAAAACATAGTTTTAACTCTGCACTTTTAGAAACGAAATATTATACCTGCAATATATTCTATGTTTTGCCCTGTGTACTCAATTGTTTAAACTTGCACGCGTTCTTCTTACATGCATTTAAATCACGGTGTGACAGGGTGGACGAGTGGTGACGTCAGGTCAGAAGCAGGAACCGAAAAACTGACACCAGTACTGCAGATTCAAAACAAACGTGATATGCGCCGTTTATTAAAATAATACAAAAATAAATAAAAAGGTTTAAACAGAAAACACTTTGCTCACAGAGTGAAAATAAAAGGTTTAAACAAAGCAAATCTCGAACATAAAATAAACAATTCCAGTCTGGCTGGGCAATAGCCTTCAGTGATCCTGTATTTAATGTAAGTTTTGTTTCTCTCTAGCTCCTCTCGCTCTCTCCGCTCTCGCTCCTAACACACCCACCCTGAGTGCAGTGAGCTGCAGGCTTTTATATTGTGGCCGAGGGGTTTAACTGGCTAGTAATTATTCTATTACCCCTCTGCCACAATCTGCACGAGTTTATTAATTATTCCTGGCAGAGGACGAGCACCAATCTCGCCTCTGCCACAACACGTTTGAAATAAAACAAACACACATGTACAGGGCTCCTCGCCCTGTTACATATCCCCCCCCCCTAGTGCAATGCACACATGGCCCAACGGCCACCTCCCCCCTAAGTCCCGGCTAACAGTCCCGGCCCAGGAACAGGCAGCCCCAGGCGATGCGGAGCAGCAGGCAGCCCGAGGCGATCCAGATGTGACATCGCGTGGCATCCCTGAGCGGTGCGAGGCAGGCATCCTTGGGCGGTGCGAGGCAGGCATCCCCAGGCGATGGCGAACTGGCATCCCCAGGCGACATGCACGACAGGGCAGCGGCGGTCCCTCAGGAGGCGACGGCGGCAGCGGACCCTCGGGAGGCGACGGCGGCAGTGACTGCTTAGTTGCTGGTGTGTGTGTGTATACATACATATAAACATATACACTACTGACACATCATTACCAGAGTGACTATGTTGACTATTTTTCTCACTAGATAATTCCCTATAGTTTTGTAGAATTTAGTACCCTTTAATGATCAAAGTTAGTGCCCTGCCATTTATAACCATACAAAGAGTGCTATGAATATTTGTATATAATTGGCTGTTGTTCAATCATATTATTATTTTAGGCACATCACCATAAGTTAAATCAACTGAAACACATCATTAAGCGAAACTGTTCCTACAAACCAAAGCTGTTTACAAGGATTGCATGAAATCTGCATGTATTTGTTGGACAATTTCAATAAATATTAATGTTATTATTACTACAAAATGATACAACAAATCAAAAGTTATATCTTTGTACCTTTGTTTCCATAATGTGTGTCAGTACTGTAAGGTCATTAATTCACAAACATGTATTTGGTTTCTAATATGCTGCTGTTGATCAAAGCTTAGACCTGTCATTACCACTTCGAACTACATTTTTGTAGATATCAGGTTAACATTTTACCATTCCTCCATCAGAATAACTGCCAGATCAATGGTGGAATATGTTCTATTGAATGTGGCCCTCATGCATTGTTTCGTGATGTCAATGGCATCAGTGCAGATTTTCAAAGGTGTTGTCTTCAAATGCAAATGTCACTATACGATGAGGCATTTATCTCTCCCTATTCTTATCATGAAAAAATGCTCCAAACCAGAGCTTATCAGAGGTTTGTGTGTGTGCGCGTGTGTATATCATACAAGAAAATCTGCTTTGCAAGGTGATACGAATCCACTCATAAAGTTGTCAACCATATTTTGAACACCATAGCTGTTCTGAGGTGCACTGAAAAACAAATTATAAATCCTGATGATTATCATTGAAAGGTAAATAGAGATAATATGCACTGATGTTTAGCATATAACATTTTTTAAGGCAAAATCATTTTTCCCTATCTTTAAAATAATAGTTTCAAAACTTTACTATATGACTTCCTGACATTGAAAAGCAAGACAGGCACTCATATAAGGCACTCATATTTTTTCAATATTTATAATATGAATATCTTACCTCAAGCATTTGTCTGGGGATTATGTAATTCTTGATGGATGGGGACGCTGAGGGTTGGAGCATTTCGACCCCTGTGCTCATCCTTGAATGTCTTGCAAGTGTTGAACAGAATTTTCCTTCTCACTTCTGAAAAGATCCCATCACAGTGTTTTTCCTCTTTGAATGACATGCTCACTGAATTTTTCAAGTCATAATATTTTGGCATGTGTCCAGTTTCCTTTCTCCATAAAGGAAAACCACTTGAGTATGTCCTTGCATATATAACTATTTTCTCTGCTAAACATATATTTGATATGAGGGTGTTCTTTTAAAATAATAAAATATATGTAAAGCAAGTTGTTAATGGAGCATGTGTTTTTCAGAATAATTGAAGTACCTTTGTATTTGTATTCCTCCCCTATAAGGAATGTTGAGTGATGTACTTGTTTTTTTTACTTCCTTTCAGACATTTCACAATGGATGTTTGAGGTTTGTATTTTAGAAGATGTTCCCTCATCTTTACAGAAATATTCTTCTGTGTTTTGAATATTTTCAGATTTTTTCTTCAGGCTGTTCAGGTGTAAAGCTCCTCACTTTTTTATGTTTGGCCTTGGCAACTGTGTAGATTGGAAGAACTTTTTTTTCTCACTTTTGTCTTTTTTTGTCATTTTTCATGGGTATCCTTTTCTTGTTTTCTCCTTTTCCTCCAAGATTCCAGCTGCCCAGGACTGTACATTTCTGCCTCATAAACTCTACCTGTAATAGCTACATATTGTTTTTTAATGAATTCTCCAGGACGACACCAGTGTCTTTTTTTAGGGAGTACATATTTCTTTACTTTTTCAAACCAGTTTTCAACCTGTTTGTTAGTGAACCTTTTGTTCTGTGTTGTTGCTAGGCCCTTTGTTTTTTCATCTTTTCCATAGGTGAACATTAATCCGCTCCACTAAGGCATCACATGAAGGTATCCGTTCAGCAAAAGATTGATCGCATCTGTACTGTAATACTTAATTTTGGCTTTGGTTTGTCCTTTAGTCATACTTTCTTGAACAGTTTACCAAATTTTAGCAACATGCTGTAAGTAAAGAGATTTTTCCCTTATTGTTTTTCCTGGTGTTAATCCTTCTGCTGGGCTTATTGGATGTTGCTCTTCTTCCTGTTCTGAAATATTTACATATTTCGGCTTTACTGCTTTGTTTAAAGTGTCAAATGAGACATTCTTTTTTTTATTTGCTGTTGGGTAGCCAAGAACATAGCACAATTTGGTAAAAATGTTGTCGGCTTTTACAAGAGATTCACATTCTACAAGCAGAGCCATAACAAAAAGTACAAACTGAGACCATTTTTTCACCACTTTCAACTCTTTTAAATTTTTGGACATGTTGTGCATTATGTGGGCAGTGCAAATATGAATAAATGTACAATCTGTTCATTTTCTATCTGGGTCATGAAGACATTGCCATGTATACTGGAGATAATTATGTATGTTTTGGGAATTGCATGCCCCTAAAACAGCATTTATCATTGCTCAGGAAAAGTCTGTCTCCACACAACTTGGTGCTTGGTATTTCTTGATGCCTTTTAGAGCATCTGTGACGCGGCTTAGAAAATGGCTTATCTCGGTAGTGTGGTGATCATTAGTAAGCATTTCAGCTAGAGGTATTCCACTTTGGCCTTTTATCGGATTCTCCATTAGAAGAGCATAATAATACAATGACTTGGTTTGTCCTGGGATGTATCATACAACCATAAGGTACTGGATGGTCTGGCAGTTAATTCTAGGGTCAGTCGGAAGCCAGCCATTCAGGAAGGGGGTGGAGTCACAATGCCTGAAGTCATTGCCTAATGCGGTACGCGATGTGTCAGTCATGGATTGGAGGAGACATGACTTTACTAGCTACCGCAGGAGGCGTGACTAAGGGTATAATTGGGGATGTGATGATGTAATCTGTTCCTTTGATGTGGTTATGATAAAGATTGAGAAAGGAAATGGACTGTGAAAAGCGTATCGTGAGTGCTAAGTGTTTGTCATTGTCAGACGGCTAACACGGACCAGGAGCTGTCGCTACAGGCCAGCATCAAGCCCAGACTACAATTCAATACTGTCACTATACTTGCCTTGCATCGCACCCGCACTAAGAGCACTCACTATCAGGAGAAGTGACCGTGTCTGTGTTGTGTGTTGTTCTTTGTATTATTATTTAAGGGCTGAACCCCGTGGTTTATATGCTGGCAATAAACATTGTTGTGTAGAGCCAGTATTATTATTTAACCGGTTGCAAACCGGGAAAACAGCAAATAAAGAACTGTTTTGAACCGTGAACTTTGCGTCTGTCGTTGTTGGAGCACCTGCTGCAAATCACTCGATCACACTTCATTATCATCATTGTCTTCAATATTATCATTGTCTACATCTTCATCATTGTCATCATCTTCATCACCATCACGTTCGTCATCATAGTCTTTATTACCATCATTGTCTTCCTCGCCATCATGGTCTTCATCACCATCATTGTCCTGGTCATTATCTTCATCCCCACCATTGTCATCATCACCATCATTGTCCTTGTCATTATCATTGTCTTCATCATCATCTTCATTACCATAATTGTTCTCATCATTATCATTGTCTTCATCATTGTCATCATCACAGTAGCCTTTGTCATTATTTTTAATAGCAACCAGTTCCTCATCATTGTCTTCATTAATATTTCCATCACCACTGTTATAATTATTGTGTACACTAGCTTCATCATTCCTGTTCACATCATCTTTATTCTCATAAATTTCATTTTTTATATTGTCTATTTAATTCCTATATAGTATGTAGCCATTTTCTTCGTCGAATATTATTTTTTAAATGAAACTAGCACACTGACCCCAAACAGAATTTCCACTTTGATACCCTGACTCTAGTCATTGCCTGTTATTTTTTTAAAACGATAATAACATCCTTAAACATGTTTTCTCCCACATATTTGTAATTCTACATCTTAATGCAATCTTCCAAAATTATTTTGATCTTTCAGCTACTTACAGGAATATATGTTGGCACAAACTGGAAGTGCAATTCTGGCAAGGGTGACAAAAATGCTCTGTATTTACTTAAACTAACAGTCAATCTTCTGAGAAATTCTTTACATTTTGAATTTGACGTTTCATCGCAAGTGGTGGTGTGACACGAAATGTTACATAACATACGCACCAATGTTGTGTTTGGTGGGAGGACAGAGGTTTTAATTAGAAACAGTCAGTGGATGGCGCTGCTTATATAACTGTGATAGTCACAGGGAGGTAAAGCAGTCATGATTTCAAATATACCCTTGGCTAAAACTTGACCAAGGGTATACTTTTTTTGTAAAACATGCAACGCTGGTTACTGAACATTTTCACAGACGACAAGCCAGAATCACGCAGCTTCAAATAGGGTGACCACTCGTTCCTAATTGGACAGGACAGTCCCTAAATGTAAAGATTAAGTCCCGGTCCTGGGCTAAATGACTTCCGCACAGAATTTGTCCTGGATTCATAGACAGGGCAATCTACAGATTTAGCGCCACAGTCAAACCATAGCATCTGCTTAGTGCAAAACCCTGCCCCTGCTGCATCATTTTGCAATGCCTACACAGCCACAGAATGAGTGACACACTGGATTGTCAATCTAAGACCACTATCATGTGTCTTTTTACACTTACATCACATCTTCCCCAACAGCCTGACACTGATCTGCTTTGGCAACAGCAGACAAAATACAATTTGTAGAATATTTTAATTTCAGTGTTTTCTTTGTTTATGCGAAATGGCTGACTCTAAAAGTTGAAGTGACACTGATAGTGATACGTTGGTAAAGGAAGGACCCTATATGACTAGGCCTACTCAACCACAGAATAAAAGTAAGCACCTGTGCAAATTCAGAGAGTAATGGGTTAGGTTGTTAGGTTATACACGTGGATTAGGAAAAGTGCAAATGATTCAACAAGTGTTTTTTTTTATACATTGTATAGAAAACATTTTATAATTGGAAACTGGGGTTAAAATGATATTAAGAAGCATTCACAGTTTATATTTAATTGTGAAATACTGTTATTAAATATGTAAATACATAATACCCCCTTACAAAAGTGGCAGGTGTCCCGTTTTTGCGTTTTAAAAAGGTGGTCACCCTAGCTTCAAAAGATAGCTGTTGGGGTTTTTTTTCCCGCTGTTTGCTAATATGCTGAAATATATGTTGGAAATAGTAACATAATGGTTCCAACAACATTTGGAAGAGGGACAATTAATAAAAGAATAAACACATTTATTATTTTTAAAAGAAGGATTTGTCTCATGATTTATTGAGTTTTAGGGCCGGACCAAATCAAACCCAGATCGCTCTTGCGAAAGAGTGTTTATGCGATAATATCGCTAGTTTCCATATCACATTTTCTTTATCACAAAACCAAAACGAGCCATTTCCAATCCGCGAAAGGGGTGGAGAGAAGTTTCGCAAGAGTAGAAGGGACCGCCGAAAGCAACATGAAAACCAATCCTGTTGACCAATCCCCAGCCGGTATTTTTGACATTTTGAAGGAGCGGAAACAAGGAGGTAACATGCGAAAAAGCAGGCAACCAGGGTAGAAAAAAAATAAGTCTGTGTTGTACTACTGTTTCGTTGGAATATCAATGAATGAATGCTTACATACAACTACGACTAGTAGAAATAATAATAAAAATATGTTTAATAATAACAATTATATCAGCTATTATTTTTAATGAAAAAAAACACCCATTACATGAAAACAAATCATGCAAAGCAATGTGTGTGCAAAATATACATGTCTCCTCATATTGTCCCCGTTTGAAAATGTTGGCCACCATAAAAGTTCACTTGGCCACCAGCATACAAAGTGATTTGCCCCACCCTGGCCAGAAGGCTGAATAGTTGACTGTTCCTTGTATTCAAATCAGTTTTAAAAAAAAACATTCTATATTCCAGTCACACAATTCTTACTCAGAGATTATACATGCCCCCCTGCCCCCCGAGTATTTACCTTTTCATCCAGTGTTGTAATATCTAAACTGCCATTCCTTATCAAACACTTAAACATAAATAACTATTTGCAACTGTTAAGGAAGTATAAAGAATTATATTGTGTAGTTAATTATTTGACTTTTGTCTTGATTATTTTATTTTCTTCCTGTGTCAGATGGGAAATGGTGCTCTATTGTCATTGCACTAGAGGGTCATTGTGCCACTGATGGTTATTACATCTCATTTTGTTTTAGCGTAGCACCAAATCAAATTGCTGAAGCATGATTGTAATACTGTGTCTCGCACCACAAAGACAAAGCACCATCATCAGCCCCTTTTTCCCAAATGCTTAGATGCTATTGCCACAGGATAATAAACAAGCAATCAAGATTTTCATTGGGCATAAACAGAACAAACAGTCATCAGGTAACCTTTATGAATGTCAGCCCACAGTAACATTATTTTTCTACAGCCTTGGGGTCATATTATGCACGCAATTTCCAATTTAGGTTTCATTGGATAATTTGTCTAATTCAGTAATATCAGTTTTCAGCTTGTGGACTGGAAGCTGAATCTTCTATTTTGAATGAAGAAAATTGCTGAATGCACACCCATTTTAGTGAGGTGCCGATCTGTTGCAGAAACAAATATCTACTAATGAGGTGATAAAAATATCATATTATATTTCCAAAACCTTTGCACAGTAGCTACATTCCATATATACAGTCAAACCTGTATTAAGAGACCACTCAGGGGTCAGTCTAATAGTGGTCTCTTAAAAGAGGGCCCATAAATTTTCTATTTTTCTCTGACATGCCTTCCTGTAATTATGTATGTCTTACATACACTGTAAAAGCCAAAATATGTAATATGAACAAAAGGAAGTATGTAATTTAATAACATTCATTTAGGTAATGCATTTACAAAACAAATTATTTTTTATTATTTCTTAACAGACACCCTTATCCAGGGCAACTTACAATTGTTGCAAGATATCACATTATTGTTACATACAATTATTTTTTTTCTTTTTACATACAGTTACCCATTTATACAGTTGGGTTTTTACTGGAGCAATCTAGGTAAAGTACAGCAGCAGTGTCCCCCACCTGGGATTAAACCCACAACCCTCCGGTCAAGAGTTCAGAGCCCTAACCACTACTCCACACTGCTGCCCCTTTTGTGAAAGTAATGAATACTTGCCTGTCTCAGGTCACACAAAATGTTTTAAATCCTTTGCAAATTTCAATGCCTGTGTGCCTTTCAAGTAAGGCAAGTGCGAGAACATAATGCAAGTTAAAGTAGCATCTGGGGTAAGTGATCAATGTCATTGCTTGCTCTTGTGTTTGAATAATGAAGAAGGTGAAACAGAATCAGCAAGTCAATCAGAACATCAAGGTAAAAAGAAGCGACTTTGTTTTGTAATTAACAGTTTAATTAAGATATTGAATTGGCTCAAAACATGGTCACGTGAACAAAAATAAAAATCTAAAATTTCAAGCCCTAGTTCTTTCCGTTTTCAAAATGCTGTATCTCATGCCTTTATAGTGCCAAATTTTTCAACAGTTTTTATACATATAATGACGGGCTTCAGTGAGTTATTATTATTATTATTATTTGTTTATTTAGCAGACGCCTTTATCCAAGGCGACTTACAGAGACTAGGGTGTGTGAACTATGCATCAGCTGCAGAGTCACTTACAATTACGACAGACGGAGCACAAGGAGGTTAAGTGACTTGCTCAGGGTCACACAATGAGTCAGTGGCTGAGGTGGGATTTGAACCGGGCACCTCCTGGTTACAAGCCCTTTTCTTTAAACACTCGACCACACAGCCAGGAAAATAATTTCATCTTGGGTTTCTGTGACGTCATAAATTACGAGACCAAAAACAACTATTTGTTTATTGCGAGCCTACGCAATACAATGCATACAGCAAAGTACCGTCTTCATTGGAGCTTCAGATCCAAAGAGCTGCAGGGTTCATCGACACAGATTGACTTCTTTATATGGAAATCGATAAGTATTCAACATATCTAATGTTAAATACTTTATGACTCGAAAAAGTAACTGTATTAAATGCTATCAAGTTAGTAAATAAACTCTTCTAGGAATAGAATATAACTTCCTTTTAGAGTGTGTAAGAAATGTATTTTGTTTGTTGAAATGTGCAAATCAAAGGAGTTGCCTCGTAAATGCAGAGAATTTGATCATTGCCCCATTTTTGAGTTAATTTGAATATAGAATCAACTAACATTGATAACATATGTGATACTTTATGTGATAAGCCATATTTAATATGAGTATGTTAACCATGAATGCTAATGATGTTATGGTCGTTGTAATTGTTTGACTATGAGATAAATGAACTGTATACTATTCATGCATAACTCTAACCAATAGCCTTTCCTTTCTGTAATATTAGATTCATTGTGCATCCCTTTTTATTCTTAAACTATTGTTTTATATTTCTGACACGTTGTGTGAATAATGTGTAAAAAATAATGTGCACTCTTGTAACAATTGTAAGTCGCCCTGGATAAGGGCGTCTGCTAAATAAAAAAAAAAAATTAAAAATGTGGGAATGGGTGGGGCGGATAGGATTGATTGACAGTTTGCAAGTGGATGCATTGAATGGATAAAAGGCACATTGAATGTATAAAGTTCATATTTAATGTTTGATGCTAGTTTTTAACATTCGACTGTTGCATTTAACATTCGATGGTAGTATTTAACATTCAATACTTGCATTTAATATTCAATGTTGAATTTATTATTTGATGTCAAAATTTAACATTTGATACGTGAATTTAATATTTAATGCTAGCATTTATTATTTGATGCTAAAATTCAATATTCAATACTTGCTTAAATTTAACATTTAATGAATTGTCATTCATTATTTAATTTTTGTTATTTCACCTCCCATAGAAGTACATTCGTAAATGCAGTGTCGTATAAAATAAAGCTGCTTCTTGGCTAGGATACTCAGAAAAAAAATATCATGATGTTTTGTCGGGCATATTGTTTTAGTGTAATTTACACAGCAAAAATTAAAGAGCACTCAAAACTGCAGCTGAATGTGCAGTATCCAAATATGAAATGTTACATGTGGATTTGATAAGTAGATTGGTCAAATATAATTTTAAATTTATATAAAAAGGATAATGTTTGCACAGTTTTTATTTTACTTAATTGACAGCATACATGCAGTATGGCTTGCCTACTTGATTACTGAAGGTGAGCAGTATCCTACCGTTTTACTGAAAAATGTGTGGGGATTTTTTTGGGGGTCGGGTCACCGTGTAGGGCCCTCGCCTAGGGCCCCACACAGACTAAGGCCGGCCCTAACTTTGGGTAAGTAATCATGTCTCAGCTGGGCTGATGAAAGAATCACTCCACCATTTGCTACACTCAGTCTGAAGAATTTTTGTTGTCCAATTTTTCAAGAGGGATATTTGTGCAAACAAATGCCTCTGTCAGGTCAAAATTTAATGTGTTTCGTGCTTTTCATGGTTTACGGTGAACTTTTGGAATATGGAAGTCACCATTTTTTGTTTCTTTGCAAGTAAAGCAGTCGCAGTACTGCTCTGGATTTCCGCCTTTCTCTTTTGGTGAGTACTTGAATCTAAATGCCTGTCAACAGACGTTTCTCGATAGTGATCTACAGTAAAGTTGCAGGACGTACAGAAAAGCTTACCTCCGTCACTGTGTAAAACTCCTGCTGGATATTGATCTGCTTCAGACACATTTTTAGTATTTTTAGAGACATCCATTTTCTTTACAGTGTAGTATTTTAATTTCCCACCTAGATTGCATATAGTAACATGTCATAATCAGCACTATGTGCATGGCGAATAGTACACGCAGGCACACAACAGAGCTGTGCAGTTTTGTTAATGTAATTTTTGTTTTTGTATGAAATATAAATAATGATTTTTTTTTTTCTCAAGAATATTGTAAAAATCGTGGTATTGGCCTAATTTCACGATTTCCTCGCTACCCATGAAATTGCAATTTACACAGAACCTTATATTGTCTGTTATATGTATTACTGTAGTGGAGCACAGGTCATGTAAAATGTATATTGTATTTAAGCACAGGGATTGTACAATCACTTCATGTGCAGATTAAAGTGGGTATTTAGATGGCGGCATGGGGAGTGCACAAATTAGTTCACGTGCTGGGATTCAAGTGAATGACTAATTAGTAATTGAATCTCCTGTATATATAGATGCACAAATCACTCACTCAGGGTTGGGTGTTCAGAGTGGAAAACAGGAGTAGAGAGAGAGGTGAGGTAAAAATAATAACAATTGCTATTTGTGCTGGAAGCACTAGCACAGTACTTGTTGAGTGTCAGTGTTTTGTGTTTGAGTTATTTTTGTGTAAACCTTTATTTTTCTTGGTGAGCTGTTTTGTGAATAGTGTTTAGTTTTGGTTAAACTGTTTACTTATAATAAACCCACACAACAGCGCAATTCACTCACCAGTCTGTGTCCTGCATTTCCTGGCCTAACATAACCACCAGCCAGCCTGTTCATAGGCAGACATCAAGAACTGACAAGCATCTCTTAAATTTACTCCCAAAGCACATTATTAATTCAGTAAATATTTAAATAATTGCAATGGGAACCAAATATTTCAAACAATATAAAAAACATGAACAAAAACAAAAAAAAAAAAAAAAAAAAATGTAATTTGAGGCTACTTGTTAATAAATATTAAAATACTACTATTAAATACACTTACTGGGCAGGTGGCTAAAAGGAGTTTCTGGTAACATATTAAGTGCTGTAAAACAGTAGCTGACTCTCGCCACTAGCCAGTGTAGTTTGTCTCTCTTAAGGAAAGGCACCACAGGGGAGTTACAAGCGGTGAGTGTATTTTTATTTACAAACAAATCAAACACAAATAGTGGACAACAGCCCTGTATGGGCAGCTAACTACCTCACATCTTGCTCCGTCATATGCTATAGGTTTAGAAATCGGTAGTGGTGCATTGTCTCCTGGAAGCGGGGCCCCAGGTAAGTAATGAATTTGGCTCCCTCTGTTGGCAGGCAGGCGTCAGCCCTTGGCATCCAAGAACACGCCCCTTCACTGGAAAGCAGGACAGCACAGGTAGGAGGTGGCGAGGCCCCTTCACTGGAAAGCAGGACAGCACAGGTAGGAGGTGGCGAGGCCCCTTCACTGGAAAGCGGGAGCAGTACAGGTAAGTAGAGATGAGCTCCCTTCACTGGAAAGCAGGACAGCACAAGTAGGAGGTGGTGAGGCCCCTTCACTGGAAAGCAGGAGCAGCACAGGTAAGTAGAGATGAGCTCCCTTCACTGGAAAGCGGAAGCAGCACAGGTAGGTGTAGGGAAAACTCCTTGGCCAGGAAATCAGTGCCACACCGGTAAGTAGAACAACGCTCCCTCCTTAGGAAAGTAGGAGCAACACAGCGTTCCCTCCTCTGGAACAATACAGGTAAGTAGAACAGCATTCCCTCCTTTGGAAAGCAAGAGCAACACAGGTAAGTAGAACAGCGTTCCCTCCTTTGGAAAGCAAGAGCAACACAGCCCAGGCATTTCCTGGCGTGGTGTATCACCCAGGTCATGTGATCAACTCTAGCAGAGCCGTGAGCACATTTCCTGTAATGTTTTCAAAAGAGTTTGTATCCGGTGTTCTTTATAATCACACGGCCCTCTATGCCGTGAAAGAGTATTCCTTTGTGCAGTGAACCAAAATAAACTCAAAACAAACCACGTTGGTGCAGGAAACAAACAAACAAACCCACAACCAAACACAAAATAAATCTTTTAAACAAAACATTAGCTAAGTAAACTAACTTCTTCTAAATATCAAAGCTTCTGTTATACATTCATGTGTTGCAATCTGTACTTACTAAAACGCAGATTTTCTTCAGGCAACACAGCAACCAGGATAAACCCAGGATTGTCTCCCCACTGCAACACCCCCAAGGCTTGTTCTGCCTGCTTCCTTTTATATCCCCAGCCCTGCCCCTTCCTGACTACAGCCCTGTGTATTCTGGGATATGTAGTTTTTCCCTAGTCGTGGCTGTTTTCTTAAAGGGCCCCTGCCCTTTTTCCTCGCAGTGCTCATAATAATCTGTAACAAATGCATATAATAACATGTAACAAATGCATAATTAATCGCTTATCAATTTGGATTCAGTATTTCAAAGGTTGAAGGCTATAACGGTTTTACTGATAATTCTTTTTATGTTAAGCCAACTATTAGAAGTGGCTGTAAGTCAACTTTAACTATTTTCCTCTGAAAGATTATATATATTTTCATTTATTAATTCCTTGAATTTTCACGAAAGACATCCCTGTTGGTAGGATATGAAGGTTGGTGAAGATTGCGTGGAACTATTTTTGCTCATACCACAAAATCTTTGAACCAAGTACTAAAAATTAAGCATTTATACAGGAGAATCTTGTATTATATTTATTTTCTGATAAAGCTTACCTGCATAAATCTTTTAATACTTTGTGTGGATGTTGAACAAAACCAGCTACGTGTCCAAACATAGCCGAATAATAACACATTGTTGTCCTGTGGTATGCAACAAGATGTAAATTGGTCCTCAGTGAAGGGCTTAAAAGATTTTCCACATAAACATTCGTAGTATGTTACCAAAAATTGATCATATTACAATTTGGACGGAGACCCATAAATCTGATGTGTTGGCTATTTCTGAAACATGGTTAACTGGTAAAGTTGACAATGCCCAAATTGAAATAGATGATTTTAAGATATATCATATGGATCGAACTAAGATGGGTGGAGGTGTAGCTTTGTTTTATATCTAACAAGTTGCAGTCCTCTGGCTATAAAACCAAAGAAGAACTGGACCCTCTTGAAGCTGTATTTGCAAAACTTAAATTAGGTGATAATAACGATAATAACAGTTGGCTGTCTTTACAGATCTCTCATCTGATCCATCTACTTTTGAAAACTTGAGTATGTTTTTAAATAAGATGGACTCGGAAAAGGAATTGATTTTAATGGGTGATGTTAACTTAAACTGGCATGATAAGAGCCCTGAGAATGCTAAATGTTTGAGACTGGTATTTATATCAAATTATTAATCAACCTACTAGGATGAATAATTCGTCAGAAAATCATTCTACTGTTGACTGGATTATGGTTTCAAAAACCCAGACAGTAACCCACTGTGGAGTATTATCAGATGAATTTAGTGACCATTGTCCAGTTTATTGTGTTTGGAAGACAAAAATGATCAAAGGTCCAGTTAAACTTATTTTATACAGGTCCTTCCATAACTTTGCTTTAAATGACTTTGTTAATGATATAATTAATATAAACGGGGGTAGGTTTAAACTAATTCCTGATTTAAAATCTGCCTGGTCTTTTTTTTTTTATTCAGAATTTAAAGTTGTATGTAATTAACATGTCCTTTTTAAGAAAATGCGAGTTAAATCAGATCACTTACCATGGGTAACACCAGATTTATTAGTTGTTTCATACTAGAGGTTATGCTTGGCAGAGGTTTAGGTTAACTGGAGACCATTCTGATAAAATATGATATAAACAATTGAAAAATAAAAGTACAGCCTTAATAAGAAAAGTGAAAGCTGAATATTTTTTTAAATTACATTGATACAAATCTAAATAACCCACGTACTTTTTTGGCATAGTATTAACAGTGTTTGCTCCAGGACTTACAGACTGAGGGTCAATGTGGCCCCCACTCTAAATTTTAAGGGGACATTTTCTTCGGTGAGGGGGCCAATATGTTAGATAATTCAGAACCAACCACCATTTCTTATTTTTGTTTGTTTTTCAATATGCCAGCAGAGTTTACTGACCTTTTGTTTCTTGAACAAAAAATAAAACTGTAAAGCTGGAGATACAACCAAGGTGTCTCTGCAATACTCACTGTCACTTTTGGGGAAGATATTGGGAAATGTGTCACAGTGATGCTGGTGTATCACTGAGTAGAGGATATTCATTGTACCAAATCACATTAGAACAGGGGTTTTCAATCTTTTGAAGCTGCATACCCCTTTCCAAAAAAGTAGTCCACCGCATATCCCCATCCGAGATAGTCATAATAAAATTAAAACAGAAAAGGTTTGTACAATAACATGATACAACAAAACGCACAAACCTTGGAGTGTGTGATAGATAAAATTATAAAAAAGTTACGGTATTATAATTGAAAAAAATATATATTATATTTACTTTGGGATAAAAATAGTCCCTCAAACAGGTTTCTAGTTGTTGGAAACATCATTTTATTGTAATTACCAATTAATTAAAATCAAGGAAGCCTCCGTGCTAAACTCAGTCACTCAGAAATGACATAGGGCTATTCCATGATAGCAAATGGCAATCATGTATTTTTGTTGATAATAAAATTACAGAAAAGGCAGCAAAGAAAAGTTCACTATCCACGGCTCTCTACAGCTGACCTACCTCATTACTAAAACATATTGGCATTTTTTAATTCTTGGTGACTAAAACGTACAGTACTGATGCCAATTAAAAAACAATAATAAAACGCTTACCTAGTATCAGTGTGATGGATGTCCCTGCTTGTTACCACACAAATCACTGATGATGGCAGGGAAATTGGAGAGAGCTTCAGTCGCAAGACATTTTTGGTGTTTTTAATCTCTAACGGTATTTCGTCTTGATCGCCCTTTGCTAGCAATATACTAGTATTGAGCCGACAATCCATATTTGTTCACTGGATTGAAAACTAAAAAAACTCACGCCAGACGTAACGGCTTGTCAAATTAGACCGCATGCAATAGTTCGGTTTCTGATTAGCGATACATTATGTATTTTGAAATGAGCCAATAGTATATATATATATATATATATATATATATATATATATATATATATATATATATATATATATATGTCGACTTGCAGGCATGAACGCACACAGAAAATAAAATGAGTTAAAGACTAGGCTTTTAGTTTTTTTTATGTATTTTTTTTATCCAAAAGACAGACTGCAGTAACCGCCCAACTGTTTATATGACATTTAAACAGGGTTTATTTATAACGTACATATTTAATATGTAAATTACCCATGTGTGCACTGAACGCTCTGTCACAGCTCGTCAGTCTGGTGTTAACGATTAAACGTTGACTACATGATAAAAGTTTGCAATAGATTGGGAAGAGGTACTAAGTAAAATGCGTTGTCTGCCATTTCAGAATTTCTCACGTACCCCAGTTTAAAAATGCCATTGTCCTGACTGGTAAATTCTTACCTTCCAGCTGCCCCTTTATTTTGACAATTGCCATATCAAAAATGGCATTTTTTTGACATTTTTCATTCTTAGCCCCCAAGTAAATATTTTGAACAGTTTTCAAAGCAATGTTTGCTTTATTTTTACAACACACGATGTTGTTGATATGATAAACGCGTATCCGGTACTGTATTGAATTTTTTAAGGTTAAACGATGCCCCGTGTTACACAGAACACTAAAAATAAAATGTCAAATATACAATATGTATTTCGTTGGTTTTGTGGATTTGCTATATTTTAATACTGCACATAATGATATGGTTTTGAAAATGCTACTTACCAAAACCGTGACTGCACGTGAACTGTATTACATCATTTTATTCCGATTCCAGTGGTGTTCTCAATGCATGATGTATTATATACAGTGCTGTATAAAATCACATATATATATATATATATATATATATATATATATATATATATATATATATATATATATATATATATATATATATATATATATTTTTATCATAACGTTACCATAGTCTACTTTATTATTATTTTTTTTTTTTTAAATCGATGCGGTTTTCGTTTCACAAATCTACTGCACTTCGTCTATAAACTGTATTGCAGTACGCACAAGTTCAAATTTCTCCCATTCACTTGCTAGATCACTCCATATCTCCAAACTAGTGATCTGCGATACCTCATTTAGGCTACCTCGATACGATACTCGATATTATCACGATATTTGATATTATCACGATTCTTTGGATTTTATGTCCATTACATGTTAAATGGCTGTCAAATAAAAATGTTCGCAAGTACAAAGTGTGGTATAAAAAGAGAACTGTTAATGCAGGGATGAGTGTAAGAAAAACACCCAGTCCCACTGGTGTTTCAAAACTTACAGTACTGTAAAACAAAATAACACAAATACTTTTCTCAAAGCATGCTTTTTACTACTAGGTCAGATGTTTATATACAAGGGTGTCTTAGAAGTGCTCTAAGGAATTAAAAAATGAAACTGTTTTTATCACTAGAGAGAGAGAGAGAGAGAGAGAGAGAGAGAATGAATGATTACTTCAAATTAATTTTATAAAATAAGTTCAGCTGATGAAAAAAGTATTTCTGGCAAAGAACTTCTGATACTGTAGTACTGAAAACACTGATAACACTGATATATTAGAACATAATACTATGTTTCATCTTATTCAAGCCAAACGTCTCCTTTAAAACAAGGTTGCAGTGCACTTAAATATAAACATAGGAAATGTTACGCAATTTTATTTAGACCATCATGCGAGCGTGGATGTTAATTTTGCTAAGAAAATAAATTAGACAAAAGACTTTTACAACTATATATTAGAGCAGATAGTTTACCTGCTGAACCGCGTATGCACGCCTTGAACTACATATGGAAAAAAACTATGCAGCCTATGTATGTACTGTATGTTTTTGTGCTGAACCTGCAACAGTCAGTCGTCCGTTTCCAGCATGAACGCTAATTGTTTTACACACGCAAAAAAATAGTTTACCTCAAAATCCAAGGAATATATAGAGTGTTCACATTTTTTAACATGGAGTCGTTTAATGACACATCTGCAAAATATATTTTTGCATCTTGGTGAACTAACGAACGGCATTTTGAGCGTTCCTATCGTGTTATCTTTACACAGTTCTTTTTTTTTTTAGTATTGTACAAAATTGTACTATTTCAACACACAAACACACACATGTTGTTAACAAGCCGGGCCATGTTGTTAACAAGCCTGATGACGTTGTCGTCCAGGCTTTACTGTGAAACTGACTGTAACCAGGGAGGGTGGGAGTTTAATTATGAAAACGCAAGTGTAAACAAACAAGTAAAAAAGATTAGCATGTCGTCAGACATGTCATGTTAATACAAAATGCATTAATTTACTGCGTATTGGTATTGCGTCTGGTCTGGGAAGGGGGACATACGGGCGCGTTAAGAGAAATTCAGCGGGACATTTTTTTATTTCGGGGCATTACGCAATGGCTGCCTAGCACGAACACTGTATTAATAAATTATTCAACAGAGGGAAAGGGGTTTCTATCTCGCATTTAAATATACAAGGTCAAATGGTTAGTGAACCGGTGCAAATTGCAAATGCTTTCAACCATTATTTTACTAATTTGAGTGAATATACAGATAAATTAAAAACTTCTGTAGTAACTTCTATTGACCATGACAAAGAGTTATATTTAACACAAATTGATGTTACTAAAACAGCAGGTGCAGATGGGATAGAACCAAAACTCTTTAAGTTTGCTGCTTCCGCTCTGAAAAGTCCACTTACTATGTTATTAATATGTCACTGATGTCTGGTGAAATGCATCATCAATTGAAACAAGCTATAGTATCTCCCATCTTAAAAAGTGGGGATGTTACTGTCCCTGGCAATTTACAGGCTAATATCTGTCTTACTTGTTCTATTAAAGATCATTGAAAGAATTGGGCTGTAAGGATAGAGCAGAGGAAGCAGAAACGAGCTGTTAGTAAGACAGTATCGACCGGAGGATGCTCAGCCAAGGATAGAGTAACAAGCTCGAAACCCAGAATTAGGTGTGGGCTTATAGAGGCCCGGGCTTGAAATTAGGATTATTATTGGTTTATTTAGCAGACACCTTTATCCAAGGCGACTTACAGAGACTAGGGTGTGTGAACTATGCATCAGCTGCAGAGTCACTTACAACTACGTCTCACCCGAAAGACGGAGCACAAGGAGGTTAAGTGACTTGCTCAGGGACACACGATGAGTCAGTGGCTGAGGTGGGATTTGAACCGGGGACCACCTGGTTCAAATCCCGGATCAGGATAGAAAATAGATCCCGACCAATGAGCTCTCCTATTGCCGAGGACAGAGCTTGGTCGAAGGTCACGTTCCTGAGGCTCTGAAAACATATAAAAGGGCTCTGCTCGGCAGAGGAGCTTCTCGGGGCGATAGGAATAGTGCAACAGCTTAGGACTGAAAGGAGAGATAGTAAAGGGTTCCCTGAAGCCGGGAGCGGGAAGGCATCCCCCAGGGAACCTGCAACAGAGAGAGATGGGTTAGTCTGGGACTTGGGCACTGAGAGCGTAGGAAGGACAGCGCCTCACGTGGTGGGTAGAATCGGTGCATGAGCTGTGCAAGAATAGTGTGGCCGGGGGTCCACTCTGACTCAGTTGGTGAGAACCCCCCTAGTGCGAAGACAAGGTAGCATGGCTGACCTGAGGTTGGGGAGTGGATCCGCACTCACCCCCCCAAAGGATGAACCCCCGGCTTCCTGCAGAGACCCTCACCGTGAGACAAACAACAGAGTTGCGCCAGTGCATAACATAAAAGAAACAGCTGGAAAAGATGGGAAAGGAAGGGACATACGAGACAAACTGGAGAGGTTAAAATAGTGTTAGTTGTTGCTGTGCTGGGAGAAGACAGTGACCATGACTGGAAAGAAGTGCGGTGCCGCCTGTTCTGAAGCTCTGGGCGAGCAAGTTTGCGGGAGTGCACTTGAGAAGCAGGCAGCATGGTGTAGCAGATATTTGGTTCATGCTGAAAATTAAGAATTTTAAATTTTGCACAGAGAACGGGTCGCAGCTTATGCAAAAAAGCAAAACACTTGACAGAGAAGGAGTGTGAGATTGGGGTTTCGCACTAAGGCTAACATTGCTGAAATTAGCAAATTATATATACTGGGTTACAGAGAAAACGAAAATAACTGGTGCAATTTTTATTGACTTCTCTAAGGCCTTTGATTTAGTTCATCATAAAATACTTTTTAGTAAGTTAATAAATCTTGGAGTTACAGATACTTCACTGTTGTGGTTTAAATCGTATTTATCAGAACGTTCCCAAGCCATTGTCTTTGACAGAAAGAAATCTGATTTTATGCCTGTTTCCTTAGGTGTCCCTCAGGGGTCAATTCTTGGACCGCTTTTATTTTCTACTTTTATTAATGAAATACCTACTGTCTGCAGAAAAAGTTATGTACCTATGTATGCGGATGACACTGTGGTTTATTACAGCTCTGACAATGTCCATGATTTAACTAAGACACCCTAGAATGACTTTTGAACTTCAAGATTGGTTTGATAAAAATTGTTTGATTTGAAATGAAAAAAAACAAATATCATGTTATTTGGTTCAGTGAATTATACAAAACAATAATTCCAATTTTATTAATGTTACTTGTAATAATACACCTTTGGAGAGAGTTGATACTTTCAAATACTAGGTGTCAATATCGATACAACTCTTAAATTTGAAAAACACATAAAAGAAATATGTAGCAAAACTGGGAGAAAACTTGGATTGTTGTATGGCCAGCATCATTGCTTAAATTTTACATCAAGGTTTAAATTAGCTAAGCAGGTTTTGTTTCCTATTCTGGACTATAATGATGTGATTTACATGACTGCTAGTAAGGAGTCGCTGAAGAAGATTGATACAATGTTCAATAGGATTTGTAGATTTGTTGTCACCTGATAATAGAAGGAACTTTCACTGGAATCAGATTCTTTTTTAAGAGGTACATAACAAACTGCCTGTTTATTTGAGTAGTCTGTTCCAGGAGTTTACTTGTCATTACAGCCTATGATATGTTTGTGGTACCAAATATTTTAAAATACTGATGATAAAAAGTGCTACTGGAAGGAAATCTTTTGTTTTTTCTGCAGTTTCAGATTGTAACGCATTGCCAGTAGGACTTAGATCAGAGACTTTCCATCGTCATTTTAACACAATCTGTTGTATCATTATTTGAAGAAGCCCTGTGTATGTATGTGATGTTGTGTAAAGTTTTAAATTTGTTTTATGTGATTGTAATTTGCCACTGTACTTTAGACGCCTTTGTAAAGGAGCTATTTATAGCTCATATGGCTTTTCCAATAAAAAATTAAAAAGAAAAAGAAAAGAAAATGGGTCCTTCTTGTTTCATTCACTGACTAACATAATAAAACAATTAAGACTGAATCCCAGTGCAACTCCTTGTCATTCAAAATTACACTGAGCTGTCATGTGGTCTTAATTTATGCACCTACAGTTTTATGGCACACAGTGGGATCACATGATTTCTATATACAGTTTTTCTGATTTGAAAAAATCTTACTGTTACAAAACCTGCAGCCTGAAACCCTTTACCTCATGAAAAATATATGTCATATAATTCTTCCTTGCTGGAATCCTCATTATGTTTGCACTGTGTGGCCACATAATATTTTTAAGTTGGTGTGACAGAGTGCGAATGAATCCTTGGCAACAATCTCCCTCCCAATCTGTGAGGGCTCTGTTTAACAGGAACAGAGTGCCTTGTACTGGTTGGTCTGGCAGTTCATTCCAGGGTCAGTCGGAAGCCAGGCATCCAGGAAGGGGGCGGAGTCACAATGACCAAAGTCATTGCCCTAAAGTGGTAAACGATGTGTCAGTGTGACAGAAATACAATGAGTTTTGGTTGTAAATCTCCCGCCTGACCTGTGAGGGCGCTAAGTAGCGAAAGGAGAGTTCTTTGGACGGGCTGGCCTGACAGTTCTTTCCCCGGGCCAGGAAGTCGGTCAGTCTAGAAGCAGGCGAGACTGTAAACTTTTTGTCTGTCGTTGTTGGAGCACCTGCATCACCTGTACATCTGCGCACTGCAAACCACTCGATCACAGTTGGTAATTACATGCTGTAGCAGGGCTGAAGCCATGTACATCAAAAGTGGGTTTTGTGTTTATTTTTGTAAATAGTTTTGTGTTTAATTTGAGTAAATACTTATTAGAAAACAATTCTGTATCATCATCCAATCAGCTTCCAGCTATAGCGGGCATCTTAGAACTGAACTGAAATGTACTTTGGCTTTGAAAAAAGAAAAGACCACCAATTTAGGTGTGTAACAGAAAAGGTAACAAGACAAGATTTATTTTTTTGTTTATTTTTTTGCGGAAAGTAACTGCAATATTATTACTTAAAAATCTATATTGGGGTCCCTGAGTGGCTCATCCAGTTAAAGCACTGCCGCTGGGAGTGCAGGATGAGTCACACAGCTTGGATGGTGCCAGTTCGCATCAAGGCTGTGCAAAGAGGCTGAACTTTGCTGGGGATTCTGAAGGGGGCGTCACATTGGCTCTGACACTCGTGGGGTGGGGGATTGCTTCTCCTCATCGCGCAGCAGCAAACCCTACTGGCCAGACGCGAGCACATTCAGAGTGGATGAAAAGCAGGGCTCAGCAACGTCTGTGCTGTGTGGGGACTCGCTGCGATGAGGAGAAAAAAAGAAACATAATTGGACATTCCAAATTTGGGAAAAATAATACATAAAATTATATTATTTTTTACACATTATTTACCCATTTAGACAGTTGGGTTTTTACTGGAGCAATCTAGGTAAAGTACCTTGCTCAAGGGTACAGCAGCAGTGTCCCCACGACCCTCCGGTCAAGAGTCCAGAGCCCTAACCACTTCTCCACACTGTATATATATATATATATACTGTATATATATAAGCAATCTTCAAAGCTTTGTTGATGGTGAGTTCAAAGTGTGCGCAACACATCATGTATTGTCAAATTCAGTTTTACTAATGCATAAAGTAATATTTTGTGCATTGTGAGTACATATCGCTTCAATTCTGCCTACCAGTCTCCACTCTAAAACAACGTCCTGAAATTCTGTTGTGCTTAGGTCTGAATTGTGACGTCCTGTCACATTTTTCACTGTAGAGTGGCACTACGAAAAATTACATTCCTCATCAATCCAGTGCCTGGTCATACCCAAGTAACTGTCATTAGCCACAGATGTCCAGTAGTTACCAGTCAAACTCACAACCTCTTAAACATACACTTGTGTAATCTCACTGTTATTGTGTTTATTGAGGGAAGTCTGTAATTATTTGAACCAAGAGCAATTTGAAAAACTTTTTCTAGCCCTTCGTCTTCAATTACATTAATTGGTCGACCGCTGGCTATAATCCACACTGCGAGTTAATTTGTTAAGGCTTTTTGCTTTGAAGTACTCACTGGTTTCTCAGTGAAGCACCTCGGCATAGTTTGCTTCTGAGTTGTGGCATGAGTGGACATTCCTGATGATTCTTCTAAGTTGCTTGAACATGCCCTTGCCTCAGAAAAGGGATGTTTTGCAATTAAATGATACTACAAACTACTCACACTCCCCTCGTATGAAAAACTTTGTTTACAAATGAAACAGAACACCCTTTCTTTTCCAATAGATTTTTCCTTCTGAGTCTAATTTATACCCAAAACTAGATTTGAGTTTTCCCTTTAATGGTTCGTAACTCTCCATTTTCTGTTCTCTCCAACTATCTCCATGTGATAGCGTTTGTGACGACTTGCGTAATTTCCCATGTATTAGTTACTTTGGATTTTAACTATAATGCCCAAACAGAAAGAAAAAAAATCTGCATGATTAATCTGCGATCAACTCTTAAATTGATTAATGGGTCTGATTAATCTATTAATCAGAGCAGCCCTAATTTTATATATATATATATAGGGTACCAGCAATAGTAGCCCTAGAGTTACATTTAATAAAGAATTGAAAACAAAACAAAGCTAAAAATGCTCCAGGAAACTATTAATCTACGGTAACCCTGTCTGTACTGTGTTGGGGTCATCTGACCTGGTGACTCCGGGCCGATGGTCCTGGGTGGTCAAGCACCTTTACAGGCACTGTCTTGCAGTTGAAGGGTTCCGTAGCAGTAGTTCCGGCACAGCGGACACTCCCCTCCTTGATGACAACAAACACACACTCAGCACCCGTCTGTGTGTCAATATCATTGCAATCGCCCCGAGCTGTGGCGCACCCGCATTTTGAGCTCTGTGCAACTTTCCCGGACATGCCCCCCAGCCAATCCAGTTCTCCTGATCAGCTTAACATAGGGCAAGCCCACTTCTCAACTGGTCACTTAGCAACGAATCCCCGGCTGCGTGTCACAGCTGATTTCTCCTAGCGACAAGGCTCCCTGTCACAAGTAGATTCAAATGTACGCTTTTTAGAAAATGTTTTATTGAAAACCCAGACTTATTGGTCACGTGTTTCTGGCAATTTCCATGCAGGCTACAAGCTGCCCCATCATTTCTATAGCTACCGCATGCAGTATATTCACAATTGACCATTGAGACGTCAGGAACCAATGTAGTACAAGAAACTACATGTGAACTCAAGCTGTGCAGCAAAATTGTACGTAATTAATATTTTTTCAATGGGTAAAATGCCCTCAAGTGCTGGTTGCTGGTATTAAAAGTGAAATAGTATATAACTAATTAATTTACTAGACTGTTTCTAGAGCAGGGGTCTCCAACCCTGGTCCTGGAGAGCCCCAAATCCTCGGGTTTTATAGGTGCCTATGTCATCAATGGCTAAAGGTCTGGAACACCTGTTAATCTTGGCTAATTATGCCAATAATTGGTGCAATTAAGTAACTGAGAGCATAGTTGAAATAAAAACCAGAAGACCCAGCAGCTCTCCAGGACCAGGGTTGGAGACCCCTGCTCTAGAGTATAACTTGACTATGTAATTCTACTGGGTTTATGTTGCAATTGTAAATCTAGTGGGTGCTAATTGGTTTTTGTATCATGTTCTAATTTATGTAAAATTGATATAGAAAAATGTATTACCCATTTTCACAATTAACTTTACATGAAACATTAGGGTAAAGAGTTAGTGCCACCCCCTATAAAGTGACTATCTCCCTAAAATAGATTTCCATAGACACAGCCTATTTTTAATATTCATAGTATTGGTTATAAGCTTGGCAGCATGAAGCAAATTTAAATGAGTTATATTTTAATAACTGTCATCTTATTTTGCATTTTTGAATCAGGCAACAACGACAAACTGATGACACTGCAACAAAATTGCTGCTTGAAACAAAAGGTATATGCCACTTTTCAAATCCAACTGACAGAATAAAAATAAATATGTAGAGGCATTCACAACATTAATTTTGCTCATTAAATGCTATGCCCAGCACCACATCTGTCATCAAACATAATAGTATAATTTGTATATTTAATGGCTTATTCATTAAAAGGAGAGGTAATCAGGGTAACAGAAGATCTTATTGTTTCCCAGAACGTATCTTAGCTTGCTCGGGTGAAGAAAGGCCTATGTATAGATCAGGGGTGTTAAACCTACGGCCCATGTGGCAGAGACATCAAAAGCTGGGGTCGGCCTTGATGATCATTCACGGAAATAAAAAAACACTCCTGACTTCATCTTCAACAGAAAAAAAATGTTACTAATATTATTAGTAGATGCGCTCCCCATTTTGGATGCCCACGTATTTTCTGGACGATCTATGGCGCAGAAAAAAAATGATTAAGGTGCATGAACTAGCCCTCCAAAATGATTTCTAGTTACCTTTTAATCATAAAGGTAAGGTGACCAGATTTTTAAGTCCTTAAACTGGGACAGTTTGGAAATATTGTGAATAACTTCCAACTTGCAAGCTACGGGGAAGCTCTAGGGTTTTCATTTTCACTTTGGCAATGTTTGATCTAATATCATATTGAAAGTGAATGCAGAGACTCATGGTGATATTCAGAGTGGAATATTTTTTGTGAATAAATTATCTTCTTGTCTTTGTAATTTTATTTCTACACAACAAGTATAGTTATTACATTACACAGTAGCAATTCAATTGTATAAAATTCTGAGATTCTATTTTATTGGTGATTTACTGCTGCAAATCTAATCATTACTGCCTAAGAAACTGCATCTTCTCTCTTTGATTTCCACTTTCCATCTCTATCTCTATCTCTATGTTATTCTCCAGTGTCCAATTTGCAAACCAGGCCCTTCCTGTATGAAAACATTGCATATCTCAGTATTTCTATTTATTAAGTGGTTACTTCGTAGAATTATTTTTTTTTTTTATATGACATGGTATTTGTTCTGTATTTTTTTTCTATTGCAGTTTTTGCTTGGATCATTAGTGTGTCGTGATTAATAGATGCAAGGATTTTTTTAAGCCACTTTCTACTATTAAACTATTACTATTAAAGGTGATGAAATGTGTTAAATATCCAATCTTCTGACTGTGTGCAATAAATGAAGTCCACTAATCAGCTTTTCAGAGTTTTGTTTTGCAGCTGCCCTGATTGCAGAAACAGTAATTTCCTTCTGAAGTAGTTATTAAGTATGGTAAACAGTAATCCATGAAGACAAACCCTTTAAGTTTCTTCAAATAGTTGTATTTCCTAACTCCCTGTTCATGCTGTAAGCTGACGGGCATTACTTAAAACGAAAAGAAACCTGTATAAAAACGTATTAATTGCATGATGAAATTTCCTGCCTATTCCATTTTTCAGTACCAATCAATGATCATGAGAAAGTCTTCTGACAGTCTAAATTAGATAACTAGGCATTATTTGCTGATCTTGGCTGATTCTTTTTTGAGTCAACAGTACAGGCTGAGACATGGATCAAGCTGTAATAAGATTAAATTGTATTCCTTTTCTGATCAAATGAAATGTCACTTCTTTGCTTATGAACAGAATACTATTTAATCTCCCTTAATATAAGCATTAGCCTATGTAAAATGAGCAGAGAAGCTTTCAGATTGTCAGGAGACGCTTTCTCATTATCATTGATTGGTACTGAAAAACTGCAGAGACAAGGCAGGAAATGTCATTGTACAATTAATATTGTTTTAACAGGTTCCTTTCTGTTTTAAGTGATGCCTGTTGGCTTAAAACATGTTAAAGGAAATTTGGAAATACAACTATTTGGAGAAACTTAAAGGGATCAACTCCACCCCCAGCCCCTCAGTAATTTGAGCCCTGACATTTGCCTACTGCTGAAGAAAAAACGACAGGTTACAGATGTAACCCCAGTTCCCCTGAAAGAGAAGACAACCAACAACCAATACTTTTGGGACATGACTGCCACACGTCATGTATTTACTGAGCATTTTATGTCATAGCTGCCTATCAAAGGATTAAGTATCACTCCGCGGAGATCACGTTCTTTTTAGCATCGAACCCACGAATGCGAGTGATGCGACCTTGCAAGGTTTGTTGGTCATCTTCTCTTTCAGAGAACCGGGGATACATCCAAAACCTATAGTTCCCTTTCAATTTGAAGACAACCAACAACTAATACTTTTGGGAAAGTATATCAAAGCCACCGCGAGGGAGCGTGAGCAGAGACAGCAGACGTCTCGCTATCACCAAACTAATGTTTGTGGTGTGAGCGTGCAACCTCAAGGACCCTTCTGCCTAATGAAGGCATAGAGGGATCTACCACATTAAGTCGGTAGTACCTGTTGAATGTATGTGGAGTAGCCCAGCTAGCCGTGGTACGAATATTGGTCAATGAGGCTCCTCTAAAGAGGGCATATGACGTAGCCACTCCTCTGGTAGAGTGCGAGGCCACCCTCCCTGGTGGGGGTAGGCCGGCATTGGTATATGCAGTCGGAACAATGTGTCCACAATCCAGTGGGACAGTCACTGCTTCTAGAGGGCTTGAACCAGGGTCCTTTCACCATGACAGACGAAGAGCTGATTAGACTGACTCAGCGCTCTCGTCCTATCCACATAACATCTCAATGCCAGAACCGGGCAGAGGGAGTTTAGTCTCCAATCCTCCAAAGAAAAAGGAGGGGGATGGAAAGCCTCTAGTTCCACTGATTGATTCAAGTGGAAAGCCGTAATCACCTCAGGGAAGAAAGCGGGGTTTGTGCGTAACAACACCCTGTTTCCATCATCCCAAACACGCATACAGTAACTGTGCACTGACAGGCCTGTAGCTCACTAACCCGCTTTGCGGAGGTGATGGCTAATAAAAAGTCTATCTTCATAGAGCGATATTTCATTTCTATGGAAAATATAGGCTCAAACGGAGCCTTAGTGAGAGCCTCTAATACCACATCAAGACCCCGGGGAGGACATCCTTTATAGGAGGACATAACCTCTGAGCATCCTTTAGAAAACAGGTCGCTAGTATATGAGTGCCCAGGGACACTGAGTTAACTGGAACATGGCATGCAGATATGGCTGCGATGTACACTTTCAGCATAAAGGGGGATTTACCCTCCTCTAGAAAGTTGCAGAAACTGTAAAATGGTTGTATAGGGAGATAAATGGGGTCATGCCCTCTGGCCAAAGATCCATTTTGGAAATACCTCCACTTATAGGCAGAGGGCTCAGCTGAGCTGGCTGGGGAAGCCACACCTGTAAATGCTGCAAGCCTCCTGCGCAGGGTCCGAGGCTGGGATGCTGCACAGATTGAGCAGGACGTCTCGTCTCCTAAGGCAGAGGAGGGTGCTGCATACCCAGGCACCTGACACAAAGGAGGTGTTTGTCCTATGGGGGAAGCATCCCTCCGCAGGACGTGCAAGGGTGGAACTTCGACATCTCGACATGCCGGGGCAAAGCACTGATGCACGGAGCGTCTGAACACTAAGGGTGCCTAAGCACCGATGCACTAAGACCCTGAGGTACCGAGGGCACAGAAGTACGGAGCGTCCAAGCACCGAGGCTGTAGAGCACCAAGGGTACCATGTAGAGAGGAATTGAATGCCAAAGCACCGAGGCTCTGGGGCACCGATGCACCGAGGTTACTGGACTGCGTGCAGTCACACAAGCGGGACAGCGCATAACTTGCAGCGGTGTGGAGCACAGCCTACAGACAGTATACACAGAAAAAGAAGAGAGGAAGAGAGAGATTTTTTTTATTAAGACCCAACGCACTGAGGTGGGTGGGTCAATGTATGCGTGAAGTCTGCTCTACAATAGGCTGGAATCAGACCCAGTGGTGGAAGCACACATTGTTTTTTTCTTTTTTAACTTCAAGGCAGTGAAAAACAAAAACACGCACTCACACACAGCTGTAGGGTAGGTGTAACTGGGCGAGCAGCCCTGTACAGGGTTTGTTTATTTTAGAACGGGTTTCCCCCTCCGCCCCCGTGTTATTTTGTATTGTTGTTGTTGTTTTTGTTGTTGTTGTTATGATTATGATTTAGTTGTATTTATATGACGGCGAAGCGCCGGTTGTTTTGTTGTATTTATTTAAAAATGTATTTATGGCGCAGCCATGTTTTTGTTTTAAAAAACCTCATGGAAATGTGTGACTGTCAGCTGGTGATTATTGAATTAGCTGGCAGTTACGCATAGTAATGCTACCTGTGCAGACTGTGGCCGAGGGGTAATGAGAGAATTGATAGCCAGTTAACCCCTCGGCCAGGATATAAAAGACCTGCTGTTTTAGCTGCAGTGTGGGTGTTTTAGGAGCGGAGAGAGTGAGAGGAACGAGAGAGAGTGAAAACGAAACTTAAAAATAATTCCAGGATCAGTGAAGGCTACTGCCCAGCCTGACCTGGATCATTTATTGTTTATTTTGTGTGCGTGACTTGTTTTTGTTTACATATTTATTTTTGCTCTGTGAGCAGTGTTTTCTGTTTAAATATTTATTTTATTTTTGTTATTTAAAAATAAAAAGGCGGCCAGCCGATTCTTTCTTTTGAACTGCAGTGCCTTGTGTCAGTGTTTTCCCATTCCTGCTTCTGCCTGACGTCAGACGACTCAGCCACCCTGAAACAGTAGGTTTTTTTTTTTCTTTTTAGGCCGCACACACCGAGTGGGCGGGCCAAGTCCCGGTGGAGGAATACGGTCCCGGTGGAGGAATACGTGTCTATATTATTATTATTATTATTATTATTATAAAAAGGAAAAAACACAGACAGCAAATGCTGTAGGGTTAGAAAAAGCAGACTAGGCTGTTGAAAGAAAGATTTTATTTTTTTTTAAACGGAGCGCAGTTGGGCAGCATTTCTAGATCAGTCCTCAGAAGCTGAGTTTCGATTCGGGAAGTGCTGCTGACTTCCAGCAATAAATTGCAGGGGAACTAACAGAAAACTGAAAGTGAGAGCTCTTTCACAAAGACTCAAACTGGAGAGGTTAGTTTATACCTACCTTATCTACTTGATTGTGAGACGCGCAAGAGAACATGATCTCCGTGGAGTGACTATTTATTCCCTCGGTAGGCGGGACCGAGGACGTCACTCCCCGGAGGGGCCTATCGGCAGCTCTGACATAAAATGCTCAGTAAACACCTGACCTGTGGCAGGCATATCCCAAAAGTAATGCTGGTGGTTGTCTTCAAATTGAAAGTGAACGTGTTTTTATCAATGTGTTGTTTTTCTTCTATTTAAACTAATAGCTGTGATAAAGTAAAATTTATAAAATACCTTATAGAGCTATCTCATATGCAACAGATAATATTAATATTAAATATGAATACTCCATTGTCTCTATTTTGTTCTTAAACTTTGCAGGATAAAATATACTTATTCTCTAATACATTTAACACAAAAATAAAAAATAAGGGGTCACGGAATTAAAATCAGATTGATCCTACCTCTAAGGCAGCTTATTTAGATATTTTTTAAAGAAGAAAGATAAAATGAAACAAGGACGTGATTCTTTTTTTTGTAATTGTTTTAAACTATTTGAATCTATACAGTACTCAACTATTAATGTAAATATGTTTTTTAAAGAAATTCAATTGGCACCTGGAGACCTGAAACTATTGTATTTCATTATAGCTAAAAACAACATAAAATGTATACTTAAAGAAATAAAATAAAAAAATGAAACTTTTAAAATATGTCTACAAGAAGAATTACACAAATGTGAAAAAAAAAATATTCATAAATTATTTTGTATTATTCACTAACATATGTTTCTTAGAGGATACCTGTGGTGAACTGAAGTGAATATAGACTTATTTAAACAGAAAATATGTTTCCAAATACTTGTCATATTTTACATCCCCTCCTATTGTTGTAATGCTAATGGCCTATTTTCATGCACAAAGTGTTCAAACCAACACAAGCTTCAGTGAATTGCATTGTAAACATGGCAGGGTGATGTGACATGACAGTGTTGATCTCTGCAATTGTCGCCTATAGCTACACATGAAGCAAAGCCTTTTGCATGCAGATATACATATATCATGGATGAAGAGAATAATTCCAACACAATACAATGGTACCTGTATGAGCCGTTATTGTTAGACTACAGTAGTCTAACCTCTTCGGGCAGCGAGAGTGATGATTCAGACGAACATAACTGCCAGTTCGTTTTAGCAACAGTCAGTGGATAAACCCACCCGCAATTCTCTGTGATTGATTGCAAATCTGAACGTTGACTCTTCAGTAATTCTCCAGATTTGCATGTCGCTGTACAGCCGCTTTTTAATGCTACTGGTCATTCAACCTTCCCTTTAGTCACATCAAGTGTCATTGTACTGTAATAAGTTAGATATAACACAGCAGCCTGCATGAAAATACAATATTCTGTTACCAACACAGTGATGCTCTGAGGGGGAAGAAACAGGACGAAATGAGCCTCCTAAGAAAGGTTCTGTGGACACTAGGAGCAGTGTTCCAAAAGTGTGACTGTCCCGTCCAAAACAGGATGTCTGGTCACCTTATATATAAGCACATAGTATAGGGAGGTGTGGCAGTGGTTTGCAGTGTGCAGATGTAGAGGTGTTGCAGTGCTCAGGAATGATTTGACTGGTAAACAGCTCTTTTTCTGCTGGTAAGTAATAATAACTGGCTCTACACACTAATGTGTATCGCTCAGTTAAACCATGGGTCTCAGTAATAATGCAGTAATAATAACACACAACACAGACATCCAAACAGTGAGTGCTCTTTGTGCAGGTGGTGCTATACAACAATTGTAAAACAGTGGTGCAGTGTAGTCCGGGTTCGGTGTTGGCCTTTAGTGACAGCTCCCAGCTAGTGTTAGCTGTCTAACAATACAATACAATCTTATATAGTGCTCTTCATGCAAAGCATCCCAGGGCGCTTTACAACAAGACCCAAAAACAAATGGCTAACAGCCCAGCCTAACAGTAAGCACATGAAAACAGATACGTCTTTAAACCTGACTTAAAAGATTATATTGTAGCTGCACCTCTTGGAACAGAGTTCCAGAGACGAGGCGTGCAACAACTAAAAGCTCTTCCTCCTCCTTTTTTTAGGTGACTGCGAGGGATAACCAAAAGATCAGCACTTGCTGACCGTAGAGTGCGACCGGGAGTATAAGGTACAATCAGATCCTGCAGATACAAAGGCCCAAATTCATGAAGGGCTTTTTAAGTAAGAAGCAGGATCTTAAAATCAATCCTGAATTTAACAGGAAGCCAGTGCAGTGACTTGAGAACAGGAGTGATGTTCTGTGAGCGATGCGTGCTAGTAAACATTCTAGCTGCCGCATTCTGAACAGGTTGGAGCCGCTGTAATGCAGAGTCCGGTAGGCCAGAAAACAGAGCATTACAGTAATCCAATCTAGACATCACAAAAGCATGCACCAACATTTCAGCATCTTTGTCAGAAAAGATTGGTCTCAATTTAGCTATATTACGCTGCTGAAAGTAAAACGTCTTAACTACTGAACTAATGTGGGCATCCAGACACAATTCAGAATCCATAATAACTCCTACATTTTTCAGACTCTTGGAGGGATTCAAAAAATGACCATCAAAAGGAATATTAATACAAGGCGATTGGTGATTTAGCCAAACTGTGCCTGGAGCCAACCAACAGCACCTCTGTCTTTTGTGGATTAATTTTCAGATAATTAGCAGTCATCCATGCTTGGATCTCACTCAAACACTGAGACAGAACAGCAGCTGCCATTTCTGATTTAGTGGGAAATGAACAGTATATTTGTGTGTCATCAGTGTAGCAGTGAAATCCAAGGTTTTATTTAGCAACGATGGATGCAAGGGGGAGCATATATATGCTAAACAGCAAAGGGACAAGCACAGAGCCTTGTGGAGCTCCGTACTTCACGTCACCGGTTTTAGAAAATAAATGACCCAAAGAAACAAATTGGTGCCGGTGTGATAAATATGAGCAAAACCACTCCAAGGCAATGCCTCCAATTCCAAGAAGATTATGCATTATCTCCAACAAGATTCTGTGGTGTACAGTATCAAAAGCTGCCGAAAGGTCCAGTAAAACTAAAACAGATTATTGACCAGAATCAGCAGACCGAAGGAGATCATTACAGACCCTTACTAACGCAGTCTCTGTGCTATGTCCTGAACGGAAACCAGACTGAAACTTCTCCAACATCTCATTTCTATAGAAATAATCATGAAGTTGGATTGCCATTATTTTTTCTACCAGTTTTACAAGAAATGGGATGTTTGAGATAGGCCTGTAATTCTCAAGTTCTTCAGGAGAAAGGTTATGTTTCTTCAGTAGTGGTTTAACTACAGCCCGTTTTAAAGCAGAAGGAACTCTTCCAGATGTCAATGAGGAATTTACAATGCGAGTTAAGGTTGGAACCAGAACAGGAAGGCACTCCCTAATAAGCCAAGTAGGCCAGGGATCTAAACTACAGGTTGTGGAATTCATTTTCAACACCTCAGCCTTAGGCTCCACCTCAGTCACTGATGTAAATTCCATAAAACTAACAGCTACACTGCTAATTATGCAGGACTCTAAAGGAGCACAAGCAGTTGTAATAGAGGACATCGGAACCTTAATTGCTTCAATTTTGTCAGTGAAAAATTGAAGGAATTTTTCACATTTATCAGTTTGATCATCCTGCACTGAGCCTGTTGCTTTAGGATTAAGAAGTTTGTTAATTGTATTATTTTATTATTTGGTTATTTAGCAGACACCTTTATCCACGGCGACTTACAGAGACTAGGGTGTGTGAACTATGCATCAGCTGCAGAGTCAATTACAACTACATGTCACCCAAAAGGCAGAGCACAAGGAGGTTAAGTGACTTGCTCAGGGTCACACAATGAGTCAGTGGATGAGGTGTTATTTGAACCGGGGACCTCCTGATTACAAGCCCTTTTCTTTAACCACTGGACCACACAGCCTCCTAAACAGAACAGCTGGACGATTTTTACCAGATGAAATAATACCTGAAAAATAAGATGCTTTAGCATTAGTCAGTGCTGTCTGGTATTGTTTGATATGTGATTTCCAAATATCAACAAAGTCAATGCAGAGCCCAGATGTTTTCCACTTCTGCTCCAAACAACATCCCTTAATTTTAAGATCTTTAAGATCTTTACTATACCAAGGAGAGATGTGTTTGGAGAGAATGGTACGGGTGCGAAGTGGTGCTACTGCCTGAATTATATTGGAAAGGGTGGAATTGTATAAATCAACTATCTTGTCAATTGATGATGACAAAACACCATTCAGTGCAGAGTCAGTAACCATACTAGATAACTTAACTGGATCTAAAAGACGTCTAAAACAATGACAAGCAACGACAGTTAGGACAACAAAACAAAAAAAAACCACGAAACACTCACAGTTATTTTATTTCTGTACTCCTTTTACAGGTCCGTCCATAACCATAACAAAAGGAACAGATTACTTGGCCACATCCGCCTATATACCCTCAGTCATGCCCCCTTTGGTAGTGAGTGCAATCATGTATCATCCAATCCATGACTGACACATCGCTTACTTGTGGTTCCGCCCCCTTCCTGGAATGGCCGACTTCCAACTGATCCTGGAATGAACTGTCAAACCATCCAGTCCGGGGCACACTGTTCCTGTTATACAGTGTCCTCACAGGTCGGGAGGGAGATTGTTGACTAGGATTCATTCGCTCTATGTCACAGGAGGCTAGTGCTCCAGTATGTACAAACAGACAGACTTAATGTGCAGGGGGCTGTTTTAGAGTATTAGAGCAAAAATAATGAAAATATTAGACGTGCTTTAGATTATTATTATTATTATTATTATTATTATTATTATTATTATTATTATTATTGTTATTACTGGTATTAAGTAGAGCAATTCGCTTTTTTATCCTTCAAATCCGTAAAACACTATGTAGGCCTAGTTTTAAAATAATGCCTCACCATTTTATCCTTTTCATGGAAAGTTTATGCCTGTCTTTGTGACTGGAGTGTGCTAATATTCAGATGACAAATGTGAGATACTAAAGTAGTCATTTTCTTGGAAAAGGACGAGCATCCAAGCATAAGACTGCCTTTATTTCTGCGTCTATATGGCATGACAGTAAGGACCCCAAGGGGTCTTTCACAGTGCCATTTAATGTCGCAACCATACTGTTTACAAAATAAATTAATCATACTGTTTATAAATGAGCTGTACTGTTTATACTATTTACCATCTTAAAAATAAATGAACCATCTTAAAAATAAATGAACCATACTGTTTATAAATGAGCCATATTTTTCATAAATGAACCATCTTAAAAATAAATTAATCATACTGTTTATAAATTAACCATACTGTTCGTAAATTAACCAATTAATTATTTCCTGAACGGCACTTCATATAAGTCTTATTATGTGTGTGCGTTTTGTTTTTTTAAATAAATAGTACAGGAAAAAATCAGATCAACTAATTACAGAAATGTCTTTAAATAGACGAAGAGACAACAAATTACAATCAAATCATTTGTTTATTACAGATAGGGAGAGAAATGAAATCCTGAAAAGTATTCAGGGGGTAGGGAGAGGGGAGGGGGAAAAAATCAATGTATCAAAGCTCAAACCTAACCAATACACAAGCACAAATCTAGTCATTGGTCCTGTCCAGTGAAACTTTTATAAGCAGTGTGTGTTCAGTTGTTGTGGTTTTTTCATGAAGTTCTTACCTGGTATAGGACAGTTTTGATGCTATTTTATTTTTGCATTATTGCACTTTGCAAGGCAGTGAAACTTCATTAATACATTTAGGCTTCTGAAGTAATTTGGGAAAGGTATTTGTAAATCTGCAAGCACAAATGACTGTTTGACTGTATATGCAGTAAGGTATTGGTATTTCGTAATAAAGCAGTCGGCTGCCAGATCATAAGCTAATCATTTTTTATAATGCAACTACGTCTTCATACATGTCTTTCATACATGCAATTTGTTTTATAAGGTGGTGTTATATTATATTTTATACCATATTACTAGTCTTCAAAGCAACATGTAATAGTATTGTAATTAAGTATAGACTAACATTTTCTATTGAATTTAAAGAAACATTAAACATTCCACAATTAAAGCAATAAAATGTACTGTATCCCCAATAAGAAAGCAACCTGATTCACTTCAGCCAGGGTATAACTAAGATTATGGAAACTGAATTGTAATTGTTTTTACTTGACTTACAAAGCAGGTCAGATGTCACACACCCTAGGAAATTCGTTTTATTCCACAGCACTATAGGCTGAAGAGTGGCCATCAGCAAGTCCATCTGAAATCCTTGTTATCAGGATATCTCTTGAATGATTTATGCTAGCTTAAAGTAATTGGCACCAGAAATGTATCTTATCAAGACCTCAAACAAGATTACATGTGAGTGACCTTGACTTATTTTTAAGGTTACAAGGATTTGTTTTAGGATATACATTTTTAGCAGGAACTCTCCAGGGGTCAGGTGGAGTTCATGTAATTGGTACCAAGAATGTTCCAATAATGAGTGAACTTCACCTATTTTTTAAGGTCATTTCTGAAAAAAAATGTAACCTGTGATTATATTCCAGCTAGCTTCAATACAAGATGGTCATCAGACATCCTTAAGCCGAGGAGCAGTTAAAGCTTGTGTGTAATAAAAAGAGTTATCTAAGGCAGGGGACTGTGGGAACAACGGCATCCTAACGGGTTCACAAAACGGGTAACAACGTGTTCACAAAACAAAGTACTGCAGGGTCCCCTGACTCTGACAGGTTGAACAATGCTGTGAAAGCTTGAGTAACATACTCGGCCAAAGTGGAAGGGGCACTCACCAACCTGTCTGGCCAGTGTGGAGAATTATGGCCAACCCCACCCCCCCATGATGAAAGTACAGACAAAAACATGGTCCTCATTACCCGGAGGCTGGATTGCCACTGACCAAGGCAGTGGCCGGTTAGGTATGAAGGCAGAAGGTGCTAAGAATCACCAGGTTATGATTTTAGGCTGCCATAGAACACTGACCCTGGCCACATACAACAGCAGATCTCTTTCAGGTGAAGCAAGACTTCAAGAGTTGGAAGAAGTGGGACATCGCAGGACTAAGCAAAGTATGGAGAAAAGATGAAGGACTACTAGAACTCAAGAGTGGACATCTTCTCTTCTACCGAGGCACTACAGATGGACGAACAGGAGGCGTTGGATTCATTGTCCGGAAGAGAATCAAGAATAACGTAGTAGAGACTGACAGCGCGTCAGAGAGGTTCACTAGACTGATAGTGAAAGTTTCAAGGAAGTATGAACTTCAGGTCATCCAAGTATATGCACCAACAACAAGCTATTTGGATGAAGAAGTCGAAGATTTTTATAAAGAAGTACAATTACTATACTAAAATGAGCCACTCATCGGTGACTTCAATGCCAAAATAGGAGCCCAGCAAGAAGATGGAAATTCGGTCAGGAAATCTGGACATGGCGACAAGAATGAGAGGGGTGACAGACTAGTCGAATTTGCAGAGAACGAGAACTTACAACAATTAATAATAATAATTTCTTACATTTTATATAGAGCTTTTCATCCCAAAGGATCTCAAAGTGCTTTGCATGAAGGAAGGGGCTCACTTCATCCACACTGAAGAGCAGCACCCACTTGGGTGATGCACGGCAGCCATTTTTGCACCAGCAGCTCACTGCACAGCAGATATGTTGGAGAAGTGAGGAATTTTTAGCCAATTAAATTTACAGAGGGAAATTACTGTAGTCAAATACTGTAGTCAGGACCTTGGTTTAATGTCTTATCCGAAAGATGGCAGCCCCTGCAGCACAATGTCCCCTGTCATCATGCTGGGGCATTAGTTTATGATTTCTGGTCCAGAGGGAAGAGTGCCCCCTACTGGTCTACCAACACCAACCCAGTTTTTCCTTGGAAGCCTCCCATCCAAGTACTATATATATACATTCTAAACACACTCTTAAATTCAGGGAGACGTTTAGGAGGACAAAAAGATGTTTCGGACTTCTGTAAATGGATCGTTCATGCACTGGGCTTCCAACGTATCTAGATGACTTTTGTAGTATCAGTACTCCTTCGGTTTATTAAATGCTTTAAAATGGATTGAGCAGTTACAGACTGCGTCGAATCCCAACTGACAGGTAACCTGGGAGGTCCAGTGCCTTAACAGGTATAATAGCATTAATACTTTAATATGTTTATGGTTATAACAGGTTTTGCCCGTAAGCTATGCATGCATAAAGCTAAAAACGCCCACCGCTAAATTCTAGAGCATCCAATGTATCACTCTCTTAGACTAAAACATAAATCATATACCTTTATAGCATTGCATCAATATGAAAGAGACATACATTCAAAATAGTTCTTACCTCCCAAAATATATATGGAAGTGTAGAATATAGTGTAAGAACAGGAACTGTCTTCAAAGGCAAAGACTTCTGAATACGCAATCAGCTTGATCAGAAATCTTCAGAGCATGGATCACATCAGCTTGTAGTTAGCAAGTTGAGTGACATTTGACTGGGATTTTATCTCTGTTTTTATAGAGTTTTTGCTTCGCTTTTTACATCAGATAGTCATAATTAAATCTTAAATATGAATATGCCTTGAGAGCTCATGTCCTTCAAGTGAATAACATTTTTAAATACACCCAGTAACTCTTTCTAATAGACCATCATCCCTTAATCCATCTCCCCTACATTTCCAAAATATGTAAAGTGAACTTTTGAACTGATGTTATTCTCTTTTGGTACCAGGGAGTTCCTGAATACAACATACAAGTGAATACAATTATATATATATATATATATATATATATATATATATATATATATATATATATATATATATATATATATATATATCAAATACATATAGAGAGATGTGTTTTAATATATAACACCTACTCTGTTTAGTTATTCCAACCTGGGGTTTAAAATATACTTTGCTTTCACATTAAAAAACGTCCTCTGTAGTAAGTTGGCTTTATTTCATGTGTAGATGTGATTTAACAATTAACAAAGTCATATTGGATAAAGGCTCGTAGAAGGTTCACAGCAAACTTCTAAGTCTAATTATAGATCAAATTATTTTCACTTAAATCCAGGCTATCAAAAACCATAGTCAAAATGTAACAAGCTTATATTAGCCATTCAATGCTTTAACTAAACTTGACCTCCCTCTTTGTTTTTACAAAAATTCTGTTCAGGCAAGTTTCAGATCACCTGCTTTTCTGCCAAGGTTATTCGTCATTAATAGAAGACTCTTCTGTAAGCATTTTCCCAGACGTATGGCATTCTTACTAGATCTAAACATGGTCCTATGCTATTTCTCCCCCTCACTTGTTTTACCAGGTCTTCATTAATTTCTATAATTTAATGAAGCCATAGACAGTTCACCATATACTCCATTTCATGTACCAGAAGGTTCTTATGTTCTTATGAAGGTATTTCTTAAAAAGATCAACGTTCATAGAAACCGTTGATGTAAAACTGCTGACAGTAGATCTAGCTTCAATTGCCAAGAGTTATTTTCTCCAATTACCCATGTGCCTGGTACCATTTCATTTCAAGCAAGCAAAGGCAAGGCTACCAAAAATGAATTACCTTCTCTTTGACAGATCCCACTATATACCTGACACAGACTGGTATCGCAATGTTAAGGAGACTCCATGTCTAGTTCAAAGAGATCCTTTCTCCTGATAAAGGGAGCTTGCGACCTGCAGCATGCTAACATGATGTTTTTATTAATGAACCCTCTACACAGTCTCCATACAATCCCTCTTGTAATATTTTTCATTGATTACAAAGAATATTTAAACAACAATAATACAGAATCATACTATATTACTGTAAACTAATCAAAAGAGTATATCATAATACATCTGTAAGTAGTGTATTTCAACAATTCATTCAGATTCTCCCATTTATATCAAGCAAGTCGGCCCTTTTCCAGCAGGATTCGACTTCCCTTTCTGGTTCACCTCTGAGTGGTTCTGCGAAAGCCATGACAGGACGAGCTAGCCATCTCTTCACATCACACGTATGGGGGACAATAGCCTTTACTTGTGTGGCCATGCCCACATAACGAAGTGGCACACTAAGCGTGTCACTGTCTGTACTTAATTGTTCATGAGGAAGCCTGGCCAGGAGTTCTGTTCATTGTTCTAATAATTTTAAAATTGATCAATTAGTGGCCACTCCCTTTTCATTGCCTATATAATTATTGGGCAATGGGGGTTTTAAGACAAGAGAAGTGAGGACAAGGGTAATTTGGCTCACCAGTGATGGAGCTCTTTTTTTGGTCATGCTCGCTTTCCGTACGTGTCCACTGTTTCAAGTGATCCCAGCTTCTAGCTACATGTGGCTTCACCGCAATGTTTGTTTTGTGGAAGTTATTCAAAGTTTATTGGCTAGTTTGCTTTAGGTGCAATTGTGTTTATTTCTTTGGAAGTCATTTAGTAGACAATGTTTTTTTTATGAATCAATTTCTGCTGGACTACCATAAACGCCACAATGAAGCAACTGGTCCAGATATTACGATTTTCTTTTTTAATGAATCATGCAGCAGCGGGAATTTAAATTCAATCAACACGACTCTTCAATCATCAGGTGAGATCCAACTGGTTTATATTTTTTTATTCGTAGGTACTGGCCGAAGTAACGCTGACAGTTTGGGGTTTTTCTTTTGCTCTGCTTGGAATGTTTAATGTGGGTAATATCTTGTTCAGATTTTTCATTACATTCGGGGCATTACTTTTTGTTTGTTTTCTTTTGACTATTCGTTATGGATATATTTGAGTGTTTTTTTTCAACTTTTGGATATACAGAACATTTGTTTGGATCTCCTTGGTGCTACTAACTGCATTACTAAATTACATATGAATTCATTTAAATTTATGTAATGTATTTTTTGCTTGTGATTATTGTTTTCGCTTGTATATTAGTTGCTGACTGACAGTCGTGTGAAATGTCAATTTGCTATAATTGAATTGTTACTAGTCAGCATTTATGAGCAAATATAAAGAAACTGATAACTTAATTACTCGTGGGTCTATTTGTCATTCAATGAGAGTATCAAGTTCTTACTTAATTACTTATGTACCACTGTTGTGCGCATATGGAAACAAAAACTTTGCAGATTAGAATCAGTGTAAATTGGCATTTTACGCTGTCAGACAGTTTTTCTGTTTAAAATATTTCTGTAATAGTAAATATTGGACAGTAATTTGGGTGTTTATCTGGAACCTTACTAAATTGGCTAATGCTAAAAGCTGCTCTGTTACACTTGATATCTGCAAGATATCTGGACATGTCTAGCAGGGATACCTTCTTTACATTCCAGCTTACCCAAATGTGCCCATCTTACTGTATGATCAATTTCACACCCCACACATTCAACCCGTCTTACGTGATCTGGATCGATGTTCAGATGTGAAAATGACACTCCTTCAGGGCCATCACATTGAAATAGCATTCGACAATGTTTAACCATGTGACTACAGGCAGGGCAGGGTTTTGGCCCTATTACTGACAACTCATCCTTACATTTGTCACATCCACAATTTACCAAGGGCATACCTCTAGTCATTCTTTCACCAGCAACAATAGTTCTGGATTGATAGCTACTCCCTTGGTGCATTTCATGTTGCTCACAAAGGGTAACTAAGAAAGGACCTGTGAGAGAACCAGTGATAGAAAGTATCATGAGTGTTTGTTTGTTTTGTCTATAATTGTTCTTGTTTGTTTGTTATTATTAGACGGCTAACACGTTCCGGAGCTGTTGCCAAGGACCAGCACAAAACCTGGAACAGCACTGCACTATTGTCACTTATAAACCTGTATCACCCACCACAAGCACTACTGCACGCACCCAGGACTGGTGACCGTGTTAGTATATTGTGGGACGGATATTTGAGTTTATTATTTGGGACTGCAACCCCGTTATTATTTACTCTGTGTACTGCACATTGTTGTGTATTGTCACCAGACCTGGATTATAAAATAAACCATTTCCAACTGGATTACAAACCTCTCTGTCTGTTAATTACATGCTGCATCACTCCTGCACCTGTACACAATACACCACTTTGCCACATACTGTTAAAAGTTAAGTGTACAATAAAGGTAAATGTTTTTAAATCAGATTTTGTCAGTCATTCACTTGCACATCAGAACGCTTCTATCTAAATGCATAAGATAATTTAAAACACTAAAACTAAGTGAATTGTACAAATTAAATTGAATGTATAGTAAATTATTTCAAACCAGTTACAGAAATGGAAAAAAATACTGCCATTTGCAATGCTAAAAATTTAACTAATTTAAATATCGTATCGTAGATATTGAAATTTCAATAATCGTAGAATAAAATATTTTGATATCGTGACAACCCTAGTTACAGGTTTATTTATTTTTTTAATTTGTCATTTTTGTTAAGTGCTAATAATGGTCTGCAGTGTCAAATGCAGCTGAACAGGTGGGCCTCAGGTAAAAAAGTTTGAGAACCACTGATCTAAGGGACTTATCTGTAACAGTACATCATGAACATTTATGCAATATCCGCTATTTATGTATGAATTACAGCTTGCCAAATGAGTGATGCCCCAAAATAGTCAGAATTGTCCAGTTGCAGCAGAGTTTTTTTTTTTCTATCACCCACCTCCTATCTTGGCACATCCATTGGCACTCAAGCAAGTTCAAGTGGTACTGGTATTAACAAGTTCATAAGTATGCTGACAGTGTTTTCATCAAAAGGTGGAAGAACTGATTTTTGAACATAGCTTCAAGTTGTTTGTAATTACTTCCTCCATTGGATTTGTGAAAATAATAGGTATTTAAATTTAAGGCAGATTTATCAACTATTTACTTGTGCCTACCAGACCTGGGACAAAGAGTTACAGCAACTCATTTGCTTAATCAGCTGACTCCTGCTGACTCCCCCCCTATCGCCTCCTGCATTAGTGCAGGAAATACCGGTAGCCTGTAGACAGTACTGTATAATGTGTGGTGAAGTCATTCAAAACACATACGTAAGTTTAAGAATAAAAAGATCTCTGATTCCTGACTTTGGATAAATGGGTTCTAAGTGTAATGTTCTGTTTTTCCACTAGATGACATTACTCCTGTTAATCTGGGTGTGTGCGAAAAGTACTTATTTACCTAATGAGACAACGATCAATTATTAATCAGGTGTTAAGTAAATGTGGGATGGTTTAATTGTTAAGTCGATTGACACCTGTGTAGAAAGGGCTGGTGTGTGAGCCTCATGGAGGGTATAGAGGAGTATGTGAGTGGAAGCGTGTCTGACTTTGCTGAAGCCAGCAAAGAGTTGAAAACTACGAACGAGTAAGACCTGTGTTCTAACCCATACACTGTGTAGTACCATCTGTTTTCTTTTTCTTGTCAGGTAAACGGGGTGGGGGGTGGGGGGGGGGTAGGCTACTTCCCACTGTTGAATTAACTGTCATAGAACATTGAGAAATTTCAAAGTATAGCACATTCTAAGCATGAGACAATTAGTAACAATGTGACTTTTTGACACAAATCAGCTACTTTGACCACTTTCCCAACAAGTTAGACAAAAAGTTAGAGTGTACAAAATCTTCCTCTACTTCTCTGCTATTCAAATCTGAAATCAGTTCAGAAATATCTTCTACCAATCAAACGGTACATGTCTGATGAAATGTGTGATCTAACTGCTCCACATTCCAAAGTAATAAGGTTGATATAGTAGTTTATCAAAGTAATCAGACCAATTATTTTACTAAATTTAACTTTGACTGTATGTAACTGCTTTGCTTTAAAAAGTAAAACTTTTTAAACTTCTTTCTCGACCACAAAAATACATTTAAAGAGCTAAAGCAAGCCCCACAACTTTACTTGTAAAGTTACCATCTAGTTATTATTATAATTTATTTCTTAGCAGACACCCTTATCCAGGGAGACTTACAGTTGTTACAAAATATCACAATACAAAGTATCACATTGCAAAATATCACATTACACAATATCACATTACAGATAAGAGAAGTTATAAAGTATAATAAAATCAGTAGATAGTAAGTACAAATAAGAGCAAAATAAAGAATACAGTAAATACTTAAAGTAAATAATGGCGTGTGTGTCATTTTAATAACGGATGTGCTGTGATTGAACTGTACCATGGCAAACACATTGTGTCCAATTCAATTGCAATGCAGGTCTCATCCTGGAGCTTTGGCATACATACCTGGCTATAATTGCACAATTACCAGTATAACTGCATGTTCTGTTGCTGCATTATAAATAATTGGCAGAAACAACCTTGAGCATAGTTGCTGCAGTGAGTGTATTCTGAATCTGCAGCACATTTAAATGTAATTATCAATTCTAAGATTGTACAATTACTGGGGTTGTAATAAAAACCTTTCATTTAGGCAGTCTGTAAGTGAATGTATATAATGTTTAACTCTTTTCTGCTTCATCATTGTATCCATGCCACATACAATATGAGAAAGTTCTGCTTTTTATTGTTGTAGGATAATTAATTCATTAAATGAAGGACGGTCCAGTGTTTTTCAGGTACAAATGGGTGTTATTTCCATTTGTAGTTCTGACCACATATCACACAAACAAGGTTAGAACTTCAAAGCAGTCAATCAGAATTCATAGTAAAACATAATTAACTAAGTCAAGTAGACCACAGTTTTGGCTAGTGCCTTCTTTAATGTACAGTTCTACTTCACCTAGTTTCTTAAACAGTAAGTAGCAGGGTTCTGAAAAATACAGTTTTACACGTCCCCATGTGTTGCTACAGCTGTTTAAATAATATACCTGTAATTTTTCTTTTCATTGTTAACATCCTGACAACTTTTTATACTTACAACTTTAAAGCCTGTTTCAAAGCTCTTTTCAAAATGGCCACTCTAGTGCACTGATAGTGTAAGGATTATTGCCCACATTGTCAAACAGGTAATACAGCAATAACGATCCACGATGTGGTATGGAACAGAAAAGCCAGAGCACTTGTTATGTATTTTTTTTGTTATGCTTTTGTTTTTTGCTTTTCCTGCAGTGATTTAGAGCAGTGGTGCGCAAACTTTTTATATGCTTTTATATAACTTTCACAGCTCTCTGCTTTCCTGTCAACACATTCTATGCTCAACCCCCTCCAATCTGGTTTTCGCCCGGCACACTCCACTGAAACTGCTCTTCTCTCTACTCTCTGCCTGTGCCGCCTCCCTCTCCTCTGTCCTAATTCTCCTCGACCTCTCTGCAGCCTTTGACACGGTCGACCACTCTATTCTCCTGTCCTCCCACACTGACCTGGGACTCTCCGGCACTGCTCTTGCCTGGTTCTCCAACCTCGCTGACCGCACGTACCGGGTGTCCTGGCATGGCTCACCCTCTTCTTGCTCTCTTTCAACAGGTGTCCCCCAAGGCTCAGTCCTGGGACCCCTCCTGTTTTCTCACTACACCCGCTACCTGGGTCCCCTCATCTCCTCCCGTGGTTTCTCGTATCATCTCTATGCTGATGATGCCCAGATCTTCCTCTCCTTTCCCCCCTCTGACCCCGACGTTTCCTCCCGTATCTCGACCTGCCTCTCAGCCATCTCCTGGTTGCACTTGAAAGGAAGTCTTATCAAATAAGACATATATTCCTCTCATGCCAAATAGTGTTGAAACTGATTAAAGCAAAAACAAACAGAAAAAAAACATGGAAATTGTACTGCTCAAAAAGAATCAAGGTAGCCAACTTTTTATGGCAGAATATTTCAAAATCTGTTTAGAAGTTGAAAGCTGCTGCTCAATGTCCTAAATAGGATTATAGTGCTCGCATATACCCTCTAGCACATTTGTTAATTAAAACAACCGGTTATAAACTCCTAGCAATAGATACCATTAATACTCCTTTTTTTGTGCTCTACCTTACCGTGAGGTCAACAGAATAAGTAATACGTTAATGTGCTTTACAATAAAGAGATTAAAGTATGTTAATAGTGTTGATAATAATTTCTTAACAGATTTTGTAATATTATGTTTCCTTAATTATTTTGAGCAGTGTATGTACTTGAAAGTACATAATTTACAATTTCTCAGAGGGCATGTATAATCTTGGTAAAAATAGAATGGAGTATCTTGTACATTGTTTTTATTAGGGGGATGTTTGAGATGGGTAGTTAAAAGTTTTTTTTTTTTCTTTCAGTGAGAGGTTTCGACAGGGAGGAGATAGGAGATACTAAATAAATGTAACTACTATTATTCATGATCAGTACAAATCCTATTGTATAGTATTATTGTATAATGTTTTTTGGGAAAAAATATATATGTACAAATTTGGGGTTTGCATTTACCTTTTTAAAGTTGACTTCATATGATTTAGTATTTTAAACATGTTACACGAAAGGCCATCAAAACCACTATTATCTTCATTCGTAAGTGTGTGGTACATATAAATAAAAAGGAACATAGTAAAGAAGTGAAGAACTTAATTAACTTTATTTTTTTTTTAGACAATGTAGAATTACATTGAAATCCTCTCATCTTACAATGAGCAATTATTTATTTATTTATTTATTTATTAGCAGATGCCCTTATCCAGGGCGACTTACAAATTGTTACAAGATATCACATTATTTTTACATACAATTACATTATTTTTTACACATTATTTTTACATACAATTACCCATTTATTTAGTTGGGTTTTTACTGGAGTAATTTAGGTAAAGTACCTTGCTCAAGGGTACAGCAGCATTGTCCCCCACCTGGGATTGAACCCACGACCCTCCGGTCAAGAGTACAGAGCCCTAAACACTACTCCACACTCCACAGAGCACAAAGTGCATTTATTATACCAATACAATTTAAAATTAGAATCCATATACTTTTGTATGTCTTATATGGTTATGTGGAAGAACCATGGTACTCACAGTATTGGTGTACAATATAAGTGCCATGATATCTATAATTAGTACAAGCAAATCTTATATTGTACCATTATCCTTTTTTTTTACTGTGGTGGTATTATCCTGTACTATCCATGTACTACCCTGTACCATCCATGTACTACACTATAACATGCATATAAAGAAAAGGGCTTGTAACCAGGAGGTCCCCGGTTCAAATCCCACCTCAGCCACTGACTCATTGTGTGACCCTGAGCAAGTCACTTAACCTCCTTGTGCGTCGTCTTTCGGGTGAGACGTAGTTGTAAGTGACTCTGTAGCTGATGCATAGTTCACACACCCTAGTCTCTGTAAGTCGCCTTGGATAAAGGCGTCTGCTAAATAAACAAATAATAATAATATCATGGTAATCCCATGGTGCTTTTTTGTTCCCTACTTTTTGTCGTTTTAATATCAACCTTAACATGCATTAACAAAGTTTTTAGCAAATAATTTACTTCCTTTCTGAGAGTGTATAATTAGAAAGAAGATACCCTGCATATTGTAATGTAGAGCACTACAAGTATACGTATTTGTAAACCTTTGCCACATAACCAAGATAGAATCCCTCTATATGGGTTTCCTAGATACTATAAGATGTTTCTTTCTGAGTACATACTGTAGCAAAAGATGTGCCAGAGACCTATACAGTTCTTTAAATATACTGTCAAAACATAAATTCAATCATCTCCTTGTACTAATAAGTCATAGGTGTAGGTGTAGTAAGAAAATATGTTAATGGATAGAGCCACAATATACTAATTTAAATATTTGTTGCATCTTTTTAACAAGATCTCTATTGCGGAGTCATGCGACATTGTTCAAATAAATAGCGGGAGTTGAGCTGTGGTTTGCTGCAGCAGAGGGTGCCCGAAGGATAATGTCTATACATGCAAGGGTCCAAGAATCAAAACAGCATTGTTTTTGTTAGGAGGTGTCAGGTTGGCTCAATGTATTGTAAATGTATAAATCATTGTGCTGAAATAACACTAATGTGTTTTAGGTAGGCTACATATTGCCTTATGAACAAAAATATAAACCTGTACAGTACGCCTATACAGTAGACAGTTCAGTAGTATAATCAAAAGAACACCGAGAACACTTTCTTTTTATTTTAGCCTGTAGCCTACCGGTATGGTAACACAAAATAAATCACTTACTTCGGCCTGATTGGTTTAGGTTTTGAAATCTCAGAGTAAAGAAAAGAAATACATTTCTTCACCTTTTTGTATGTCCTACCTTCAAGGGTCTACACAGTCACTGATGATACAAACATGAATCAAAGTCGACAAAAAATGTGCTTGAATAAAGGTAGGGAGTTTTGAGATCATTGGAAGATACTGCAAGCAAAAAGAAAAATACATTGTGCATGGTATGTCTTCTTCAATTATTATACTATACTTGTGTATTTTCAACTCTAAATTAATATTTTGATTATATTTTTACCAGTTTCAAAACACGAGATGATGATATTTCTGAAATAGTGTTTTAAAACAAAAAATGTCAAATTATGAGTATTGTGATTTGTATTAATATTTACCAGAGTATTTATACTTCTAAATAATGCAGAAAGATTGTGCTTCACTGATTAATATTCAGTTATACAACAAGTCGAAAAGTGCAAAGTTCATGAGCAGCACCAATGACTGAGCAGAACTCTCCATAGAGGCAGAACTGCCAGACACCTGCTTCGCTCACCCTTAAACTAGATTAATGTAAATTCAGGAGTAAAATGGTAATGAACTATAAATCTGTAAATAAATGCAAATGATACTTGAATCTTAACTGTGTGCAGAGAAATTACATAAATACTATATAAAGATGCACAGACAAGCACATTGTCATATAATTTAACAATATGTAACTGAGCGCCAACCAAGTTATTGATTAATTATTGTATAGTCCGACTCCGCCAGGGGGAATTATAACCAAAAATATTTTAGTTGAAGAATTTACCAGTTGTCTTTCCACAGCAGCACACATGTTCTTTAAAATAGGGTAGACCAGGTCAGGTAATTCAAAGAGACAAAACATTTATTTAGCCAACACATATTAAAAACCTTTAATGGTACATAATACCAGTCAGATATTTCCTCACAAACTATACAGTGTTATGTACTGTTAATCAGATATTCCTTCACAAGGTATGCAGTTTAAAAATACTTAACATATACATGCATGCGTAAAATATCTGCTTCAGGGCTCTCCAAAACCTCCAATTGAGGGTCCAGGACTCTCCACTAAAAAATGTTTTTCGTGAGAGCGACAGAACCTCACGAAAAAAGACCCCTCTCACAAAAAAAGAAATCAAATTACAATTAATTTTTTCATCAGAATACTTTGTTTCATGAGAACAGATTATTTTTTCATGACAATAATTCTTTGTTCGTGAGACGAGTGACAAAAAAGATTAAAAAGATCAAATACCTAAACACATTTCCAACTCACAAAAATGAAAGATAATGTTTCAGTCAGTCTTATGGAGTCCCAAATATATGGAGACATTAACTAAAGATATATGATTTTAAGGCAGTTTCATTGAAAACAAGATGATTTTTTCTGACAAAAGAAGATTGGACCCTCACGAAAAATAATCTTTTGTCATGAGGCCAAATATCCAACCTGAAGAACTGTACTGAGCATTCTCAGAACCCAACATTTCCATATAACTCATGAACAGATGAATATTTTTTTTACTAAACCAGCGAACAGCACTATTCTGGGCCAGTTTTTTGGTATCCTGAAATGTTCAGACAAAAAATCTAACAAAAAAAAAGAGATTCTTTAACATTCTTTTACTATTGGGATCTTTGTAATCAGCTCATCTGAGTAGAACGAAATGGCCCACCCTGGTTTCATTTTTATGTTGGTTGTACAGGTAAAAACAAATTAAGAAAATGTATTTACCTTGTACTACAGTTGATTGATTATAATCTGTACTCCGCATCACCTAACCAGAATTGGTTATCAACAGCTAAATTGTTGATATGATTGAGGACAAAATGCAGTATAATATATAAAAGTAGGATATAATAGTTGGGGATTATAAACCAGAAAAACTGCCCCGTTACAATGGGACATTTCCACAGCAGTGGAAAGCATTTCTGTGTGCTATGTTCCACAACACCTTTATTTTGTTTTTTATATGACTGTAAAAGAGCATCGAGATCCACTGGTAGTGATGGTACGAGATATGGACATTGTGATTGAAACACCGTTCAGGTACCCATTATTTTTTTTTATTTACAATACATTTCCAGTATGCATAGTGTGGAAGTATAGCTTGTATAACCCCTCAATAGCAAACACAAAATAAGTAAATGTCTCTGGTTTTCTTTGTTTAAATACTACTGAGGGTTTCTCTTCACTTCCATGTGCCTTAATCTCTTTCAGTTTTAAAACTTTTCGCATTGCACATGAGTGTGTCATCTCAGCTCAGTAATGCTGGGTCAATAAATACTGAGTCGACCTTAACTGTTTGTTTTCAAATTTCCATTCTGTAATGCAATTCTGCTCCTGTCCTTTTTGGAAATACACAGCTGATTAAAAACAAAAAGGCCCCTCTGTTAGTGTGTCACCTGTTTTGACCCAGTGCTGCTTTTCTTCCCCTGAACTGCCAGATTCCTGCGTGCATCACTGTCTCCCTGTAGTATTTCTCACCATACTGCCAACTGCGCAAAGATGCTGACTCTGTCTGCTGCTTGCCCTTCACAGAGGGGTGCTGCCAGCCTCTTCCCAGTCTGTCCTAAATGTCCTCTCAAACACAGTAGGCTAGCCACAGGCCCCACTTTGGTCAGAGACAGTGTGGTCAGGACGATCTGTCCTGAGATTTTTGATCCATGCCGGTTTCGCTGGAGGGCATTATTAGATACCCATCAATACACTATTGGTATTTGTTTTACTCCTACCATTTTCTTTCCCTCAACTTCAGATCATGTAATTATAACTTCATTTCAACTATGTTTTCTTAACGTTGAAGCATCTAAATAGCAATTGAGCAGCAGTCTGCTGGTCTAAAGCTTTTTTGTGCTGGAAGGAATATTTACCTCTGTGTGTCATTCACCTATCATACAGTTTCCGTAAAATATTGTGGCACAGAGAAACACTAGGGGGCATCTGGAATAGAAGGACTAAAAGGGAGCTCCTTATTATTTTACAATAATCTTTTGCAACCCTTTACAATTATTACAGAACTCTATTTCTGATAAGTCTAGAGCAATCTGTACAACTTTGCTGCTTTCGAGTTACCTTTATTTGTATCTATTTTTTTTCTTTATAAAGAAACCAGCTCTGGACGGCCTTGTACTCACCAAGACCGTTGATGGCGAGACTCCACATAGGAGTCCAGGTCCTGATGGTGACCTAGGAAGCGTGCTCTAAGTCTTGCACCAACATTGTTAATACCAAAGCAATATACCCTTCCATCTGCAAAAAAAAAAAAAAAAGAGATGTTAAAAGAAAATTCAGAGGAATGGTGCTATACTTTTGAATGGCTTGAATATAACAAGCAATTAAATGACATGAGTTGCACAGTGTGCAGAAAACACCCTCACGATGCAAGCAAAATATACATGTCTCTTCATATTGTCTCCATTTAAAAATGATGGCCACCATAAAAGTTCACTTGGCCGCCAGGTTTTGAAAGATAGTGGCCACCACCAACAAAGTGATTTATTCCACCCTGTCAGGACTACTTAACCAAGTTAGTTTTCATTCATGCACTGAAAACTAAACAAGCAGAAGAAGTTGCTTATCAAGTTATGGCAGCTTCAGTTCTGCAATCTCATAAGGACAGAGAATTCTGTAATCAGGTAGTGTCTTTCTTATGTGAGATGAGGCCACAAATGAAAATAGTGCACGGCAAACTTCGCCACAGCCAAATGCAGGGCTCTGTAGAAAGGGCTAATATATTGAAAATATGCTGACATCGTGGAGGCAAGACAACACTTCGCAATAGAGCGAAGGGCTCAGGTGAGTTATGATTTTTTTTATATGTGTGTGTGTGTGTTTTACCCAGATTAGATGACTTTGAAAAATCAAACAGTAGTGGATCACAAAATCCTTTCTGCTGTCTCCCACCTCAGAGACACTCACTCACTCACTCACTCAAGACTGCAAAACAGCTGTGCGTGATTGATTGATGGCTTGGCCCTGTACCAAGAAAGGGAGTGGGGCGTTCTTAAGCAGTGTGTAAATTAAATGCTGCTGATTAGTAATATATAGTAATAACTAGTAATATAGGCATGTGCTTTATTTCTTACTTACTAACAGTTAATTGGTTACAGTTTGACTTGCATTTTCACAAATCAGATACAACTGATGAGATTGTGAACATTACAACCAGCTCCAACAATTTGTAGTCATCAGCCCAAATACTGTCATTATTACAAACTACTTTAAATATATTTTTTGTATCACATTACACAGTGAAGAGTGCTTATTCAAATTATAATTGCACCAACTACTGTTTAAGAGAGAGATCAAGTTTTACAGACATCTTAAGATTAATGCTTTAAAGCAGCTGTTTTTCAATAACATTTTAAGGTGAGTGTGAAGATAATTTCTACTGAGTGAAAATAAAATAGATGTTGTAAACATTAACATAACCAATCTGGATTTAAGACTGCATTTTACTTTTTTTGTGCTAAAAGTTTGCATGCTGAAGAAAAATCGGGCTTATCATACAGGCCGTCTTTGGTTGCAAGCCAAAAATTGGACTAAGCACGTCCACTTTGCTCCCCGAGATCTATTCTAAACTGTGGGCAGGGCAGAAGAGGAACTTGAAGAAATGATGAATGGACAGAATGCCACACCGATCAGTAATGACACGGAGGTATGAAGACACAACAAACCCATTGCAAAAAAGCAAAACAAAAAATGATTGGTCAAATGCGTAATCTATATACAGTGCTACCTCATTATTAGGCAACCCTTCATAGCGCAGAACCATTTTTTATAGCTCTGTGTTGTTTAAAATTAGACACTTACTTTCTGAAAATAAGAAATATAAACTGGACTCCCCCAGTTATTTGTAGTCTAATTATTATTATGTGTAGATTAACTAAAAAACTGATCGATTCCCCTAGATGGCTCATTGGTGGAATTCAATTTTACAGTGCCTTGCATAAGTATTCACCCCCCTTGGACTTTTCCACATTTTGTAGTGTTACAACCTGGAATTAAAATGGATTTAATTAGGATTTTTTGTCACTGATCTACACAAAATAGTCCATAATGTCGAAGTGGGGACAAAAATCTACATATTTTTCAAAATTATTTACAAATAAAAAACTGAAAAGTCTTGATTGCATAAGTATTCACCCCCTTTGCTGTGACACCCCTAAATAAGCTCTGGTGCAACCAATTGCCTTCAGAAGTCACATAATTAGTTGAATGGAGTCCACCTGTGTGCAATTAAGGTGTCACATGATCTCAGATTAAATACACCTGTTTCTGGAAGGCCCCAGAGTTTGTTAGAGAGCAGATCTAAAACAGCATCATGAAGACCAAGGAGCTATCAAAACAAGTCCGGGATAAAGTTCTGGAGAAGCACCAATCAGCGTTGGGTTATAAAAAAATATCCCAAACTTTGAACATCCCCCGGAGCACCGTTAAATCCATTATTAAAAAAATGGAAAGAATATGGCACAAACCGCGACTCTGCCTAAAGAAGGCCGTCCACCAAAACTCAGTGACCAGGTAAGGAGGGCATTAGTCAGAGAAGCAACCAAGAGGCCAATGGTAACTCTGAAGGAGCTGGAGAGATCCACAGCGGAGATGGGAGAAACCGTCCATGGGACAACTATAACTGGGCTTTATGGAAGAGTGGCGAGAAGAAAGCCATTGCTGATAAAAACCCATATCAAATCCTGTTTGGATTTTTCCAAGAGGCATGTGGGAGACACAGCAAACATGTAGAAAAAGGTTCTCTGGTCTGATGAGACCAAAATTGAACTTTTTGGCCTTAGAGCAAAACGCTATGTGTGGCTGTGGCAGACTGGCTCGCAGTGGTGAAGTGTGGTGACGTCACGGACAAGGAAGTAACTGAATCACAACAATGGATGGGCGGGTGAAGCTGAGTGCAACGGCACTCAGCGTATTTATTAATCACATAAAACAAAAACAAAAGATTTAAACAAAACAACAAAACCAAACCAAAGGGCACGAGGGCCAAACGAATAAACAGACAAACAAGTAAGTGGCGTGCTGGCTAAACCAGCACGTTTTAGCAATTGTTATTTTCTATTTCCTTTCTATCTCCCCGTACCTCCTCTCTGCACCCAACAACCAACACCGCAGCACGGACGGCTGCCGGTTCTTATACTCTGGCCGAGGGGTTAACTAGTTGTTAATTATCTTATTACCCCTCGGCCACAGTTTGCACGCGTTTGGTAAGGATGCATGACTGTCAGCTAGTTAAATAATCAGTAGCTGATCAGTCATGCATCCTCACAGGGTTTTTAAATATAAATAATAAAAGATGCAGCGCTTTTAACTGTGCCGCAAACAAAAATACAAATAATAATAAATAGGGGCGGGACACTCCGCCACAGTGGCGCAAAGCCAACACTGCTCATCACCCTGAGAACACCATCCCCACGGTGAAGCATGGTGGTGGCAGCATCATGTTATGGGGATGCTTTTCATCGGCAGGGACTGGGAAACTGGTCAGGATTGAGGGCAAGATGGATGGAGCCAAATACAGGGAAATTCTAGAGGAAAACCTGTTTCAGTCTGCAAGAGACCTGGGACTAGGGCGGAGGTTCACCTTCCAGCAGGACAATGACCCTAAACACACAGCCAAAGCTACACTGGAGAGGTTTAAAAACAAGAACCTGAATGTGTTAGAATGGCCCAGTCAATGCCCAGACCTCAATCCGATTGAGAATCTGTGGCAAGACTTGAAAATTGCTGTTCACCAACAGTCCCCATCCAACTTGACAGAGCTTGAGCAATTTTGCCAAGAAGAATGGGCAAAAATTGCAGGATCCAGATGTGCAAAGCTGGTAGAGACTTTTTTTGTTTAATTAATTTTTGTCACAATAAAAAATATTTTGCATCTTCAAAGTGTTAAGTATGTTGTGTAAATCAAATGGTAAAAATCCCAATTAAATCCATTTTAATTCCAGGTTGTAACACTACAAAATGTGGAAAAGTCCAAGGGGGGTGAATACTTATGCAAGGCACTGTAGAATGGTGTAACATGGACAATATGGACTTTCCTGTTTGCGATAAAGATAAAAAAATACAATACTAGAATGAGAGTTTGATAAGCTATTGTTTATTTTGGTCCTACTGAAGGCACACACTTTAAATGATGTCTAGATTTTGTTAAGTATTTTGTTTTCTTCATAGTGTAATTTATACAGTACATTTAAATTTAAATTGTATTTCATTACAGGTGGATGTTAACCCACACAAGGTGGTTGAAGTAATCTATGAAGACACTGGTTATCAAGATTTGGTGGCGTTAGAAGCAGTTGCATTGTGTGAAGTCTGCGAAAGTGTTTTCTGTAGCCCATACATGCATTGAATGTAATCGTGTAGTGCATGCTAGCTGGGGATTCATCTGGCACTGAAGAAGGTTATGGTGTTGCTGTTCAGTGCTTTGTCTGTAAAACGAAGTGTGATGCCATAAAACAGAGAGAAAAGGCACACGCCTGGCACTGTCCACCACCGCCGAGGGTCGGTTGTGGGGGCACTGCCTGCTTGTCCCAGGTGGAGCAGTCACCGGGACAGTGCGCACAATGGTCTGTGGTGGAGCAGCTCTGGCTCTCCATCACTGTTGCCCCCTGGTGGTAGGTGTAGGTCACGGAAGCAGCTCTGGGAGCTGCTTTGATGACTCCCTTACACGGTGAGACCGCTGCAGCATCTCTTCCATGGCTGGCCCGAAGGTATAGCTGGGGGAGAGCCAAAGCTGGCATTGCACAACCACAATGTCTCCCAGGTTGCATCCGATAGCTTGGCCACTGTGCCGAGCTATGCAGATTAGCTGGTCATTCACCAGCATCAGCTCATTAATAATGTGAGAAGGCTGGGCAGATAGGTCCTGCAGCAACTGCGACTGGTACACGGTCAGCAGACCAGCAGTGTTTGCCAGTCTAGATGCCAGTGCCCCCGCACTGTATGCCCTTTTCAGGTTTCCATGCCCTGGAGGGCATACAATGCTTCCACCTGCCTAGAGCAAGTGGGCGCTGATGCTGGGCTACCACATTATTATTATTATTATTATTATTATTATTATTATTATTATTATTATTATTATTATTATTATTAATTTCTTAAAAGACCCCTTATCCAGGGCGACTTACAATTGTTACAAGATATCACATTATTTTTATATACAATTACATTATTTTACATACAATTACCCATTTATACAGTTGGATTTTACTGGAGCAATCTAGGTAAAGTACCTTGCTCAAGGGTACAGCAGCAGTGTCCCCCACCGGGGATTGAACCCATGACCCTCCGGTCAAGAGTCCAGAGCCCTAACCACACGAGGACAGTAACTCCTCCACAAAGTCCGGGAGGACAGGGAGGGGCTTACAGCACTGTGTAGCCGACACCGAGGTTTCAAAAACCGATCAGCGGAACTAGGTCTCCTCAGTCCAAGGGATCTGGACCCGGGCAGCAGTTCTGCCCACAAGGGTTGCTAGCTCGTCCGCCAGCAGACCACTAAGAGCCATGTAGGTCTCTGACATGGAGCCCTCTAAACAGGAGGGGTCCTCCATTCCCCCTTCAAATTCTCCTTCCTCCATGGAGCCTGCCAGGGACACTACATCGTCCTGCTCCTCCTCAGTGAACTCAGACTGAGGGAGAGGAGGGACCAGTACTGGGGATGAGGGAGTCTCCAGTATCCCAAAGGCCGGAGTGGGGGAGCTGTCATATTGACACAGCGCTCCAGCAATGATTGCTGATTTGCAACCATGCTTGCCAGCTGCGTCATTTGTGCCAGTAAGGCTGACACATCAACACTGGGAGAGTGCCTGCGCTTCCTACAGCCGCTGCTTCTCAGCCGTTGTCTAGGTCACTCTCTAGGGATCACATCACATCTGTGTTGGAGGCCTTGCATTGGCTGCCTGTTAGGTTTCAAGTGGATTTTAAAATCCTTTTACACACCCACTTGCAACCTCCGCTCCACTGATCTTACACTGTTGTGTCCCTTCTGCTCACCTGCGCTCTATGGGCGACAGGGCCTTCTGTTGCTATGCCCCAAAACAGGGATTCAGCAACTTGAGTGTTTTTAAATCTAGCTTAAAAACTTACTTTTTTAGAAAGGCATTTTTATGATTCCTTTTCCTTGTTTCTCTTTTTGATTCTACGTGTTTTTGTTTTTGTTGAATTTATCTTTGTTCTGTGAAGCGCTCTGAGACAATTGCTTTTAAGGCACTATATAAAACAAAGTTGTTTATTATTATTATTATTATTATTATTATTATTATTATTATTATTATTATTATTATTAACAAATTCAGCCACACACAGTAGTGCACATTAAAAAGTACAGCGTAGCAGACTAAATAGGACAGTTCAGGAATATGATATAAAAAAAGATCTTGCAGGATCTATGTGTAGTCTAAACAGGTGAGTTTTGAGGAGGTGTTGGAATGTGGTGACCAGAGAGGGCAAGAGGGGAGAGACAAGAGTTTGGAGGTGGAAGGATAAGAATGGTGATGAGAGCGTTGGGTAAGGACAGGGGTCTTAAATTGGATACAGACAGGGATAGGAAGCCAGTGTAAAGTACGAAACAGAGGATTAGCATGAGTGAAGCGAGGCAGAGAAATTATAAGGCAAGCAGCAGAATTTTGAAAAAGTTGAAGAGGGCGCATGGCAGAAGCAGAAAGGCCAGCTAGAAGAGAGTTGCCGTAATCAGGGACTGAACCAAGGCCTGGACAAGAAGCTGAGTAGAATAAGTAGTGAAGAATTACATCACAGCTACTTGTACTCCATGTCTAATGTCATTAAAATCATAATCTGAAATGATTAACAATTTGCACATAGTGTGCTAGCAGGATTCATTTTAATAGGCTTAAAACAAATGCTAGAGGGACCCAACAAAAATTAATAAACTTGATAAAAAACAACAGTTTAAAAATAAAACAAGCCACCAATGAATCAGTCTATCCAGTACATTCAGTTTTGTCTGCTGATGTGCCTAAGTGTTGATCATCAGATCCAGCATTATGACAATATAGTAAGTCGCCATTGATTAAGTTTATTTTTTGCAAATTAATATAAATATCAAAATCTACAGAAGAACATAGTTGTCATGTTATCGAAAACATAAAATATACTATATTATCTGCCAAATGATAATAATAATAATAATAATAATAATAATAATAATAATAATAATAATAATATTAGACTGTTGCATTTGTGACCCCAATGATATAAAACAATGCTATTAACTCCTGGTCCTGGAGGGCTGCAGGGTCTTCTGGATTTTACTCCATCCAAGGACTTAATGACTTAATTGAACCAATTATTGAATTAATCGGTCCAAATTATCACTATTTCTAGGTCTTTAGTTATTGAGGATTTTAAATTATCTTTTAAAAAGTTATCTATAACACTTTCAGGCCTGCAACCCACCAAGACCAGGAATGAACTGATATAACATTTAATTACCTATGATTTCTGCTACCATCTCAGCATGAAGGGCTTCTTTGGTTGCACTGCCATTTACTGCATGGCAAGTAAGGTATTCTTCAGAATACAAGTCATGCAGTAAATCATTTACCAGCTTGCGAGCTCTGCGCCGCCTAACCCTTTGTAGCACATGGGTTGGTGTAGCCTGTGTAAAAGTCAAAACGGATTTATTAAAAGAGTGCTATATTATTTTAAAGCCTACTATCCCATCTACCTGAAAACAATTTAGCTCTTCATTATTAACATTTCTTACATTTCTCCAAGTCATATAATAGCTCACAGATGTTAACATTTACTAATTATTATAGTCAACAATTAATAATAATAATAATAATAATAATAATAATAATAATAATAATACAAAAAAGGGGGGGATCCGAACTCCCAGCCTTGTGGTTCATAGTCATATCCAAATCCAACTGAGCTAACCAATCCTATATGCAAATTAGCATTCTTTCTACATAAGTAATTGTTGTAAGCAGATATTTTTTCCAGCAAAATGTATAATAGGGATGTGAAATTACATGAGAGGCCCCATATTTAATTTAAATTGTGCTATAAAAATGCTTTCTAGTTTAACAAAAGGATATAGGGAGTGGGTATGCTCTTTGATATATCCAGGTAAACTAAATTTGAGACTTCATTCACCACTAATCTATTTGGTAAATTATTTTGTGCCAGTAATGTTTTATTAAAAATGAATACATAAAATACACTGCAAACATATTCGTCAGGACCCACTGAGCTGTCGTAACATGTGTCTGTGTGTGTATGTGTATATGTATGCAATAAGGCCGGGCAGGGTGTCTGTATAATTAGCGGGTTAAGGTGTATGTAAGTTTGCTTTAGGTATACGGTGGCAGTTACAAGTTTGATTTCAAAATGGGGCGCAAGAGAAAAACACTTAATGAATATTGTGCACAATATCCTTGCCGACGTCTGCCTTACCTTCCTGTGACTCTGAGTCCGGCTGTGCTGAAGCAGGAGAGAGGGAGCTACTGTACCGGCGAATCAGGAGAGTGTATTAGTTGCTATGGGGCAGGACAAGAAGAGGAGAGAGAATGGTGGTTGAGTGTGATGCAGTTGTTTTTCTTAACGAAAAATATTACCTCTGAATATCGATTTGATTTCTGTTAAAACTAAAATATATCCTACTCGGTTATTATTATTTTTTTCTCACTGTAATTTACCTGCTTGTTTGTTATTTCTCTAAGAGAAACAGAAACTAAATCTTCTCATAGATAGTAAGCAAGTTTTTTTTTTTTAATTTTTATATATTATTTTATTTATATATATATATATATATATATATATATATATATATATATATATATATATATATATATAAATTGTACAGGACTGAGAAATTTCAATTGAATAAAAAACAAAACAACTAAACCCCCTACAAGAAGATATCTTCGGCCAGCTTTCGGATAGCACTTAGAGTGACCGGCAAAGCTCTAAGTTCCTCTGAGTTTAAGTTTTCTTTATTTATTTTTTGAGCAGGGGTAGAAGAAAATACCTTTACATTTCTTTATTGAGAGCTTCATTTATTCAAGGGCGGCATCTATTAAAAAGCTGATATCTGAGTGAGGCGTTAATTGAAGTAATATATATATATATATATATATATATATATATATATATATATATATATATATATATATATATATATATATATAGACTTAGACATGTTGCATTTTTCTACTCTAATGCATTATGAGCATCAGCAATTTAGTCATCACTTGACTTGCATAAAGACATTGAATCAAATAACTTGCATCACTCGATTTTCAAGGTGTGGTATCCGAACCATAATCAACAAGTACAGAGAATTGTAATTGACAAAACCAGGATTGGAAGACCCAAAAAGCTGTCGAAGTAGGATGAGCAATACTTGAAGATAATATCCTTAAGGAATAGAAAGAAGATAAGCGTTGAATTGACAAAAGGCACAGGTGTCATTGTCCATCAAAACATCACTTATAAGAACATAAGAACATAAGAAGAACATAAGAAAGTTTACAAACGAGAGGAGGCCATTCAGCCCATCTTGCTCGTTTGGTTGTTAGTAGCTTATTGATCCCAGAATCTCATTAAGCAGCTTCTTGAAGGATCCCAGGGTGTCAGCTTCAACAACATTACTGGGGAGTTGGTTCCAGACCCTCACAATTCTCTGTGTAAAAAAGTGCCTCCTATTTTCTGTTCTGAATGCCCCTTTATCTAATCTCCATTTGTGACCCCTGATCCTTGTTTCTTTTTTCAGGTCAAAGAAGTCCCCTGGGTCGACATTGTCTATACCTTTTAGGATTTTGAATGTTTGAATCAGATCACCGCGTAGTCTTCTTTGTTCAAGACTGAATAGATTCAATTCTTTTAGCCTGTCTGCATACGACATGTCTTTTAAACCCGGGATAATTCTGGTTGCTCTTCTTTGCACTCTTTCTAGAGCAGCAATATCCTTTTTGTAACGAGGTGACCAGAACTGAACACAGTATTCTAGGTGAGGTCTTACTAATGCATTGTAAAGTTTTAACATTACTTCCCTTGATTTAAATGCAACACTTCTCACAATATATCCGAGAATCTTGTTGGCCTTTTTTATAGCTTCCCCACATTGTCTAGAGGAAGACATTTGTGAGTCAACATAAACTCCTAGGTCTTTTTCAGAGTTCCCTTCTTCAATTTCAGTATCTCCCATATGATATTTATAATGCACATTTTTATTGCCTGCATGCAATACTTTACACTTTTCTCTATTAAATTTCATTTGCCATGTGTCTGCCCAGTTCTGAATGCTGTCTAGATCATTTTGAATGACCTTTGCTGCTGCAACAGTGTTTGCCACTGCTCCTATTTTTGTGTCGTCTGCAAATTTACCAAGTTTGCTTACTATACCAGAATCTAAATCATTAATGTAGATTAGGAATAGCAGAGGACCTAATACTGATCCCTGTGGTACACCACTGGTTACCTCGCTCCATTTTGAGGTTTCTCCTCTAATCAGTACTTTCTGTTTTCTACATGTTAACCACTCCCTAATCCATGTGCATGCATTTCCTTGTATCCCTACTGCGTTCAGTTTGAGAATTAATCTTTTATGCTGGACTTTGTCAAAAGCTTTCTGGAAATCTAAATAAACCATGTCATATGCTTTGCAATTATCCATTTTCAATGTTGCATCCTCAAAAAAGTCAAGAAGGTTAGTTAGACATGATCTCTCGCCTTGACAAATTGCGTTAGGAAGCAGTCATTTGTCATTTCCACCATTTCAATTTCGTCCGTTGTGCCCCCCATCGGGTTTTCCCATTTTATATGGGGGAAGTTGAAAAATCCCCCATTAGTATGGCTTCTCCTTTTCTACACGCATTTCGAATGTCATTGTATAACAGATTATTTTGCTCAGCGTCTGAATTTGGCGGTCTATAGCATGCTCCTATTATTATGCCCTTTGAATTTGTGTTCATTATTCTGACCCATATTGATTCTACATTGTTTTCTTTGTCCTGATTTAACACCTGGGCTTCAAGACTATTTCTTATGTATAGCGCTACCCATCCGCCTCTTCTGTCCTGCCTGTCTTTCCTATATAGTGTGTACCCACTAATATTATATTCGTCTCCATCACTCTCAGACAACCAAGTTTCTGTAACACCTATCACATCGTAGTTACTTGTTAGTGCAGTAGCTTCAAGTTCTAACATTTTGTTTCTGAGACTTCTAGCATTAAGATAAATACATTTAATAGTTGTCTTACCTGAGTTGTTGCCCTTGTTTTGATGTGGTCTCCTTCTGTTTTTGTTTTCTCCCCCCTTCCTTTCTAGTTTAAATGCTTCTGGACCTCTTCAAGGATCCTTTCTCCGAGTAGATTGGTTCCCTTTCTGTTTAAGTGCAGTCCGTCCCACCTATATAGATAATCCTTGTTGTAGAATGTGCTCCAATGTTCAAGAAAGGTGAAGCCTTCCTGTGTGCACCACGATTTCAGCCATGCATTTTGATTTTGTATTTCCAGCTGTCCATATGGTCCTTTGCAAGGTCCCGGCAGTATCCCAGAAAATACCACAGATTTGGTCTTGTCTTTTAATTTCCTTCCTAGCTCTCTGAATTTGTTTTGCAGGGATCATGGTCTGTCTCTTCCAATGTTGTTTGTACCGATGTGGACGACTCGTCTCCTGTTCGTTCTAGGAGCCTGTCTACATTCTCAGTGATGTGCTTGACAGAGGCTCCTGGAAGGCAGCACACTGTTGTAGTAAGGGGGTCCAAACTGCGAACTCAACTTGCTGTGTTTCTCAATATGGAGTCCCCAACAATCATGACCTCCCTTCTTTTTGCTGCCTGGCCAGCACTGTTTATAGGGTCCTGGATGTTGTTTCTTTCATTCTCTTGATGTTGGTTTTGGTCATCTAAATGTTGAAGTGGCTCAAATTTGTTGGATGTCTGGATTTCTGGTGGTTGTGTTTGACAAAGTTTCTTTTTTTCCCCTGCTTCTGCCTATCTGAACCCAGCTGTTTCGACTCTCTTCCATCTCCCTGGTGGCTTTCAGTCTGCTAGGGGTGCAGACTTCCATGAATTGTGGGTGTGTCAGCTCCTCAAGCTCCTGTTGCTGTCTCATTTCCTCCAGCTCCTTTTCTAGCAGGCTTAATCGCTGAAGCAAGTCCTGGATCGTGCGGCACTTTACACAAAAGTGATTGAGCTCTGTTGGGTTTTCTCGGATTTCCCACATCATGCAGTTGTCACAGATTACTGGCTTGAAGACCATTTTTTTTGTGAAGTTTAGTTTTGCTTCTGCAGCTGTCAACCTGCTTTCAACTGCGTTGTACTTGTCCACTCGTACTTCTCCCACGATGTCGCGTCCACACGCTGTCGCTGGGAAGGCTGCCTGCCTTTTGTTTGTTTGTGCTGTGGGCTCCGCCCCTCCCCCATGTCTCAGAACACCGCGGAGTTTGAATCAGCTGCTCCGAGTTTCAGCTTATCAGAAAAATACACGCAGCTGTAAGGCTTTAAGCTGCAATGTTTTCTGATTAAAGCAACTCCAGATTCAATTTAAAGATGTAATTCCTCCTTACTGCTTCTAACTGCGTTGTACTTGACCACTCGTACTTCTCCCACGATGCCGCTTCCACACGCTATGTCTACATTACAGATGTACTGCTTGTAATTACTGGTCTGGATCAGCACGCCTTGTTCACCTGGTAGAGTTAACAGTGCCATGGGAGGATGCTGTAGATGAGGCGTATGAGAGGAAGAAACTGCGGTATGCTCAACTAGCCACTGAAGCGGAACAGCGAGGATGGAGAGTCTGGGTTTACCCAGTGGAAGTGGGATGTCGAGGATTTGTGGCACACTCTACAACCCGGTTTCTCAGAGATGTCGGATTCAATGGCCAAGAGTTGCGTCGCACAGTGAAGAACTTATCTGAAGCAGCAGAGAGGAGCAGCAACTGGCTGTGGTTGAGACGGAAAGATTCTGGCTGGGGATCTCAAGCACAATAGAAAGAAAGAAAGGCTGATGTACAGGTAAGTAAGCTGGGCTGAGTTGAGTGGGGGACGGAGGGGGTGATGCTGGGATGCCAGAATCACCGCCGAGCCCTCTTGAGGTGTCGTGGGCTAGTCGATTTAAACACCGAGGATGGAAGGTGCCCACTTGAAGACCCCAGAGATGTACCCTACTTAGCTCAATCCAGACGGTTGTCATGCTGATGCGCTGGGAGACCACACTATGGTTGATCCCCGAGCCAGCATCGCAGCTGTTGTGTGTGCTGATGCTTAGGAGGCAAAATAAGCTGATCCCTGGAGCCAGCATTACACTTCAGCCATCAACACCAGACAGAAGGATATCTATATCATCATATGGAAGGAAGCGCAAATGGATGGAGACACATATGGATCACATTAGTTTACTGTGAAGCTACGTCTTAGTTGGTGCTTATCTTGGCGAGAGCCAAGTTCAAATCAGCATGAAGTTTTAACATCTACTCTCATGTAATGGAAATCATGTGTATTAATAGAATTATTCATCTACAATTATGCTTTTATTTGCATACATAATTTGTGCAATTTACTACAATATTTTCCTGTCTGATGGATTTTTTTAGTCTAAAAATGATTACCTCCCACTTCCCAAAATATTTTAGCTACTACTTTTTTGTAGCCTTTCTTCAACCTCCCATCCTTCAAAACTGGCCATCCAACAAGCACCTGTAAATTATATCCATATTCGATACATTTAATCCTATTACTATATTACAATGTAATTAATTTAAGTTTATCTTCTGATTAGCTAGTGCAGTTGACTGATGGCTAAAGCTGAATTTAAACCTTGCCTATTTCTTACCTTAACCTTAACCCTAACCCCAGGTAACCTCCAAAAATGTATTTCTTTGAATAGACTTCGGACTATTTTTCCAAGATTACTGGTAGAGTACACAGTAGACCTGCTGGTCGAGGAGCACTTCCTTTTCTAAAGAAAATAATTACAGAAATAAACTTTTTAAATTATTTAATCACATGCTTAATTTACCACACAAATGTGATGTACATGTACTGTATATTAGCTCATCTCACATTCAGAGCTTTTTAAGGCCATCTTCCTCCATATCTTCTATCCAGGCAGTTTCCCCTACATCCATAGCTCCATCCTCGTAAAAAATACAATCAAATATTGTGAACCTTGCAGGCAGTTTGCAAATCAAAAAAAGTTTTCATTTTTTAAATATATATATATATATATATATATATATATATATATATATATATATATATATATATATATATATTGTGAGGAAAGGGCGGCCTCGCCTTTAAGAAATGGCGGCGCCAGTGATGAAACTACACAACCCAGAAGCCCGAGTACCAATTGGTAGGGAGGGGTTACTGGGTTTATAAGGAAGCAGGGCAGAACAATCGAGGCGATGTGTGAGTGTGGGGAACACCGCCTGATTGTACTGCCTGGAGAAGCCTGCAAAAACTGTGTGTTGGTTCCTGAAAGGATCGGAAGGTAAAGTGAATGCGTAGCATTCAGATAGTAAACTTTTGTTTCAGTTTAAAACGAGTGCGTTTTTCCTCTTGGTGAGGTAGTCTTTTGTTTTGCACAGCTTAATTATTTTCTAATGTGTTTCCAGCTATAATTCTTTTTTGGTTGCATTTTGTTTGATTAAAAAGTCCCGCGGTGTGCAGTGGTGTTTATTGGAAGACAAGGGTTGTGCCTACGAGTATTGTATATTTATGCGCTGTAGGAGCAGCGAGCTACACTCGGCTCAGGGCTGGAAGAAATAATTGAAACAACAGACTGTGGTTGCAGGACAGTGTTTATTATTTAACTGGACAAAACTTGTGTTGCATCTGTTATACAGCAGAAGCGCTAGCATTGCGCCTTCTGTAAAGAGACCTAACTTCCTTCCATAGACATCAGGGGACTTGGCTGCAGGGGTCCCTCCGCACAGCCCGGATACAAATATGGGCGTTCGTGGCTCACTGTTTCAGAAGGAGTCGTTGGTATATGTTGGAGACGTTGCAGGTGGGAACCAGAGGGAGCCTGTCCTGTGCTTACCTGTGTTACAGGATCACTCCACCAGAGGGAGCCTGTCCTGTGCTTACCTGAGTTACAAGATCACTCCACCAGAGGGAGCCTGTCCTGTGCTTAACTGTGTTACAGGATCACTCCACCAGAGGAAGCCTGTCCTGTGCTTACCTGTGTTACAGGATCACTCCACCAGGGGGCCTGTCCTGTGCTTACCTGTGTTGCAGGATCACTCAACCAGAGAGAACGTTTCTGCACTTACCTGTGGACTTACTCACTCCAGTGGAGGGAACCTCTACACTACTTACCTGTATCCACATCTACGTCGGCCAGTGAAGCTCGCTCCTGTGGACTTGGTGCCGTCTTGTTGGAAGTTGTACAGGCCAAAGCCTGTAATTCTGTGGTAGTCTTGCAGTAGCTAAGAGAGGGACGAAGAAGTGAGTCAGTCAGTGGCCCGTACAGGGCAATAACCTAGGGAAGAAACTGTTCTATGATGTACACTACCGGTCAAAAGTTTTAGAACACCTCCATTTTTCCAGTTTTTATTGAAATTTACGCAGTTTAATGTCTCAATGTACTCTGAAATTAAAGCATAGAACAAATAAACAACTGGAGATAAAAAAGAAATCATGGAATCGTTTTGTTTAACAAAATTTAATCTAAATTTTTGACTCATCAAAGTAGCCACCTTTTGCAGATATAACAGCCGAACACACTTGTGGCATTCTTTCTACAATGGAAATCAAATATTGTTCGGAAAGTTCTTCCCAACACTGTTGCAGAAGTTCCCACAAATGTGTTGCACTTGTAGGTTGCTTTGCTTTCACCCTTCTGTCCAGTTCATCCCAAACCAGCTCGATGGGGTTTAAGTCTGGAGACTGTGCTGGCCATTCCATGATTTGAAGCCTACCGCCTTGTTCTTTTCTTCTAAGGTAGTTCTGACATAGCCTGGAGGTATGTTTTGGGTCATTATCTTGCTGTAGGATGAACCCCTGACCAACTAGGCGTATACCAGAGGGTATTGCATGGTGCTGCAAAATGCTGTGGTAGCCGTTTTGGTTCAGGGTGCCACTCACTCTGTGCAAGTCGCCGACTCTGGATCCAGCAAAAGAGCCCCAGACCATCACGCTTCCTCCTCCATGTTTGACAGTTGGTGTCACACACCGAGGAACCATCCTTTCGCCTACTCGACGGCGTACAAAAACCCTGCGTGATGAACCGAAGATTTGAAATTTTGATTCATCGGTCCATAAGACCTTCTTCCAGTCGTCAGTAGTCCACTGGCGGTGCTTCATGGCCCAGGCAAGCCTCTTTTTCTTATTTTGCCATCTTAGCAATGGCTTTCTTACTGCCACTCGACCTGTCAAACCTGCAGCTCGAAGTCTTCTCTTCACAGTTGAAACTGAGACTTGCTTACTTCGACCAGTGTTAAGCTGTGCTTGAAGCTGTTGTCCTGTGAGTCAGCCTATCACGCAAGCTGTTGACTCTCAGAAACTTGTCTTCTGATTCTGTTGTGGCTTTGGGTCTGCCAGACCTGTTCCTGTCAGAGTTTCCTCCAGTTTCCAAGTGCCTTTTGATGGTGTAGGAAACTGTACTCACTGACACCTTGGCTTTCTTTGCAATTTCTCTAAAGGAAAGACCTACACTTTTAAGGGTTATAATGGTCTGTCTGTCTTCCTTTGTTAATTGCCTTTTCTCGCCATTATGATAGCAATATACTACTTCCTGCAGTACAATACTGTCCAAATAATGCTCAAGAGGGTGTAGTAACACAGTCTGTTCCAACACTGCTTTTATACAGACAGAGGGTTTGTAAGTAATCAACAAAAGTTGGGACACCTGTAGGAATTGTTAGCATCAACTTTCAAGGCTTAATTTACTTCCATTGCTGCAGAACAGCTGTAAGTTGTTAACCCATTACTTGTTCCCTGAAAAAGGCCTTTTTGTATAACTCTGAAATGTACATTATTTTTCAGCTTTGGTAACCTAAACTTTTTTTTTAACCTCTGGCAGTTTACCGCTTACCTTTGTACCATTTCAGGTTATTCACTGGACTTGAACTGCTTAAATTTCAATAAAAACTGGAAAAATGGGGGTGTTCTAAAACTTTTGACCGGTAGTGTAAATATTGTAAATAAAATATAATTACCTGAAAACTCAGTGAGTCCGTGCCAGTCGGTGGGAGCGAAAAATCGGTGACTAGTAGCGTCACATTACTAGTTTGTTACAATATATATATATATATATATTGTGAAATGACTGAGCCACTCACGGGTTCGTGCCCCTTTAAAAACTACGACCCAGCACACAGAAATGGATTTTCAAGCGTGGTTGCGCTAATATTTTAATAAACACAAAAATAAATACAGCAAAACAAAACAAACAAACACCTAACTCCGATTTGGAGCACTTACTACACAGGTAATTTCCCTGACTAACTTGCAGGACGGCTAAGCCGTTTACCTGGCATACAGAACACAAACCACACAGGTTTAACACAGCACCTACTATTTTCTTTCTCCTTGACTGCTCGGAAGCAGAGCACCTTCGTTCTGCCTCCTTCCACCCAGCAGCCTAGAGCAGACTAACTGCTCCTCTTAAATACCCTGCACCTGGTCCCAATTTAATAATAAGCACCAGGTGCAGGGAATGATTCATAATAAAACAATTAACAAATCAATTAAACAATAAAGTAAAACAATTAAACTAAACAAAAGGTGCATTTTCTCTTCAGGGAGGTTTTAACCCCCTCCCTGCTGTCTCACACATCCCGCTGCCTTACATATCCTTCCCCCCAAGTGTGCAACACTGACGGCCATTCCAAGGCCACCTCCCCCCCTAAAACATAACCACCCACCCTCGAGTCCATAAATGTCCTTTTTCGCCCTCTTCCACGGGCGGACTTGAGGGTGGATCGGTCCACGCCCCGCCCAGCCAGGTAGGGACCGCGACCGCGACGAGGGACCCCAACGATTTGTCAGGGGCGACCGGAACGACAACCGGGGCACTGGAGGCTGCAGTAGCGGGCAGAGGTCTGCAGCTGGGACCCAGTGTAGTGACGTCCGGTCACCAAGGGGGAGCGAAGCAGTGACCAGGGGGAGCGTAAGCGACGTCTGGGAGCAGTGCAGCGACGTCTTTGTGTCCGGGAGGAGCGGAGCAGGGGACCAGGTGGAGAACTGTGACCGATTCTGCCGACTCCTGGGCTCTAGGTCAAGTGAAGGGAGGTCCAGGCCAACCAACAGGGTGTCCAGGAGCAAGGGGCGAGGGACCGGACGCAGCGACGCCGGACTGGACCGTAGGGGTGGTGGTCGGGGCTGTGGTGCAGGTATGCTCTTCACCTCCTCCCCTCTGGTCTCTGGAAGCGGCGGCTCCTCCCCTCTGGTCTCCGGAAGCGGCGGCTTCTCCCCTCTGGGCTCCGGAAGGCGGCTCCTCCCCTCTGGGCTCCGGCAGCGGCTTCTCCCCTCTGGGCTCTGGCAGCGGTGGCTCCTCCCCTCTGGGCTCTGGCAGCGGCAGCTCCTCCCCTCTGGGCTCTGGCAGCGGCTCTTCCCCTCTGGGCTCCGCAGCGGCAGCTCTTCCCCTCTGGGCTCCGGAAGCGGCGGCTTCTCCCCTCTGGGCTCCGGAGCTGCGCTAGCCTGCTCCCACTTCTGGAGCAGCAGGTCTAGCTCTGTGGGCTCCGGATCCGGTAGCCCTAACTCCTGTCTCCACTTCTTTGTCTGCTCTTTTTGAGCAGCGGTGTTCTTATTGATCATTGCGATCAACTCTTTAAAATCCATCTTCTGGGTCATAGGGGTGCCCACACTTTCTGCCACCATATGTGAAAGATCGGTAGTGTGGTGTTGCTGGGCACCGGTGTCTTCCTTCACAAACTTGGAGTGAACACGTCACTGATTCAGGTGAATACTTTTATTTACAATATTTACAATAAACCATATATTCTCTTGCGTTCATTTGCCCTGTACGGGCCACTAACTATCTCACTTCTTCCTCCCTCTCTGTGCTACGGCGAGTGCAAGTTGGACTCCCTCTGGTGGAGTGAGCCAGGACCACAGGTAAGTATCGGTTTAGGCTCCCTCTGGTGGAGTGAGCCAGGAACACAGGTACGTATAGGTGGGGCTCCCTCTAGTGGAGCAAGTCTGGAACACAGGTGAGTACAGGTGGGGCTCCCTCTGGTGGAGCAAGCCTGGAACACAGGTGAGTACAGGTGGGGCTCCCTCTGGTGGAGCAAGCCTGGAACACAGGTGAGTACAGGTGGGGCTCCCTCTGGTGGATCCAGCCTGGAACAGTACGTCCTCTATCCAAGGCTGCCTGGAAGACAGCACAGGCAAGCCAGAAGGAACCAGCAATAATAAAGTTTGTTCTCACAACCTGATTCTGTGCTTTATGGTTTTCTTCCCAGTGTTCCTTACCATCTTAGACTGGTACCGTTACTCCAGCCACCTGTATCCACACTGTATGAACCAAACCTCGTTCTGTGACTCGTTTCTTGGTGCACAGTCGCTGCTCCAGCATCTGTAATTGTGCAGTGTTTTTAATAAGTCCCGCACCACACTCAAACAAAAGATTGTTGCTCCTGCAACTACAGAACGCGTAATATTTGTAGCGAGTCCCGCACACATAAACAATGCACTCGGTCAAAGTGTCGCTGCTCCTGCAGCTGAAGAACACGTAATATTTTGTAGCGAGTCCCGCACACATAAACAATACACTTGGTCAAAGTGTCGCTGCTCCTGCAGCTGAAGACCAAACAGTGTAAACACCGTGAAACGTTTTTTTAATCAAAACTATCAAACAAAATCAAAACAAAAGTCTGCCTCACCAAGAGGTAAAAACGTTATATGCTAGACTTTTCCACAATTGCTATAATTCAGATTTGACACACTTACTAAATCCTCTCCCTCACTAGAATCGTCGTTGGCAGCTTGAGCAGGCAGGACAACCAAGCACCGTCCCCACAATCGACCCCCCTTCTTCTGCCCCGCTTCCTTTTAAATCCTCTAACCCCACCTTCTTAATTACCACTGGGGACTATGGGTTGTGTAGTTTCTTCCCCAGTGACGCCATTTCTTAAAGGCGCCACTGCTCCTTCCTCACTATATATATATATATATATATATATATATATATATATATATATATATATATATATATATATATATTGTTTTAATAGTACGAAAAAAATATGTAGCTGTCTACTGGAAACTATAACTTTCTGTAGTCGAAATAACTGCCGACGCGTCACACAAATTAAATTAAAAAAGGGACTATTCTACTTTATGTAGGGGGTATTATTATGTGATGAAGGAGCAATACTGTCACTTCCCCATAACTTGTTTTTGCAATCTAATGTATTGAAAATGTTTAATTCTTTATTTAAATAACAATGTACTTATGTGTGGTTTCTCTTTACCTCAAACCAATTTGGGAATTAAAAATAAAACTATTTTGCACCCCCCTATGTTGAAGATTCTAAGCGACTCCATGACCAATTCATCTTGACACTGTACTTTAATAACATGGCTCACAAAAGTGATGGAGATGGGAGAAGAAATTCAAGAGGCATATGTAAATGATATCTACGAGATGAAAATGTAGATGTCCCTCGGACGACTAAATTATCGTGGGCTTTAAGAGAGGACGATAAGGCCAGCAACGAGGAGGAAAGAACAGACTTAGTGAGTGTTGTACAATATGTTTAATAAATAGGACATAAGAAAGCTGGTGAATATGAGCGTCCTGTAGAGTGTTTTGCTTTTCCTGTGGACTCTGTCCAATTTGTTTCTGAAATTTTGCACTTAGTTAAACCCTGTTCTTTTTGTGTGAGAATAAATCGCCTGAGTTCAACTCTATTGCCTCTTGTAATATGATCCTTCTGTAGCTGGCGCTTTACCTAGCGTAGTTTGATACACTACACCTAGCTTTCACAGGCACCTCGCGGTGACAGCTACCATGCCTTGGACAGTAAAAAGAAGCACTTGTTTTGTAACCAAAAAACTATAAGTCTGAGTTTGTTATATATTTTAAATGAAAGCCTGTGTTGTGCCTTTTCATTTGATATAAATCAACTTGCATGTCACCCCTACAGTTATGGAGTTATATCCATAAATCGAAAAACAGCAACAACAAAAAAGCAAACATTTATTATTATTTAATGGCAATTTTAAATTCCTGTTGTGTCTCTGAGTGTCCCCAGGAATATGGAGTCATATGGTCCCCTGACATCATAGGCCTAAATATTATGATGAAAAGTTGTTTTAACTGTGTGTCACCTTAAACAAAGGTATCAAAAAATTAGTTAATAATAACATGTTCATTGTTCTATTAAATATTTTCTATTAAAATGGGACTTATAGGATGAAAACCCAGGCATAGATACAGAAAATGACATGGTTCCTGAGTCAGAAGAAGAGAGTATTTATCTGGTTATCTATATCTATGGTGTATTTCTCTATTAAATATTTTGTATTAAAATGGTGATAAAATTGTTCTATAGGATGAAAACACCGGCATTGATATAGAAAACAATGTGGTCCCTGAGTCAGAAGAAGTGAGTATTTATCTGGCTGTCCAAATTCTTTAACAATTACTTGATTCACTGTGAAATTATTATTATTATTATTATTATTATTATTATTATTTAGACATTTAGCAGACGTCTTTTTCCAAGGCGACTTACAGGGTTTGTCAAACAATAAAATATAATGTACTATAAAAAACACTTCCAGCATAACAACCTCAACATCACTATAATGAATTCAGCCACAAACAGTAGTGAACACTAAAAAGTACAGCAAATAAGTAAACAAATATAATAGAAAAAAGAAAAACATAAAAGCAGAATATACAAGCAGACTAAATAGGACATTTCAGGAATATGATAGAAAACAGGCAGAAGAGAAATCTCATTTCTAATTAATTAATTTAATAAATAAAGTACACTTGGTATTCACACATGTAGTCCATTTCAGGCCAGAAGTGGCGGATGTGACGGGATCTACCCAGGGTCAAGGGTGGATAAATGTCAAGCCTTGGCTCTGGTTATGGCATTTGAATTACACCATCATATTAGTGGTGTTTGTCTGTCAGACCTACTAACCTTGTTAAATACTGTAGTGCCTGGTTGTGTTCCCACAACTAGATATGATATAGACAAGCTTTTCTTTTCACTATCTCAGAAATATGTTTTCCATTTTTACTGTAAGGGCTGCACTTTATACTTTGGATACCATTCTGATGATACCTGTCCTGATTGTGGAACACTTATTAACAGGGATCAGTATCTTAAAGATCAGAACTATTTCCTGACTATGCCACTCGCCCCCAGTTGAGAGATATTTTTGAGAATAATGATGCAGCTAAGTATCAGTGTTCAATAACACTGGAATACAGCAGTTTCTAAATAATGGCCTTAATATGACACTTACTTTTAACACAGATGGGGTGCCTCTGTTTTCTTCTTCTAATTATTCAATATGGCCAGTGATGTGCACTATAAATGAACTTCCATTAAAATGTCATGTTGCATTCACTGTGGTTTGGGCCTGTCAAACCAAGAATAGACACGCTGCTAACACCTTTCATTAAAGAAATTAATACTTTGTTTCAGGATGGCTTTGAGTGATCAGATGGTTTAATAGATCATACAAGTCACTGTGCAGCTATAATACGTGTCTAGTGATTCAATAAATAAAAGCGTTGTGTATTGCTCCATTGTAATCCACAGGTTGGTCCCGAAATAATAGTCCCGATATTAAACACCCACACGTAACACAAAACACAATCACAAGTCCACAGTGAGTGCTGTAGTGCCCGTGGTGCAAATACAGTAATCGTGAACAATGTTGCAGTGATGTCCGGGTAAGTGCTGGCCTTGGTGACAGCTCGGGATCGTGTTAGTCATCTAATAACAACAAACAAGCAATTCTCTAGACACGACAAACAAACAAAACACTCACGATAACAATACAGGTTTTCCTTCCAGTTCAGCATTAACCATTCAAAGGAACAAATCACTTCGCTATGTCCCCTTTTGTACTGTCAATCATGACCCCTTGGTTAACGAGTGACTGAAATTGTTTTGCTGAAAGCAGTTTATATTAGAATGAATAAGCTGCTTACCAAGTATAAGCAATAAAAAAGGAAATAAATAATCAGCATACTCAAATGACTCAAATTGTCAATTTATTTCCAGGTTACTATATAAAAGCGTTCTGTGTCCACGTATAGTATTCAGACAATCATGGATGAAGAGAGGAGAAGAAGACTGTCTCACATCGTGCGCATTTGGGAGCGATCGTACTCCCGGTTACAGCATCAACAGAAAAGGGATCGTGCAACTGTTGCTCTCGTATCTAGAGTGTTTTTCACATGCACCCTCATGTACATATACAGGAAAGACGAATGTAGACGCAACACCGACCCTCTGTCTGGTGGGAGGAGTTGTTGTGTTTCATCTGTTTTTCTCAGATGAACAGTGGATTTAAACTTTTCAGGTCACTAGAGCTACGTTTGATCTTGTGGTGGAACTTGTGAGGTAGATATGGAGCCCCCAGTAATACAAGTAGTCGTACACCTGTGCTGCTGTAGAAGAGAGTGGGTATCGCACTTTGCAGTACAGTACAGAGTTGTTGGCAATGTATTCGGGGTCCACAAAAGTACAGTTCATCGCTACCTACACATGTTCTGCCGTTCTCTTGTCTGCAGGCACATGTCCACCTAGGAGGCTGTGTGGTCCAGTGGTTAAAGAAAAGGTCTTGTAACCAGGAGGCCCCCGGTTCAAATCTCACCTCAGCCACTGACGCATTGTGTGACCCTGAGCAAGTCACTTAACCTCCTTGTGCTCCGTCTTTCGGGTGAGACGTAATTGTAAGTGACTCTGCAGCTGATGCATAGTTCACACACCCTAGTATCTGTAAGTCGCCTTGGATAAAGGTGTCTGCTAAATAAACAAATAATAATAATAATAATAATAATAATTGCCATGCCGGATGAGAGTGAAGCTCAAACGATAGCTTGCTGTGTGTATGACAAATACGGTCTGCCTCAGACAATGGGGGCAATAGATGGCACACACATCCTGATCACTGCTCCACACAGGCATGCATGGGACTACTTGAACCGTAAATGCTGGTCGTCATTAATTCTACAGTGGATGAGCGTGGATGGTAAAGTAGCAACGTTGTTATACAATTGTTTATTTTAAACTATCCATATACATAATTTATTGGTTCATCCAGATGTTATTTATTTATTTTTTTGTTTATATGAAGTTTCCTAGACATCTGTTTTGGAATTCCGGGGTCATCCTATGACTCTTTCGTTTTAAGGAGTTCTGGACTTTTTCGGAATCAGGACATTACCATGTGTATGTTTTTGAAAATATATGCATTCTATGTATGTATGTATATATGTGTGTGTGTATATACAGTTGTAGTCAAAAGTTTACATACCCCAATGGAAATTTATAATTTCTCGAAATTTCTCAAAAACAAATTAATTATAGGAAAAATCTTTTGTAGCAAAAGTTTTGGTTTTGTTGATGAGGGAAATAAGTTACAAGAAATAGATGTCTACAATTGTTTATTTCAGTAATTTTTTTGCAAAACTCAATAAAATGCTATCAAAAGTATTCATACCCTGACAAGGAAAATGAAATTAATAGCTAGTTGAGGCACCTTTAGCAATAATAACCTCTTTTAAACGATTAGGATATTTGTCAATGAGCTTTAGTGATTTTTGACCATTCTTCAATGCAAAATTGTTCCAGTTCATTCAAATTCCAAGGGCTTCTCTTGTGCACAGCCTTCTTCAATTCATACCAAAGATTCTCAATCGGATTTAGCTTGGGACTTTGACTAGGCCATTCCAGAACCTTGATTTAATTTTTCTTTAACCATTCTGAAGTAGATTTTGGTGTGTGCTTTGGATCGTTGTTGTGTTGGAACGTGCAGTTGCTTTTTTTAAAAAAAAGTTTTGTAGCGGAGGGTTTCAGATGATTGGCCAATATCTTTTAGTATGCTATGAAATCCATTTTACCATGAATTGGAACTAAATTTCCAGTGCCATTAGAGGAAAAACAAACCCATAGAAGGATATTACATCTATACTTGACAGTAGGTATGGTGTTCTTTTCTTTGTACGCCTTCAAACGTAACGACTATCAGCGTGACCAAATAGCTTGATTTTTGTTTCATCACTCCACAAAACCTTTGACCAGAACTCATCCATCATTAAAATTCAATTTTGTTAACTTTAAGCAATTAAGCGATTGTCTGTCCCTACCTTTCCCTCCTGGATACGAAGATACTTTGTCATGCATTTGTCTCTCGACTTGACTACTGAAACTCTCTATATGGCGGTTTTCCAGCACGTACCATAAACCGACTGCAGCTAGTTCAGAATGTTGCTGCCAGGATCCTTACCAGATGTAAAAAATGTGATCACATCACCCCCCGTCTCGCCCAGCTGCAGTGGCTACCTGTATTTTCAAAACTCTCCTGCTTACCTACATCATCATCATCGGCGATCACTCGAGTTGAGTATGATTGTCCTCCATAGGGTCTTCTATTTGTGGGTCTTCAGATGGCTGTAAAGGCCGATCTGGGAGCCACATATTTTGGTGCAGTGTGGGCAGGGGTGAGTGTTGGTTGTGGTTGGTAGTTGGGCCTTCAGGTGTTGAGTCTCTCCTTGCGTAGCTGCCGCTTGTCCTCTGCGGCACAGCGAAGATCCTTTTCGTGTAGTGCAGCCCCCTCTTGAACAATTTTCTTCCAACTGTGTCTGTTTAGTGCAATGTCTTCCCAGTTGTTGGAGGTGATGTTGAATTTCTTCAGGTTTGTTTTGATGTTGTCTTTGTAGCGTTTCTTTTGCCCGCCAGGGGCTCGCTGACCTTCCCTCAACTGGGAGTACATGATCTGTTTCGGGAGGCGTGAGTTGGGCATCCGGATGACATGGCCTGTCCATCGGAGTTGGTGTTGCATTATGGTAATGGTGATGCTGTTTATGTTGGCCTCCTCCAGAACGGTGGTGTTGGTGCATCTGTCCTCCCAGCTGATCCTCAGGATTTTCCATAAGGATCTTTGGTGGTGTTGTTCCAGAGCTTTCAAGTGCCTACTGTAGGTGGTCCATGTTTCGGCTCCGTATAGCAGTGTGTCGAGGACAACAGCTTTGTAGACCAGGAGTTTTGTATGGACCTGTAGGTCATGGTCTTTGAAAACTCTTTTTCTCAGTCTTGCGTAAGCTTCACTGGCACAACTCAGGCGGTGGTTTTTCTCTGAGTCAATGTCTGCTTTGGAGGAGAGAAGGCTGCCGAGGTATGGAAAATGATCAACATTTTCAAGGGTGTTATTGTCAACTTGTATTGTGGGCAGAGTAGAGGGCTTGTTGGGTGGTGGTTGGTGAAGAACTTGCGTCTTCTTTATATTGAAGGCTAGACCCAGGAGCCTGTATGCCTTGGCAAAAGCATTCAGGATACACTGGAGGTCTTCTGCGGAGTGTGCTGCGATGGCATTGTCGTCGGCGTACTGAAGCTCCATGATAGTGGTGGTGACGACTTTGCTTTTAGCCTTGAACCTGTTGAGGTTGAACAGCCTGCCATCTGTTCGGTGCAGGATTTGAATTCCCTGTGGCAGGTCTTGGCCAATGAGGTGAAAAAAAGCAGCAATGAAAACGCCAAACAGGGTGGACGCGATGATGCAGCCCTGTTTGACCACTGTCTCCACAGTGAAGGGCTCTGACTCACAGCCGCTGTTGCTGAGCACTGTGGCAGACATGCCGTCATGCAGCAGCCTCAGTATTCCGATGAACTTGTCAGGGCAGCCGTATTTCGAGAGTATCCGCCAGAGAGCGTGGCGGTTAACTGTGTCAAAGGCTTTTGTTAGGTCTATGAAGGCCAAGTACAATGGCTGTTTTTGTTCCCGGCATTTCTCTTGTAGTTGGCATGCTGTGAAGATGATGTCTGCAGTACCTCTGGATGGGCGGAAACCATACTGCGATTCTGGGAGTACTTCTTCAGACAGGGGTAGAAGTCGGTTGGCAAGGACACGTGCAAGTACTTTGCCTGTGGTTGACAGGAGGGAGATGCCCCTGTAGTTCCCACAATCTGCCTTGTCTCCCTTTTTGAAGATTGTCACTATCAGAGCATCCCTGAGCACTGAGGGCAGTTCTTCCTTGTCCCAGATCTTCAGGAGCAGGGCATGCATGTGGTGCAGGAGCTCTGGTCCGCCTTCCTTTAGGATTTCCGCTGGGATCCCATCTGGTCCGGCGGCCTTGTTGTTTCTCAGGCTTCTGATGGCATATTGTACCTCAGTCGTACTGGGAGGTTCCCCCATGTCTCCTCTCATGAATCTCCGAGGGATTTGGTTAATAGCCTCCAGTTCAGTGGTGCTGGTGCTGTTGCGGTTGAAAGTGCTCTCTCCATCGGGTGTTGATTGCCTCGTTGTCCTTCAGAAATTTCTGTCCATCCTTAGAGCACAGGGGTAACTTGGACTGTACACTGCCTTGGTGGCACTGAAGAAGCCTCTGGTATCACCAGTGTCTGCCAACCTCTGGATTTCCAGGGCTCTTTCAGTCCACCACGTGTTCTTAAGCTCCCTCACCCTATGTTGGACAACAGCCTTAGCTCTGGAGTGAGCCTCTCTTTTGGCCTTGCAATTGATGTCATTCTGCCAGGCACAAAAGGCTTTCCTTTTTTTGTAATTAGCTGCTCTATTTCTGTGTCATTCTCATCAAACCAGTCCTGATGTTTTCTGGACTGTACCCAAGGGTTTTCTTGCAGGTGTCGAGAATGGTTGATTTGAGCAGACTCCAGTGTTCTCCAATATCCTCTGGATATTCCTGTGGGAGGTTTTCACCAAGCGAGGCCTGAAGGTGTTGCTGATGGACAGTGTTGCCCAGGCTCTCAATGTTCAGTCTTGGCCGGGTCTGCTTTTTCTGAACCCTCCTCTTCCTCATTAGTCTGATGGACATCGTGGAGCGGATAAGGCGGTGATCTGTCCAGCAGTCATCTGCACTGATCATTGCCCTTATGACGTTTACGTCACGGCGGTCCCTAGCTCGGACAATGACATAGTCAATGAGATGTCACCGTTTGGAGCGGGGGTGCCTCCAAGATGCTTTGAGTTTATTTTTCTGGCGAAAGAGAGTGTTAGTAATGGTGAGGTCATACTCAGCACATTTGGTGAGAAGAACTCCATTGGAGTTGATGTTGCCAATGCCTTCCTTTCCTATGGTGCCTCTCCAAAAGTTGTGGTCCCGGCCGACCCTGGCATTGAAGTCCCCAAGGAGAATTATCTTATCCTCCTTGAGGATGCTTGACAGTGTTGCATCTAAGCAGGCGTAGAAGGTCTCCTTTACTTCCTCCAGTGAGTCCAGAGTTGGAGCATAGGCACTCACAACTGTTGCCATCTGGTTGTTAGCAAGCACTAGACGGATGGTCATGGTGCGCTCACTGATCCAAACGGGAAGTTCAGAGAGATGGCTGATGAGCTGGTTCTTAATTGTGAATCCAACGCCATGGATCCTGGGCTAGTCAGCTGCTTTCCCTTTCCAAAAGAAGGTGTAACCACCTTTCTCCTCCTTCAATTGCCCTTCATCTGCCAGCCAGGTTTCAGAGAGGGCAGCTAGGTCAATCTGGCATCTCCTCAGTTCTCTGGCTATGATCGCAGTTCTCCTCTCGGGTCAATCACTAGTTGCACTATCCATTAGGGTGCACACATTCCAGGCTCCTAAATTCATTTTTCTTTGTTTCTGACCGCATGTAGGTGATCCCTCTGGACGCGGTAATCCAGTCAGGAGTTTTGAGGCAGGCTATTTTTAGGGCACCTTTTCCAGCCCCTTCCCCTAGTGGGGTGAGCAGAGTGGATCCTAAAGAGGGCTGCTCAGTCATGGGTGCAGCTGCCGAAGGACTCTATCTGCCTCAGTCCAAGAGCCCAGCGACTGAATCTGGCACCCACCGCCTAATGTGGCAGCTTGTGACTAGAAGCTTCCACATCTCACAATCCTGCCCCCTTCGCCACTTGCTGATCGCCATAGGACTTTGATCCGGGATGTGTAGGGCGGATTCCCTTTTTGGAGGACGCCTGTGCGTGACTTCGTTTAACGTGGGGAGACTGATGCACGGGCAGCCACCACACGGTCCTTGACAGATAGGGGTCAGGGTCCAGTGGCATGGAGTCCAAAATGACTGGGGACCCTTCTCTGCTGCAGCCCCAGTCTTACCTACAATGCCCTTCATCACACAGGTCCCGAGTACCTCCTTAACTTGCTGACCCGCTATGTCCCTGCCCGCAAGCTGAGGTCCCCCGACTCTGGCCTGCTTGTTATCCCCAAGCAAAAGTGCACCACACTTGGAGAATGCTCATTTAGCTTCATGACTCTGACTCTGTGGAACTCTGTCCCAGCTTTGGTCCGTAATGCTCCCACTGTCACTCACTTTAAATCAACTCTCAAGACCCATCTGTTCTCACTTGCTTTACGTGCTCTTTAAGCCTGATATCTGCTTTTGCTGCTACTATTTCATGTATTATGCTACTATCATGTATTATGCACTTTCCACTGTATTTAATGTATTATGCTTTTTTTTTACTGTATAACATGTATTATGCATTTCTCTGTATTTTAAATATTATGGATTTTCTTGTTGTTACTGCATCTTGTAAAGCGCTTTGTGATGGTGGTCCACTATGAAAGGCTCTATATAAAATAAAGATTGATTGATTGTGACGTTTTCCTAAGAGTGGCTTTGTCCTTGGCCTGCGACCATTGAGACCTTCACCATGCAATACTCGACCTATGGTTGAAATGGAAACCCCAGTCCTACTTGCAGCCAATTCACTTTCAATATCTTTGGCAGTCAATATCAGACTGTTATTAACCTTCCTCACAATTCTTCTACTTGTTCTTGGTGAAAGAACCTTCTTCTTCCAGACCGAGTTGTGACAGTACTTCTTGATAATGGAAACAATAGTTGAAATTGGGATACTTCTTGTATCCTTCTCCAGCTTTATTTTCCGCCTAAGGTATTTAGGTAGCTCTTTACTTTTTCCCATATTGACTTATTGGTAATGACAGCAATCATCCTATGCCTAACCCTTTTATACTCTCGAAGAATGTTCACCTACAATCCAACATTTTCTAGACTTTTCCAGAATTAGGTTCTGCATTATCATACTGAAATTTCTAGCACCTTGTAGACAATATTATCATAGCATGAAAGGGTATGAATACTTTTGAATTAGCAAAAAGTTGGTGAAATTGGTGAAATAAATAATTGTAGACATCTTGTAATTTTTTCCTTATCCACAAAAGCATAACTTTTGTTACTAAAGATTTTGTTACTAAAGTCTTTGTTTTCGAGAAATTCCGAGAAATTATACATTTCCATTTTGACTACAACTGTATATATATATATATATATATATATATATATATATATATATATATATATATATATATATATAGTGCCTTGCATAAGTATTCACCCCCCTTAGACTTTTCCACATTTTGTAGTGTTACAACCTGGAATTAAAATGGATTTAATTAGTATTTTTTTTCACTGATCTACACAAAATAGTCCATAATGTCAAAGTGGGGAAAAAAATCTACACATTTTTCAAAATTATTTACAAATAAAAAACTGAAAAGTCTTGATTGCATAAGTATTCACCCCCTTTGCTGTAACACCCCTAAATAAGCTCTGGTGCAACCAATTGCCTTCAGAAGTCACATAATTAGTTGAATGGAGTCCACCTGTGTGCAATTAAAGTGGCAAGACTTGAAAATTGCTGTTCACCAACGGTCCCCATCCAACTTGACAGAGCTTGAGCAATTTTGCCAAGAAGAATGGGCAAAAATTGCAGGATCCAGATGCAAAGCTGGGAGAGACTTACCCAAAAAGACTCACAGCTGTAATTGCTGCTAAAGGTGCTTCTACCAAGTATTGACTCAGGGGGGTGAATACTTATGCAACCAACAAATGTGTTTTTTTTGTTTAATGAACTTTTGTGTCACAATAAAAAATATTTTGCACCTTCAAAGTGTTAAGTATGTTGTGTAAATCAAATGGTAAAAATCCCAATTAAATTCATTTTAATTCCAGGTTGTAACACTACAAAATGTGGAAAAGTCCAAGGGGGGTGAATACTTATGCAAGGCATATATATATATATATATATATATATATATATATATATATATATATATATATATATATATATATATAAAATACATACACACACACACACACACACACATACATATGTTTTTTCAGGGTTTTTTTTCATCTTTATTTAAAAGGCACATGAGCTGGTAGGCGGCCGAGAGGTGCTGTTATTCATGTTATTCATAATCGGAGATGCTGCTTACCCTCTCCTTCCATGACTCATGAAACCGTATCAAATTACAATATCCCCCCCAGAAAGAAGCTATAAATCACACTATGGGTCAGACACAGGTTATCATTGAGCAGTCATTCGGGAAGCTGAAAGGCAGATGGAGGATTCTCCTAAAGAGAATGGAACAGAAGATCCCCAACATCAGTGATATTGTTGGAGCTTGCTGCATGAAATGGCACTGGTTGACAGTCTGGAACTCGAGATCCTTCCACGTCGTCCTCTGATATGCCCCCACTGCTCAGGTCCCTGGTGGTCTGCTGCAGAAGCAGGACTGCGTACATTCAGAGAGGAGCGAGTGTCTGCCTCATTAGACATCTGCAACTCCTGTCTGAGTGTACACATTAGGTCTAGGTGCAATTCAGCTGCCTCTTGGTGCTGCTATCTGCTCTGTCCAGCCTTTGCAAGAGATGGTTGAATTCCACATCCTGCCTCCAGCCGTATTGAGTGATGCTCTTTGAGCATGCACCACCTGAATTCCCACTCCAAAAAGCCCCTCTGTGTATGCCAAAGGGCTGCAACACCGCCTGAAATAGAAAGAGTATACATTTTAAATTATATTAATACATTTATACATTTCTACGTAAGAAATGCACACGATGCAGGTTTAACATATAATAGACCTAATAATAAAATATGTTGTGCAGACAATATAGATAGACTATTTACAAGGTGTACACTACAATGCTGAGAACGGTATACGATCCTTATTTACATATAAGATTGAGAACAGGGGGATATGTAGGCTACAGACACATACGAGGTTCCTGAGCAGTGTGACGCACTGGCAGTTCTTCAGCAGGATTATCAGGCTGAACATCCTAATGTTCCTGTACATCTGCCGGTCCTTCTCCTCCCTGCCGCTGCACCAGAGGTTCTTCCTCAGGGACCACAACGTCTTCTTGCCTGCGCTCCTCAGAAACAGTCGGAGAAGCCAGGAACTGTGCTGGTCCTGGGTGTGCAGTGGCGGTACAACTGCCAGGCGCAGAATCCGCTTAAAACACACACATTATAATAGAACATGGATGTCTTGTAATATTATAAAGATTCAAACTACAATCCTTATTCTAAAGGCGTACAACACAGTAATAGTAAACTATATATTAGGGATGATAGGCAAACACACAAATAAAAAATAGTGACAAGTAGCTACAGTAGGCTTTGAAGGGGCTAAGTATGGATTCTGTCCCAATTTCAATAAAGATTAAAATGCATGCTTTTCTGTGTATCCAAATGCAAACTTAGTGCTAACAATTAATTTTACACTTATATGTTGGCGATACGGTACATTTCTGTTGTTTGTTAACTATACTCATTACTTGTTGCACAATACGCCCGATGATGATAACAAGTAATTCCAGTTCTGTATCATAAATCTTACATCTGTATCAATACATAACTCGTTACCTTCAGATTGTGCTCGGGGTGCTGTATTAGAGGACATATGGGAGGATGATGTGTCCAGGACATAGTCACCGGTCACTGCCACTGGCCACTGCCCAATCAACTGGTGCATCTCCTCCCAGAAACGGAATTGGGATCCCCAGACTGCCACAGCCAATTTCGCTCCTGCAGGTGCGAGTATTTAAGTTTCTTAAACTTTACTTACACCTGCAGGATGGAACGCTCTATGCCAATTTCAGTCACAGCATTCAACACTTGTGTGTATATGTTTATGTTCCTCTGATGAGGCCGATCCAAGGTCTCCATTACGTCCAGGTCTGATATAATTTAGATGAGAGCATGGGTTTCCTCATCTGTCCAGCGCACTTGGCTCTGTCCGGTGGTAGAAGAGGTTGAGCCCTGTTGTTGTTCCTGGGACATCTTGAAACAATGATAGAAAGTAAATACAACAAATACTACCACTACTACCAATAATAATAATAATAATAATAATAATAATAATAATAATAATAGAAGGCTAAAAGTTCAGTAAGTTGTGCTTGACAACATGGATTTAAACAAACATTCAAAACAGGGTAATTTCAACTTACATTTGCAGCGTCTTTTGCGTTCTTCCTTGTCTTTGCATGTGCGTGTGTGTGTTTTGTACAGCCTTTCTGCTGGACAATAACGTGAGATTACGTCAGAAAAACAGGATCTTGACTGCTGAAATCTCGTGAGTCACAAGCATGATTCCTGCTCCGGTTATTACAGCTATTTTTATCTTGAGAAAGCAATTGACCATGCCCTTGCACTGCCAAAAGGACGTCCTTTTGCTGTTTCACAATGTATTCACATGACAACGTCACACAGTCAAGTGCATGTAAAGCTAGCCATTGAAAAAGCAAGACAGAGAATAAGGGTGTGACTTGGGTTTTAAATAGGTAGACTGTCAGATATTTTGGCAGGGCAGAATGGGGGAGGAGCCCTAGCTCCTGCCCCCTGAACCACACTAAAGGTTACAAAAAGGCCATCATTTAAAAAATGCAAGGTCGTTTTCTTTTTCTTTAATACCGCCATAACCATGTACTATCTGCTATGACCACTTACTGTATGTCAACTCAAAAAAAGTTCATTCTGCTTGACAGATATAGTTGAGATGGAAACTGGAATTTGGGCTGACCTTGATGTGATCTTGTGAGGTCTATACTCCATTACAGCTGGAAAGTAGACAGCAGTGCACTGTTAATCACTATTCAATAAATATATTATAAGTTAGTTCAAATCTATTACTTAGACGTGCACTGCATTTACATTGAATAACATACAGTAGCAACTGACTTGCTGCATTATTAACTTCAAAGACAGTATGACCTGAATTAAATTACCAGGCTGAAAAGTAAATTAATGTAAATTATGCAAGCTGAATGAGCAATTTTTCAATCGACAGCAGGTGATCAGAAAGCATTATTGAGAAAGTATTCACATGCTTAAGAAAGTTTAAAAATGCTATCACTCCAGCAATGGAAATGCTAGCAGCAGCAATGCTGGCAGAGGCACAGGGCACTCCAGTAATGACCATGCTGGCAGCAGCGTGGGGCACTCCAACAGAAGCAATGCTGACCCCTCCGCACGTGCAGCTGGAGATGGCTCCTTCTTCTTGGGCGCTGAAGACAACTCTCCCTTCTTAGGCGCTGGAGACGGCTTCCCTGCTTGCCTTTGGGAACGACTACCCCAACCTTTCTTCGGCACTTGGGCCGGCAGCTGCTCCTCCTCCTCCTCCACAGAGAGGGGGCAGTTGAGCACAAAGTGACCCTACTCGGTCCGGAGCTGGGAGAGACTTCAGACGGCGCCATTCCTCAGCCGATTCTACCTCATCCCAATAGAGGGCCTTTCTTTTCATTTTAAATGTTTTTTTTTTTTTAAACTGCAATCCTGCTCTGAGTCTACAGGGGTGCTATCCCGTTTCTGAAACCAAGTGTGACAGGGTAGCATCACGACCAAGCTGTTACCGGCAGGAAGAGAGACTCAGAACACAGAAGCTGCAGTGAAGCGCTATCGCACACATTTAGTTCACAAATACAAATACTAAACAAAATACTTTAACAAATAAAAAGGCACAAGGGCCAAAAGAAAAGGTCTGCACAAGAATGCACGCACAATACAGGACAGCACAGCACAGGAGGCTGTGTGGTCCAGTGGTTAAAGAAAAGGGCTTGTAACCAGGAGGTCCCCGGTTCAAATCCCACCTCAGCCACTGACTCATTGTGTGACTCTGAGCAAGTCACTTAACCTCCTTGTGCTCCGTCTATCGGGTGAGACGTAATTGTAAGTGACTCTGCAGCTGATGCATAGTTCACACACCCTAGTCTCTGTAAGTCGCCTTGGATAAAGGCGTCTGCTAAATAAACAAATGAAATGAAATGATCTGGGGTAATTGCTGGCTCAGTGGTGGCAGCTCCCAAACTCCTCAATCCTCCTCTACAACAAGACAAACACAAACACTTACACTTACACGTGCCTTACAATTGTTACAAGATATCACATTATTTTTACATACAATTATATTATTTTTTACATACAATTACCCATTTATACAGCTGGGTTTTTACTGGAGCAATCTAGGTAAATTACCTTGCTCAAGGGTACAGCAGCAGTGTCCCCCACCTGGGATTGAACCCACGACCCTCTAATCAAGAGTCCAGATCCCTAACCACTACTCCACACTGCCGCCCTATTAATAATAATAATAATAATAATAATACTACTACTACTACTACTACTACTGCAAACTCCTCCCATGATCATCCCAGCGCCAGGGTTTATCCAATCGCCGCCTGTCTTGCAGCTGACAACAATTGAGTTATTCAGCAGTTTCTCAGTTACGCACTTGCCCCAAAATGGCCAACTTCCGGTTACGCGTAGATGGAGGTAAATTGTTTTGCACATCTTGCATTGTGACTTTGGAGAAAATACGATCGATCACTATTTAGCTTCAGAATCACACATTAAATGAAAGGCTACTACAGAGGCTGCTAAACAGAACTTAAAACAAAAAACAGCTTTCAGAAAACAAACTACAGGTACAATCTAGCATAGCCACCTCACTTCAAACAACCTGCTGCTTACATTTTAAACACAGTTAGAATTTTAGACTTGAATAGACATGTTTTCTTTCTTTTGACTCGGTACTAATAAAATGAATTCCTGGATGGGACAAACAACATGACAACGAACGTGCTGCGGATAAGCGGATTCTGCGCCTGGCAGTTCTACCGCCACTGCACACCCAGGACCAGCACAGTTACTGGCTTCTCCGACTTTCTGAGGAGCGCAGGCAAGAATACATTGTGGTCCCTGAGGAAGAACCTCTGGTGCAGCGGCAGGGAGGGGAGGGACCAGCGGATGTACAGGAACATCAGGATGCTCAGCCGCTCAGGAACCTCATATGTTGCTCAGGAACCTCATATGTATCTGTAGCCTACATATCCCCCTATTCTCAATCTTATATGTAAATAAGGATCGTATACCGTTGTCAGCATTGTAGTGTACACCTTGTAAATAGTCTATCTATATTGTCTGCACAACATATTTTATTATTAGGTCTATGTAACAGGGGAGATCTGGACTGACTATCTGGCACATGCGTGGTACTGCAGGAAGAGGGCCGCAGTCTCGTAGGATCCGCCTGTCAGTCATGGCGATGACACGGAGAGGTGGGGAAGAGGGTGTGTTGGCTTTCCCTCTCTCTGAGTGGCTGAGAGGCGGGCCTTGGGGGATTGCTCAGCCCATAAGTACTGCGCTTGGTTGTACATTTGGGTGGCCATGACAGGGGAAGCCCAGTGACGCTAGCTGAGGAGGCAAGCGTACACAAACACCAGGCAGGAACACCAGTGGTAGAAGCAAGAAGAATAAAATCAGGCAAGCACGGCTGAGGAAGACAGCCAGCCTTAAACAAACCAGTTTTTAAAATATCTGGTTACGTACCCGAGGGGACGTGTGTAGTGATAGGGGAACCTTGGCCACCCTAGTGTATAGTGCACAGCGAAGAGTAGGACGGAGACCTGAGCTGACCGGCTTAGCGGCAGTGGGGGCACTGCGTAAGCAGCACTTTTGTTTTGTAGTTTTATTACTGTGTTTTATTTTCCCTTTTTCATGTCGCCTTTGGTTTTGCATGCACACCTGTGAGTGTGCCTGCAATTACCTGTGTTGGTAACCTGTGGTCCTGATTACTGTTGCCGGTATACAGGCCACAGACAACAGCCTCTCAAGGGCTAAAATAAATAAAAAACAAAATAAATAAAACTGGGCACCTGGGCGGTGTTTGCAAATACAATCTTCTGTCTCCCATCTCAGTGAATACCCCCACCCTTCCACAGTGTCATATAAATGGACAGACAGACAGACACTCCCCTATGTCCCAAGAATCTGATATTCTTGGAAGTGGACTGCTAAAACCAGACGTTCCATAAAATTTCCAGCACTCAAAGTGATCAGACAGTTCTTTAACATTATATGACAGGGATTTTGACGGTTTTGAAGTCCTAATGTGTATTTTTACAACCAGATATGGGCAGAGTTAAATGTGTATGAGAAATAAACTTTTGTGTACTCAGAAAAATCAGGATACGTGTTACGGATACTCATTTATAGCCATTAATCGTTGCTCTTGAAATTGTGTTCACAATGGCAGACAAAATGGAGGAGTATGCCTCACACTTAAATGATATAGCTGGATTTCCTGGTGTTAACGGTTGCATTAAACATTAGAGCACCCTAACAATATATGAAAAGGACACTGTCGCGTTTGATGCTGCAATAGGTTAGCACTCGGGTTGACTAATATTATTGTATATTATTCCCTGTAGTATGTGTATTTGTGCATGTCTTTTAGTTTTACTTTTGAGATTCATCCATGTCATGTATATGAGGAAATAATGAAACAGAACACAGATATTTGCGGTTAAAGCAAGCCAGTCTGGTTTAATCAAACGAACCACAGAATAGTGTTACAGACTATGCATATTGTAAAATATAAAACCAACCAGTCAGGCTTTTATATTTAAACAAACGAACAACACAATATTTTTACACACTTTGCATATTGTAAAATATAAAACAAACCAGTCTAGCTTTTATATTTAATATATTCTTATCATTTGTTCAAACAAAAACTGATATCTTGCCTGATATCTCTCTCAATCTCCTGATTGGGTTCTATTTAGTAGCACTTGTTATTCTACTGGTTTGTGAGTCTATTTTAAAAGTGTGAAGACACTTCTCGGTGACTTTTCACCACATCTTTGTCCAGACCATTCTAAGCCAAGCATTTACCTGTCAGTCTATTTACCACAGCATTCTTAAGAATGCAAACTATTCATTATTTGTAGCTACCACAGGCTAACTTTTAATACATTTTTATTATTAGCTCATTATTATCATATCTTTCACTGCAAACAGGGTCCTTTATGTTGTAAGGGCAAGCTAGCACCTCTTAACTACAAATTATCTTTTGCCTTTTTTGCACAGACAGAAACATGCAGGCACATCCTGCCTTCCCATATGGAAAAAATATATACAGTATATAATTCATGTATACTACAGTAGGTTCCATTTAAGTTTTTGTTATATGAACCATATAAGCATTTGTAGTTTTATTACTGTGTTTTATTTTCCCTTTTTCATTTCGCCTTTGGTTTTCATTATTATTTTTTAGCATCTGTGACTGTGCCTGCAATAAGCATTGTGGTACAATTATGGCCACTTTCTTATGAGACGACGTTTTAAAAAACACATTGTAACTATCATAAAGGCACTGTAGTGCAAATACGGACAGTTTCTTATATTTTGTCTAACACAAAACAGTATTGTTCTCATATCTGCCTCATACAAGCAAGCTCATGTGAACCATATAAGTATTGTGACAACTTTTCTGTAATTTGACCAATAAAGCTGTGTACTATTCTCATATAAAAACATATATGAAAAAAAGCTTTACGATACAATGATGGCGACTTTAGGTCACCTGACTATTCAAACATGTGCACACACAAATACACATTTTGACAGATGTATGTTTTAAAAAACAACAATATGCACAATGTTCACCAATCTTTAGATATATTTCGTGATAAGACTTCCAGAGAATCAGTTAATCTTGACATATTTACTGCATCTTTCCTTATTAGGAAGTGTACTTTTACTTATCAGGAATGCATTTATTTTCAAACGCAACACACACAACTCACATAGCTGTGGAAATCTGGGTAATTTATAATGACAGCTTAGTGTAACCCACCCCTTAGTTTTCCCTCAGAAAACAAATATAATTATAATGGCTGTATGTGTGTATCGCTTGGTGAATACTTTCTTTCCGGCACTAGAGTTACGATGCCACTTTGCAACACCAAGGTAAACTGATTTACGGCAGTGCTCGTAGTTAAATATATATAGTGTGCATGTGGGTAGCATATGTTGAATCAGTTTACTGCAAGCAACAGGACTTAAAGCAGCAAAATGAAAACTAGAAAAAAAATGTTGAAATTCACAGCCAAAGAATTATTTCTTTAGAATCCTGGACATTGGTAACTCTGTACTGTGATCTCAGACCCTCATAAAAATGTGTGTTCCTAAACTTTAGTGAATAAATAGGGTTACATTAGTCCTTTTTTTAAAAAAACAAATGAGAGACTAATTATAAAATTAAAATGCTTAATTTTCATAAAATTAAATATTATTATTTTAAGTTTCCTAAACAAGGCTTTTAATAGTTTATACTTTTAATACATCTACAACTTATGTTGCTTTTTTAATAATAGGATAGGTCCAACAAAAAACATAATTTCAAACATTCTACTTGTTTTGTTTTCACTATAAAGCAGACTTTTGACTGTATTGCACATCTTATATGTCAGCATATAGATTGAAAATATACATTACTTTTTGATAAAGGTGACCAGTGTGCGTTTGTGACAGTGATGTAACTTTCGTTTCAAAAGTGGAGGGACAGTTTCTGTAGCTGGGGCATGCATGAAGATTATTCAATCTGAAATAATAAAATATGTCACAAACAAGTATAACAAAACATTGCGTCCTTTGTATATCTAATTAAAAGATCCAAAGACATTCCTGCGGCAATCATTCAAAACAATAAATTGTTGGCACAATGTAAATAACACCAAGCTCCAGACAATGAGTTGCACACTTTAAACACGTTCCTGTTTACAGGTAAGAACGCAACTTTACTGTGATGAATATGATAACGTTTGTTATGGTACTTGTTTATTTATTGGTTTAAACATGTGTTTAGTAACACGTGACCAAGAGTGAGTTTTTGGAACATTTATTAATAGAGATGCGAGAGTTTGTGCGATGTATTTAAACATGCAAAATAATTTAGAATCAGTAATATATCGTGATTAATTTGGTATTATAATTGTGTAAAAAGTTCTTGGTAATGTATTCAGTTTTTATTGATGTCTTTATTTATTTGCACAAGGGTCATTTTGCTGTTTTAAATTGACTGTTTCAATTTAAAATGAACAGTTACACTGTAAGTAGACAGAAACCTCAGTGTGATAACATTAGTAAATAAAACAAGCTATGGTGAATTACAAACTCAAACCATTTTCCTGTGTTTGAAATACAGCGACGAGGTGAATCCTCCTTTATCTTTGTCCATCAGTTTGCTGTTTTTCCCCAACATTACTGTGATCTCAGGCTGTATATAAATGTGTCAGCCGGGGTCTTTAAGCTACACTCCACATATGTTCACATCTCATTGGTCAGTTTCCCTAGTTAAGGCGTGTGCAGCTCCAGGATCGGCTCAACATTACAGATCAGTGCAGCCTGATCCAGATCCTCGTAGTAAAACACCATCTCATGATCCGGCTCCAGTGATCCCGGATCTGATCCAATTTTGGTTCCCATTGACTTCTATACTATTGATTATACCAATAAATTATCGTGAAATAAAAGTTTCAGTACATTTTTCCACCATTGAAAAAGTGAGGGTGACCTATCCCCCGTGTAAATTACGCATATGGTTTGTGATGTATTTTAAAACAAATGTTAATATAAAATAATACTAAATACATAGTCTCTTTGAACTATTGCAAGTATAGTGTATACTCATTAAAAATCCACAAATTTACATTTGTTCATTGTGTTTTTTTATGTGTTGTTTGAAGTTCTGTGTTATTCATTCCTCTCCTTATTGTGGCTCTGATAAGTATTTGTACAAATCCTTATTGGATCCAGTGTACCAGTGTGTATTATATGACAACCAAGCAAACTTCATACAATGTCCAGGTAAGACACTAACATTAAGCAGTCTTATATGAGTCAACATACAAAATCCAACGTGTCTGCCTTAGATGTTGAATGTTTCCTTGTATGTGACAATACTTGTATGTTCAATTCACAACATACTGTATATATTTAATATATTATACATACATAACATAGAAGAAGCTTGTATAATTTGTATATATTTTTTCCATATGTGTTGAAGCTGCATACACAGAGAAACAGATGCTTATATTTCTTCAGCAACAAGTAGGATACCAGCTACTTCAGAATCAAGTGGATTCCTCCTAGATCCATTTTCTGGCATCAAGTATTTTTAGTTCATCTGGGCTTCACCCTGCATTGGAGTAAAATACTTCCCTGTCCTGCACTACAATCTGCACAGTTTATCGGCTGGTTGATACACCAATCAATTTGATTAGACATACAGTACAGGTCATATCAGACACTTTCCATGCTCCTTTATTATCCAATTTGTCAGTAGGTATGGTTAGTACTAGACAGGACAGAGACTGAAGGGAGCATGTGTTACTTGTTTATAAATCTGATAACAATCCCCTGGTTTTAAGTTTTTTTTAACTACCTTCTCTGTGACAACATGGAATTCATCTACCCAACTGCAGACTGTCTGTAGTTACCATTTACCAATGCAACTATTCTACAAGAGACAAGATTTCAAGGGTTATAAACTATTAGAATGATTCAAATATTAAAAACAGACCAGGATTTTTATTTCAAAAGAGGGTGTTCTTTCAGCCCTTATGTAAAGTTAGCATTGCAGTATACTGTCACAGCACAGTACAAGCTGAATAACAAATTGAGGCGTTAAATGATCCATAATGTGAAGATCGCTGTAAATAGCTGTAAATAAAATAGCTGGTTTTTATATTTAACAGCCTATTTTACTGCAACCTTATTGCACTCCTTAGGTATGTCGTAAAGTGAAAGAAGTCACGAACATTATAAAACATGATAAACATTTTAACAACCACTGTAATCATTGTGCTGCCCCTGCACATTGACTACATTTTCATCAATTAAGTCAACATGATAGTTTTATTTGCACACGGCTTTATACTAACTTTATACTAAAGCTGGTGATACATTTAAAAATGATAATAACAGTGATGGTAATGGTATGTGTGTTGGGGGTGGGTAATATATCATCAGTTTCTATTGTGAAAACTGAAACTGAAAATCTTCTACATACTTAGGGCTTCTGTTTTTGGTTTTTATTCATTTCATTTTCTGTGCTTATTTTTTCAAGTTTAAATATATATATATATTTTTTCGGGGCTCTCGCTTTTTATATACTGTATGAAATTATTTAATGTATTATGCTACTATCATGTATCATGTATTATGCACTTTTCACTGTGTAATGTGTTATGCCTTTTTTTTTTACTGTATAACATGTAATATGCATTTCTCTGTATTTAAAGTATTATGGATTTTCTTGTTGTTACTGCATCTTGTAAAGCGCTTTGTGATGGTGGTCCACTATGAAAGGCGCTATATAAAATAAAGATTGATAGCTCCCATTGGAGTTGAGATCTGATATAGTGCTTTCAAACATTTCATAACAGCTATGTTTAGTTATACTGATTGTAAATACATATTTTTTTAATTTAATTTAATTGCAACACATGTGATAATTTAGACATTAGTTCAGTACTAAGTTGAGTACTAGGTAGTGTTATACTATCCGTGGATCATCCCAAGCTCTGTACTATCTTAGTACCAATTGCAACGAAAATATACAGGGAACAAAGCTTGGGATCACCTGATCCCCAGCTTTAGTACAGAACTCAGGGTTAAACTGATCCTTTCCACTTCGTGTATATATAACAATGGCAATGAGTGGGGTTGGGAGTAAGATGGGGCTACATTCTTGTACTGATTACTTAAACTATCTTTTTAAAGCGTAGGTGTTTTCTTACTTTTTTAATTCTATATTTGTGTATAGCTATAACAGTACATCATGTGAAAATAAATAGGACATTTCACAGTACATTTTCAAATAAAACATATTTTAAAAGATGATTACCATTTCAGTACTGAAGAGAGTGAGATATAGGTGTCAAATAAATTTCTATGACACACAATGCGGATGTATTTAGCTCCCTATTTAAACTGCCTCAGTAACACAGCTGTGCTGTTTTATTCATCCCAAAATGCAGGCTCTTCCCTACCTATACTCACTGCCTTTGTGTACGGTCTATACTGCTCCCTGCTTCTGGTGCCTCCTACTCTACTGCCAGTTTAGCCACTTTATCCACTATGACTTTCTCTGTTACCCCAGTCCTCCACTCTCACTCGCAAAATCTCTCACCAGCACTGCTCTAACCCTTCCAACCTAATTTCTCTACCCCCTGCCCCCATCCTCTACTCCTTCCTCCTGCTCTCTCTCCGGCACCTTCTGGAAATGCCAGTCAGCCTGCAACAAGACTGACTTATCTCTGCCTATGCCTCTCATCTCTCGACTTTCTGGCCCTTACAGAAACATGGATCACCCCTGAGAACACTGCTACCCCAGCTACCTCCTCTCTCACTCTCCCCACTCCTCAGGATGAGGCAAGGGAACTGGATTCCTACTTTCTCCATCCTGGAGCTTCTCAATACCCCCTTCTGTCTCCTCCATTTCTGTCAGCACTTTTGAGTTTTACGCAATTGCATTCTCCCTGTCACCTGCTTCTTATCATTTTCTATCGTCCCCCTGCTCTTCCTTGACATGCTCGACTTCTTCCTCTATTCTATTACCACCTCTATTCCTATAATTTTGTTACGTGATTTTAACATTCATCTCTCCGACTACTCATTGTGCTGGCTTCCTCTCCCCTTTTTTATTCTTTCTCTTTCCAACTCTCCTCCTTGCCTCCCACTCACAGAGCTGGCTGCCAGCTGGACCTGATTTTCTCCAGAAACTGCTCTCCTCCTTCCCCTATTGACTAATTCTCCTAGTTTCCAGCAGACTTGGCCACCATGACTTCTCTCACTGTAGCTCTTGGTCACCGAGGGGGCACAGGAGGGGCACCCAAAAAGAACAACTTTTCTCAGGCTCTACCCCTCTCCATAAGTGACACGGGTCCTGAACCGTGTTGCCGAAGAGGGGGTGGAAGAAACACCTCCTGAGGCAGACGTGGGCTCCTGCGGGCAACGGGTGTCCCGCCATCGTGGAGGGGAATTACAACTATCCACTGAGGCAGACATGGGCTCCGCAGAGAAGGCGGAGACCATGCAAACAACGGCCGCCAAGGTGCCGATGGGAGGGGAAGAACCCGGGAGGGCGAAAGAAGGTGGCGCCCTCGGCGTAGATCCCCTCCCTGATACGCAACAGGGCCACGAAACCAGTCCCCAAACCACCACTGAGGGGCCGGTTATAACCACGGTCACTGAGGGGGCGCAGGAGGAACCCCTGAAACAGCAACCGCCTCAGGTTTCCCTCTCTGGATGTGATGAGGGTCCCGGCCCTGGTGCTGTCGCTGAGGGGGAAACGGCAATATCGCCTGAGGCAGTCCGTGGTGACGATGGAGCCCGGTCTGGTGACCGCCACAGAGGAGGGGAAGAATCCGAGAGGGTAGATCCCCGAGGACAGAGGACGGGCCTGAGACTGAGCCTCGGCCCTCTAAAGAGGGGCCCAGACTGGGGACGAGACCATCGTGCTCAGCAGCATACGCTGAGCACCCGTCTGCACCCCCTAAATCGAGGGTGCAGATGAGGGTCCCTCCACTGGTCTCTCCTGCCGCTTCCCCTGGGGGTGGGGCGCAGGGAGAGATAGTGAAGATCAAGATAAGACGCAATGCGCTCACGCAACAACGGGAGTGTGTTGTGCTTCTCCATCGTGAGGGGGGCCAAAAGTTACAGCTGAGACACGAATACTCACCTAAAGTTGCCGAGTATCACAAGCAGGAGATTATGGAATAGGTAAAACAGTCTGGTTGCTTGTCAGTGATCACACTGAAGAGTCGACAGATGCAAAAGATCAGTATGGGTTACACATTTTATTTGTTTCGCGAGACCTAAATGGTGAACACGCACCTGACGTACTAGAACTGAAAGCTGTCCTTGCAGATACACTTTACCTACAAGCTGTTAATTACAACATTGTTTCACAAGCTATTGTAAAGTGCTTGAGTAATTTCGATGTCAGTGCATTTATCTGTATATTTGCTGTTCTTTTAAAAAAAATAATACTCTGTATATGTAATTTATTTTCTATTTCCGTGCAATACACGAAATATGATACTTTAAAGAATATTTCCGCGATTTTCACAGGGCCTCATGAGTAATATCAGCGCCGACGAGCTCGTTGTCCTCGGGGAGGGGGGGAGGATTTCAACTACACCCTCGAGGCCGCGGACAGGGTGGGGCAAGAACCCTACCCGCTCTCGTCGGCAGCTCTGAAGGAGCTGATCGCTTGGCTCTCTCTGGTCAACATCTGGCGTTGGCAACATCCGGATGCCTTGGCCTTCACCTACACTAGGGTGAGGGAGTGGTGGGTGTCTCAGTCCAGGATCGACAGGTTCTACGTCTTGCGGAACCACGCTCACTGTGTTTACTCCTCCGACATAAGGCTGGCGCCGTTCATGGACCACAACCTGGTGGCCGTGACGGTGCAAGCTAGGCACATCTCCACCTCCTGGCACTTTAACAATGCCTTGTTGAAGGATGAGCGCTTTGAGCAGTCTTTCCGGGACTTTTGGACGGTCTGGCACGGCAGGCGATCTTGCTTCCCCACGCGGAGTCAGTGGTGGGACGTGGGGAAGGCGCAGATCAAGGTCCTCTATCAGGATTACACGAGGGGTGGGAGCAGGCAGAGGGACTCACGGATCGAGCGGCTGGAACGGGAGCTGCTCGATCTGGAGAGCCGTCTGGCTTGCGGGGACCAACTCGAGCAGAGCGCGTACAAAGAGAAGAAGAGCACCTTGCGGGACCTGCAGTGCCAGCGGTCCCGGAGGGCGTTTGTGCGCTTGCGGGTCCAGTTCCTTCGGAAGGTTACCTGGTCCCTGACCATACCCCTCGCATACGTCAACGATGCCCTCTGTCCGGTCAACTGTACGTGCTGTGCATCGAGCCCTTCCTCTGCCTCCTTCGTAGGAGGCTCACAGGGATGGTGCGCGGCGCGCCGGACACGAGTGTGGTCCTGTCGGCTTACGCCGATGACGTGCTCCTAGTGGCCTCCGATCCGGTTGATCTGTAGAGGATGCGGAGCTGCCAGAGTGTCTACTCTGCTGCGTCCTCTGCCAGGATCAACTGGAACAAGTGCTCCGGGTTATTGGTAGGTCCCTGGCGGATGGACTCCCTTCCTTTCGTGCTCCAGCAATTCCAGTGGAGCGCCAACAGCTTCAGATACCTGGGAGTCCACCTGAGCCCCGCGGAAACCTTGGTCGCAGCCAACTGGTTGGAGGTCAAGGTTGCTATGAGACTGAGGCCATGGTCGGGTCTGCTGAAACTGCTTTCCTTCAGGGGAAAGAATGTGGTCATCAACCAGCTGGTGGCGTTGATGCTCTGGCATCGACTCACTGTCCTGAGCCTGCCCCATGAGTTTGTGGCCAGGGTTCAGAGGAAGCTGACTGACTTCTTCTGGGCCGGAAAGCATATGGTCTCTGTAAGGGTTCTGTGCCTCCCTCTGAACGAGGGAGGGCAAGGGTTGGTATGCATCAAGAGTCAGGTGCACACCTTCCACGTACAGATCCTCCAAAGATACCTGTACACAGACCCGGCCCCGTAGTGGTGTGCACTGGCCTCCCTTCTCCTGCGGGGAATCCGTCTCCTCGAGCTGCCGGTCTTTTACCAGGACTTGCTCAGGACCCGGAGCATGTTTTTCATTGGCCGAGACGCCGGTCCGACTGTGGGGGAGGAATTCCTTCTGGAGCCCCTGCTGCACAACCCCCATCTAGGTGCGCAGGCGTTGGAATCCCCCGCTGTGTGGAAACTGTTGATCTCGGCCAAGGTGACCAGAATCTGGGATCTCCTCGCAGTGGCTGACTCCCCAGTCGCCGGTTGCCAGGGTGGCTCGGGGGACCGTCAGGAGAGCCTGCCGAGCGATCCGTCAGTGCAAAGCAGCGTTGCACTCTGTCATGTATCTCGAGGGGTCCTCGGGACCGGGAGCCAACTTCCTCCCTACCCCGGCTCTCGGTCCTGCTGATCGAACCAAAGGCGCGGGACCCCCTCGGCCTCCCCTCGAGAATAACCTGAGCGGGATCTCACAGTTCTCCTCGAGCCCCCTCCGATCCGTGTCAAGGAGAACCCTGTACGTGATGGTGCTCCACACCCTCACCCTAGTCTCCCACCGAGACACCGCTTGGCAGGAGCCCCTCGGAACCCCAGAGGGCGAGAGTCCCCAGTGGGAGGCCATGTACTCCTCGCTGGTCCCTAGAGGAGCTGGGGACTTGGGATGGAGGGTGCTGCACAGAGTGCTCGAGTCCTGGTGAACCTGCTCATGGCTCTTGCTAGACTGGCCATCTACAATACCAGGAACTGTGAGATCACCGGGGAGGGTCTCTGTGACTGTGGGGCCATGTTCAGGGCCTTGGTCCGGTCCTGGGTTTCTTTAGAGCACACCCACGCGGAGTCCGCTGGCGACATGACGGCCTTTGATGACCAGTGGGCTCTAGGGGGTGTGCTCTATACCCCCCCCCCTTTTTTCTGACTTTTTCTTTTTGATCGGTTTTTCTTTTAATTAGTAAAGGTTCGTCTTTTTTAGCACCCTCAAGGGTGCTAAATATAATTTTTTCCAGCTGTCGCTAGTGCAGTCTCATTTTTACATACCTTAAATAGGACTACTGGCAGGTCATGCTTTTCTGAGCTCCTGCAGTTGTGCATTAAAAACAACTAATAATAATAATAATAATAGAGAAACTGCAAATTATCATCCAAACAGTTGTCTAATTTTATAACTGTGTTTCTTTTAAATACTAATCAATGAAATCCAGCAGACAGGCTTTTTGCAAAAATAATTTCATTAAGTGTAACCTTTTAATCATGTAACATGTTTGTGTTTTTCATTTTATTAAAATATCAGCAATTACAATGGATGTTATCTAAATGTTAACTCAATGCTTTATTAATTCAAAAAAGCGCTTTTTTAATACATTGAACATTTTCATATGGAGTGAATTGTAACAAACTAAAAGTAGCGTACAAACTGTGGATGATCCTGTGTTTAGTATGGAGGACAGCATTAATGGTAGTCTGCAGGATAGTTTAAATTACAACGAATGGAAAGCTTCCAGATAGACTGCAGGTTAGGTTTTAGATGTTCTCAATTGCAAGAACACAATGTATCGGTTGAAACAATGTTGCAATTTGCATGCTGTTCAGACTTACCTGCGAGCAAAGTGTCCAAGGTAGTTTGGATATGAGCTAAAGTTCTTTTTTTTTTTGGTCCTTTTCCATTTTTTTTCAAGACTGAGTTTCAACACATTTGCAAGTGCATTCGGTTCGTTTATATGGTTTGCGAACAAGATGTTTACAATATCCTGCAAGGCATCGTGGTATCTTGAAAAATGTCAGCTATTGAGGAATTGCTCCGTTTTTTATAGCATGTTGTATATTCTTACATATTGCTATGGAAGAAAGCATAGGAACTGGGGGAGCACTTTGCTAATTTACAGTAATTAATACATTTGTTGAATGCCTATAGTAGGAGAACAGTGCAATATTCAGCTACGGAATACTGCACTATTCTCCTGCTGTAGGCATTGAACAAAGTAATTTGAGAAAAGTGTATTTTACTATTTTTGTGAGTTTTGTCCAGTTCGGCTTGGATTTTGGTGTCTCTCACTGTCAATGTAGTTTAGGGTTACCAGATTTTTGGGTGTATTCATTGCAGATCATAACAACTCATTGTTTTTTTTTTATATTGTCATCTATTCAAAACATGTTAAATGTACAAAAAGCCAGATTAGAAAAAGAAAATAGATCAGCTATTACCCTTTAAACATGTGATATACACACAATTAGAATGATCTAATACAGCCTAATAAATTACTCTGCTGTTGCCGAGCACACGGTGCAGTTTTGTACTTAAAAAAAGTAAATACAGCAAGAAAAACCGGGATGATTTAACAATTGTACTGTTTCCAACCTGAACAAAAAATGAAGGTTAAAAACTTTGATAATCCCAGTTTTCCCGGGATATCTGGTAACCCTCGTTCCCAAAGACATTTAGTTTTATGCTCTACTTGTTTCCTGAATATGAACTAAACTATGTGCAAAATGTTTACTGCCGAGTCAGGTTACCTTGTATAGTTTGCTTCCTATGTGTAGTTGTTCACATTGATGTTTAGCAAGCGAACCAGACTCGGTACAGTTGGTTTCCTAAGAGGACTTTGTTGTTCACACTTCACACCAAATATACCAAACTGTACAGAGTGCAGACCAAACCCAGCCTAAGAGCTGTACTAACTTGTTACACATATGAATAGCATCAGTTGATGTGTATTTTCAACATATTAACATTTACATTTATTTAGATACCGTCCATTGTAATTGCTGATAATTTAAAAAAGAAGAAAAAAAGCTTACATGATTAACATGCTACACTTAATTAAATGATTTTTTTGCAAAAAGCCTGTCTGCTGGATTTCATTGCCTCGTAAAAAATGTATATAATTATAAAATTAGACAACTTTTTTTTCCTTAGACTAGTGATTTTCAACCTTTTTTTAAAACTGCACCCCTTGTGTCTGAAGGTTTCAGCTCAAGTACCTGTTTACAATTTTCGCTCTAGTGAATGCAATTTGCATTCACAGTTGCAATAAAAGGCAGAATAATCTGATTAACACATACATTTTCCCCATATTATTTAATCCACAATTTATGACACAACAGTTTGGGATTGACAAACTGCTGGTTTAGGACAGAAAACATTAAAACGCTTAATTACAAGTTTTTGCATGCACAGAATCAAAAGGCAGCACTTGGGAATCTCTTCAGAAACACACATATTCTAAATTATCTAAAATGGTCTGCACTGTAAATGTTTATCACGTTACCACTTCACATCTCAGCATAATTATGTGTGCCATTTAAAATGTTTACAACATCAAAAACATTCAAAAGATAAAACGAGAGACGTGAGTGAAACAGAAACTAAAGAGAAAACAATTGCTGCTTGTGCTGGATTTGGACCAGCTTGATACTTGTTTGTTCAGTGTTTGTTTACTTTATTGTCTGTTTGTTTTGGCCACTGTGCCGTTTTGTTTGTTCTGTGTTTTGTTTAATTTAAATACTTTGTTTAATAAATCTGCACAGCCGCGCCTTCACTCACCATACTGTGTCCTGCATTTCCTGCTCTGACGTCACCCTTCAGCTATCCTGTTACAGAAATATATAATACCGTGTCACCCAGATGGCTTGTGGGTGATGTCAGACCTGGAAGAGAATGGAACAACACGCACAGTACTGCGAGTGAAGCACTGAGGCGCGTAGCTATTTGTAAAATAAATATTTAAACAAAACATAACCACACAAAACAAAAGGCACGATGGCCAAAACAGACAGACCAAAACAAACACTGAACAAACAAGTATCGTGCTGGTCCAAATCCAGCACGAGTAGCAAATGATTATATTTTATCATTTTTATTTCCATATCTCTCAACAACTAACCTTGAGGAGCAGCTAATCGACTTCTTTTATACAGTACACCTGTGCCTGAGCTCGATTGCTTGTTAATTATTCAATCGGCTCAGGCACAGTCTGCACGTGAAGTGATTTGGCAGGGAAGGTAATTAACTCTTCCTGCCGACCTATTGCCCAAATATGTACATTCTAAATCACCCATGCTACATAACCCAAACAATACAAAATAACACAAAATACACACAGGGGTGAGGTGCACCCAGTCACATACCATTAAAAAAATAAATTCAGGATCATTCTTTTGTTTTACTTTCATTTATTTTCTGAGTCGTACCCCCTATGGCTCTTAGAATTACCCCCAGGGGTAGTTTGTGTTGGCTTTGATCTTATGATATTTTTTTTCCACATTCCGCTTATACCACAACACCCCACCAAGTACAGCAGGTCTTATTTTAACTTTGAATTTTTGTAATGCATGCAACAATGCTTAGCTTCTACTCATTATGACATTTGCTAATTTGACAACTTTATGTACAGTACAGATGGATCCAGGAAAACAAAGTAGCAACAATAAGCATTCTTACAGCAGTGACTCAGTGTTTTGACACAATCATCTGTCTCTATTATTATACTAGGTTGAGCTGCCTCACCTTCTGTGCCCACTTTGCATCTATTTTGATAATATGAAACTGGGTGAAGGTCATCTTGAAAGCTGGCTAATGCACTTTGTTACACGTAATTCAAGCTAAGGCATGCTAATGTTACATCATTATCCTCGAGTGCACTGAAAAATAAAATTACCTGATCATTACAAAGCCCCATACAACTGTACAATGAGGTCATAAGTTGATGTATTTGTTTTGCTCATAAGACTTTTAAATTCTGATCCAAGACCACAACAGCTGATGCTACCTTCTTGGTAAAGCTAAACACAATCATGTGAGAGAACAATAAGCTGAATGACAGAATTCATGGCATTAAAAATACATATCCAGCAGGGTACCATAATGTTACATAAGGATGATGTAGTTGTCAGATTAATTCTGCAATACTTACAGTTCATTTCTGTGTTATCAAGTAAGACAGCTTTTTATTTATTTATATTTCTATTTATTTATATATCTTACCTCAGCCACTGACTCATTGTGTGACCCTGAGCAAGTCACTTCACCTCCTTGTGCTCCGTCTTTCAGGTGAGACGTAGTTGTAAGTGACTCTGCAGCTGATACATAGTTCACACACCCTAGTCTCTGTAAGTCGCCTTATATAAAGGTGCCTGCTAAATAAACAAATAATAAATAATAGAAAGCTACAGTGAGGCGTAATGTCTTTAAACTGGGTCATCAGTGAAGACGCGGCTTGTGGAGGAGTACAATTATTGTAATCCATTAGGCCTATATAAAATTATACTGTACTTTATAACTGTTTTTAATCATTATAGAACAGTTAAGATAACAATATGCTGAAAATACCGATATCTTCCTCCCTCCACCCCTCACTCCCCAGCAATAAAAAAAAAAATCAGCACCCACTGGCAAAAACAAAAGTCGCCGCCTATGATTCAGTCCTTAATCAAACCTATATAATGACTCCAATTAAACTGATATATAGAATAATAAATGAATTAACTACTGGCTCATTATAAAACAATGGTATAATTATGGCCATTATACCATTTTAAAATATAAAGTGTAGCCTACAAGTGCAGGCTACTTGCATCTTGATTCCTAATCTTAAAGTGGAAGTAGCATGTAAATACATTGTTTGTTGATAACATGTAAATAAAATACATTATAATACCTTTCTAAAAATGTATACATTGTTTATATTTTTTTGCTTAACTTCTAATAAAAATGGATTTGAAGTCTCTCCTGAGCGGCCCAACCAAAAAACAATGATCTGGCAACTGCTGCCGGTGACGTCAGTTTGAGAACAAACGGGCTGTGTAGCGCAGAAGCATGCATTGGATTCGGCTTGTTTATCAAACAGTGAAGGTATTATGCTCTGTACTGTACAAAAAAATGTTGCCATGGAACAGTGGTGTGTTATTCAGTTCTGTGGGAACTCTTATAATACTGGACATCTGAAAGATCCCTCAACAAGGCGTCTGTGGGTCAAGTTTTTACAACTAAAGAGAAAAGACTTCAAGGAAGCTACTAGTTCTTCAGTTATTTATGGAGAGCATTTCTCGCCCGACAATTTTAAAAATTATATTCAATTTTCAATGGGGTTCTGCAAGAAAAGGGAGCTGAAAAGTGGGTCTGTCCCCACTATTCAACCGATCCCTACGGAAGACCAGCTGAGTTCCAGGAATGAGAGAGACAGACAGAGACTCTCATCAACACCTCTCTGTCTATCCCCCGCAGGTGGAAAGAAACCCAGCAAAGCGGTCCACAAAATGGAAGTTGCAAGAGTAAGTATAGTTTCTTCATTTAGCATATTACCAAAAGTTTTAAATTAATAATAATACAGTAATTAAACCAAAGTATAATGCATCAACCAATGCGTAGGCCTACATGCAAACATAACTACCATATATAGCTACACATACACACATGTGGCCTACATAGGTGTCCAGGAAACTGAGACAAATTTTACATACACAGACATACCTGTACATTGATGTGTAATCAAAGCGGCTTCCTTCTTGCTTTTTTGCATGCAAAATCTTCAAACATCCCCAAAATCAGTGGTGAAGCTCTTCTCGATGCGCATTGAAGTAGAGAAATCCCCAATGTTTTGTCTGGGCTGGTTTAACGAAAAATTGTCTTTCATTAATTGATATCCACTCAGCAAGATAACTAATGCCTCCCTTTGCAGTTTGTATATTCTTCTCCTTGATATTTTTTTACAATTTGCTGGCCAGCCTCACCTGTGGTTTCCTTTGTTGTTGGTCAAGTGCAGCAAACCAGAACCTTTTTTGTTTTTGTTTTAATCTACGCCTCTATGCAATTCTCAAGTGGACGTAACTCAAGTGGGTTCAGGTTCAGTCGAATGACACGTAACAAAAGTCCAATTTGCTGTTTAGCTATGATCGAGTGTCATTATTTTTTTCCAGTTTATTCTCAAATCTTTACCTTATTTTAAAAACACATAATAGTTATTATATGCTGGAAAAAACATACACTCTAAATCTGAAGTGATTTTCATAGTTCTAAGAGGAAACAGGTGAAGAAATTGCTCTTTTAATAAATAATGTATTTGTTTTAGCTTCTGAAGGATGCCATGAAATTAAAAACGTGTCTTGTATATATTAATTTACTGTCAAGAACGTAATCTGTGTTGCTGCTTCTAAAAGTTACTGAGAATATGCGTCTGTGAACAAATACAGGATGATGATGGAGAGATCAAGAGTAATCTGCTTTGTTAATGTATTTTATACATATTTTTTTGTTTTAAATCAGTCCCAACTGTAGCCGCCTGTCTTGAGCAAAACTAATATTTAACATTACTACGTTGTCATGTGCCACTGTTTCAGAAAAAAGTTGTTTTTTTTTTACCTTTTTGTTTTGAAGCAATGCACTATCCGCAATGCACTATCCACTATTCGTTTTTGATTGCTGTCTGAGTCTAAATGCCGCTGGATCGCAGCTCGATGTATGTAATATTTTGCCACCAGTAGAATGCAAAATTATTGAGATCTCCTAGGACACTAAATTCGCCCCGGATGCCCATATCTATCAATCAGTGAGGAGAGCCCAGAGTGGTTATTGGCTGCTATTAAGCGTCAATCAATAAATCCTGTCCAGTTTTCTTTTGAAATTGAAACAAGCTTATAATCACATCAGGAACCTGGACCCATAAACAACTTAATTGGATTTAAGTGCAGGGTAAAAGTGCACAAAATAGATAGTTTTCATGGTGAAGAATAAATTTCATGGTCCGTGTCACGTTTTTTGGCCGTGGAATAGATAGGGCCATAGTAATGTACTGTATAAGTGTAAGCGAATCCACATGGGCGAAACGCTTCTCTGATCACTCCAGTATGCAACGCATTTTTGGTTGTGACATGGTATGTAGATTGACTGGGCCTATACATGTATGAAAGAGATATTCTACATATCTTAGTTGCAATGTGAGCAGTAAGTCAACTAATAATAAATCCACATACATATATGAAAGAGATATTATACCTATTCAAGTATGGAGACACAAAATAAAATTATCAACCACAGTTGTCGCTGTCGAAAGTTCTGTTGCAGGAAAGGGTAGGCTAGCTCTAATGTAGTGTTTTGAAAAATGACGATATAGTTGTATTCACTGAAGGTAATGCAAATCTAAGTTGCTATGCAAAGTCATGTAAAGTTTTGATTAAAATATGACAGCAAAAAGTGAAATGCATCTCTGCAGCCGTGGCACACTAGAAGGGATGGCTGCTTTCACTAGCAGAAGCTGGGCCACGTAATTCATAAATTGTAACCAACAGCAAATTAAAAAAATGACAGATTTAATTATTTTCCATGTGAATAGGCCATAATGTTAATGTAGTTTTCAAACCTTGTTTTTTTCTCCTTTGGACAGTGGGGTTGATTTTTTTTTCTCTTTCTTACTTTACAGTTACGTTACACTGGAAATTTGTCAGATTTTACACAAAACAAGGCAAAGGCTAGTGACGGCAGGAATATGAAAATTGGAGAGTGCTATATTTAAATGCCAATGTATTTATCAAACGTGTCTTAAAACCATGCTCTATAAAAAGAGCATGTATTGTTCATTTAAACTGTTACTGTGAGGGAAGTTTTTTTCTTTTTAAGCATTTTAACTCGATAATGATCGATAATCGTCGTTAAAATTTGCACGATAATCAATGTCAACATCAGGGTTCATTTACAACACTAATTATGGTTGATGCTGAAATCCAAACTCCAGAGTTTATGGACATTATTCACCCACCCCGAGCATCTACTCCAGTCTCCAGCATTTTCAACACTTCAGTGTGTAGTTCCCAAGCAGATCCACCTTCTTTCGCCGTCAGACTGTTACCTTGCTCCCACCATCATCAATATGTGGAAAGAACATCAAGAGGGGGTGTGTGGTGCCCTGAAGGCGGTGGATGGTGACTTGATCCTAGCGGGGGATGGGCGCTCAGATTCTCAGGGACACTGTGCCAAATTTGGTTCATTTACTGTTATTGAACAGAGAGTCCAAAAAGTTATCGATATCCAACTTGTCCAGGTACATAAAGATAGTTTTAATTCATGTTAATGTTAAATATTTTTATTTGGACTTGAATTAGCAGAGACTACCTGCAATGTTTTGGGTGGGCTATGAATAAGACACTATATTAATGTTCAAACAAAGGATGAATGATGCTTAATCTTTGCATCTGGAATAAATCACATAATAAGGAATAATTATTTCCATTACATATTAAATCTGTTGACCTCCGGACTTAAAATGATCTGCTGTAAAACTGCTAATAATATCTTAAGTGTTGACCACCTGAGACAAAATAGTCTCCTGTTAAAGTAAGCCCTGCACTACTTACTAAAATAATTGTATTTTTTACATTATAGAGCAATGAAGTGCCAAACAATAACTGGTGCAAACCTGAGGGTCTCTGCAGAACTGAGTGCTTCCTATCAGAAGACAACCCATGTCACAGGTAGTCTAATTACAGACAGGTATAAATAGAATGCTGCCTACAGTGGCTCTCAAAAGTATTCACCCCCCCTTGGACTTTTCCACATTTTATTGTGTTACAACATGGAATCAAAATGGATTTAATTAGGAGTTTTTGCCACTGATCAACACAAAAAAGTCCATAATGTCAAAGTGAAAAATAAAATCTACAAATAGTTCTAAATTAATTACAAATACAAAACAGAAAATAATTGATTGTATAAGTATTCACCCCTTGAGTCAATATTTGGTAGAGGCACTTTTGGCAGCAATTACAGCCATGAGTCTATTTGGATAAGTCTCTACCAGCTTTGCACATCTGGACACTGCAATTTTTGCCCATTCATCTTTGCAAAATTGCTCAAGCGCCGGCAAGTTGGATGGGGACCTTTGGTGAACAGCAATTTTCAACTCTTTCCACATATTCTCAATTGGATTGAGGTCTGGGCTTTGACTGGGCCACTCCAGGACATTGACCTTTTTGTTTTTAAGCCACTCCAGTGTGGCTTTGGCTGTATGTTTGGGATCATTGTGCTGCTGGAAGATTAATCTTCCCAGGTCCCAGGTCTCTTGCAGACTTCAGCAGGCTTTCCTCCAGGATTTCTCTGTACTTTGCTGCATCCATTTTGCCCTCTATCTTCACGAGCTTTCCAGGCACTGACGCAGAGAAGCATCCCACCATGCTTCACGGTAGGGATGGTGTTCTCAGGATGATGTGCGGTGTTAGGCTTGCGCCAAACATAGCGCTTAGCGTTGAAGACAAAAAGCTCTATTTTGGTCTCATCAGACCATAGAATCTTCTTCGACTTGGTCTCAGAGTCTCCCACATGCCTTCTGCCAAATTCTAGCCGAGATTTGATGTCAGTTTTTTTCAACAATGGCTTTCTTTTTGCCACTCTCCCATAAAGGCCAGTTTTGTGAAGCACCCGGGCTATTGTTGTCATATGCACAGTGTCTCCCAGCTCAGCCATGGAAGACTGTAACTCCTTTAGAGTTGCCATAGGCCTCTTGGTGGCCTCCCTGACAAGTGCCCTTCTCGCCCGGATACTAGTTTTTGAGGATGGCCTATTCTAGACAGATTCACAGTTCTGCCATATTCTTTCCATTTCTTAATAATGGACTTTACTGTGCTCCGGGGGATATTCAATGCCTTGGAAATGTTCTTATATCCTACCCCTGATTGGTGCTTTTGAAGAACCTTATTCCGGATTTGCTTTGAATGTTCCTTCGTCTTCATGATGTAGTTCTTGTTAGGAAATGTACTAACCAACTGTGGGACCTCCCAGAGACAAGTGTATTTAACCTGAAATCATGTGAAACACCTTAATTGCACACAGGTGGACTCCATTTGATAAATTAATATACATCACCAATACTGATTTACATGGTGGGAGAATGGAATTATAGTATTTAAAATCATGTGTATAAGATATACTACAATCATGACAATACACCTGTAAGAATATCTTCATTGCAACCTTTAACACCAGTTGTTGTTAAAAATGGGATGGGGCGTTAGCAACATTTTTAATTTACATTTCTCCTGTGAACCCTATGTTGAGCATCATGTTTTTTATTTCAGGACTAGGTAAGAAGATTGCTGCCTTGGCAAAGCAAAAAGGGTGTGAAGAAGTTGGACTTTGCAGGCCATCTTTAATGAACCACATATATCGTGGGTGCATATACAATGAGGATTTGCATATACAATGAGGATTGTCAACCACATCCAGGACATTCATGAGCATGACTCTACCCTGAGTGTGCCCATGGCCTGCTGAATGAGGATGGACGCAACAAACAGTGGCTTAAACTGGGTAAATTCAGAATGCTATCACACACATGACTTGAGAAAAAAATTATGCTAAAACTGTATACAAACTAGTAAACCTGTGTGATATATAATTGTGGTGTCCTACCTTTTACTTTAGGTACAAAGGCCTGTGAGAAGCTTGTTGATATTCTTACAAATAAGTCTTTGCTGAAGGACATTGGAAAGCTTTCTCCACACCACCAGACATCATCCCTAGAGGCTTTCCACAGTCTACTACTTCATTTCCTATCCAAACATACAGCATTCTCATTCTTAGAAATGATGTGCAGGCAAGTAACATTTAATGGTTTAGTGTACATTTAACTTTTTCATTTTCAAACAAATGCATCACCATTGCATAGCATTTTTAATATATATATACAGTGTATATTGTAAGAAAGAGTGGCGTCGCCTTTAAGAAATGGCGGCGCCATTAGAAAAACTACATCACCCAGGAACCTGAGCACTAATGGATGGGGCGGGGTTTCTGGGTATATAAGGAAGTCTTCTTGGAAGAGGGTCCGTTCCACACTTGCTTTATGCCTATCTGTGTTACAGGAATACTCCAGAAGAGGGGCCTGTTTTACTTACCTGTGTTGCAGAGATACTCCAGCAGGAGGAGTCTGTTCCATACTTACCTGTGTTGCAGAGATACTTCAGCAGGAGGAGTCTGTTCCATACTTACCTGTGTTGCAGAGATACTCCAGCAGGAGGAGTCTGTTCCATACTTACCTGTGTTGCCGAGATCCTCCAGCAGAGGGAGCTGTTGCTGTACTTACCTGTGGACTGACCCACCCGGGTTGAAGGAATCACGCCTAAAGTGACCAGCGAGTTCATCCCGTGGACTCGGTTCCAAGTGGATAGGCCTTGCGCAGACCCAGCCTGTAGTACCGTAGTCCGGAAATAGCTTAGAGAGGGTTGAAGAAGTGAGTCAGTTAGTGGCCCGTACAGGGCACTGTTATTGAACCGAAACTGTCTGTTTGTGTAAATATTGTAAATAAAAGATACTTGCCTGAAAGTTCCACGAGTCTGTACCAGTCGGTGGGAGCAGCAAACGAGTAACTCACGGGCTACTCCACTAGTTTGTTACACATGGTGTCAGAAGTGGGATTCTGACGACCGAAAACACACTTCAGTCGGACCCACAAAACGTAACAAGATGGAGAACACCGACGCACTGATTCGAAGCGCTACTGCATGCAACTGCAGTCCAACAAGATAATAATACGAAGATGCAAGATCTCCAACAGGCTGCTATTCAAGTACAACAGGAGACGAACCGCCTGCATGCACAGCAGCTGGAGGTAACCCGGCAGGAGATGGTAGTGTTAAAAGGTCGCTTGGATCAATCGTCGACACTACCAACTGTGGCTTCCATTCGACCCTCCCACGCCTTGCAGAAGATGACGCTGGAGGACGATGTGGAGGCGTTTTACTGGCGTTTGAGCGCACCGCCACCCGGGAGGGATGGCCGCCAGGAAAATGGGCCGGAATTCTAGCACCGCTCTTGATAGGAGAAGCTCAGAAGGCGCACCATGATCTGGCCCCACAGGAAGCTGAGAGTTACCCTCACCTAAAAGCCGAGATCCTTGCTCGGGAAGGTGACCTCAGCTGTACGGGCCCAGAAATACCATGCCTGGGCTTATGCTCCCGGAGTTCCACCCAGGTCACAGATGTATGATCTGATTCATTTAGCCACTAGGTGGCTCAAACCGGAGGTGAATAATACCGAAAAGTTATAGAGATCCTCGCCATGGATCGGTATCTGAGGTCATTACCGCCCCACTAAGGAAGTGGGTCGGGCAAGGAGACCCCAGTACCATCAATGAGTTTGTGGACCTCGTGGAGCGGCAGTTAGCCGCAGAGGAACTCTCTCGACAGCCCCAGATCCCGGCGGTGAGGAACCCGAGACCACCACCATGGAAGATACGAACCAATCTAGGATCGGATAGCGACGGCGATGCCGGAGAGGGGTGAAGAGCGGCCAGAGGTCGTGAAGGGACTGGGGACAGACATGGGGGTAAGGGCCGAGGTCCTGGGGTACGGAAATCTTAAATGTTTTAAGTGTAATCAATTCGGTCATATTGCTAGATATTGCAAGGGTGAGGACAGAATGGATTGCAATGTTGTTAAACCCAGTATTGCTGAGAGTCAGTTTTGTGGAAACATAATTGTTCCACGTCATCCTGTTGGGATTTATCCTTATTTGGTCTGGGTGACAATTAATGGGAAAATGCGGAGGCTCTCGGATTCGGGAAGTGCAATTACTTTAGTCACGCCCGACTTGTTGGCGGATCGCACATTGGATCATGACTTTAAAACAGGAATTACTTGTATTCATGGGGATATTAAGCACTACCCAACTGCTGTAGTCACCATTGAAGTTGGGTCCCAGGTCGTAGACTTACGGGTTGGAGTAGTGCCCCATCTTCCCACCAAGTAATTCTTGGTAGAAATATACCAGGATTTGACACCCTGGTGAAATTTAATAGGCAATTGGCAAAGCCTAAGGTAACCACTGAAGACGGAAATACGCCTTCAGAGAGCCCCCATGATACTTTCCGCTTACTGACCCAGACTTGTTTATTGAAAGTCATTGTGTAAAAGTGCAAGTCACGCCGGCAGCGGCGACAGGACTGGGACACTAAGACACAAAGTTTAATAGGGTTTTTGCAAAATGTAATAGTAAGGGGTGTCTACTCAGTGCAGCGAGACAGAAATTTCTGCAGAGACAGGGAGGTGGTAATAGAAAACCCAAGGAAGGTCCCTGGGAAGAGTGTCTTCAACTCCCAAGAGAAGATTTTGCTAGGGAACAGGAACAGGACCCCACGCCGTGAATATTAGAGAGAAGGTCGTGTCGGTAAATGGTACCAGAGTAGAAAACACGGTGATTAACCCCCTTGAGCACTTTATAATAAAAAATGATCTACTATATCGCTGCACACAACTTAACCAAGAGCCAGTAGAGCAGTTGTTGGTTCCTCAGGCTTTCCAATCTCAGGTTTTATATCTGGCACATTCACATCTATTTGGGGGACATTTAGGGTCTGAAAAAACCTTGCAGCGGATACTGAGAAGGTTTTATTGGTTAGGTATTAGAAAGGTTGTGGATCGATATTGCAGGTCATGTCCTGAATGTCAATTGGCTAGTCCTAATCCAGGGTTGCGAGCTCCATTACAACCTCTTCCTATTATTGAGATACCGTTCGAAAGGATAGCGATGGATTTAGTGGGGCCCTTAAATAAGTCGGCCCGAGGCCATGAATATATCTTGGTCATATTAGACTATGCTACGCGATATCCCGAAGCCATTCCTTTACGGAACACGGCATCAAAGACTATTACTAAGGAGCTGATACACTTGTTCTCTCGAGTAGGTATCCCGAAGGAAGTTTTGACGGACCAAGGCACCCCTTTTATGAGTCAGTTGATCAAGGATTTCTGTACTACCCTTAAGGTTACACCTGTTAGAACATCCGTTTACCATCCTCAAACGGATGGACTTGTGGAGAGGTTTAATAAGACCCTGAAATCAATGTTAAAGAAAGTAGCTTCCAAAGACGGGAGGGATTGGGACCTCCTATTACCCTATTTAATGTTTGCTATTCGGGAGGTGCCCCAGTCCGGTTTCTCACCATTTGAGTTACTGTATGGGAGACAGCCAAGGGGTATCCTGGATATAGCTAAGGAAACGTGGGAAGCTCAAGCCTCGTCAGGACGTAATGTGATTGATTATATTTTACAGGTTTGAGATCGAATTGCAAAAATAACCCCTATAGTAAAAGCCCATATGGAGGAGGCTCAGGCCCGACAAACAGGTCAGTATAACAGATCGGCGGTCTGTCAGAATTTAACCCGGAGACAGGGTTATGGTCTTAGTGCCAACCCCTGAGAGTAAATTATTTACTAAATGGCAGGGCCCATATGAAATAATAGCTCCAGTAGGAGAAGTGAATTATAAAGTAAAACAGTCGGATAAAAGAAAGAAAGAACAAGTGTACCATATTAATCTCCTTAAACCGTGGGTGGATCGAGAGGAGTTAGTAGCATTGGTGGCCTTGGGAAAAGAGGGGAGAAAAGACTGGAAAGAAGATCAGTTAATATAGGGCCCTCACTTACACCTCAACAGATCCAAGAGGTACAGAGGTGTGTTAAGGCTAACCAAGATGTGTTCTCCCTGTACCAGGAAGAACGATGGTTCTCCAACATGAGGTCCACACACCCCTGGGGTGTGTGTCCGGGTTAGGTCCTACAGGATCCCGGAGGCCCAACGGAATGAAGTCGCTCGTGAGGTCGAAGCGATGAGACGAATGGACGTAATCGAGGAGTCCTCGAGTCCGTGGAACAGTCCAATTGTGATGGTGGCCAAACCCAATGGAACTTGGCGGTTTTGTAATGATTTTCGCCAGCTCAACCAGGTATCTAAGTTTGATTCCTATCCTATGCCTAGGGTAGATGAGTTAATCGAAAGACTGGGTTCGCCAAATACTTAACCACTTTAGACCTCACAAAGGGATATTGGCAAATTCCCCTTAGCCCCAAGTCTAGGGAAAAGACAGCATTTGCCACACCCCTGGGATTGTTCCAATATAAGGTAATGCCGTTTGATTGCATGGCTTAACCCGCCACCTTCCAACGACTTATGGACATAATATTAAGACCTCATGTGCAGTATGCTTCGGCTTACATCGACGACATTGTGATATTTACAGATTCTTGGGAGACACATCTTGAGAAAGTCAATGCCGTATTGCAGTCCCTAAGAGAAGCAAAGCTAACTGCTAACCCAGAGAAATGTTTTGTAGGTTTGCAGGAAGCACAATACTTAGGGTTTGTGGTAGGGGTGGTAAAGTCAAGCCCCAGATTAGTAAGATAGAGGCAATTACTAATTGGCCTGTACCAAAGGATAAGAAACAAGTTAGAGCCTTCTTAGGTTTGGCAGGCTACTATAGAAGGTTTGTACCGAATTTTCCTCCATTGCCACACCCCTTACTGACTTAATAAAAAATCGGCCCCGATTCATGTTAAGTGGAACCCGTGATAGATAAAGCATTTAGGGACATTAAAGAAATACTGTGTAACAGTCCGGTGTTGAGAGTACCCGATTTCTCCCAGCCCTTCAGTATTACAAACGGACGCTGGCCGGAGGTAGGTTTAGGGGCAGTATTGTCGCAGATCGTTGATGGGGAGGAACATCCCATAGGGTATCTTAGTAGAAAGCTCCTGCCTCGAGAAAGAAAATATGCAGTTGTTGAGAAGGAATGTTTGGCAGTGAAATGGGCAGTTGAAGCGTTAAAATATTATCTGTTAGGCAGAGAGTTTACCCTGGTTACAGATCATGCACCCCTAAAATTTATGAAGGAGAACAAGGAGAAGAATGCTCGGGTAACTCGTTGGTTTTAGCGCTACAGCCTTACAAGTTCAAGATTGAGCATAGATGAGGGACTCAGAACGCGAACGCAGACGGGCTGTCAAGAAAACATGTGGTTATTGGGCCGCTCAAACCGATAGGTTGGAGCTGGGGAGAGGATATGTAAGAAAGAGTGGCGTCGCTTTTAAGAAATGGCGGCGCCATTAGAAAACTACATCACCCAGGAACCTGAGCACTAATGGATGGGGCGGGTTTCTGGGTATATAAGGAAGTGGGCAGGACAGTAGGGGGTTGGGTGGGGAAACACTGCCGGATTGTCCTGCTGGAAAGAACCTGGAAAGTTAAGTGTGTACTACGAGGTATTGCAAGGTAAAGTGAACGTTTTTGTTCATCTATACAAGAGATCTGTTTTGGGTGTGCCGAAAGCGTTTTCCTCTTGGTGAGGTAGTCTTTTGTTTTGATAACGCTTGATTTATTTTGTGAAATGTTTTAGACAAAACGCCGCTGCTCGGTAATTTAGTTTAAACACGATCCCGCAGTTTCCGTGGACGGTTGGGCACTGTCACAACTGCCGTGTATTGAGCCGCAGTGTTTGATACGGGACCCGGAGGGAAATTATAATCATGCGCCATGGTGCAGCGAGCTATAGCAGAAAGAACTGAAGCAACAGACTCTTATTTCCAGGACATTGTTTATGGTGGGACAAACACGAACCCCATTACATACAGGTTGGGTGGATACTGTGCCGCTCTGTTGTTTCGTGGATAACTGGGACGTTGGCTGCAGGGGTCCCATCCCCACAGCCCGGATACAACTTGGTTATCACCGTTGTGTACTTCTCTTGGGATTCAGGCTCACGTGAGTGGTGTTCAGGGAGGCCTTCTTGGAAGAGGGTCCGTTCCACACTTGCTTTATGCCTATCTGTGTTACAGGAATACTCCAGAAGAGGGGCCTGTTTTACTTACCTGTGTTGCAGAGATACTCCAGCAGGAGGAGTCTGTTCCATACTTACCTGTGTTGCAGAGATACTTCAGCAGGAGGAGTCTGTTCCATACTTACCTGTGTTGCAGAGATACTCCAGCAGGAGGAGTCTGTTCCATACTTACCTGTGTTGCCGAGATCCTCCAGCAGAGGGAGCTGCTGCTGTACTTACCTGTGGACTGACCCACCCGGGTTGAAGGAATCACGTCTAAAGTGACCAGCGAAGTTCATCCCGGTGGACTCGGTTCCAAGTGGATAGGCCTTGCGCAGACCCAGCCTGTAGTACCGTAGTCCGGAAATAGCTTAGAGAGGGTTGAAGAAGTGAGTCAGGGCACTGTTATTGAACCGAAACTGTCTGTTTGTGTAAATATTGTAAATAAAAGATACTTGCCTGAAAGTTCCACGAGTCTGTACCAGTCGGTGGGAGCAGCAAACGAGTAACTCACGGGGCTACTCCACTAGTTTGTTACAATATATATATATATATATATATATATATATATATATATATATATATATATATATATATATATATATATATATATATATATATTATTTATGTGTTTCAGACCGCAACTTGCTGCTCTGCACTACAATGAAAACTACTGTTTTCAAGCTGTCACCAAGGACAGATGCCCAAGATACTCCCTTAACATTCCCAAGTTCAAAAAAGAGGTTACAATGTGAGGAAGCAGAAAACTGCTGTCACATATAGCACGTTGTGTAATTATAATGATATAATTTTTTTCAAATGTATTCATTTTGGTCAGACAAATGGTACATTATTGCCAAATGTTGAAAAAATGTAGTATGTACTTAGAACAAATGACTCCATGCCATGATTTTTCTGGCCTATGGATTTATTAGTAATATATGGTCTTGTAATATATGTATACCTCCATAGTGGGTTATTTGCTATGTTAACTAATCTCAACTGTAGGGAACACAGTCTAATAAACAGAACAGGAATTTATGTAATATCTACTGCACAAAATAAAGTATTGATAAAGATCTGTATACATTTTATTTTACAGATTACACTGCACAGTTAATGGACAAGTTGGTGGCAGAATATGCAGTTAATCCTGCAGCTCTCAGGGGTTCCACCAGTGGTCTGAGAGACAACATATTTGTCCCACTATCAGCACAGTTGGAACATCCTAATCTACAGATGGCTGTGAACCAGGGTATTATGCGATTTTCTACAGAAGATATTTAGTCCTGTATAACTCAGTACTGTGGACAATCTAACTACACTTACAGTTTAGTTAAAAAAGATATTGAATAGTATAAAATTGACTGAGGTCGAATTTATTAAGTCATTGGCAACTTCACACGGACCTAGTTTTTGTGTGTTGTTACCTTATCTGTTTAAAAAGTAAAATGCAATGTAGTTTTGATATCAGAAGGTGTTAGATCAGCTGCAAAACAATGAATATACATTAAATTTATGTTTTTAGCATTATACTCACTTGTGGTAAGGTTTATTCATTTGCCCATGATGCTGCCATAATGGTAATAGACAATCTCTAACACCCAGATGTCGAGACAAGCAGATTGGAATCATGCAAGTATATTAATTGTGTGGCAGCTGATCTGACACCTTCTGCCACACCACTTCAATTTCCCTGCAGCACCTACTCTCCAATGCTGTTTCCATCTGAAACAAAAACACATTGGAAATGTGAAAAAACACCAAGTTATCAAAAGTGCCCAGCCATTTAAAGTGGAGATATCAAAATCACACAAAACCATTTGGGCAACCTTACAAAGCAAATAGGCACAACTAAAAGCGGTGGGGGCCAAGGTTGCCCCAATTGTTTCTACTATGGCTTATGTTTTTGATGCAGGTTCGAGCTGCTTTTATTGTGCCTGAAACACACAAGCCAAGTTAGTAAAAGTCATATTTGATTGTTTCATTAACTTTGTGATTGTATGTTTGTTGCTGCTGCCATTAAAGGAATGTGTTGTTTGTTAATTGATTGCTACGATCTACCTGTGTGTCTAATTGAAATGTGATCTGCTTAAAGTTTCCTTGTGTTCACCTGAAATGAATAATGACTGTTTAAGGGTTATGTACTTACCTTTCTTGTCTATGCTCTGAAGACCTATGGGTCGAAACGTGTTAGCTGTGTTTGCTGTGAAGTTTTAAAGTATGAAATATATATATATATATATATATATATATATATATATATATATATAGATATACCTTGATATTTATCTACCTTGGCTTAAAAATATGCATAGCTTTGGAATTAAATATTCCCATCATTGAAAAATAAATCAGAAAAGAAATGTTTATCAAACTGACAGGGGTTATGGAATTTTCAGTGAACCAGAACTAGCTGACTTGTCATTTCTTTTAATGACACACAACCATGCAACATTCACCTCAACAAATTGCAATTGATATTTATGGATTTAATCTCCGTCAAAATTGAAAAATAGGCTTTGCTCAGATTTCTTCTCAAGTTTGTTTTAATAAATAGTTAATAAAACAGTTTGAGTCTCTCGTGTTTAAAAAAGATGGATGCTATCATCTATTCAATTAGTCATTGACTAGAACAAAGGCCAAATTTAGAAGCCTAGGCCATGCGATAAATCAAATAAATCAGATACAGTATGTGTTCATATGAGAATGCATAAATCTACTGTATGCATACCCTTACGGAAATATATATATATATATATATATATATATATATAGAGAGAGAGAGAGAGAGAGAGAGAGAGAGAGAGAGAGAGAGAAATATAATGCAATAGATTGATTAATGTATTTCAATATATTAAAGGTTAGACAATGCATTCTACAATATATACAATTTTCAAGGTTGTCCTGGAAGAAAACTTGCTTCCTTCTGCTCTGACAATGTTCCCCAACTCTGAGGATTGGTTTTTCCAGCAGGACAATGCTCCATGCCACACAGCCAGGTCAATCAAGGTGTGGATGGAGGACCACCAGATCAAGACCCTGTCATGGCCAGCCCAATCTCCAGACCTGAACCCCAATGAAAACCTCTGGAATGTGATCAAGAGGAAGATGGATGGTCACAAGCCATCAAACAAAGCCGAGCTGCTTGAATTTTTGCGCCAGGAGTGGCATAAAGTCACCCAACATCAATGTGAAAGACTGGTGGAGAGCATGCCAAGACGCATAAAAGCTGTGCTTGAAAATCAGGGTTATTCCACCAAATATTGATTTCTGAACTCTTCCTAAGTTAAAACATTAGTATTGTGTTGTTTAAAAATGAATATGAACTTATTTTCTTTGCATTATTCGAGGTCTGACAACACTGCATCTTTTTTGTTATTTTGACCAGTTGTCATTTTCTGCAAATAAATGCTCTAAATGACAATATTTTTATTTGGAATTTGGGAGAAATGTTGTCAGTAGTTTATAGAATAAAACAAAAATGCCCATTTTACCCAAACACATACCTATAAATAGTAAAACCAGAGAAACTGATAATTCAGTGGTCTCTTAATTTTTTCCAGAGTTGTATATATATATATATATATATATATATATATATATATATATATATATATATATATATATATATATATATCAAAGTGTCAAAATGCACAGTAAAATGCATGCTGGCAAAATGCACAGTATTCTTTTTTTTCCCATAGATGGTCAGGTGGGACGTGGAGATCACGTGACGTAGGTGGGTTGGGAAGAGTCCGAGTATGACGAGATAGTGAGATGGCATCGACTGAGCTGGTAGTTGAGCAAAGTTTTCAAATTATGAAAAATATGGGACTCCATTAGAACCTATGAGAATACACACTACGTATAGTTCTATAAAAGGAGTTCAAGAACAATCCAAGCTTTCAAAAATCACTTCTCGACTAAATCCGATTTGGATATTCCCTCAGCTTTAAAAATATATATAAAAATATACAAATGTATACTTTTTGTGATTAGTGATTACTGGGATAATCTTACATTGATTTCAAAATGGCTGCATTCACTGCGCGCAACTCTGTCCTCATAGGGGATAAATCCGACCACGCTGTGTTCACCCACCCTACTTTAGGGGGTTTAACCAAGTATAATACTTTGTGTATACTGTACTCATCATTACAAATCAACAGTAGGTAATGGTTGGCAAAATAGAGATAAAAAACGGACATGCTGACTTCATGAAAAGAGCAGTTTGTGGTAACTTTGCACTACCTGTAAGAGAGGGGCTAGAGCTGTGTAACCCCACCGGTAATACCCTGCGAGTAGTTGTAACCAAGATGTAAGCTTTTTACTGTTTGTTGATTTTGAGCTGTTAATGAAGTCTGGGAAGAAATTTTTGGGGAATTTTTATATATTTTGTTTGTACTTCAATCTGTACAATTACAACAAACACGTTTTTAAAAAAGCACTACATGTTAAAAGCACTACATGTACATGGTTTAATATTCTCTTTATGTCTATTTCAGCATGCCTACAGACATTTGCCCAGACAGCGGCGCCTTGACCCCTCTACCCAAGAAGATGTGGCCCAAATGCTGTCTGTCAAAGCCAACAAGAAGATGGTACAGCAGCACATCATGAATGCAACTGGCAAAGTCATCACTTTGAAAGACCTGCACAATGCAGACCAGCGAGTGCAGAGAATGATTTAAGGACTCTAGTGGAGGAGATCAAAAAGGAGCAGGTCTCCATCACGGAAGAGATTGTCGGAGATGACAATGAACTGAAGGCCATCCACTACCAGGATGCCACCATGAGACACATACAAAGGTGCTACCCACACATTCTCCTTCTTGATGCCACATACAAACTCAATGACATGGGAATGCCCCTGTATGTTTGTATGTGTGTAGATGGAAAGGGCAGAAGCCATGTTGTGGCACTCTGGATTGTGTCCGATGAGGAGAGGACCACCATAGGAAGCCTGACAGACATTTTTCTAGTTTGAACCGCATGCCACACTGTAGATATGCCTGCTTCACACTACGAGAACATTCTGGCGGGAGATCACTGCAGAAAAACTGGGCCTGAGGCCTGACCAGCGGCTCGCCGTACTCAAAGTGGTTCAAAAACTGAGCTATGCAGCAAGTGAAGAGGAGTATAGTGCATGGCACCAGGAACTCAAAGCCATGAACATACGTACAAGAGTACTATGACAACAACTGGCATGATATCAAGGAGCAGTGGGTTGAAGGACTCAAGCAGCAAGTCAGCAATCTACTGAACAGTACAAACAGCAGAGTGAAAAACATAAACCAGAAACTCAAAAGTGTGATTATTCTGGAATGGTGACTTTCTTCAGAGACCTCAAGCTGGTATTATCAGTGTAGGAAACCGAAAGGAACCATAGAGCCCTGCAGGTTGTGCAGAAGACTTCTGTGAAACCATTACAGTCATTGACTGAAAAGCTGTTTGCTCAACTGGTCACCCCATATGCCTTCAAGCATCTGGCCTCCCAGCTGTCCGCAGCCACCTCCTGCCAGAGACAACTACAAGTTATATCTGTAAGTGTGGCTTCTTTCACAGCCCTGGGTTTACCATGTAGCCACATCTTTCGATACTGTCAGCAGCATGAAATCTAGAACTCTATGATGACAGCTTGTTTGAGTATTTTTTGGAGAGTCACCCTGTCTTTATGACCCAAACTACCTTTGCTAATGCTGAGCCTGGTTTGGAAAGTGCCCCAGCAGATACTTCATCATTGGCAGTTACCACGATCACATCCACATCACATCCCCAGGCCCAGCACGTAAAGTACAGGAAAGCCTTCCATATCACACAGAGACTTGCAGTTTTAGTCAGCGAGGCTACAGGGCAGGGCTTTGAAGAGAGGGTCACACTGCTGCTGAAGCTGGAGGACAGTTGAAGACACAACATCAGTGTCATGCTTATAGAACCACTGACTCCAGTACCCATGATAACCATGTCTGCTACCATTGCAGAGCAACATTTGGCTCCAGTATGTACTTTATGACTTATTTTTAATGTGTTTTTATTTCTTAAAATGTAATTTAGAGTTGATCTATTGCAGTGGTCTAATTTTTATAATTCCTTAAAACAGTGTTTCATTTGTCACGCATACAAGATGTTGTGTTTAGATTTTCTTTGTATTTCAGCTGTCTACAATGCAATTGCCAAATGAGAAATCCATAACGGTTGGTGAGGAAGATAATCTGCTTTCATTTAGGTAAGCAATTTTTAGATAAGCTTGGTACCTTTCTATTTTTATTTTTGCACTCTCTGCCTGCATTAAAAGCTGTAATTAGCATGTTTATCTTAATTAGAATCATACAACTACCAAGCCTAACTATAGTTAAACATTGAAACACATATTGTGGTGACAAACATGTACTTGCATCTTGGTAAGTAATGTCTAATGGATGCAAACTAAAGCACTGTATGTTACCTGCTAATTTAATTTTATGGCTGGCAAGATTTAATTTTTATTTTTAATACATGTAGCACATGATAGACATAATAATGTTGATCTGTATTGTAGAAACCAGTGTAGACAGCAAAAAAGACACCAGTTCCCCATCACCTACAAAACAAGACCTACCTCTGTTGACCATCGCCACACATTGCTAAATTCTCAATGCCCTGCTAAAAAAGTGCACCAGTACAATCCACTCAGATAGGTATGAATTAAGGGTAGTAATGTTTACGGAATAGTAGTGATATCAATGAAGTACACAATATGTTCTAATCATGTTTAGAGGGAAGACCATATTTAGTTGTTATGCATGTGTAAAAAAAAAAAAAAGGTGTCAGGGAAATGCTGATGGATTTTGACATCAGACTTTTTTGCAACAACTAGTTTTATATTTATGCATATAAAATGTGTGCTTCTTTTACAGATCTGGACAGTATTAGGATGCCAACAAGGGTAGCCCAATGTGGCCGTCCAAATGGCGTGGAGACAACTGTAATTGGTTTGTTTAAAAAAAAAAAAGAGGGACACTCGCCGTCCCATCCCGTTTATCAAAAAGGCATCACTTGAGAAAGATGAATGTGGGTACATTCAAATACATATTAAAAAAACAACTGTACCATACCAGCTTTAGTGTTTGAACAGAAGTAAATATGGACTTTTGTGTCAATGTGTTTACAATGCAAAGTGAGGCTCAAGACTGAAAGAATGTGTTATAAAATTGAGCACGCTGTCAATTTTAAATCTCATAAGAATTCAGTCACTGTTTTAAGGGTTTTGAATCACATGTTTTGGCCAACTTTTCAGGTTTAAGTGACACCTGTCCTGTTGTTTTTCAGTGATCCTCAGCTGGCTCGTCAAAAGGGAGGTGGTCCATGCCGCTCTAAGTGGAGAACATCTTGTAAAGAAGAGTGAGGTTCTTGCATGGCAGAGGATGCCATAAAAGCCACCGATGAGGAAAAAAATAAACATCAAGAGAATAAAAAAAATCTTCACGAGGGGTGCCTGGGCAGTGCTGCAAAAAAATAACTTTCTGATGCTATCGTGATTGCATTGTGGTACAACACGAGGTATGTTGGACTTAAGGGAGAACTGAAAGCAAAATTGTGGTTTTGCAGAACTTGCAGTTAAATTTCAATATTGTATACATATTAAAAATAATCAATTTATTTATTTCAGTATTTATGCAATGTGTATTCAATGAATTAACTGATCAATGTTAAATTTCAATATTGTATACATATTAAAAAGAATCCATGTATTTATTTCAGTATTTATGCAATGTGTATGAAATTAGCTAACTGACCTCAACATTAAATGTTAATATTGTTAAATATTTAATAAAATCCATTTATTTCAAAGAGTCTACCCGTCATTAAATTCACAGTGTCTTTTAAATAAGCCGTTTCCAACCCTGGTCCTGAAGGAACCCTGTCTCTTCTGGTTTTTGTTCCAGCTGAGCTCTTTGGCTTATAGACCTTTCCAATTGTTTTCAGCTCTTAAGCAGGTGGAAGATATTTCAGATATCTGCTGAATTACTTAAGTGACAAATCAGTTGGCCACAAAAAAACAAGACACAGGGGCCCTACAGCACCAGGTTGATAAACACTGTTTTAAACAACACAGCAACCTGAGTGGGTTGGCCTTAGAACGTGTTTACATAACTGACAGTCCTATGTACTCTGATGCCCCATTCACAGGTTTTGGAATCAAACACATTCTTTGATTAGAGCAGCCCCTATAGGTCAGTTGCAACAAACTGAAAGCAGCGTACTAACTGGGGATGATCTCATGGTTAGTACGGAGGTCCAAATAAATGCCAATTGTAATTAACTCGGCAGCTCAAAATAGTCCCCAGCTGCGTACTAAAAATGTTCTCAATTGCAACAAACCCAAAGTAACTGCTGCGGCCCTCTAGAGGATACTAAAGCACGGGTCTAAGTTACTCTAACAATTTCTATAGACTAAAGAGTTATAGTACCGTACTGTGACAGAGACAGAATGATTCTTGGTGATAAACCTCCCGACCTGTGAGGGCACTGTGTAAAGTGCCCTGGACTGGATGGCCAGACAATTCATTCCCTGGGTTAGGCGGAAGTCGGCCATCTAGAAAGGGGGGTGGAGCTACGGTACACTAAATCATTGACCCGGAAAGGAAACGATGTGGCAGCCGCGGATTGGAGGAGCGGTTGCAATTGTTAACCAAGGGGTCATGATTGACGGTATAAAAGGGGACGTAGGGAAGTGATCTGTTCCTTTGTTATGGTTAACGCTAAACCGGAAGGAGTCCTGTATTGTACGATTAACTGTATTTGCACCACGAGCACTATATCACTCAATGTGATCGTGTTTGTGTTATGTGAGCAGGGGTGGCCAATTCGTATCACCCGACGCCCGGGACAAAAGTGATTTGTAGGATGGACAACAAGTTTTGCCGTTATACTTTGCCCATCGGACAAGTTGTTTTTATTTCTTTATTTTTCATATGCTCGCTCTGTTGCTACAAAGGCACTCCGGGTATATTTGTAGAGAGCTACGCAAGTTTCTGAAAACTGAATTGCAAAAGTCTAGCACATACACAAACATTTTAAAAAGTGTTTACGTCCCATCCCTATTACTTGTGATTGGCTAGCTGTGGAAGAAGCTGATCTTCTGTTGGTTACAAAGAAACCTAGAAATGGCTGCCTGAGAGTGAAAGCCTCTGTCAAGACACACGCTAACCTTTTAAACTTAAGGTATTATTGACGTTTTTTGTAAATTAGCAAATAAGTTATACGGCTTTCTTAATACATTAACCTGACATTTAAATGCAGCAATCTATCAAAGTTACAAAAAAATACACCACAGTCGCTAAGGTATTTGCGGATTTGAGAAAATAGTGTTGTGTAACTTATAACACTTCATGGTCAAGCGTGTACCTGTTGGGAATATGTTTTAAAAAAAGTAAAGTTTACTTGTCTTGAAGCATTTCAAGACAAACTTTCCCTGGCAGAAAATGTAATTATTTTTTTCTTTCGATTTTAGTGTTGCTAACCTAGTTTTCTATTTACCATATTTACACATTTTTTAGATTTAAACACTATATTAAATAAATATATTACTAAATTAGTTATTTATTGGACATGCACAGTCCATCGATTTGTGAAACTATTAAAACATTAAGAATGACAAACATGTTTGTCATGAAAAAACGACTAGAGACCTGTTTTTTGCATCTTTTTGATGTTGTCGGACAAGGTCCGACATAGGACCGCAAAGGGTTAATCCTGCTTTAGGAACAGAAAGTTAGATAAGTAACCCAGCCTGTAGAGTACGAGGATCTGGTAGAGGGAGTGAGTGCTGAAGCCATGTAAGCTGGCGCTAAATTAAGTAATATGCTGATAGTTGGGTTCAGTTGAAGATCAGCTGATTGTACTGTGGTGTCGCTGCTGGAGTTGGCAGGGTTGTAGAAACCAGACGGTGAAATCTGAAAATCTGTAAACGAGAACGAGCATTAACTACATTATTATAGATGCCTGGTAGATGGCGAGCTTGAATTAGAAAATTATTAGATACCGAAATCCATATTAGCCACCTCAGTAACTGCATGAATAGAGGGGAATTGGAACGGCATTTATTGATAATATGCACTATAGATATGTTATCGCAGTAGAATAATATTGATTTCTTAGACCAAAGATGACCCCATGGCTGAGCTGCTGCAACTATTGTGTAAATTTCAAGCTGTGAATTTTTGATGCGGTGATAGGTTTTCTATTTCTGTAGGCAATACACTGGAAACACTGAAACCATTGATTGTTTAAGAGACCTCCGAATCCCAAAAATGAGGCATCCGTAAACAAAGCCAGGTCATGTGGTGCTGAAATGAAATCATCATAAAACATAGGCAGGCCGTTCCAATGCTGAATAAAAGCCATTGCACACTGGATCCAATAACGCATCCGAATTTAACGTGCGCCTAAACAGAAAAAAAACGATCATGTGCATTCCCTACGATGGTGATGCGTCAACAAGTTCGATTTGATCCGATTTGGCGTGCGTTAAAAATGACATTGACCAATGAAAAACAACTGGGAAGACACGTGGGTTCTTGCAGTACCCTGAACAAAATGGAAAATCTAATTTTGTGTGCCGCCAAACAAAAATTACTTTTGATAAATCCAACAAAGTTTACAAAGACTTTGTAAAAAAAGAACACATATGGAAAGACATTGCCGTGGACTTGGGCATGAACGATATGTATTATAAAACATGAAAACATGGATTTTGTGCAGTATATGTTATTACATATACTTTTTATTTCAATTGTAGTCGAGGAAGTAAAGAAACAATGGCCTAACCTGGAGACACATATCAGAGAAAGAAGCGTGACAGGGCAAGAGCAGTCAGGGCTTAACAGTCAAAAAAGAGGGGCAGTACATGAAACTGATGGAAAGTGATATTTGGTAGCTCATTGCTAGCTTCCCAACTTTTAGATATATATTTATTACAGGAACGAGTGTTTGAAAAATTAAATATTGGATTAAATGGATTCTGATGCTGTGACAACCATGTTGTGTAATATCATGTTTTTTTGTTTTTTGTTTTTATGTATTGCGTAACAACATTATTGTAGTCTAGTAAAAACATAATAATTAGAAAACGTTTTCCATTGGCGTTTGCTGATCATTAAGTTTATACTACATTTAACATTTTTTGTGTTCAAAGTTATGTAAGAATTTATTTATTTTTTATTAAAATACTGAAACTAGGTATATTTACTACAAAGCCTCTACTGCACATCAGCGCTCTGAAGTACGATATAAACGCATCTTGTGTGCAGTGGATTGACGGACGACTTTTTCGGATGACGGATTCTAAATGACAGAATGGATCCAGTGTGTAAAGGCCTTAAGAGCGGACCACATTTTAACACTAGAACTGCCGAAATTTCAGACTACATACAACCACCGCACCCGCAAAATGTGCGGCTCCATTTTAAAACGGCTTTGATATGAAAATGAAAAACAAGCAATCGGATACAACTTAATATTTTTATTTATGAACATCATACATAACATTTTCAGAGCAGAAACACCGTATTTACATTGGAAATTAAACTTTTTTCTTATTTTGTTTTTAAAAAAAGAGAATAAAAAACTGTAATAAAATAAACTTTATGCAATAACCCAGTGGGCACACGACGTTGTACTGACGTTGTTTATTGGTTGTATTTGAGTCGCGATGTCGGGCAACCAAAATATAATCAACAAACAACGTCTTTTTTAAGACGTTGGAGCAACATCTGACTTAGACGTCATTATAAGATTATATTTAGGTTGTGTTATGAAAATTAACCCAAATCCCTTTTCTAACAAAAAACATATTCTTATATAATTAAAATAATAATAATAATAATTATAGTTAACAGAACTACTAGCTAAATATCTATCAGAAATAACGAACTAACAAATTAATTAAATATCTATCAAAAATAACGAACGAGGGGGGCTCCCGAGTGGCGCATCCAGTAAAGGCGCTCAGCGGAGTGCAGGATATGCCCTATAGCCTGGAGCTCGCAGGTTCAAATCCAGACTATGTCACAGCCGACCGTGACCGGGAGTTCCTAGGGGGCGGCGCACAATTGGCTGAGCGCTGCCTGGGTCGGGAGGGCTTAGGTCGGCAGGGGAATCCACGGCTCACCGCGCATCAGCGACCCCTGTGGCCGATAGGGCGCCTGTGGTTCTGCAGTGAAGCCGCCAGATCTGTGTTGTCCTCCGGCACTATAGGTCTGGTGGCATCGCTGTGGATCTGCAGTGCGAAAAATGACGGCTTGGCAGGAGCACGTTTCGGAGGACGCGTGTTCCAGCCGCCGTTTCCTGAGTCGGCAGGGGGTTGCGAGTGGTGAGCCGAGGATACAGATAATAATTGGGCATACTAAATTGGGGAGAAAACTGGGGTAAAAAATTGGCGACGACTAAATTTATAAAAAAAAAATGAACGAAACTACTTAATTAAATACAGTATCTATGGATTAAATTTTTTTTTAAAAAAACTATCTACTGTATCTCATCTGTTGAAAATAACTAACATTAGTATTGTACATCGGCAGACAACGAGTCAACCAGAAAAAGACACAGTTTCAAGGTAAGGATACTGTATCGTAAAGTTTTAGACCTGCAAACTGTTATTTTGAAATGTGTTTCCACAGTAATTCTCTTTTTGATAAAGAAAAAAAAGTATTTTTAAAGCATATAACTATTCATCTACATACTGACAGAAAAAACTGGAAGTTCACAAAGATGTTTTAATATATATAATATTGCTTCTTGTCATTATTATTATGAAGTCCGTTTCAGGGGAAAAAAAAATCGTTTGGTTCTCGCGCAGTGGAATCTACCGCTTGTTAAGGTGATAGGCAGGATTCAGAATTTTTACTGACATTAGAACAGATGTCCCTCGCCCTTGTAGACGTCCTGTGAAATACTGCCAAATAACTATCCTTTTATTCATATTACTAGGTATAGAGACTGTACCACACAAGTATTAATTGTGTTGATTTGTATGTGTTGTTGTTTTTGTACAACAGGACCCCCTTGTAAATGAGGCCTTGAGTTAATCTTCTGTATAAATAAAATAAAAATGCAGCCATTACAAAAGCTACACAAGGCTTAACATCATGCCCCTAAATAAGATAAGACATGGCCTTACTCTTTGTTTACATCCTTCTGTGATGTTTTGATAGCAACTGTTGTTGATGAGAAACAAACTGCTTGAAATTTTCAGAAAAGAAGGTCACAGACTTCCTAAAGATGCTCGAACATTTTTACAGACACCTCGAGTCATCCAGGCTGTGGACAAATGTGGAGGAAAGTATGCCTATTTTGGTATTGAGAGTGGCATATTAAAAACCTTCAACACAACACCCTCTTTCCAATGCACATACAACTATTAATAGGCTAGTGATCAACATTGATGGTATCCCTCTATTTAAATCAAGCAATGCACAGTTTTGGCCTATATTGTGTTCTTTCAGCAGCTTTAAACCATTTTTGGTGGCACTTTTTTATGGCGATGCTAAACCCAACACAGTAGTTGATTACCTTGCAGACCTTGTGGCCGAATTAAGACATCTTAAAGAAAATGGAATCACAGAGGATGAAAAGACAATACATGTAGCAAAAAATAGTATTTGTTTGTGATGCTCAAGCTCGTATCTTTCTGAAGTGCATTAAAGGTCACACAGGTTATCATGCCTGTGAACGATGCACCATTAGAGGCAACTGGCATAATGGTTGCGTAATATTAATGGCAAGTGAAAATTGTGCAAAGCGAACAGATGGAGAGTTTAGCAGAGGAAATGATCTAGATCACCAGTCAGGCATATCACCACTTGTTGAATGTAGAATACAATGTGTGAAAGGTTTTGTATTGGATTACATGCATTTAGTGTGCCTTGGTGTAGTCAGAAATATGTTGTGGTTCCTGAGAAAGGGACCCAAAGATTGTCTAACTTACAAATCAGGAAAATCTCTGAAAATCTCACTCTTCTCTTTGGAAAGCTTCCCAGTGAATTTGCTCGACAACCAAGATCTTTGTTTGAGGTAGAGAGATGGAAGGCAACAGAGCTCAGACAGTTTTTATTATACACTGGTCCCCTAGTCTTAAAAAAAGTTGTTCCAACCGCCCTATATGAGCACTTTCTCATACTCTCAGTATTTCCATTTCAATTCTTCTTGACTCGAACCATGACAAGGGAAATGCATATCAAGAATATTCAAAGGTGCTACTTCAGAATTTTGTACAGAAGAGTAGCATGATATATGGAAAAAGCTTTGTTGTGTACAATGTACATAACCTGATATACCCTTCAGAATATGCTGAAAACTTTAATTGTTCTCTCAATGAGATCTCTGCTTTTCCTTTTGAAAATCACCTCCAAAAAGTAAAAAAAGAAATGGTAAGGAATTCAAGCAACCCAGTAGCTCAAGTGGCTAAAAGATTAACTGAGATAGAGAAGGCAAGTGGAAAGAAAAAAGAAAAACAGACATCATTCTTTGTATCTTCCAAGCCAAAGGATTGTTGCTTTATCTTGAAGAATGAGAGTATCACTTTCATCAAGGAAAAAAGGAGGGTTGGCACAATGGTTGGTGACGTTGTAGCTCAGCAGCACCTGAAGAACTTTTTTGAAACACCATGTGAATCCAAGTTATTTAACATTGGTTATTTAAAAGACTTGAGAAAAGAAAAAACCCAACTCTTGCAAGCTGATGATTTGGACAGGAAGGTTGTATGTTTACCATATCAGGGTGGACATGTTTTATTACCTCTGTTGCATGGACAGAAAAAACATTAAAAAGTGACTGCAATTCAAACTTGCTCAAGTTTGCTTTCAGTAAATTTCAAACAGTGTTTTATTAAAATTAATGTTTATGTCAGAATGTGGTGCAGAGCTGTTTGGAGAGAGCGGGACAAAAAAGAAGAGGGAACTGTCCCTGCTTCATGGATCCAAGGAGAAATGGTTCGATGGCCTTCTGGAGTTAGTGGACTAGCAGCTTTAAAACAAAGGAGAGAGCCAAATAAAAACTGGAGAGCCTTCCAACTGATTAAAATCAAGTTTAAATCAGGTAAAATATATTTATTTCTTAATTTAAAATTTACTACTTTTAAAATGTGTTTTATTTTATTTTACTGATAATACTAATCATGCATGTAAATAATGTTTTGTCAAGAAGCCACCAGCACGCATGAAGAGTTGGGTGCATTTCTGTAGTTTTTAAGTAATGTACATTTCCACAGTTAACTATGATGAGTGTGAGCAGTTTGACGAAACCACTGCAGAAGAGCATACAGAAGATGAAAGGTCAAATAAAAGAATGAGGAAGAGGCCTTATTTTGAAGACTTTGTGATGGGTATGTATATCAATTTAAAACAGTGGCTGACCAGCTCTTCATATTTTACAACCCTAATACTTGATGATCTAAAGTTTGATTTCATGTAGCCTACATCTATTTATTTCCAAAACACCCACATGCACTAGGCTAAGTGCTATGAGAACTGCATTTTTAAAAATTACTATGGTAAAAAAAGTAAATAAAAGCAAGTAAAAACACAGAAATCACATAGGCTGTGGTTTTAAATATGCTCTAAGCCGTTTCATTTGCAATATCACTTACTTTACGGATAAGGGCGAGAGAGAGTTATGTGAGTCTCAGTCCTTCTCACATGAAGACACTGATGAAGATGATCTCAGAAATCAGGAAATTACCTTGGCTAGGTATGTAAAAAAAAAAACAATACTACTTTTCAAAAAGATTACACAGATGGCGACTTTTTATCTAATCAGAAGGTTCTTGGTTCTATACCAGAGAGAACTCGCCATTGGCACCGCATTTGCAATTTGAGATAAGAGGGTGGCTCGGAGTTTTGATTTAATCTGGCCCCAAGAGTAGTTTCATTTTTGTGCATTTGATTTTTAAGCACAAAGAGATCCCTTAACTTTCACTGACAACAGTAAACATGCCACATAATCAAACATAGAATTTCAAGATTTTAAAAAGCAATATGGTATGTTATGATCCTAATTGTGTTGTTTTACAGATTAAACAGAGATCGTCAACAACGGCATTGTTTAATTTCCCAAGAAGCGAATTTGCCTCCTAAGCGTCATTCTGCCAGCTCAAACGTGCATGACAGGTTACTTTGTCTTAAAAATAAACCTATTGGTCTGTCACATGACCTTTTTCAATTATAATAAAGATGAGATAATGTTAACAATTGTAAAACACAATAAGGTAGCACATATTTACATACTTGCCATTTGCATATTATTGAAGCTTTTTTATATTTACAGGACAGGAATCCACTTCCAAGAAAGGAAAGGTGCTGACAGATTTCCTCGATCAGAGGAAAGTAAGTGACCCTAATTATTAGTTTTTCGAATTTACCCTGAATTTAAAAAAAAACTCTCTTGTGAAAGATTATTTTTGTTATTTAAGATGATTAGTAATCACCAACTAAATGTATTATTTTAATTTCCATCTTCTGGTTTTACAGTTATTAGTATAATTAATTGTAAATGATTACGGCACTTGTTTAAATTTTACACACTGGTTGTACTGATAATTTTATTATGTATAGATTTCTTGAGCACATTTTTTAGAAGAGCAAACCTAAATACACCTTACAAATTTTGAAATGTTAGCTGGCGTGGTTCAGGGGGTGTGGAGCGGGGGCTCATAATCTTCTAATCTTCTAATTTTCTAATTCCCTGTCAATTAGTATCTATTTAAGCCCTGATCACCTGCACCCTTTCTGTCTAGTGTTTCGTTTTGAATCCTGACCGGTAGTGTTACGCATTACTCTGCAAAAAAAAAAAAAAATTAATAATTTCTACGAAGATTATTGTTTCAAACAATTAAAAACCTGCAAGCTTACCTGCTTACTAATGGAAAAGCCTTCAGCCTACGCCTTTCCTTCTGACTCAGACGAGTTCCTGCCTCCGACTCCTCCACTGGTCCGTCTCTGTCAGACCGCCCGTTCCTCCTCCCGGTTCATGACTGCACCAGCCCCGCCAGTCAACCTTGCTTCCACCCGGCTTTCAGCTAGGCAAGAGCGCAGCTCAAAGCGCGGTTCCGCCAGCCAGCCCCCGCCACAGTTCCACTATAAAGATTGGACGACACCTAAGCTACTGAAAGTTCATTTTGAGAAGTCCATTCCCATCCCCGTTGGCGGAGATCGCATGTCTTTATTTCTTACTTATTGTGAAGCTTTGTCAGCCAAGACTCTTCTTCCTCCCTGCCTGCAAGCTTCGGCCGTCAGGCCCTCCTCTTCTGCGACTCTCACAGCTTCTGTTCCTGCTGCGCATACACAAGACCCTGCTCACGCAGCCCAGCTCCCCCTGCCAGCACAGTCAGCGCAGTCAGCGCAGCCACAGCATCTGCTGCCGCAGTCACTCACTTCGCCCGTCCCCTCCACCAGCAGCGCCCCTCAGGTCACATTTAATCAGCTGCAAACTCTGCTCCAGCCCATTACAGACTCTCAGCTAGCCCTCAGCGCCCGTCTTGACAAACTGGAGAATCCTTCTCCGGCTCCACCTGCCTTCAGTTTCACTCCTGCTTATACCTCTGGTACGTCCTCTTTAGTACCCCCTGTTGCTCTTCCAGAGTTCAACAACTCCTCAGCCACTGCAGCAGGTCCCTCTTCTCCCTGTGCTATTACCAGCCATTCTATTTCTCCAAAAATTAGGAAGCAAATTATTGAAGGCAAGGACGTTAATCTCGTTTCCATTCTCATCGCCTCTTCTGAGTTTTTGGATCACAGAGTGGTTGACTGTGGAGACGTTTCAGTCACTCTAAAGTCCCGCGACCCACGTCTTCAAAAAAGCCTTTCCGTGGGAGAATTCGTCCTCGCTTTCTCCATCTATTGTGACATTCTCTGTTCTGTTTATCCACACAGATTACAGGAGCTAAATCAGTATCTCTTCCTGGTTGTTGAATTGTCTGTGCGCTATGGGGGCACCTTGTTCTATCAATACCACCGCGCTTTCTCAGCCAAAGCTGCTGCCACCCTCTCAGCTGACAACCGTATTGTGGACTGGTCCCGTTCCGACCCTGATCTTTTCACCCGCATCTTCAGTGGAATTCGTACCACGCCTGCAGTGCATGCGCCTCCACAGCGCACTCCTCTCACTTATGCCCTAAAGTAGCAGCTAGTTCACTTCAACCCATTCCTCGTCCCTTGCCTTCTATTCCCAGTTGCTTCAGCTCTGCCCACCAGATCTCAAGCCCAAGATATCTATGGCAGTCCCATCAAGTTTTCAGGCGGCAGGCAAATATGTCATAATTTTGATTCTTCTGTCTGCTTTAACCGTCTCTGCAAGAACCTCCATGTCTGCAGCTTCTGTAACGACTCCCACTCCCGGTCCATATGTCCTCTTACAGCTAAGTGACAATCAAAGCTGCTTCAGGTTTTTACTTCTATCAACGTTCTGGCTCTCGTTAAGGCGCTTCAAAATCATCCTGACAAGCCGTTCTTCTCCTATCTAATTAACAGACTTACAAATGGCTTCTTCACTGGCATTTCTCACATCCCTTCTGAGTCTCACATCTGTCAAAACCTCCATTCTGCCATAGCAGAGCCACAAGTCGTCAGTTCCCTCATCCAAGCCGAAGCTGACAAAGGCTTCATGGTCGGTCCCTTTGCAGCACCTCCCTTCACTACCTTTTGCATTAATCCCATAGGCATCGCTACCCGCAAGTATTCTGGCAAGAAACTTCTTATCATTGACCTATCTGCTACACACGCAGCATCAACTCCCTCATTTCAAGTGAGGAGTTCGCTCTTCACTACATTAAGCTCTCAGATGCCATTCATTCCATCAAAATTGCAGGTCACGGAGCCTGGCTTGCCAAAGTCGATATCTCTGATGCATTTAAGGTCATGCCTATTCATCCTTCCCTCCGTCACCTTTTCGGAGTCTGCTGGGCAGACAAGTTCTATTTCTCCACCAAGCTCACCTTTGGTTGCCGCAGTAGCCCAAAAATATTCGATTCCTTATGAGAAGCCCTCTGCTGGATTTTGCTCAACACCTATCATGTTCCCTTTCTCCTCCATCTAATGGATGACTTCCTACTTATTTCCCCCCTTCAGATCCTCCAGCCCAAGCAATTAATCAGCATAAGGCCCTCTTCTCCTTAGTTGGTGTCCCCCTTTCTCAAGAGAAAACCATTGGCCCTGTCAACTCTCTGGAATTCCTCGGCATTACTCTAGATACTGTGAAATTCGAAGCCAGCCTGCCCCCTGCCAAACTCCAACGTATTCTCTCACTCATTAACAGTTTTCAGATCTCCTCTTTCATTAAGAAGTGGGACCTCCTGTCTCTCCTCGGTCATTTTAATTTTGCCATCCGCATCATTCCTCAGGACAGAACATTTATCTCACGTCTTCTAGCCCTCTCATCAACTGCCAAGAATATGAATTCATACGTCAAAATCTCAGCTGAAGCCAGAAAAGATATAAAGATGTGGATCACTCTCCTTACTAACTGGAACGGTCTCTCTTTATTTTATGATAACTTCATTTCAGCCCCTCACGATCTTGCCCTCTTCACTGACGCCTCATCCATCGGCTTCGGCAGGTTCCTCTCATCTGAATGGTTCTCCAGCACTTGGCCCCGTGAAATTCAGCTTCTTCCCCCTCAAGAGAAATCCACTGCTCTCCTAGAAATATATCCAATCGTAGTAGACACTGTCCTCTGGGGTCACAAATGGTCAAGGAAATCAATTATTTTCTTCAGTGATAACAAACCCACAGTGCACATCATCAACAAAGGACGTTCTTCATCTCCCCTCTTTATGCGCTTACTCCGTCATATCATATGGTCTTCCGTATCTCTCAACTTCTTAATACAAGCCCGCCATTTTCCTGGTACCCATAATAATGCTGCTGATGCTCTCTCTCGCCTGCAGGTATCCAAGTTCCGTCAGCTGGACACGTCTGCTTCCCCAAACCCCCTTCAGACCCCAGTTTCATCAGCTGCTTTTAGACTGTACCCTACCCTTCGCAACCTCCGTCAATCTGCTCAAAACTACATGTCTACAGCCCTCGCCCCTTCTTCAAGAGCTTCTTATTCTACAGCCTGGTCAGCATTCTTAACCTTCTGTGCTCATAATCATATCCAACCTATTCCCTTCAATCAAGACTGGATCCTGGCCTTCATTGTCCATGCTAAGGAATCTCTCAATCTCTCCCCAGCATCCATTAAATCTTACATTTCAGGAATCCAATATCACTACCGCATCATGTCCGTGCCTTTCCCCACCATCCTCTCCATATCAGTAGTTCGTCTGACTCTCCGCAGAATCTTCAAAAGTTCCCCCCCTGCTGCACCTTCCCGCCTGCCCATATCAACAGACATTCTCCATTCACTCATCTCTACTCTTTGGAAAGGTTGCTTCTCCCCCTACGAAGATCTCCTCAGGGAGACCATCTGCCTAACAGCCTTCTTCGGTTTCCTCAGAGTCTCAGAATTGACAGTTCCTTCAGCTTCTAGTTTCCTCGCAGCGGGTATTCGTTTATGTAACCTCTCTTGTATTTCCAACTCCTACTTGATAATTCGGCTGCGTACCTCAAAGACAGATCAACTCCGGCATGGTCAGTTCATTCAGCTCTCAAGGATTGAATCTTCTATCTGCCCTTTCTCAGCAATGTCAAGATATCTCTCCATCAGGAAACCCTCCCCGGACCCTCTATTCATCGATTCTTCTCACTCCATTATCACTCATCAGTGGTTCTCAGCCCGCCTCTCCTCCCTCATCTCCAGAACAGGCCTCCCTCCTTAGCTTTATACTCCCCACTCATTTCGTATAGGCGCAGTTACCTCCGCCGCAAGGGCAGCATCAACCACAGCCTGATCAAGACCATGGGGCGCTGGTCCTCTTCTGCCATAGACTCTTATGTTCATTCATCTCCCTCCGATATAGTTGTAGCCCATTTTAAAATCGCTAGTATGCCCGGAGTGGGGCTACCTGACCGCCGGGGCCACCAGAGGTTTTCCCCTAATTGGCCTCAAGGGGTTTTTTCCTCTCCACTGAGCGGCAAGTATACACATAATCACATCCTACTAATATATCCACTAACCTCCCTCTGTTTGTCTCGTTTGTCCTTCTGGTCTTGTGTCTATGTTATGCGTTGGCATGGCTGTCTTTGTTTGTCTCACGGTGTGGGAGATTTCGTGAGGTGACGGGGGTCCATCCTTTGGGGGGCAAGTGAGTCTCACTTCCCCGACCTCAAGGTTAGGCATCCGCCTCCCTTACCTTCAGGGGGGGTTCTCAACATGTGAGTTAGAGCAGACCCAAGGCCATACTCTGTCCTGTCGCAGCTCCTGCGCTTATCTTGCCTCACTCGAGGCTCTGTTCAATTCTGCCTTTCTTTCGGGACGTGGCCCTCGCACTCGAATCCCATACTAACCTCTATGCTTTGTCCTTATTTCAGGTCCCAGACAGCGTGACGTCTCGGCCAATCAGGGGTTTAACGAGCACCCCTTACAGAAGTCTCAGACGCTGGGTACCCCTCTCTCTCATCTCCTTTCGTGTCCCGGTCTTCCGGGACCGACTTCCTCTCGAGGGGCGGCTCTCCGAGTCTTAACCCTCTATGTGTTTTCGGTATGCTGGGTCCTCTGCCCCTGGGATGCGTCAGCATCGCCGCCCTCAGTCAGCGACCACCTTTTCTATCCTGTCTCCGGTATGCTGGGCCCTCAGCCCCTGGGATGTGTTGGCATTGCCGCCCTCAGTCAGCGACCACCTTTTCTATCCTGTCTTCGGTATGCTGGGTCCTCTGCCCCTGGGATGTGTCGGCATCGCCGCCCTCAGTCAGCGACCATCTTTATATCCTACTAGCTGCTCCTTGCTGCTTCTTCTGCCTTTTCCTTCACCCCAGCTCACGCCCCGTGAAATGCCAATTATACAAGAAGATACAGTACTAGACTCACTGAGGTAATTAGGGTCTGAGTTCTATATATTATGAGCTTTATAAGAAATTAGATGCTGAAGTTATTTAATATTTTGCATGTTAGCAATGGAACTTTAAAACCAATTCCAAAAGTATATGGAAGCCAGAGCAGTTTTTTAAGCACTGGCGAAAGAAGATCATTTGCTATGAAGGTTAAAGTGAAGAGCTAGGTGTTAAACAACAAATGTAACGACAAAAAGTGTTACATCTACTAATAAAACAGTAAATTTGATTGTAAAATTATCTTTTTTCCAGTTTCAGAAGAGGGTCCTTTTTTTACTGTCTGACATCCGGCAGTGATTAACAGTTCTTCAGAATCGTGTGACATGTTTAGAAGAAGGAGATGTCCAATTTAAGCAGTGTACATCACTTAAAGAGATGGAATCTCTAGAAGATGCACTGCAAAATGAAGACATTAAAAAACAACTGATAATTCAATCATATACATTTTTATGAATGTATCATGTTTATTCATTTAGTTAATTACATGTCTATATGTAACGTGCACAGGGTCGGGGTTGTAGGTGACGCAAGACATAAGCCTGACACGCTTCTAGCAAAGTAGAAGCCTGACACACTCCTAGCAAAGGAGCCGCAGCTCTTTTGTACAGCGGTATCGGTGCTGTGTTACAGTGCAGAAGGTGCCAGGTTCAATCCCAGCCTCCGGCTGTTCAGTCACCTAGCCTACGGGAACCCGTGGTAGTCACATATACATTCTGCTGGAAATGAATAGTAAGGTGCTTAATGCATGTTAAGAATCACATTAGCATATGACTCTTCAATGGAAATTAATTTGGATTTACAGACAATTATTGTAGTGTTACCATTTTTTCTTTTGAATATATTCATATGTTGCTGTTTTTTTTACAAAATCTACATTTTTAATTTTAGGTTACAAAGCTGTCCACAATAGGTGGAACATCAGTGCGGGACAATGTGCAACGAATCATGGATAGGTAAGTATTATTGTTTTTAAATGCAATTTGCTATGAAAAGCGACCCATTTTATGGTTGTGTTTTGAATGTTATTTCTTTTGTGCAAAAGGTTAATGACAAACAAGCTCATGTTGAAGTTTAACATGATGGGAAAAAGAGATAAGAAGGCCTTTGAAGGGAGCATACTTTGTCAAACTGTAATTGGTAAGTAAGCATTATTTTATACAGCCTTTAGGTAGTCTAATTAGTATTAGTTTGCTTGGGATTTGATTTGATTTATAATGTGTGTTGTATATTGTACTTCATAGTGTAATCAACATAATATTAAGTGAAAATATCTATAACATTACAGGTTTATCAAAATCAAAAGAGGTCAAGTCAAAAATGGCCTTTTATTGATTTCATATGGAATTACCCTATATTTATTTCTTAATTACAATTATAAATAAGCAGGGTAAATCTAATGCTTTACGAAAATCACTACAGACTCATTCTGTACATTCTATTTCTTCATTTCATGGCATTATTCTTATTGCATTACATAACTATTTATAATTACCTGTTAAAATATGAATGATGTTATTTTAGTTTTACGTTAATCATTATGTATATACAGTACTGTGCAAAAGTTTTAGGCAGGTGTGAAAAAATGCTGTAAAGTAAGAATGCTTTCAAAAATAGACATGTTAATAGATTATATTTATCAATTAACTAAATGCAAAGTGAGTGAACAGAAGAAAAATCTAAATCAAATCCATACTTGGTGTGACAACCCTTTGCCTTCAAAACAGCATCAAGCATCAATTCTTCTAGGTACACTTGCACACAGTTTTTGAAGGAACTCGGCAGGTAGGTTGGCCCAAACATCTTGGAGAACTAACCACAGTTCTTCTGTGGATTTAGGCAGCCTCAGTTGCTTCTCTCTCTTCATGTAATCCCAGACAGACTCGATGATGTTGAGATCAGGGCTCTGTGGGGGCCATACCAACACTTCCAGGACTCCTTGTTCTTCTTTAAGCTGAAGATAGTTCTTAATGACTTTTGCTGTATGTTTGGGGTCGTTGTCATGCTGCAGAATACATTTGGGGCCAATCAGATGCCTCCCTGATGGTATTGCATGATGGATAAGTATCTGCCTGTACTTCTCAGCATTGAGGAGACCATTAATTCTGACCAAATCCCCAACTCCATTTGCAGAAATGCAGCCCCAAACTTGCAAGGAACCTCCACCATGCTTCACTGTTGCCTGCAGACACTCATTCGTGTACGCTCTCCAGCCCTTCGGCGAACAAACTGCCTTCTGCTGCAGCCAAATATTTCAAATTTTGACTCATCAGTCCAGAGCACCTGCTGCCATTTTTCCGCACCCCAGTTCCTGTGTTTTCGTGCATAGTTGAGTCGCTTGGCCTTGTTTCCACGTCGGAGGTATGGCTTTTTGGCCGCAAGTCTTCCATGAAGGTCCCTTCTGACCAGACTTCTCCGGACAGTAGATGGGTGCACCAGGGTCCCACTGTTTTCTGCCAGTTCTGAGCTGATGGCACTGCTGGACATCTTCCGATTGCAAAGGGAAGTAAGCATGATGTGTCTTTCATCTGCTGCAGTAAGTTTCCTTGGACGACCATTGCGTCTACAGTCCTCAACGTTGCCCGTTTCTTTGTGCTTCTTCAAAAGAGCTTGAACAGCACATCTGGAAACCCCTGTCTGCCTTGAAATTTCTGCCTGGGAGAGACCTTGCTGATGCAGTATAACTACCTTGTGTCTTGTTGCTGTGCTCAGTCTTGCCATGGTGTATGACGTTTGACAGTAAACTGTCTTCAGCAACCTCACCTTGTTAGCTGAGTTTGGCTGTTCCTCACCCAGTTTTATTCCTCCTACACAGCTGTTTCTGTTTCAGTTAATGATTGTGTTTCAACCTACATATTGAATTGATGATCATTAGCACCTGTTTGGTATAATTGTTTAATCATACACCTGAGTATATGCCTACAAAATCCCTGACTTTGTGCAAGTGTACCTAGAAGAATTGATGCTGTTTTGAAGGCAAAGGGTTGTCACACCAAATATGGATTTGATTTAGATTTTTCTTCTGTTCACTCACTTTGCATTTAGTTAATTGACAAATATAATCTATTAACATGTCTATTTTTGAAAGCATTCTTACTTTACAGCATTTTTTCACACCTGCCTAAAACTTTTGCACAGTACTGTAGGTGTCTGACAAATAAATAAATTTAGACTTAGTGTTTTTGCCACAATTTATAGTTTATAATCTTAACTTTTTTTTCTTCTTTTTTCTGTTGAATTTACAGATAGTGTGAAGAAAACCCACAAATCTACAGATCTGGACATCACTCAAGCTCTGTCTAAAGTACTGAAGTATGCTCCAGACAGAAGAGGTGGAGGAGGAAGGCCACAACCTCAAAAAAATAACTAATAGAGGAGAGGAGGAGAGGAGAGGGGTGGGGGTTGTTGTTTGTGTTCTGTTTTTGGTAGGGGAGTTATTATTATTTATTTTTTGTTATCAGTATTATTGTTATTATTTGTTATTGTGTTTTATTGGGGAGGTAGGGAAGCTAAAAAGGAGGGGGACTTTCATGTATACAATAGGAACTGAGGGAATGGTGGATATTTATAGGAGTAGAAGATGGGAAGGGGGGGGGTAAAACGTAATTTATTCTTTTTTTATTCTTCCAGTGCACTGTAATTATTATACTTAATTATACTTGTTCTTGTTGTAACATGAATTATCTTTTACTATTTCTTAATAAACTTCTACTAATCTACTAATAGTGTCCTTTTTTATATGAAGCTTTGAATTGCTATACCTGTGTGTACTTTGTCTATAGAAAATGTTAGTTATGCTTAATAAAGATACTGGCCCACAGTTAAATACCCTTTGCTATAGTTATGCAAGGTGTGCTGTTTGTATTTGTTGTAGATATTGAAATATTGAGACAGTTGTAGACCATTTTAATCTGCTCTTTAAGTTATTCATTTTATTCACTGTAATGTAACATCTAATAATGTTGTGTGTTTAACGTAAGTTAAGTCGTCTTGGATAAAGGTGTCAGCTAAAGAACCTAATAATAATAATAATAAAGCTATTGTAACACTTGTAATTCTGTATACTATTGTAAGTCTGCAAAGAAAATCATTAATAATAATAATAATATTTGCATATGAATGTTAGGTCAGATTCTGACCTGATTCTGACGTCTGTTTAACGTTCATATTGTGACGTTGATATGACGTTGAGATTCCAACGTTGTAATTCTGTCATTGTGACGTTGATATGACGTTGTAATTCCGACATCAGAAAAACTTCCATATACAACCTTATTCTGACCAATATCCAACGTCAGAATCCGACGTCTTTACAACATCACTGCAACCAACTTTGCCCACTGGGAAACTTCTGTGTAAACAGGTGTAGAAAGCTGTATGCACATATAAAATTATAAAAATAGCTTAAAACAAAAATATAACATAACTTATGCAACGTGAAAGCGCTTTGAGTGAAACTGAGTTCAAAGGCTGTCTGTCTGTTCAGAGTTCTATTACAGCTTTACAATCTACGCAGAAACACCTGCGAGTACCACCTTTGACACAATACAGCCGTGCCATTTGATCCAGTATATCCACACCGTACTTCGTTGCGTTGTAAAATGCAACAGTCTCTGGCTTTCGTTTAGCATCAGTCCCAATGGTCACTGATCTGTGCAGAGCTTAGAATGCGCACATTTTTAAAAAAAAATTTGCACCGTCACACTCCGGGTGGCACAGTCGTTCTGCCTGAGAAATGTAGTGTAAATAATAATAATATATGATGTGTAGAATGACTTTCATCAGTGTTTCAAGCACTTAACAGGATTATAATACGTTATTTCACAATGACGTTTATTTTATTACAAAGCCCAAACTAAATTGTCGGCTATATTGTATTGATTTCAATATGCCACATAAACTGTGGGTCTGGCGGTTGAAGAAGCAAGTGCTTATAACTTATTCATTTTTATGATTTTGCAGCTGAAACACTGTATGGGTATTTAATTCAAATATGTAGTAACACTTAAGAACGGACATGCACGAGATATTCACATACGCAGAGATATTTAAATTTGAATTGCAAAAGCAGTTCAAAAAGTGGCTATGGCGGTGCTAGTGTTAATGTCTTTCCTAGCTTCTGATGAAATATTGATGTTGGAGTTCAAGTTTTTTGCTGTTGATGCAAGAGCAATTAATCGAAATATAAATGTCCAGGGATAAGGCGAATTGCAAAGTTGAAATGACCCAACAAAGAGAGCAGTGCACGTTTCCTGATCATTTAACTAATCTGAAATTTCTGGATAAGAAAATTAATGTGATTGAGTTTAGACATGGGGAGCTTGGCTTGGGGAGCCTGAACTTTTCTGTGTCCAGTATGTCCTAGAAATTTCAGAGAATGAAGGGGAGCGATTTGTTTTTTCTTCTGAAAGCGGGACGCCAACTTCTCAAAATAAACTCTTAAGATTAGTGATCGCTTCTGAAGGTGGAGAGATCAACAGAAAATCATCAAGTAGGTGGAGCAGAAATGCAACATGGTATGCATTGCGAAGTATTCAGCATACCTCTTCTGAGAGAGTATTGAATATCTTCGGGCTGCTGCGGCAACCCAAAGTTAACTGAGTAGCAAAATATAACTTTTCTTCCCAGCATATGCTATTCAGGTGGCGAAGAGAAAGATGGATTGGCATTACTTTAAATGAGTCTGATATATCTGCTTTTGCTAACCAAGAATAATTTAATTCCATGAATTGCGTCTGAGATGGTAATGTAATGAAGAGAAAATTGATCATGAGGAATGAGTGAGTTGATGCTGCTGGTGCTTGACCCCTGTTGTGCTGATAAATCGATGATGAGACACTTTTTCCTGACATTTTCCGAGTGGCAATGCCAATAGGATTAATCCTGTAAATTGGAAACAGGTGAGCTGAAAATGGACCGACTATAAATCCTTTTTTGATTTCTTTTTCAATGAGAGATGGAACTGACTCTGGTTTTTGATTAGCAGAATAGAGGTTTTTGCTTTGAAAGGAGGAAGGAGGAATTTGACCTGGTTGAAACGTTTTCCAGTCCGTCTATTTAAGTAACTGGTGAAAATCTTGCCAGGATGATTCAGAAGTTTTTGTGATAGTACCAAAATGTTTATGGGAGTGGAGACTGTGAGCATTGAAGAAAGTCACTTGGGAGCTATTATTATTATTATTATTTGTTTATTTAGCAGACGCCTTTATCCAAGGCGACTTACAGAGACTAGGGTGTGTGAACTATGCATCAGCTGCAGAGTCACTTACAATTACGTCTCACCCGAAAGACGGAGCACAAGGAGGTTAAGTGACTTGCTCAGGGTCACACAGTGAGTCAGTGGCTGAGGTGGGATTTGAACCGGGGACCTCCTGGTTACAAGCCCTTTTCTTTAACCACTGGACCACACAGCTACTGGGCAGATTGCTTTAGAGTGAGCATCCCTGCAAGTACTGCACTTGTGAATGAAATTGCATTGCCTGTTTGAACAGAAACCGGTATTTAAATTATTGCAGATTTGTCTTCCTCCTGCAAATCTAATTCTGCGCCCATATTTGTCTTGTGGATTGCTCAGGAGGGGCTGAAGAATGTATGGAGTTGGGGATGGAGATTCTGTTTGAATAGTGAGGAGGAGTGATGCCAACTGCTGATCTTGAGGAGGTTGATGCTGTGGCCGCCTTCGGGCAGAGAGATGAGTGACCAGTGGAACCACAGACCCTGTATGCATTAGCTCTGAGTCCACCGAAAATCCTTCTATCATGTTGCACCGAACTTGCTAGGATATTGAGTGATGGCGGGCTGTGGTTGAGGAGGCGGAATCATATGCTGTTGTAGTAGCGATGTTGTAAATCAGAGGCTCTACCGTAGGGGCCGAAATTACAGAACCGGAAGTGACTGTAGCTGCCGCTGGCATATTTACTGCAAGAATGGAGGAGAATACTGAAAGAGCTGAACTTTGCTTCTCTTTCTTGATGTTAGTCACCTATTTATCCAAATCCCTCAGTTTGGTACTGACTGAAGATAATGTGTCCGCAAATGGCTGCAGGAATGCTTTTATTTCGTGAAATATCAGGGAGTGCTCTTGCTGAATTTCGCTGGCTGGAGAGGCTGCCTGCTGGTTTGATGTGCTGGCTGTGGGGATGTCTTGCTCTGGTGCAGACTGTTGGCTGTCAGATAATGACTAATATCATTATTAAACTCAAGCCATGGGTAAACCTTCAGCCAGTCTTTCTATGAAACACATGGCATAGAGGGTTTTAAAAAAGCTTTAATTACAGGCTGACCGAGTTTAGTAAAAATACCCTGAATATTTATTGTTTGCCAAATTACCCTTTGTATTTGTTCCATTATGAAAGTTTGTTTTTTTTAAATTGGATTTTTTAAACCATTTTATTTTTACAATGGAAAAGTGACCTATATTTTATTTCTGTAACAATTAGTGTGTGATCACTCAGAAAACACTGATTTGTGTTTGTTTGAATTCAAATTTCATTAACATAATAGGCTCTCTGCATTTCTTTTTTGTTGTTTTATGAATGAGTATGAAATTGCCTTGGTGCCCTTGGGTTGGATTTATGTTTTGCCTTTTTGCCCCCTAGAACTGCCTTGATGCCCCTGAATGCTTTTGCAATTCAAATTTAAATATCTCTGCGTATGTGACTATCTCGTGCATGTCTGTTCTTAAGTGTTACTAAATATTTGAATTAAATACCCATACGGTGTTTCAGCTGCAGAATCGTAAAAATGAATAAATTATAAGCACTTGCTTCTTCTTATTATTTATTTCTTAGCAGACGCCCTTATCCAGGGCGACCTACAGCCGTAAACAAAAATACATTTCAAGAATCACAGTACAAGTAATAATACAATTAAGAGCAAGATAAAAAAGTACAAGTATATGACAAAATACGATTCAATTATGGAGCAGATAACAGTGTCAGTGATAGTTACATCAGGATATAATTAAATACAAAATACTACAGATTAAATAACACTTGTGACAGATTACAGTACTCTAAAGTACAGGATTAAATGCACTAAAATAGGGGGCAGATAAGAGCAAGTAAAGTGCATTAAGGAAGACTAATAAAGTGTCCAGAGGGAAAAGAGGAGTTCTACAGGTGCTGTCTGCAGAGGTGAGTCTTGAGGAGGCGCTGGAAGATGGTCAGGGACTGGGCAGTCCTGACATCTGTAGGAAGGTCATTCCAGCACTGCGGGGCGAGGGTGGAGAAGGAGCGGGCTCTGGAGGCAGGGGAGCATAGAAGAGGTAGTTCCAGTCTTCTAGTGCAGGAGGACTGGAGAGGTCGAGTGGGGGTGTAGGGAGAGATGAGGGTCTGGAGGTAGCTGGGTGCAGTCTGGTCAAGGCATCTGTAGGCTAGTACAAGAGTCTTGAACTGGATGCGAGTGGTGATCGTGAGCCAGTGGAATGAGCAGAGCAGTGGAGTTGCGTGGGAGAAGCGAGGCAGAGAGAACACCAGGCGAGCAGCGGAGTTCTTCAACCGCTAGACCCGGAGTTTATGCGGCATATTGAAATCAATACAATATAGCCGAAAATTTAGTCTGGGCTTTGTAATAAAATCAACGTTGTTGTGAAGTAACATATTATAATCCTGTTGAGTGCTTGAAACACTGATGAAAGTCATTCTACACATCATATAGTATTATTATTTACACTACATTTCTCAGGCAGAACGACTGTGCCACCCTGTGTGACAGTGCAAAAAAATTAAATAAATGTGTGTATTCTTAGCTCTGCACAGATCAGTGACCATCGGGACAGATGCTAAACAAAAGCCAGAGACTGTTGCATTTTACAATGCCACGAAGTACAGTGTGGATATACTGGATCAAATGGCACGGCTGCATTCTGTCAAAGGTAGTACTCGCAGGTGGTCTGTGTCTGTTTTTTATAATGTTTTGTACCTGGGAGGGATTTACAAATAAAGGTTGAATAAATGGGTTTTGAGAAGACGGAAGGCAGTAAAAGACTGAACAGTCCTGAGGATACCCGGTAGCTGATTCCACCACAGGGGGACAAGGGAAGAGAAGGAGCAAGCACAGGAGGAAGGACAGTGAAGAAAAGGCATAACAAGTCAGCCAGTAGAGTATGAGCGGAGAGGGAATATAAGGAGACACGAGGGATTGGAGATAGGAAGGGACAGAATGATGAATAGAGCGATAGGCAAGACCAAGGGTCTTAAATTGGATGCGAGCAGAGATAGGTAGCCAGTGGAGAGTGTGAAGCAGAGGAGTAGCGTGAGAGTAGCGGGGTTGAGAGAATGCTAGATGAGCAGCAAAATTTTGAATGTTGAAGAGGGCGAATAGCCGAAGCAGGGGGACTAGTGAGGACAGAGTTACAATAATCCAATCTAGAAAGAACAAAAGCTTGGACCAGGAGTTGAGTGGAATAAGTATAGCGAAAAGGGCGGATTCTATAGATGTTGCTAAGAAAGAAACGACAAGTATGAGTTAGTGAAGAGATGTGTTGAGAATAGGAGTGGGAAGGGTCCAAAATAACAGATGTTTCTTGCAAAAGGAGAAAGATTGATAGCATCAAGGGAGACTGAGATACAGAGGTCAGAAGAGAAGTAGAAGGGAAGTAAAAGAGGTCAGATTTAGAAAGGTTGAGTTTGAGGCGATGTGAATGTGTCCAAGATGAGATTGCTGAGAGACAATCTGAAATGCAGGAGGAGATATGTGAGTCAAAGGAAGGAAAAGAGAGAAAGATCCAAATTTCATCAGCATATGTAGATGATATGATAATCCAAAAGAGGAGATGAGTACCTAGTGAGCGCGTATAGAGTGAGAATAGAAGGTGTCCTAGGACAGATCCTTGAGGTATACCTGTAGAGAGTGGGCCTCCATCCATTCACAGAAAATCAACAGTAGATGTTTTACATTGTACTGCAGTCCACAGAGTTAAAAAACTACTTCCATGCTGTTTTCTCAGTCATTGCGGTGTTCTGCTTAGCATTTAGTATGTCTTTATATTCAACATAAAGCTAAATTAGCATTCTAATTTCAATGTTACTAAAGTTAGGCTTCCTTTTTAGCACTTGCAATATCCACGACTGCCTAGCAACAGCGGCTGTGTGCAGTCATTACAGGGGAACTCAAGCAGAGGATCTGTTAACATTAGCTGAAAACAAGGCAACCATTTATTTTGTGAGCATCTCTCTCTAAAACTTTGCATTGCAAAATTTCAAACATAATACATTTACTGTAGAATTTAGCTGTTACAAGCATTGCGTGATTCATCAGGGTCCTTACGTTTAATATCCCAATCTTATTCACATGAAAGTGCAGGGTTGTCAAGCGTCAGCATTTAAAAAAAAGACAAGTTTGCTTCTACTTGTAGCTAATATAAGTCTTTTTCATGTTCTCGAATATGTAATATGCTATTTGAATAGTTTTTTATTTTATTTTTGTGTAATCATGTATTCGACTACACTGACCCATCCCTAATGTAAATCCGGTTTTGTTTTCAGAGAGCGATATTGAGAAAAGGTTTATATATTATAATACATGTGATTATTAGTCTAATAATAATTGAAACCCTGAAATACCACTGAGATCCATTTAAGAATAATAATATCAAACAATACTACATACATGGCCAAAGAAGAATTTTGAGGCTATTCTGATGTGGGATCAGGTGATGTTTTTAAGCACAGCCTGACTGAATGCATCTAAAATATGCATCTTATCCAAATATGCAATATTTATAACAAATCTAAATAAACATTCAGGACTTTGAGAAGGTGACTGATGGTCAATCAGGCAAAAGCAGGAGTTGCACAAAAGGACTTGTAGTTTAGCATTGGATGGTAAATGTTTAAAAAAAAAAATGAACAAAATACAAAACAAAGTACTGGCCCTTATACCATGGTGAAAGGTTTTTGCAAAGCAACAAGCTAAAGCTATCTTGGTTAACAGGACTCTTCTTCAATCCTAAGCTGAACTAACTTGGAAACTTGTCATTCCCCAAATACTGTATAGCTATGGCCAGACGTTTTACATCACCCTATAGAATCAACTAATTGTGCTTCATAAAGTCAAATGAAACCTGCTAAATAATGTTACGTTAACATATTGAATTACATACCGCTTTTTAGTTTTCCATAAACTTAACGAAAAACTGAAAAAAATTTAAAATGTGACTGTAACAGGGCGAGCAGCCCTGTACATTGTTTTGTTTATTTTATTTTAGAGCGGGGTCCCCCTCCGCCCCTGTGTTTATTTTGTATATTTATTTTTATTGTATTATATTTATGACGGCGAAGCGCCGGTTGTTTTGTTTATATGACGGCGAGCGCCGTACATTTGTTATTGTTTAGTAACGTGGATGGACAGCCCCATCCACGTAGTAATTAATAAACTCGTGCAGATTGTGGCCGAGGGGTAATAGAATAATTACTTGCAAGCTAGTTAAACCCCTCGGCCACGATATAAAAGGCTGCAGCTCTCGCTCGGGGTGGTTGTTGTGGGAGTTCAGAGAAGGAGCGAGAGCGAGAGCGAGAGCAACGTGATTTAAAAGAACATAGGAACAGTGAAGGCAATCTGCCCAGCCTGACCTTTGTTTGTATTTTTGTGTTCGAGATTTGTTTTCGTTTACTCTTTTATTTTGCTCTGTGAGCACAGTGTTTTTTTTTTCAAATATTTTATTTCTTTTTGTTATTTAAAAATAAAAACGGCGCGAGCGCCTTTAAACTGCAGTACTTGCCTGGTGTCAGTATCCTTTCTGCTTCTGCCGTGACGTCACCGTTCAGTCACCCTTTCACAGTGACATTAACAAATCTAACAGATTACTATTATGGCTTCCAGTATACTTTTGTGATATAATTTGTAGTTTCTTTTTTTACATGATATATAAAAGTTTCATAATATATATATATTTTTTAATTACGTCTTAATCCTACAATTATACACGATGAAAAACTTTTGGCCATCGCTGTACATAGGTGGCCAGGTTAAACCACATTCTCAGAGGTAACTTTACCAGAGTGCAAAAAGCACAGACATACTGTATCTCAAACTATGTTAGTTTCATACTATTGAAAATACTTAACTGCCCCTAATCACCAAGTATTAAAATGCTGTCTACTTCTCCTATGCATTTATTTCTATTTTTAATAAAGTAAATGTGAAGGAAAATAGTCCACAAGCATTTGGCATTTGAGCACAGCAGGAACTCCAGGAAGTACCTTGATTGTACCCTGGGGTTTGTATTAAGCATTTTACAGGGAAACATATTTAATTTTCCCTGAGAACCAACAGGATTTAGCTGCCTGCTGGTAAGAGATATGATTGCAAGAGAATTATCACAGGATTATTTGCTCAAAAGGGCAACATCTATTTTGTATGCACATGGGTAAAATTCTGATTGGCACATTGATGTTTACTCTGTACAAGAGTAAAAATATGCAAGGGGCAGAGGGATTGGGGTTTTCAGTATGACAAATTATAAAATATGATTTATTTAAAATGTAAATCTCAAAGAACAAGGAAAGCATGGCTCTCTTACACTGATACAGTGTTCATCAGGCTGTGTTAAAGCCTATCAGCCTTTAAAATTAATTTCAGTGAAGTTCATTTTGAATTGGATTGGTTTGGCCATGTATTTAGAACATGAGTTTTTTTTTTATTAGTCACCTTATAGGAGTGCTAACCAAGGTTTTTAAATCAATTTTCATACCTCACACTATCCATAGCAGTAGAATCACATGAAATCAGCAGCATATTGTATATTTTAGCATTTCCTGCAGCTATAATATATATTCTACCACGAGATTCCACTGTTAAAGTCTTGGCATAATTCTTCTTTCAAAACATCAACATTAATTTACTGCAGTCAACACATTAAAATCTGGGGTGTGTGTTTCTAAAATTGCTGTGTGCGAACCTCAAAACGTTCTACTTTGCAAACTTTCGAACCAGGAAAAGTTCACCAAAGTTGCAACATTTCTGTGACGTCACTCTCTGATCTTCTAACTGGCTATGTGGCTTTGAAGAGAAGGCGAGTGGGCGGCAGATATATTGTTGATTAACAGTTTAGCGTATGAGGTGAGAAGTCGTGGGGGTAGAAGGTGCAGCAAATTGCACAGGGAGCATTACAAGATAGAAGGAGGTGACATGAGCGTCAAAATATGCAGTGCAGGGTGAGTGCAGCAAATACAATGAATCCTGTGGTTCATTGTGCGTATCTCTATAGATGCCATTATTGGAGCCCATTCAGAGGTGTGGGTAACAAGCATTGCCACTCCATAAGTAATATAGATAGAATGAACACAGTCGTGGTCATAAGGGGCACGGCAGTAATGAAATATTTTAGTATGAATGAATGTGTTGCTACCAATTCTGGAGCCTGAACGGGTCAGTGGGGCCGAGGATTGTACCAACAAGTGAACAACAAACTACAGCAAGCAGGATAGGACAATCAATCCCATCATTCAATCATCCCATGATTCAGTGCGCATTTCACTACGGCCACCATTACTGGAGCCCCCAGGGTAAACAAAGCATAAGACATACAGCTTTCTCTACAATTTTCTAAGACAACTTATTACAAAATGGATTATTGGAAGCTAGAATGAGAAAGTGTCGGGAATACATGCTGCCATAATTAATGTAGCCAGAACCAATACAGTTATTATTATCATTTATTATTTGTTTATTTAGCAGACACCTTTATCCAAGGCAACCTATAGAGACTAGGGTGTGTGAACTATGCATCAGCTGCAGAGTCACTTACAATTACGTCTCACCCGAAAGATGGAGCACAAGGAGGTTAAGTAACTTGCTCAGTTATGACGATATTGTAAACACAGCATGGCTGGCAGAACACAGAGCAGGGCGGAGCGTATACGGACACCTTGAAGCCAAGAGAGGTATGACAGAGCCCACCAAACAAACACATATCAATTCAAACAAACTAAGGAAACCACTCCTGTAAACATTTCTCACAACCAATATCAGATTTTCTGATTACCCTCAGCAAACAGTTTTAGAAGGAGCTGTTTCTGTTTACGCTCGGCAAGTAGTTTTTTCTTTCCGCTGGGACAAGGCGGATGCTTGTAAGGGGACAGGTTCTAAGCAAGAAATCCTGGTTTTGAAAGGCAGTCGATGGCTGAACACACCGACAACACATAGTAAATTGAGAAATCCACAGCCCGTTATTCTCACGACCAAAGCACAAAAAAGAAACAATGTAAACAATAAAACATATATACCAATCAAAGAGTCATAGGGAAGCACAGATGGCAGAAATGAAACACCAAGGGGGGGGGGGGTTGTCTGCAGCACTGCGTGAAAATACGCAAACAAAAACAACAGACAGAGAATAAGTGTTTGACCCAGGGCTTAAATAGGGAGGTTAATTGATATATTGCTTAGTTAATTAAGGAGAAGCTTGCACCTGTCCCCCAAACAACACCCAATGGTTACAATTCAACACTACTTTATTTGAAAAGAAAATGTGAATGACAATACATTATATAAAACTTGGGTTTCTACAATATAAATATCAAAACAAGGTAGCAAATAACATCAGTTTAAGATTTTGGATTCAAGTCTGCTCCTCGACTCCGCAAATGCAAGTCAAAAAGGAAGTTAGAAAGGCCAAGAGAAACATAGAAATGAACATTGCTAAGGGGGCTTGTAAGAGGGGAGATCTGGACTGACTATATGGCACATGCGTGGTACTGCAGGAAGAGGGAAGCAGTCTCGTAGGAACCGCCTGTCAGTCATGGCGATGACACGGAGAGGTGGAGAAGAGGGTGTGTGGGCTTTCCATCTCTCTGCGTGGCTGAGAGGCGGGCCTTGGGAGATTGCAGGCCTTGGGAAGAACTCCGCTTGGTTGTGCATTCGAGGGGCTGTGTTTGGAAATATACAGTTCGGAAATACGCAGGCAGAAGACGCCAGTGTAGAACAAGGACCAGGCAAGCCTGGCTGAGGGAGACAGCCTGCCTTAAAATAATTTACAAAGTAAAATAAATAATTACGTACCCGAGGGGATGTGTGTAGGTATACGGGGAACTCTGGCCACCCCAGTGTATAGAAATAGCTGACCCTACTGACCGGCTTAGCGGCAGTGGGGGCACTGCGTAAGCAGAACCTTTATTTTGCAGTTTTATTACTGTGTTTTATTTTCCCTTTTCAGTTTGCCTTTTGTTATCATTATTATTTTGAGCACCTGTGAGTGCACGAGTGTGACTACTGTTTACCAGTATTGGTATTCCTGTGATACTGTGTACCGTTGTTGGTATCCTGGCCACGGACAACAGCGCCCTTTGCGGGCTAAAAGACAAAATAGCAAAAATAATAAAACTGGGCACCAGCGCGGTTTTTCCAAATAAAACTTCTGTCTCCCGTGTGTGTCAGTGAATTGCCCACCACCCTTCCACAGGGCTAAAACCAATTCCAAAATGTTTTTCCAATATTATAACAGCAAGAGAACATTCAAAGAGGAGGTTAAATGTCTAAGGGATACAAATGGCAAAATCATAGACGAAGAAAAAAAATAGCAAATATATATTAAATTATTACTTTTCACAAGTTTTTACAAAGGAGGATACGGACAACATGCCCCACATGTCGACCTGTTCCTATCCAGTTTTAAATAACTTTAGTATAACAGAGGCAGGGACTAGAAGCTCTTAAAATAAACAAATCCCCTAGGCCGGATGAGATCCTCCCAATAGTACTCAAAGAAATGAAAGAAGTTATTTACAAACCGTTAACCAAAGGGAGACAAAACCGAACCAGGTAACTACAGACCAATAAGCCTGACTTCTATTATATGTAAACTTATGGAAACTATAATAAGATCCAAAATGGAAAATTACCAATATGGTAACAGTATCCTGGGAGACAGTCAGCATGGTTTTAGGAAAGGGAGATCATGACTAACCAACCTGCTTGATTTTTTTGAGGATGCAACATTGACAATGGATAATTGCAAAGCATATTACATGGTTTATTTAGATTTCCAGAAAGCTTTTGACAAAGTCCAGCATAAATGATTAATCCTCAAACTGAACACAGTAGGGATTCAGGGAAATGCATGCACGTGGATTAGGGAGTGGTTAACATGTAGAAAACAGAAAGTACTGATTAGAGGAGAAACCTCAAAATGAAGTGAGGTAACCAGTGGTGTACCACAGGGATCAGCATTAGGTCCTCTGCTATTCCTAATCTACATTAATGATTTAGATTCTGGTATAGTAAGCAAACTTGTTAAATTTGCAGATGACACAAAAATAGGAGTGGCAAACACAGTTGCAGCAGCAAAGGTCATTCAAAATGATCTAGACAGCATTCAGATCTGGGCAGACACATGGCAAATTACATTTAATAGAGAAAAGTGTAAGGTATTGCACGCAGGTAATAAAAATGTGCATTATAAATATCAAATGGGAGATACTGAAATTGAAGAAGGAATCTATGAAAAAGACCTAGGAGTTTATGTTGATTCAGAAATGTCTTCATCTAGAAAATGTGGGGAAGCTATAAAAAGGCCAACAAGATGCTCAGATATATTGTGAAAAGTGTTGAATTTAAATCAAGGGAACTAATGTTAAAACTTTACAATGCATTAGTAAGGCCACATCTAGAATTTTGTGTTCAGTTCTGGTCACCTTGTTACAAAAAGGATATTGCTGCCCTAGAAAGAGTGCAAAGAAGAGCGACCAGAATTATCCCGGGTTTAAAAGGCATGTCGTATGCAGATAGGATAAAAGAATTGAATCTATCAGTCTTGAACAAAGAAGACTACGCGGTGAGCTGATTCAAGCATTCAAAATTCTAAAAGGTATTGACAATGGCGACCCAGGGGACTTTTTTGACCTGAAAAAAGAAACAAGGACCAGGGGTCACAAATGGAGATTAGATAAAGGGGCATTCAGAACAGAACATAGGAGGCACTTTTTTTCCACAGAGAATTGTGAGGGGCTGGAACCAACTCCCCAGTAATGTTGTTGAAGCTGACACCCTGGGATCCTTCAAGAAGCTGCTTGATGAGATTCTGGGATCAATAAGCTACAAACAACCAAACAAGCTTGTTTGTAAACTTTCTTATATTCTTATAACTCAGTTGTAGATACTGTCAAACATTTTTCTTTTATTACTCTCACGGTAGCTATTATATTGTTGGTGTCATGACAAAACTTTGTATGTCATTTTTTAGCACTTTTGTTTTTTTTACAAAAATAAAATGCTCTCATTTATGTCCTGTTAATATCTCATAACTCAAAAACTAATAAAGTTGATTCAAACACCATGTGACTTAACCTTGTATGTCAGTTGGTTTGTGCACGTCATGAATAAACCTTGTATGTCAACACTGATGTCAACTACCTAGCTGGATTCCATGTGCTCTCTGCAAGGTAAGAGTTTTTTCTTACATGTTTGAATTATCCCTATTTATTAATTTTTTATTCCTTACTTAGATTACTTTGATTTCTTAGTTGTAAATATATTATGATCAGCTAAGTCTTTCATAAAAAGTTTAGCTTTATTAGGAGATACAAGGTTTTGACGTCTGAAGTTTGAATATTAATAATAGTCTTAAATCCCATTTTTTTTATAAAGTGTTAATTAAAAATTAATGATTTAAATGTATTGTTTATCCTTTTCATTAACGATTATTATTGGTAGAAAGAACATTTTAGAACTGGAGGTACAAGATAATGATCCCAGGGAAAAAATGGTACCACTTTTAAAAGTAAAGTTTTGGTTTATTTGAACTTTAAAAGTAATTATATGCATGTATTGATTTGTTCATCATGTCTGTGTCACTCCAAGAATGGTGCCAAATGGTTAATGTCTCCTATAATGCAGCGAAGAATTTTATGCCAGACACAAAAAGTGATGCTAGCATTAGAGATCTGGAGCTCAGCCCAGATATAACAGATACAACAAGAGCTGAGGAAGGTTTAGTGGTAGAGGGTGTAGTCAGTTATATCACACTTCAGTCTGCTCAGTTCCTGCAATGTATCTGAAAAAATATATATATACGTACAAATGGTTCATTTCCCCCTGTAATCCCTATTTAAACAGTTTATCGATAATTAGAATTCTGAATGAATGTACAATCTTCTCATCTTGTTTTATTGTACCTTGGAGGGATGAGGATACAAACTGAACTTCAAGCTTCTGTTAAAGACTGTTAAAAAGAAAGCAAAGAAAGGCCAGACTGATCCTTCAAAATGGAAGCACAATGAGCAAAAAAGATTACAAATGCAAGGAAAATCCTACGCTGGATTAAAAAACATGGGTGAAGTAACAAATGAACCCAGGATCCTCGTAAATCTGACTTTACTGAAGAACGAGAATTTCTAAGAGCATGCCTTGGCAATCTAATTAAAGTACCATCACACTACTGTCGGTCTTCAAGCTCAAAACTGTATCTGGAGCCCATCTTTATTTCTTTAGCCCATGCGCATGAAAAATACACAAATATTGTCAACAAAATAATAAAACTGCTCTTTGTTGCGAGAGCCTTAGTGAAGAGAATATAAATTAAAATCTGAGCCTTTATCATCCAAGAAAAGATCAGTGTGACACCTGCTGTGTTCACAAGGCAGGTAATGTATCTGAAGAAACATGGCAAGTTCACTGCCAGAGAAAAAAAAAAGAATCAAAAGAAGCAGACAAACAAAGTGACGCAGATGGCCAGCTGAAGGTTTTGATTCTTAGTATGGACCTTCAAGCACTATTGTCCAATGTTAAAAGCCTCTGCAATATACTATAAAACAAAGCTTTCAGTTCACAATTTTACAATATACAACATGACTACCCATGATGCCACCTGCTATGTTTGGCATGAAGGAGAAGGATCATGATCTTCGAGTGAATTTGCTTCCTGCATCACTGACTATCTCAACGGGCACAGCAAATTCGACGAAGACATTCTGTGGAGTGATGGCTGCGGATACCAAAACCGCAAGACTGACTCGCTTAACTTTGCCATAACTAACAAGAACTCTATCGCACAGAAATACCTTGAGCGTGGACACACACAAATGGAATGTGACTGTCCACAGTGTGATTGAAAGAAAACTGAAGGACAAAGACATCTACTGCCCTGCAGATTATGTTAGTTTGATGCAGAAGGCGTTGCAGTACTGAGTGTCCTGTTGATTATGCAGTGCCTTTTAAACCTGTTTTACTGTGAAAAAAATACTTTTAAACAGCGCGTCTAAAATAAACTGTGCGTGTGAAAATAAATTGGACCTGACGCGCCTGACACGCACTGAATAAATGGACCGCTAAGGGTTAATATGATTAATTTATAATACATTAAATAAAACTAAAGATAACAATGTAATTTCCAAGTATACAGTATTTCCTTACATTTGATTAATTAAACCTTTTTAAAAGAAATGTATGTCTTTTTAAAACCTTGTATGTCTTTACATTTTTGTGTCAAAACCTTGTATCTCCATTTTCCTCTTTGTTTTTTTAATTGTTGGAGAATGACTGTTTTGAATAGAGTTCTTAACTAATCTTTGATACTTTTTTTCTGAATTTCATAGCACTACTTCTGTAACTCATCAAATTAAACAATTTTTTGCTGTTCCTGAAAAATGCATTAATTTGACATACAAGGATTTGTCACGACACCGCAAAACTTGTGTGACAGACCGCTCAAAGACATGCGTCAACACATGCTCATGATTCACAGAAAAGAAAGGAAAATGACAGACACGCATCATGCTTACGATTCACAGAAATATGACAGCCACGGTTGGTAGACTGATCACAGATGTATACTTACAATAATTGCCTAAAATGAACAACACAACTAGAACAAAATATTCATAAAGTCTCTAATTTTTACCACATTTGTACCAACATTTTGTAGTGTAAAGAAAACAGTAATGTAATAATCAAAAGAAGTATTTTCTAATTACAGTGCAGTATATAACTTTAATAATGCATGACACAAGGCTAAGCGTTTTCAGCTTTAACAGTTAACCCTTTGAGTAGTGAGTTTTAAACTGCACTGCCGGTCCTACAGGAGTGAGTTTTTTTTTTTTTTGCATGCGCTTGATTATTACGAGTACAGCGTATAAACAAGCTGAAAGCTATATGTTTGTATGTATGTAATGAATACTGACGAAATACAGACACATCATTTTTACTGTAAATAATTAAAACAAATAAATATATATTTTTATTTAGTTATAGGGAAAGGTTTTGACTAAAAAATAACAGGTAGACAATAAACAACATGGTGGAACAACCACAACAACACGTCCTAACAAAAAAAAAAGGGGCGACAGACACAGAGAGAGAGAGAGAGAGAGAGAGAGAGAGAGAGAGAGAGAGAGAGAGAGAGAGAGAGAGACTTTTAACTTTTAATTTTACTTTATTTTCATATAATTAAACAAAAAACACACAATAAATCAAATAACACAAACCCCCCTTATACAAAAAAAAACCCTTAACCATACACACAAATCAACTTTTAAATTTTTAGAAATTAAAACTTAGTCGCTCTCCATCTAATTCACACAAAACGTCATTAAAACACCACACTTCCTCAAAACTTTCCAGATCATGCAAATTTATAGTAATTATAATCCAACTGAACTCTGCATTTCACCAGCATGTTAAACAAAGTCATGACATTCTCATCCCCCTCCCCCTGCACTTTATTTTCCCTGCTTTTGTACACAGCCAGTTTAGCCTGGCCTACCAGGAAATTTGCTAGTTGGTCAATGTTTTTTGTTATTCTCTTATACCTTATACCATAAATAAAAACTGTGGTGTTAAAAATCAGGTTAAGACCAGTGAACAGATGAGCTAAAAGACGAAAAATAGGTAATAAACGGGAGCACATACTAAAACAATGAAACACGGTCTCTCTCTGAGCGCAGAATGGACAGGAATCAGCTACGGCAAGGTTAAGAACATAAAATAATTAACAGCAATGAAAAAAATAAAACCCTTCACTGCAGATCGCCAGCTCTCTTATTGAAGAGGGGCTTATACAGGCTGTTCCAGGCAGGTGCTATGTCCTCCCCTTCCCCCAGTCTGGCTCTCCATGGCGTGTCAGGGAGTGCTGTAAGCTGGGTCTGATGCTGTACCTGCACACAAACTTTGTACAGAGCTTTGCCCTCCATATTGGCTAGGAGCTTCCCACTCAGTTCATCAGAATTCAGTAGAGGCCCTGGGGGGGCATCAGCTTCTTTGAAAGCGGGGGACACTCGCAGGCTGGGAAGGGGGTCGTTATGTCAGGGAGGGGGTGTTCCTGGAAACACTCCTTTAGGAGCAGCAGCGCCCCATAAGGCAACGCCACTTTCAGCTGGCACAGATACCTCTCCACACAGCGCAGGGAATGCATCCATATCGCTACGCTCAGCCTATCAGCACTCAGCCAGCAGCCCTGCTGCAGGTCCAGCAGATGGCGTAGTTTCTTGAAGCGAGCTCTAATCAGTAGACGTGTAATGGCAAGGGAGTTGCCACTTTGAATGTCCAGGCAAGGGTTATGAACTATTGGCTCTTCCAGGAGCCAGTGCAGGTTGAGGGGTTCTTCCCCTCTCTCAGCCCTCAGCAGGCGCCAAGCCTTCAGCATGCTGCTGTAGAAAGGAGGCAGTACTGACAGATCCATCCCACTAATGTTTATCAGGAACATAGTTTTATCCAGCTGCAGCGCCCCTGCTTTACGAAGCAGGGCGCAGGCCAGCGTTCTCCATGGCAGTGAAGGAGGACCATACAGCAACCTCTGGACTGACTGTAATCGGAAAGCAGGCACGCGACTGGTGATGTCAATCAGGCCCTGGCCCCCTTTCTCCCTGGGCAGGTATATAATCCCTCTCCTCAGCCAGAGCAGCCCATCCCAGAAGAAATCCAGGATGACCTTCTATACTTCCCGCAGCAAACCTTGCGGCGGCTCCAAGCACACCAGCCGGTGCCACAGTGTGGAAGCCACCAGGTTGTTGGTCACCAGCACTCTTCCCCTGTACGATAATTGTGGCAGCAGCCATCGCCACCTACCTAGCCACCCTTTTACTTCATCCAGCACCCCCTTCCAGTTCCTTCTCTCACTGGCCTCATCCCCCAGGTGCACCCCCGGTACTTAAATCCTCCCCTGCTCCAAACAAGCCCGGCTGGCAGTGCTGGGGGTCCACAGCCCCCCCACTGCCCCAGCAGCAGGGCACAGCTCTTGTTCCAGTTCACCTTAGCCGAAGATATTTTCTAAAAGTCTCGAAGGGTGATATGCAGTGCCCTGACATCGTGCTCCCCTTTCACCATGACTACTAAGTCATCAGCGTACGCTGACACTCTGACAGGAGGGTTGGGGCAGTGTGGTAAGGACAGTCCACTGATCACTTGGCGCAGTTCATGAAGCAGGGGTTCAATAGCCAATGAATACAGCATGCCTGATAGTGCGCAGCCCTGCCTGACACCCCTCTGTACTGAAAAAGGGGCACTCAGCCCACCATTGATCTTTAGCACTCTGTATATGTCACTGTAGAGCACCCGAATCATGGCTATAAAGACAGAGCTGAACCCGAAGGACTCCATGGTCCTCCACAAATACTGGTGTTCAACCCGGTCAAAAGCCTTTTCCTGGTCCAGTGAAATCAAACCAGTATTCAAACCAAAGAGCTTTGAGACTGCCAATACATCACAAATTAAAAATATTGTCAAAGATTGACCTGCCGGGCACACAATACGACTGGCCTGAGTGTACCACCGACCCCAAAACCTCCCTCAGTCTATTCACCAGAGCTCTTTACAGCAACTTATAATCCACATCCAACAGGGCGATAGGTCTCCAGTTCTTCATGCTTCAGGAGTATACGCTGAAGCATTAGACACTCTCACTCCCTCCGCCTCCACAACCTGTTTACCCGGATATGATTTATTCATTCTCTCTCTCTCTCTCTCTCTCTCTCTCTTTAGGACGTGTTGTTGTGGTTGTTCCACCCCGTTGTTTATTGTTTATTGCCTATGTTTATTGCCTATGTTATTTTTTTTGTCAAAACCTTTCCCTATGACTAAATACAACAAATATATTTATTTGTTTTATTTATTTATTATTTATTTAATGATTTGTCTGTATTTCGTCAGTATTCATTACATACATACAAACATACAGATTTCAGCTTGTTTGTAATAATGCAGAAGACAGGAAAAAAACTCACTCCTGTAGGACCAGCAGTGCATTTTAGAACTCACTTCTCAAAGGGTTAAAGCAGCCATCCCAAATTGGGTGGGGGCTACTACGGAGGGCTTCCGAAAAAAGTTCCAAGAGGAAGTCGTCCCTGACACCGAACATCCCCGGGCCCTCACTCATCGTCTCCAGGATTATGCAATGGGCTGGCTGAACCTGGAAGAGACTACCAAAACCAGGCTGGTGGAGGTCATCCTAATTGAGTGCTTTCTGGAGTACCTGGCTCCGAGACCTCATCTGTGTTCAACGACAGGAACCAGAAACTCTGGACCGTGCAGTCCAGTTGGCAAAACGCTACAGGGCAGTGGAACCAGCACCCACCCAGCCACCTAGAAAACCTGGAACTCCTGCTTCAACCCCGCAAGTTGCCCAAGGGAGAGCAAAGGGACTGGGTGGGAAGGGGAACCAGGTATTTGCACGGAGTGTGGTGGCGGGAGCTGCTGGCCTGAGAACCAAGGCAAGGTGGGGTTACCCACGGGCTGCTGCGGTGTCGGACCGGTGTTTTGTGTGACCACCCTACCACTGAGCCCCCTTGATGGCTGCGGTGTTCAGACCTCCACTGGAAGCTTTATGGTGAAAACCGGGTCCACTGATGTGTTAGACATGCCAGGAGGTGGGCCACATTGCTCTGGATTGCCCACCGATGGAATGTGACCTCATCCGTCAAGGTAAGAATGTTCAATTACCTCAGTCACTCCAGCAGAGGGGTTTTGGTAAACATAAAAATTGGGCAGAAAAAAATTCGAGTACAAGTAGGGTTGTGCCCTCGTTTGCCAGTGCCTGTCATTCTGGGGCTAAACTGTGAGCAGTTCAAAGGTTGGTTGGGTGCTGTGATTGCCCCCTGTCCCCTCCATTGGTTAAGAAGGAGGAAATAATTGGAGAAATCTTCCGCTTTCACGACCTAGCTTGGTTTTGCTATAGATTCAAGCCCCGGAAAACAAAACGGAAATGTCGGGCCGCTAAGAATGAGGGCTAGCATGGAAGGAATCCGACTAGTTTCGTGTGGGGGCGGTTGGTGAAAGATTCTGGGGGGGACGCAGAGGAGCCAGCACAGGGGACTGGTCTTTCTGCCTCTGCTCGGGACCGACCTGACCCCGAGTTGGAAGCCATGGGAGCTGATGGCTCGTGCAAGGACGTGATAACGCGCTGGGCAGGCTTTTTGACCAAATAGCTGTGGTTAATGGTCTGGTGGTCGAGCCCATACATGATGCCACGTACCCGCACTTTGAGATCTAATGTATCGGGTTGATAAATTATTATTATTATTATTATTATTATTATTATTATTATTATTATTATTATTATTATTTCTTTCTTTCTTAGCAGACACCCTTATCCAGGGCGACTTACAGTTGTTACAAAATATCACAGTACAAAGTATCATATTATAAAATATCAGATTACAGAATATAACATTACATTTAGCAGTTATAAAGTAGAATAAAGCCAGTGGCAGATAAATCAAATAAGAGCAAAATAAAGAATGCAGTAAATAATTACATTTAAGAGCGAGTTCGACTAAAAGCAAACTTATACACCCACCACCCATTATATCACCCCTCGCTATACTGTGGATTCGGATATATGCGCATGCCATAGCTACAATATACATAGGCAAATTCACTTAGAATTACTGTTCATTTTGTTTCACATCATAAAACAATAAACAAAACAATTAAAAACAAAGCATTAATATCTACTGTTATCATATATACACGTATTGCACAATAACACAAAGCAAATTAAATATCTACTTGCTGAAGAGTTTTTTTTATTTTAGCCAATGAGGTGTTCGCTTGTGGCAGCAATGCACAGCAAAATGCACAGTGACATCAGCTGCTTAGAAACAAGCCCCCTATGTTGGGAATGGATTAGAACATAAGAACATAAGAAAGTTTACAAACGAGAGAAGGTCATTCAGCCCATCTTGCTCGTTTGGTTGTTAGTAGCTTATTGATCCCAGAATCTCATCAAGCAGCTTCTTGAATGATCCTAGGTTGTCAGCTTCAACAACATTACTGGGGAGTTGGTTCCAGACCCTCACAATTCTCTGTGTAAAAAAGTGCCTCCTATTTTCTGTTCTGAATGCCCCTTATCTAATCTCCATTTGTGACCCCTGGTCCATGTTTCTTTTTTCAGGTCAAAAAAGTCCCCTGGGTCGACATTGTCTATATCTTTTAGGATTTTGAATGTTTGAATCAGATCGCCGCGTAGTCTTCTTTGATCAAGACTGAAAAGATTCAATTCTTTTAGTCTGTCTGCATACGACATGCCTTTTAAACCCGGGATAATTCTGGTTGCTCTTCTTTGCACTCTTTCTAGAGCAGCAATATCCTTTTTGTAACGAGGTGACCAGAACTGAACACAATATTCTAGGTGAGGTCTTACTAATGCATGGTAAAGTTTTAATATTACTTCCCTTGATTGAAATTCAACACTTTTCACAATATATCTGAGCATCTTGTTGGCCTTTTTTATAGCTTCCCCACATTTTCTAGATGAAGACATTTCTGAATCAACATAAACTCCTAGGTCTTTTTCATAGATTCCTTCTTCAATTTCAGTATCTCCCATATGATATTTATAATGCACGTGTTTATTACTTGCGTGCAATACCTTACACTTTTCTCTATTAAATGTAATTTGCCATGTGTCTGCACAGTTCTGAATGCTGTCTAGATCATTTTTAATGACCTTTGCTGCTGATACCAGTGATACGTCCAGTGACTGCTGTGAATAGTGCAGCTGGCAACAAGGGAAAGACCTTGTGACAGCCTGGAGAGACAGCTGACTGGAGGAAAGAGACCCCATTGGGGCTGGCAAGGGTTAGCTACCCTTGTCGGCAGTATCCAGCTCTGTGTTTACAGGATGCTGGAGACACCCGCCTAAGGCTTCAAAGAAATTAAAGAGAAAAATACCCCTAGAGTCTGCGAGAGCGGGGGCGGAAGATGACTCAACGTTGGACAACACGGTTAAGGACTTAGGAACGGAAACGGATATGAGTATGGAGAGTACTTCACAAAAGACTAGTTCAAGATCTGCAGTTAGCAAAGACATGGAACTCCAGGTTTGTGTCTCGCGGCTGGAGCAAGGCGACAACGGTCAGGGGTTTGAAGATTCATCAAGGGAGAATGAAATGCTTGAGGGAGAAGGGACAAGGGCCTCGCATTGATCAGTACTTCTTACGAAGTCAGTCAAGTCAGTCGAATGAAATCCAGCGACAGGAAGCAAACCACAGTTCGCAGGATATCAGCACCCTGTCATAGATGTGAGGAGGACTTGCATGGACACAGTTAGTGATGAACCTAATGATCCTTGTGAACCCGGTCAGACAAACCAGCGTAAGAGAGAAAAGAACCTCAACGGGCACAAGCCTGGAGTTAAATGGCCAAGAGCTTGTGAGAAAACTGCATGGGACACAGTAAACACAGATCTCTGCTTTGCATTGGAAAGGTTAAGTGGAACAGTTGAAAAGAAACTGGATAAATTTGGGGACATCATCTACGCATATGGAAGCGAGAGGTTTGGGTTGAAAAAAGGAAGGAAAAAGTACAAACTATTCCTGGAAAGTCTAGACGGCAGCAGGAGATTGAACGCTTAGTTCGAGAAAGGAGACAGCTGAGGAAGCAATGGAGAAGAACAGAAGAAAGTCAGAAGGAGGGACTCAATCTCTTACAAAGGGTCATGAAAGATAAGCTTGCAACATTGCGCAGAGCTGAGCGCCTACAGAAACGCTACAAAAAGAAGGAGCGTGCGAGAACTAACTTTTATAAAGACCCATTCAAATTTGTAAAGAAGTTATTCACCAGTGAGAAGAATGGCGCACTAAAAGCATCTTAGTTTGAGTTGGAGAGATATTTGGAGGAAACGCATACAGATTCAAAAAGGCAGGAGCCTATGTCAATTCCTTCAGACATCCCACCTATCAATCCACCAGAATACCAAATGGAGGACTGTGCACCTAAGTGGAAAGAAGTAGAGCAAGCTGTGAAAAAAGCAAGGGCTTCATAATCTCCAGGGCCTAATGGAGTTCCGTACAGAGTGTACAAGAGTGCTTCAGGAGTTCTACGAATCCTGTGGAAACTGATGAAAGTAGCATGGAAAAAACAGGTTGTACCAAGAGCATGGCGCCGAGCAGGTGGAGTCTTTATACCTAAAGAAAAAGATTCTAGCAGCATCAGTCAGTTTCGCACTATTTTCCTATTAAACGTAGAAGGTAAGATTTTCTTCAGCATTATTGCTCAGAGATTGTCAACTTACCTATTAAAGAACTGCTTCATTGACACTTCAATACAAAAAGCGGGCATTCCAGGTTTCCCAGGATGCTTAGAACACATCAATGTGATCTGGCAACAAATTCAATCAGCTAAAAAGGAGAGGAAGGAGCTCCATGTGACATTCCTGGATTTGGCTAATGCATATGGTTCAGTGCCACATGAACTTCTTTGGGCAGCATTTGATTTTTTCAGTGTACCAATGACAATAACAAATCTAGTGAAAGCCTACTTTGGAGATTTGCAATTTAGTTTTTCAACTTCAGAATTCAGCACTACATGGCAATGCCTAGAAGTTGGAATAATGGCAGGATGCACCATTTCTCCACTGGCTTTTACCATGGCAATGGAAGTAATCATTAGGGCATCAAAATGGGTAGTGGGAGGAGAGCGCTTGGCTTCTGGAATACGACTACCACCAATTCGAGCATACATGGATGACATGACAACCATGACTACAACAGTAGCCTGCACTAATCGGTTATTGGGCAAATTAACCAATAACATTGAATGGGCACGAATGCAATTCAAGCCCACTAAATCAAGGAGCATCTCTATAATTAAAGGTAAAGTAGTAGATAAAACGTTCTTCATTAATGGTGAGGCAATACCAACAGTGTCTGAGAAGCCAGTGAAGAGCCTTGGGAGATGGTACGACGGGGATCTAAAGGACACAGTTCGTGTGGGAGAAGTTAGACAACAAGCTGTGGAAGGGTTGAAGAGCATAGACAGCACCGCTTTACCAGGCAAACTAAAACTCTGGTGCTTTCAGTTTGGCCTACTGCCAAGGTTGCTGTGGCCACTGACTGTGTACGAGGTTTCTTTGACAACAGTAGAGAAGCTGGAAGCTTTAATCAGTTCACACATCAGGAAATGGTTGGGAGTTCCACGCTGCCTCAGCAGAGTGGGACTTTATGGTAAAGGAATACTGCAGCTACCTGTCTCCGCTCTAACCGAGGAGTTTAAGTGCGCCAAGGTCCGACTGGAAATGACATTAGTAGAGTCACGCGACAAATGCGTAAGGGAGGCAGCACCTGTGTTGAAAACTGGAAGAAAGTGGGTGGCAAAGAAAGCTGTGGAGGATGCAAAGGCTGCCCTTCGAATTGGTGATATCATGGGGCAAGTTCAGCATGGAAGAGGGGGTCTTGGTCTCAGTTCAGCTCCTCCTACATGGCACAAGGCAGCCCCAGCGCAACGGAGGAAGCTTGTAGTCAACGAGGTGCAAAAGCAGGAGGAGAGGATGAGGTGTATAAGGGCCATTTCCCAGGGCAAGCAGGGAGAATGGATGAGATGGGAGAGTGTGGAACAACGCAAGATTGGCTGGCAAGACCTATGGTCAATGGAACAGAGCAGGATCAGTTTCCTTATAAGGTCAACATATGATGTTCTCCCATCACCACAGAACCTAAACCTCTGGGTAGGAGAGGATCCCTCATGTCCTTTGTGTTCATCACCTGCAAAATTAAGGCACATTTTGACAGGATGTAAGGTGGCTCTTAGCCAAGGACGGTTTACTTGGCGCCATGACCAGGTGCTGCGATGTTTGGCCTTAGCATTGGAAGACAAGCGTAACATGACCAATAAGTTGCCACCTGTTCCATCAAAACATTACACACAAAAGACAACATTCCTCCGCCCAGGAGAGCAACCACCAAGAAAAGGTGTTAAAACCAATCCTCGCCCAGGACAACTGGAAGCTGCTAGAGACTGGAAAATGCTGGCAGATGTTGGTCAACGGCTCATTTTTCCACCTGAGATTGCCACCACAAACCTTCGACCAGATATTATTATTATTATTATTTGTTTATTTAGCAGACGCCTTTATCCAAGGCGACTTACAGAGACTAGGGTGTGTGAACTATGCATCAGCTGCAGAGTCACTTACAATTACGTCTCACCCGAAAGACGGAGCACAAGGAGGTTAAGTGACTTGCTCAGGGTCACACAATGAGTCAGTGGCTGAGGTGGGATTTGAACCAGGGACCTTCTGGTTACAAGCCCTTTTCTTTAACCACTGGACCACACAGCCTCCTATATTGTCTTGTGGTCTGGATCAGCACGCCTTGTTCACCTGGTAGAGTTAACAGTGCCATGGGAGGATGCTGTAGATGAGGCGTATGAGAGGAAGAAACTGCGGTATGCTCAACTAGCCACTGAAGCGGAACAGCGAGGATGGAGAGTCTGGGTTTACCCAGTGGAAGTGGGATGTCGAGGATTTGTGGCACACTCTACAACCCGGTTTCTCAGAGATGTCGGATTCAATGGCCAAGAGTTGCGCCGCACAGTGAAGAACTTATCTGAAGCAGCAGAGAGGAGCAGCAACTGGCTGTGGTTGAGACGGAAAGATTCTGGCTGGGGATCTCAAGCACAATAGAAAGAAAGAAAGGCTGATGTACAGGTAAGTAAGCTGGGCTGAGTTGAGTGGGGGACGGAGGGGGTGATGCTGGGACGCCAGAATCACCGTCGAGCCCTCTTGAGGTGTCGTGGGCTAGTCGACGAAACACTGAGGATGGAAGGTGCCCACTTGAAGACCCCAGAGATGTACCCTACTTAGCTCAATCCAGACGGTTGTCATACTGATGCGCTGGGGAGACCGCACTATGGTTGATCCCGGAGCCAGCATCGCAGCCGTTGTGTGTGCTGATGCGCTAGGGAGGCAAAATAAGCTGATCCCTGGAGCCAGCATTACACTTCAGCCATCAACACCAGACAGAAGGATATCTACATCATCATATGGAAGGAAGCGCAAATGGATGGAGACACATATGGATCACATTAGTTTACTGTGAAGCTACGTCTTAGTTGGTGCTTATCTTGGCGAGAGCCAAGTTCAAATCAGCATGAAGTTTTAACATCTACTCTCATGTAATGGAAATCTTGGTAGAGGGGTGGATCATTATTTTTTGTATTAGTATTATTTTGTGTTATTTGATTTAAAAATAAAACAAGGATTTTTTGGGAGAATTCTGTTTGGACATTGCAATTCATTTCACTGCACCATTCGCATCCTGTCACAGTTGGTGTCACACTGCTGTTTACAGTTAAACAGCGAACATGAGCTAATTAAAAAAAAAAAAGTTTAATCAAACTTTAGGTTGTCAAATGCTGGCGATGCAAATAATGTAGTGCCACATAGTAATACAACTGTTGAAACTTAAATTGACAGCACGGAGGCAAATAAGGCACTTATTTCAATTATACAGTAGTATACAAAAAAAAAGCCTTTGAGTACACATGGGTGTATAATAAGTGCATTATTAAATGTGAAAAGAAAATGTTTATGGTGAGCTTGTCTTCTATTCTACCATTATGGGCAGCAGTGTGGAGTAGTGGTTAGGGCTCTGGACTCCTGACCGGAGGGTCATGGGTTCAATCCCAGGTGGGGGACACTGCTGCTGGACACTGCTGCTGTAGGTAAAGGTACTTTACCTAGATTGCTCCAGTGAAAACCCAACTGTATAAATGGGTTTTTTGGGTATGTAAAAATAATGTGTAAAAAATAATGTGATATCTTGTAACAACTGTAAGTCGCCCTGGATAAGGGCGTCTGCTAAGAAATAAATAAATAATAATAATTATTTACACTGTGTATTGCTTTGCATGTTAACTATTTCCTGGTATGTGTGGTTTAGTTCATCTTCATACAAAGCTTAACATGACCAATGGAATAGACCAATCAATTATATATTTTTATATTAATATTGCAAATCAATTTATACAGCATTTATTTGACGCGTTTGTAAAGTATTGTTCCCTTCAAGTTTTTATTATTATTATTCTACATCATTGCACAGACTCCACATAAGTAAACAGAAAATTCAAATACACTATCTATTAATAAGAAGTATATGTATAAGTGTATAATATACATTTAAAATGTGATCATACTTGGAAATGTTTGCTTTAATAATAGAGAAACGTACAATGGAAAAAAATGATGTACTTTCCATTGCATATGTATACAGATATTTTAACACAGCATTCCAGTAAAAAAACAATGGCAATTAAAAACAAGAGCTGACAAAGCCGAAAAAGATGGGAAATTGTCAGGTAAGACCGCCACTGCGCTCTTACTTCACCCATGTTCTGACAAGGCTTTCCAGCACACACTGCTTAACTGGTACAGTAGGTGGGTTCACTTCAGGCAACATACTGTAGGTAGTCACCACCACTGGACAGGTCAGTGGGTTGCTGAGGATTCAAAAGTTCTCTGAAACAGCCCAATACAGTAGATATCCTTTAGAAGTGTTGAAGAGTCACTGTCCTTTGTCATTAAAACCAAAACAACTGTAGTAATGACTGTTGACTATGTGACGTGTTGAAATTCCAGTGAAATTGTGTACTGTTCATTATGAACAACATTACACAACTATGTGTAATTTCCAATACAATGATGACCATTCTGTGGCAACCTACATACACGTTCAAGGTGTGTCCATTTCTGCTAAACCAACAACAACAACAACAAAAACTACTGTAAACATTAATCTCTTCAGTTAAAATTCAACAAAACAAACCCAATGATTTTATGTCCAGCATATTAAACACAAGTATGGCTTTTGTCAACAAAATAAATACAAATAGCTGAAAGGGTTGAAAACAAAGGTTACAGTTAGAAATGTTTGTATACTTGAAAAAGAAAAGTACAGAAGAAATATATTGTCTCACTTCAGATGTGTTAATATTCTAATTGTTCTGATTATCTTTTACAATTCACATATCAATGGTTTTAGTCACAACGAACAATGATCTTTCTTAACTTCTAAAGCAGTGGTTCACAACCCTGGTCATGGGGACCCTTTGTGTCTGCTGGTTTTTGTTCCAACTGAGCTCTCACTTACTTAAATGAACACTCCGTTGAACTAACAATTAGGTTAATCACATTTTTAAACTATTCTTCAGCAACTTTCAACTATTCTTCAGGACAGTGACTCTTCAACACTTCTAAAGGATATCTACTGTATTGGGCTGTTTCAGAGAACTTTTGAATCCTCAGCAACCCACTGACCTGTCCAGTGGTGGTGACTACCTACAGTATGTTGCCTGAAGTGAACCCACCTACTGTACCAGTTAAGCAGTGTGTGCTGGAAAGCCTTATCAGAACATGGGTGAAGTAAGAGCGCAGTGGTGGTCTTACCTGATCATTTCCCGTCTTTTTCAGCTTTGTCAGCTCTTACTGTCACTTAAAACGTAGTTTTTTGTTTTTATATATATGTAAGGTATCCCCCATTATGACATTTGGCATAGTGTGACACATGGTATGGCATATTGACAAGGTCTTGTGCACCTGGTAGGTAGCCAGCAGATGGCATATCCTTCATTTTGGCCTCCAGCATCACTGGTTCTTCCAGTCTCCCACCTGTATGACACAGAACCTGTATTCAGCATCTACAAGTGCCATGGGTATGATGGAGAAATCCCCCTTGTAATTAAAGAACTGAGTGCCTGTGTTAAATGGTGCATATATGGTGATGTGCTTCCCATCAATGGCATCAATATAGTTTGCTTGACATGTTTCCCCTAGGTGGCAACTATAGGCTAGGCTTCCACAGGAATCCCCTGTAGTCAAGAACCTGAAGAATAGAAAAATATGCATTTGTTAAAATATTAATGTGAGAGAAATTGTAAAAACATGTATTTAATGTATCAAAGTAAATGTGTGCAAAAATCAGTTAATACAGTTATTATCATATTAGTAAGTGCAGTCAATGTTGACCTGTAATGTTTTGACTGATGTTTTTTATATACTTTTTTTTCAGCTGGGAATGCAGGACCCGCTGGAAGACTGTTTGAGACTCATGCAAGGCTGAAAGAGTCGAAGTACATGCATATCATGTCCTTTCTAAAACCACATCTTCAATCCAGAAGGTAAGCATTATTATAGTGATTTTTTTTTTTTTTTGATGGACACACTTTATTACAATCGCTAAGCATAAAATTGTATTTACAGGACGTGTTCAATCACCTGCCAATTTTATAGTCCAGGTAGAGGGCTATATTTTTTTTTTATTAAATAAGGTTTTATTTTATTATCACAACACTATTTTTGGAGACAGCAAAAATCTTTCTGAGAAAAGTAAATTACTTTTGCAAAGTGCAGCCTGCAAAAACATAAATCCAAAATAATAAAAAAAGCTACATATATATTTTTTTTATGGTTAAAGGCACTATATTTCATGAGTCATTCTTGACATAATTACTGATTCATATATTCTGTATTTTGCAAGATAGCCAGATATACAGTATATAAAAAAGAAGAAAAAATTATTTATTATTTCGCCTGGTGCACCGTTTAATTTTCATATCTGTAGCACTCAATTGAAGTAAAAACGATTGCAAAAACCTGATGTTTCTGTTTGAAATGAGTCATGTAAAATGAACATACTTGATCTTGTAAATTTGCTGTTAAACAGCAAATAGCATTACACTGAATGAAATTAATTTAAATAAAAATAATTACAAATAATTAATTTAGGTCCATTTGAGTCCTAAGTAGATTTTGATTCAAGATTAGTTGCTTATTAAAATGGTCTACTCTGATTTGCATTCAGCTTTTAAGTGAAAAAAATGACGACAGGGCGATTCAAAAGCCGTTTAGTTTTTACAGCAAAACCCCACAAATTAAACCAATTTTACGTTTCTGAGTTGTAATTGAGATACACAAATGACTTAATAGATTGAATTCTTAAAGGAGAGGAGAAAACTGGAAAAAGCACCAGAAGCCATAATTATTATGTATAACCCTTGATTTGCTTTTGTACATTTTAAATGATAATGGGAGCTCAGGCACATTTCTGGAGGATGAGCAACCAGAGGAAGAGGGACAAAAGGAAAAGGATCCCTAGTTCCAGTTGGTTCCAGTAGAATTTAGCAACTGGTTTCTAATGGTCTGAACTGGTCTTTATTTGTATTAACTTGTTTATACTCCTCACCAGTTAACTTTTACTGGTAGTCAAATGGTTACCAGTAGAATACAAAACTTTTTTTTTTTAGAAGTAATATTGTAACCAACTGGTCTCTACTTATTTAAAATGGTCTGAACTGGAAGGTACTGGTCTGAACTCCCTAGTGGGAATTCCAGGTGGTTTCAGTAGAAATTAGCTGGAAGCTACTGTTCTTCATTGCTTCTTCTAGGTGCATGCTAGCAGTATTAAAATATAAATACTGTATAACTTTTAAACTGCCTTGAAAACTAGTTTTTTTTACGCATTTTGTTGTCAAGAGTTTACATACCCCAATGTGTGAAAATGTCATTATTGGGGTATGTGAACTTATGATGTCAGCTGCATTTAATGTATAAAGTTATGATTGTTATTAAAAATATTATGATTGATATAATAATATCCAAGTGGATATATCAAGCGGTATAAAATAATATCCAAGTGGATTTATCTCATGTTAACTAGACAATGTTGTTTTTCATATGAATCCCTTAATTCTTCTGTAAAATGATTTCTGATGAAGTTACAAAGAAAAACAAAATGCTTACAATTCAGATTGCAATTAGCAGTAAAACAAACATTGAGCCTTTGTTCTTTAAACTTCTAGGGTAAATGTTTATGATATCATACTCATTATGTGGTTAAACTATTACTGTATAAAGAAAAAAAACTACAGTAAATAATCATAAAAATGCAAATGAAGTGGATAGATTCACCTTTAATCTGCTAAGGAGAACAGCCATCTGATTTTCACAATTCACAACATATGTATTTGAAGAACAAATATTAAAGTGTACATTAAAGGAAGTTCTCTGTTTTATGAGTCAGAAAGTAGTAGTCTATAAGAGGTGAGCATAAACATAAAAAGTACAAATATTATAAAAAGATACAATAAAACAAATAGTGGTCCCTGTAGCCACTTTAGTTAAACTAGTGTAAGTACAAGTTAAGAAATCAACACATTAAGCTCTGACTAATTATACAAGTAAATCAATAGGAGGAACAGTTGTTGCTAGTCAGTAAATTCATGTGTTAAACAAAAAAAAAAAAAAAAAAAAAACACATGCAACAATATCCACCTGGTGCACTGCACACTCATTATGTTTACATGCAGTGAAAAACGCAGGGCACTGATCACCAGAAAACAACTATTTTAATAATGTACAGTAACTTCAGAATTGTTACGTTGTGCATTACACAATAAAAATAAATAGTCAAAAATCCTTAAAGATTATTTTTATCCTTAAGAATGTGAAAAAAAAGTTAAATAAATAAATAAAAGTCCTGGATCGTAATGGAGATGAGGGAATTGTTTAGTAAGTTGTAAAGCAAGTCAATTTATCATCTGTATTTCTTAAAAAATCGAAATGGACTTTTTATTGTTACATTTTAGTCCTTCTCATACACATTTGGAAACTTGAAAATGTATGCATTCTGCCCAAAAAAAATTAAAATAGCCTACATTTACACACAATCTCTGTTGCATTAAGTACAGCAAGTTGCCCCCTTTCAAAGTCAGTACAAATTTTGATGTGGGAGATATTCCTCACAATGTTTTGTCTTGGTTCTATTTTAAACATTTTCAGGAATATGTAGAATTGCATGTTTCACCTATTCTTTGGTCAGATATTTCCGCAACTCTGTTAGTTTTCACTGGCCTATTGTAGTCTTTGCTTTCATACTTTTGTCCATTTATAACCATTCTGTTGTGCACAACCAATGATGTGGGTATTTTATTTCCAGCTTCTCTGAACAGTGTCTGCTCTTCAAGACTTAGACTTTCTTGTACATGACCTGGCCCAACAGAGTTATTCCGTTATTTTCAACAACTACCTTAAGGTTTGGATAGCTTGTCATTCTCATTCAGAACTCGGCAACACTAGTTTTAATGTTGTCTATCTCTGTAAATAAGGGGATTGCCTTAAAAAGAAGAAATGTGTTGACGATTTGTTTAGCTACACCTTTTGTACCTTTTACAAGATTAAATAAATCGCCATTGCCAGATTCAAAAACAAATGCTGAATGTGCCCACAAAGGACCCCAGAGTTTAACACATTTGGCCAAATGAAGATGAGCATTTGATGTCATGTTAGCTTCACTATACAATGTTTGCATTCTTGCTACAAATTCAAGTAGCAGAATGTCAGAATGATTGACCTCTTGAGGCAAAATCTGAGATTTTAACAAAAGATAAATTCCTTCAACAAGAAGTGCAAAATGCTTTAGATGTCTTTCAGGTAACAATGCTTTCAGACATGGTAAACTATAAAACAAGCACCATGTTCGTCATTCAGGTGCTTTCCAGTACTTCCTTTCTTTCACTTCCTTTCTTTCTTGGTAATCGGGTTACAGTGTGTGGTGATTTAATGCCGAGAAATTTCGAATCTGTAAGTGCCAGACATGAAGGTGAGCCAATATAAAAGTCCTCATTTGCACACTGAAACCATAGTTCTGTAAGTTGCCTGGTAACACACAATAGCACACAGTGCATGTAGTCTGGGGTAAAGCCCTAGACAATCTGAAAGTAGGTCAGATTAATTAGAGGAGAGGGACCTTTCACTCCATTGCATATGACCTTTTCTTGTAATGCAGTTTCCATGTCATTTAGCATTTCCCTATTTGTTCTGTCTGCATATTCTGTATCTGAAACCGGGTATTTCACTTGCCCTGACACTAATTTACCTGGGTGGTAGCACCAACTGCAGCCAAAGTATCCATTATACTGAGTGGTATTCTGCATAACAGGTCTTGCTACTGAATCAACAGAATATACCTACAATTTTACTAGTAACTGTCTTGTCTTTTTTCTCTCCATGCTACACATACTTCTGTAAGCATTTTGGCCTCTTCAACAAATTGATCTAGAAATATGTCCATTTTGGGGTGTCCCTTTCCAAACCATAGGCCTGCTAACATCATATGTTAACCTTGTTCGCTTGGAGGTAGCACATTCATCATAATTTGAATTGGCCATAAGGACACAGCAGATTAATTGAATACTGGGCTATTGAAAATGTAGGAAAAGTTTTCTGATTTACTTAAAATCTTTCCTGGCTGGGACATCTGTCTGTAAAGTGTACCATCGTAAATATCAGATATTGCATCATCTCTCATTGACCTGCATGTTCTATATGAAAGTAGGTCTGTACCATTTAGTTTTTCTAATAAACACTGAATTTGCAGAGAAAGTGGGACACTTATGAAGAAATTTCCCTGATTCAGATGATCCATGATATAGGTATGATGACGCTGAGGACATAGATGAACAAAAAAAAAATAGCAAATATATTAAATGATTACTTTTCACAGGTTTTTACAAAGGAGGATACGGACAACATGCCCCACATGTTGACCTGTTCCTATCCAGTTTTAAATAAGTTTAGCATAACAGAGGCAGAAGTGTTAAAGGGACTAGGAGCTCTTAAAATAAACAAATCCCCTGAGCCGGATGAGATCCTCCCAATAGTACTCAAAGAAATGAAAGAAGTTATTTACAAACAGCTAACCAAGATCATGCAACTGCCTATTGACAGGGGTTGTACTGACAGACTGGAAAATTGCAAAAGTAATACTGATCCATAAAAATGGAGACAAAACCCAACCAGGTACAGTGGCTCTCAAACGTATTCACCCCCCTTGGACTTTTCCACATTTTATTGTGTTACAACATGGAATCAAAATGGATTTAATTAGGAGTTTTTGCCACTGATCAACACAAAAAAAGTCCATAATGTCAAAGTGAAAAATAAAATCTACAAATTGTTCTAAAAGAATTACAAATACAAAACAGAAAATTGATTGCATAAATATTCACCCCCTTAAGTCAATATTTGGTAGAGGCACCTTTGGCAGCAGTTACAGCCATGAGTCAGTCTATTTGGATAAGTCTCTACCAGCTTTGCACATCTGGACACTGCAATTTTTGCCCATTCTTCTTTGCAAAATTGCTCGAGCTCCGTCAAGTTGGATGGGGACCTTTGGTGAACAGCAATTTTCAACTCTTTCCACATATTCTCAATTGGATTGAGGTCCGGGCTTTGACTGGGCCACTCCAGGACATTGACCTTTTTGTTTTTAAGCCACTCCAGTGTGGCTTTGGCTGTATGTTTGGGATCATTGTGCTGCTGGAAGATGAATCTTCTCCCAAGTCCCAGGTCTCTTGCAGACTTCAGCAGGTTTTCCTCCAGGATTTCTCTGTACTTTGCTGCATCCATTTTGCCCATAGCACAATGCTGCCACCACCATGCTTCACGGTAGGGATGGTGTTCTCAGGATGATGTGCGGTGTTAAGCTTGCACCAAACATAGTGCTTAGCGTTGAGGCCAAAAAGCTCTATTTTGGTCTCATCAGACCATAGAATCTTCTAGAAACGTCTCCCACATGCCTTCTGGCAAACTCTAGCTGAGATTTGATGTGAGTTTTTTTCAACAATGGCTTTCTTTTTGCCACTCTCCCATAAAGGCCAGTTTTGTGAAGCACCTGGGCTATTGTTGCTGTATGCACAGTGTCTCCCAGCTCAGCCCTGGAAGACTGTAACTCCTTTAGAGTTGCCATAGGCCTCTTGGTGGCCTCCCTGACTAGTGCCCTTCTCGCCCGGATACACTAGTTTTTGAGGATGGCCTGTTCTAGACAGATTGACAGTTGTGCCATATTCTCCCCATTTCTTAATAATGGGCTTTGCTGTGCTCTGGGGGATATTCAATGCCTTGGAAATGTTCTTATATCCTACCCCTGACTGGTGCTTTTGAAGGACCTTATTCCGGATTTGATTTGAATGTTCCTTCGCCTTCATGATGTTGTTTCTGTTAGGAAATGTACTAACCAACTGTGGGACCTCCCAGAGACAGGTGTATTTAACCTGAAATCATGTGAAACACCTTAATTGCAAACAGGTGGACTCCATTCAACTAATTATGTGACTACTAAAGACAATTGGTTGCACCAGAGCTTATTTAGGTGTGTCATAGCAAATGGGGTGAATACTTATGCAATCAATTATTTTCTGTTTTATATTTGTAATTAATTTTGAACCATTTGTAGATTTTAATTTCACTTCGACATTATGGACTTTTTTGTGTTGATCAGTGGCAAAAACTCCTAATTAAATCCATTTTGATTCCATGTTGTAACACAATAAAATGTGGAAAAGTCCAAGGGGGGTGAATACTTTTGAGAGCCACTGTAACTACAGACCAATAAGCCTGACTTCTATTATATGTAAACTTATGGAAAATATATTAAGATTGAAAATGGAAAATTACCTATATGGCAATAGTACCCTGGGAGACAGTCAGCATGTTTTTTGGAAAGGGAGATCGTGTCTAACCTGCTTGATTTTTTTGAGGATGCAACATCGACAATGGATAATTGCAAAGCATACGACATGGTTTATTTAGATTCCCAGAAAGCTTTTGACAAAGTCCCACATAAAAGATTAATTCTCAAACTGAATGCAGTAGGGATTCAAGGAAATGCATGCACATGGATTAGGGAGTGGTTAACATGTAGAAAACAGAAAGTAGTGATTAGAGGAGAAACCTCAAAATGGAGCGAGGTAACCAGTGGTGTACCACAGGGATCAGCATTAGGTCCTCTGCTATTCCTAATCTACATTAATGATTTAGATTCTGGTATAGTAAGCAAACTTATTAAATTTGCAGACGACACAAACATAGGAGGAGTGCATTTAAATCAAGGGAAGTAATATTAAAACTTTACAATGCATTAGTAAGACCTCATCTAGAATATTGTTTTCAGTTCTGGTCACCTCGTTACAAAAAGGTTATTGCTGCTCTAGAAAGAGTGCAAAGAAAAGCAACCAGAATTGTCCCAGGTTTAAAAGGCATGTTGTATGCAGACAGGCTAAAATAATTGAATCTGTTCAGTCTTGAACAAAGAAGACTACGTGGTGATCTGATTCAAGCATTCAAAATTCTAAGAGGTATTGACAATGTCGACCCAGGGGACTTTTTCGACCTGGAAAAAGAAACAAGTACCAGGGGTCACAAATGGAGATTAGATAAAGGGGCATTCAGAACAGAAAATAGGACTTTTTTTACACAGAGAATTGTGAGGGTGTGGAACCAACTCCCCAGTAATGTTGTTGAAGCTGACACCCTGGGATCCTTCAAGAAGCTGCTTGATGTGATTTGGGGATAAACGATCAAACGAGCAAGATGGGCCAAATGGCCTTCTCTCATTTGTAAACGTTCTTATGTTCTTATTGTTTCTCTTTCTCATCAGTAAACCTACAGTACATTCCCACATATGCTTGACAGAAATTACAGTAAAAGTGAAATTTGATCAACTCACATGATTTGCTGAAAACCTTACTGAAAAAGATGTTTTGTGTCTGGAATTACTTCTTTACCAAACAACTGATTTATTAGTTGAAGAAGATTTACAACAGCAACACCAGTAAGACAATGTCTCATTGCAAATCTCATGACCATTAACAGTGCTTCTGCTTTTGTTGTACAAACGAAATTACATAATTTAAAATCCAGGTCTTAAGCCCCCAACATATGTAAGGGGTCGGGACATGTATCTGCATCTGTTCCTGTTGCCATGCTTTCTTCATCAGATTCCCCTGTGTCATGTGTTAACTGACCTTCTCTTGACGTACTTGTCTGTAAAATAAAAAATAAAAAACAGAAACAAATTACAGACCTGTACTCAATGGCAACTTACAAAACAAAAACAAAAAAACACCACCAAACAACAACACTTCTACTCATTAACAAACTAACTTAGAATTGGGTTGCAATTTGAGTTAAATCATTTATATACTAACCAATGTTTCTGTTGCCATGCTTTCTGGGTCAGATTCATCTGATAGGTCATGTTGTCTTTCATGAAGCCATTGTGTGGACCGAGGCATGGAGGTTCCAGGCTCTAAATTTATTTTATACTTTGATGGCCTTTCCATGTTAGATTTGTCTGCACTATATAAAGTAATATATTTATATTTATATTATTTTTTATATGTATTTGTAGCAGGGCAGCAGTAAGCCCTGCTGCTTTAAATGTATTTATTTATTTATTTTTAGAATAGGGTTTCCCCCTCCGCCCCTGTGCAGATTATTGTTTTGTATTTGTTTTGTTTTATGATTTATTATTGTATTTATTGATGGCGAAGCGCCGTGTGTTTTGTTTTTGTTTTAAAAACAACTTGTGGGAATGCGTGACTGTCAGCTAGTTATTATTGAATTAGCTGGCAGTCACGCATAATAATTGTACCCATGCAGATTGTGGCAGAGGGGTAATAGAATAATTACTAGCCAGTTAAACCCCTCGGCCATGATATAAAAGCCTGCAGCTCGCGAGGAGAGAGAAAACAAAACTAATATACAGGAACAGTGACAGCGACTGCCCAGCCTGACCTGTATAGTTTATTTATTACTTTGTGTTGGTGAATATTTTTGTTTACTGTTTTGTTTTGCTCTGTGAGCCCAGTGTTTTTGTTTGAATATTTTATTAATTTTTGTTAATAAAAACGGCACGCCGCGTCTTTATTATTTGGAAACTGCAGTTTGGTGTCAGTATTTTTAAGTTCCTGCTTCTGTCGTGATGTCACCGCCCAGCCACCCTGTCACACGTGGTGTCCTGCGTGGGATCGCAGCGCCTCCTGGACGCAGGCAGAAGAGGATACTGCAGTTTATGGTTTTTTTTATTTTTCTATTTTCGTTTTTTCTAACGTGTGGAGTGAGAAGGAGAGTGAGGAAGGAGAATGGGAGGAAAGAGGATGGAGGAAGCTTCGTGGTGCCTGCACTTCACTGAGGTGAGGCACTACAGGAGGGAAAGTGCTCCACAGAGGCCACCTCTCCAGAGAAGGATGGAGAGGTATGAGAGCTGGCTGAGGGACCGCACCGCCCCGCTGTGGCTAAAAACAGAGGGGAGACATCTGCTGGGGGACAGCAACCTGGATATCCTCTTGGACTTCGTCAGGCTGGAGCCAGAAGTTCAACAAAAGGCCATCACCAGAGGATATCCAGGGCTCATAGGGGCCTTGGAATGGATGACCCAGATGGTTGACTGGGTCTACCAGGATGGGAGAGAGGGGACACGGACCTGGAGAGGGAGAAGCCCGAACGTCCTGCGCCAGAGTGGGAGGAGCCCGAACTTCCTGCGCCTGAGTGGGAGGAGCCCGAACGTCCACAGCCGAAGAGAGGGGAGTCGGTGCGTCCGCAGCCCAAGAGGGGGGAGTCGGTGCGTCCACAGACCATGAGGGGGGAGTCGGTGTGTCCACAGCCCAAGAGGAGGAAGGCCGAACGTCCACAGCCCAGGTCTCCGCCAGCAGAGGAAGAGTTCCTGCTGGTTCCACCTCCACCTCCGTGGGAGGACTGTATGTCGCTCCCACCTCTGCCAGCAGAGGGAGACTACCTGTGGGTTCCACCACCACCGCCCTGGGAGGACTGCATGTCGCTCCCACCTCCGCCAGCAGTGGAGGAGTTCCTGCTGGTCCCACCACCACCCGAGAGAGAGGAGCAGGAGCTGCCTCTCTCTTCAGGGCAGGAAGGATCGGGACAAGATCCAGAGGGCCTGTTGCCGCCCTGTCGTGCATCGCTGGGGATGCCAGTTCGCCATCGCTTGGGGATGCCTGCCTCGCACCGATCAGGGATGCCTACCTCGCACCGCCCAGGGATGCCTGCCTCGCACCGCCCAGGGATGCCTGCCTCGCACCGCCCAGGGATGCCTGCCTCGCACCGCCCAAGGATGCCTGCCTCGCACCGCCCAAGGATGCCTGCCTCACACCGCCCAGGGATGCCAAGCCCGCTCCGCCCAGGGATGCCAAGCCTGCTCCACCCAGGGATATCACGCCCGCATCGCCCAGGGCTGCCTGTTGCTCCGCATCGCCCGGGGCTGCCTGTTGCTCTGCATCGCCCCGGGCTGCCTGATTCTCCGCGATCGCCCGGGCTGCCTGTTGCTCCGCATCGCCTGGGGCTGCCTGTTGCTCCGCACAGGGTACAGGGACGAGGGAGAAATGGAGCTCCCGCTGCCGCCTCCATGGCCAGGGGCTCCCCTCCCAAGTTCGCCTCCCAAGGGTCCGCTGCTGCTGCAGTCACCTCCAGAGGGTCCGCTGCTGCTGCCGTCACCTCCCAAGGGTCTGCTGCTGCTGCTGTCGCCTGGGGTCGTCGGGGGTCCTGCTTCGCCTGGGGTCACTACTAGTCCTGCCATGCGGCAGGAAATAATGTGGCTGGAGCCCCATGAAGGGGAGCTGCTGGCCATGAAGAAGGGGGGGGGGGGAGGTCAGGAGACCAGCTCCCCCCCGCAGCAGTTTTGCTACTGGAAATTGGGTGGCCGGAGCCCCATGGAGTGGAACTGCTGGCCATGAAAAAGGGGGGGGAGGTCAGGAGACCAGCTCCCCCAGCTGCACTTTCGCGGCAGGAGAAGTTGTGGTTGGAGCCCCATGGAGGAGAGTTGCCGGCCATGAAGAAGGGGAGGTCTGGAGACCACCCCCAAAATGTCCTTGGCCGGAGAAGCCGGCCTGTGCGCGGTCCACCGGGACGCTACAGTTGTTTGGGTGGGAAGAGGACATCCCGCCGTGGCCGCCCCCGGAGACACCTTGCTTCCCCTGTTCCTGGGCCGGGACTGCCAACCGAGACTTTGGGACTAAGGGGGGAGGTGGCCGTTGGCCCATGTGTGCTGCGCACAAGGGGGGGAAATATGTAGCAGGGCGGCAGTAAGCCCTGCTGCTTTAAATGTATTTGTTTATTTTTAGAACAGGGTTTCCCCCTCCGCCCCTGTGGAGATTATTGTTTTGTATTTGTTTTGTTTTTATGATTTATTATTGTATTTATTGACGGCGAAGCGCCGTGTGTTTTGTCTTTGTTTTAAAAACAACTCGTGGGAATGCGTGACTGTCAGCTAGTTATTATTGAATTAGCTGGCAGTCACGCATAATAATTGTACCCATGCAGATTGTGGCCGAGGGGTAATAGAATAATTACTAGCCAGTTAAACCCCTCGGCCACGATATAAAAGCCTGCAGCTCGCTGCACTCGGGGTGGGTGACTGTTAGAGAGGAGCGGAGAGAGCAAGGAGAGAGAAAACAAAACTAATATACAGGAACAGTGACAGCGACTCCCCAGCCTAACCTGTATAGTTTATTTATTACTTTGTGTTGGTGATTACTTTTGATTACTGTTTTGTTTTGCTCTGTGAGCACAGTGTTTTTGTTTGAATATTTTATTTATTTTTGTTAATAAAAACGACGCACCGTTTCTTTATTATTTGGAAACTGCAGTTTGGTGTCAGTATTTTTAAGTTGCTTCTGTTGTGACGTCACCGCCCAGCCACCCTGTCACAGTAATACATACATGTTGATTTATTTTTTATTTGGCTACATTTTTATTTTTCTATCAGTATTATTGTCAATTATCAACATTAATTATCACTCCCCAATCACATTGTTGTTGTTGCTGTTACTATTATTCATAGTAGTAATTGTGCTACTCAACATATCTTGTTAATGGTTAATATAATGCTGTAACAATGTTTCATTGGTCAATTTTCTACTGAAATTAACACTAGGGTTGTCATTTCAACATTGTTGTAGCGATCGCTGAATTGCAGCCTAAGATATTGGGTGCGTTAAGTAAGTGAGCCGCTCACAGCGGCTCAGTAAAAGAATCAATTTAACGGCTTGCTCAGTTCCGTCCCGCTGAGCCGCTCAGAGCGCTCCTGAGCATTTTTCATCAGTGATCAGAGTGAGTGAACGGAATGGCCCAGTGCAGGAAACAAGTGGAGGTGACAGACAGAGTTCACAAATTGACCTTATATGTCACCGACAATGAATTAATTCGTCTTAATGAAAGGAATGTATTAATACATAATAGATTGTAAAAATGGCTGTTTTCCAATTTTTATCATTTTTATAATTTAATTATTTCATTTTTCAAAATGTATAACTTTGTATAGTTAATTAATGTATTATTATTATTATTATTATTATTATTATTATTATTAATTTTCAGATCAATCCTATGCAATGTCTGTATTAAACACCGCCAGATATGAGGCTCAGTCCCAACAGAGCACCGAGCTCAGCGAAGTACCGGCCTCGGGAAACAGTAACTTCACACAGGGCAAGATACTTTTTATTTATCTCTTTTTATACTGTAGGGAGATTTTTCAATGATTTAAAATGTCACAATGTTAAAATGTATAAGTGAAGATTTGGATGATTTAAAATGTAGCATTTTCATATGAAGACTTATCGGTTGTTACATACCGGTAGTAGGCTAATTTATCAGTTGGATTAAAATACCAATACAAGATTTCTTTTAAAATTAAACATTCTTAAAAAATTATTTTTTAAAATCAAAATTAAACATTCTGCTAGACTAACTTTACTGATGTTTTACCTGTTTGTTTTTATTTATTTTGTTTACCTCACAAGCGAACTAGTAATGTAACCAATTACTTTGATTAGATGTGTTATTCATTGCCCATGCAGCAGCAGTAGCCTATTCTCTTTTGCGATGCAGTGGCAGTACACATTCTAAGAATAATAAATACTGAATAAAATAAAAGTAGAGACAGTCTGTTCTAATTTCCTCACAAATCTCACTGCTATTTCAGCTGTTCAGTTCCAGTACTGAAGAGGCTTTTGAAATGATCAACAACAAAGCCTGTGATAGATAGAGCTGCTCAGTAACTTTGTGCCACTAACTAAGTACTCTCTCGATCCGCAGGCAGGACATAGGCTGCGGTGCAAATAAAGTCATCCCTCGCCCCCCTCTTGCACCAATCACCGTGTGGTACACAGACTCGGCGGGCGCACCCAACCTGGTAGACGCCAAACAGCGGAATTCACCGGAAACACATTTTGCCACTGTACAGCAATACACAGGAATACAATTATGTACATGAAAAGTAAATGTCCCAGTCCCCACGCAAGTTCAGTGCAGCACACAAATATATAAGAATAACCTTGCTTTTCCGTTGTAGTCATTTGAGTACCTGACCTACTGTGTGCCATTATATGAGTACTGTAGTTTGTAATATGGATTTACATGCCGCAACCCTGCTCTTGATTGAGCAGGTTAGGGTCAACAAGGAGCTGTTCCACAAACCGGGCCAGAAGAAACAGGTGTAGGACAAAATTGCTGTTAATATACAGGCGGTCGGATACAGTTTTGTGACTTCACAAATATGTGACAAAAAATGGAGAAATTTAAGAAGAACTTACAAAACTGTATCCGACCATAATAATAAATCTGGTAGAGGAAAAAAAAACCTTGGGAGTATTTTCACGTTATCCATGATATTCTCGGTAGGGACCCAGCAATAACACCAGTTGCTGTCTTTGAGACAATGCTGCCTGAGCAGAAAATACATCACTCAGCCACAGCAGCATCTCCCGAACCGCAGGCAGTACCATCTACATCAGCAACACCCAAAACCCCCTCAAAATCTAAAAAAAGGAGAACATCAGAGACTAGCCCACCATCGTGGTTTAAAAAATGTGCTAATGAAAGAGGACAGTGACGAAAAATGTAATAAACTAATAAATAGGCAACAAACAATTAGAAACATTAAACGAAAGAAATAATTTGCTGAGGGAATTTACTCACATTCTGAAGGAAAACCTTAGAAAAATAGGGTGGGTTGTATATTTGTGATTTCAATCTGTGATGTATTTGATGTATGTATTTATTAGTATTTACTAGCTACTCTATTTGCTTATGTGCCATTCTATGGCACCTCCTCCACTCTGTCTCTGCGAGCAGGTGCTACATTGTGAAATAAAATTCATGAAATTGATCAATTTATCATTGGTGTTTTTTTTGTTTTTTTTCAAGCCATACTGACGTTCAGTATTTATTTAAAAGAGACACAAACACTGCTCGCGTACAATTCCAACAAAGGTAAGATTTATACGACAAGCAAATTAAAAAAAATTAAAAAAACACAAATACATTTCCAAACAAATCAAATGTGCCATGAAAACTGCATGCACTATTCCTTTAAAAGGAGGTTCCCATGGCCTTGGATGAAGCATAACGTGATAACAATGACTAATTACTTCATTTATGTACAGTACCGTGAAAAAGTATTTGCCCCCTGTCTGATTATCTGCATTTTTGCATATTTTTGACACTGAATGTTATCAGATCTTCACCGAAAACCTAATATTAGATTAAAGGTATCCTGAGTGAACAAATAACACAAAAATGTGATACATATTTCATTTATTTATTAAAGAAAGTTATGCAACATCCAATGCCCCCGTGTAAAAAAGTAATCGCCCCCTTAGACCCAATAACTGGTTACGCCACCTTTAGCAGCAATAACTGCAACCAAACGCTTCCTGTAGTTGATTAGTCTCTCACAGCGCCGTGGAGGAATTTTGGCCCACTCCAAAACTTTAAATTTCTTGTTCTTCAACCATTCTGATGTAGACTTGCTTGTGTGTTTCAGATCATTGTCTGCATGACCCAGCTGTGCTTCAGCTCACAGACGGATGGCCTGACATTCTCCTGTAGAATTCTCTGATACAGAGCAGAATTCATGGTTCCTTCAATGATGGCAAGGCGTCCAGGTCCTGATGCAGCAAAGCATCCCCAAACCATGACACTACCACCACCATGCTTGACCGTTGGTATGAGGTTCTTACTGTGGAATGCAGTGTTTGGTTTTCGTCAGACATAACAGGGCCCATGTCGGCCAAAAAGTTCCACTTTGACTCATGTGTCCATAGAACTCTTGAGGATCATCCAGGTGCTTTTTGGCAAACTTTAGACGAGCACTCATGTTCTTCTTAGTGAGCCATGGTTTCTGCCTTGCTACTTTGCCATGAATCCCATTTTTGCCCAGTGTCTTTCTGATGGTGGCGTCATGAACACTGACCTTAGCCGAGGCGAGAGAGGCCTGCAGATCCCTGGATGTTGTTCTAGGGTTCTTTGTGACTTCCTGGACGATTTTAAGCCTTGGAGAGATTTTGGCAGGACGGCCACTCCTGGGAAGATTCACTACTGTCCCAAACTTTCTCCATTTGGACAATATGGCTCTGACTGTGGTTTGGTGGAGCCCCAGAGCCTTAGAAATGGCTTTGTAACCCTTTCCAGACTGATAGGCATCAACAACTTTACGCACTTTATTCCTTAAGTGTGATTAGGAGACTCTATTATTAGAAATTTATTTACGTGTGGATACACCCACAAAGAAATTGCAAGACTCACTGAAGCCATTTCGAAAAAAAGCATATCGTAAGTATAGTGTATTAACCACCCCCCCGGCTCACATTTTAATACTATATATGACTGTAAAATGTATTGTTGGAATTTAAAATAGTGGTTCACAACTACTGCCTTGACAGTTATGGGATTGAACACTTATCTGAACAATCTGCACTAGTTTAAGAGCTGAAAACATAAAAAAGATGACAAAGACAATTATTAGTACAATTATGGGTCCAATTAAATAATTCAGAGCCCAGAAAAATAACCAACAGACACAGGTGTACTTTAGGACTACAGTTGGGAACCAATGCTGTATACTTTCAATTTAACAATAGTCTATGGATAACAATGATAATAATAATTTACATTTTAAGAATATATTTATCTATGCCCTACTAATCCAGGGAGTAGAGAACAGAAGAAGTCCTATTTAAGGCCTTAGTAGACGGACTACACCGACTGCCCAACGGCAGCCGGTGCACCGACGCCGAGAAAGATTCAATTTGGCACCCCTAAAAAGGGGTGCCAACAAGACCAAGCCTTAACTAATTTAACAAAAAACCCGGTTCAAAAAGGACTGTAAATTAAATTTGTAAAACCAAAGGGGAGGTGGTACAGAGCACGCCCCCTAGAGCCCACTGGTCGACAAAAGTGGCCATGTCGCCAGCGGACTCCGTGTGGGCGTGCTCTAACTGAACCCAGGACCGGACGAGGGCCCTGAACATGGCCCCACAGTCAAAGAGACAAACCCCGATCATCTTACGCTTCCTGGTCTTGTAAATGGCTAGTTTAGCAAGAGCCAGGAGCAGATTCACGAGGAGGTCCCTCTTCCTGGTGGAGCCACGAACAGGGTGCCCGAAAATGAGGAGGGTGGGAGAAAAGTGCAGCCAGAACTGCAGCAGGAGGTTCTTCAGCAGCAGGAAGAACGGCTGCAGCCTGGCGCACAAAAAATAAATGTGAGCTACCGACTCGGACTGACCGCAGAAAGGGCATGCAGCGTCCGAGTCGGTAAAGTGACGCAGGATCTCTCCTGACGCGAGTGCTCCGTGCAGGACCCTCCACCCCAAGTCCCCGGCTCCTCTGGAGACCAGCGGGGAGTACAGGACCTCCCACTGGGGACTCTCGCCCTCCTGGGGTCGGAGGGGCTCCCGCCAAGCGGTGTCTCGGCGGGAGACGAGGGTGGAGAAGTGGAGGGTGTGGAGCGTCATCGCGTACAGGGTCCTCCTCGACGCGGATCGGAGGGGGGGTCGAGGAGAACTGCAAGATCCTGCTCAGGTTGTTCTCGAGGGGAGGCCGAGGGGGTCTCGCGCCTTGGGTTGATCAGCAGGACCGGAGAGCAGGGGTAGGGGGGGGATAGTGGCTCCCCGGTCCTGAGGACCCCCTCGAGATACCTGACAGTCTGGGTGCAACGCTGCTTTGCACTCCCGGATCGCTCGGCTGGCCGTCCTGACGGTCCCCCGAGCCGCCCTGGCAACCAGCGACTCGGGAGTCAGTCACTCCGAGCATTCGCGATCCAGGATATCCCAGACTCTGGTCACCTTGGCCGAGATCAGTGCGCGCCGCACCGATGGGGACCCCAACGCCTGTGCACCTAGGTGGGGGTTGTGTAGCAGGGGCTCCAGAAGGAGTCCTTCTCCCTCGGTCAGAACGGCGTCTCGGCCGACGTTGAACATGCTCCGGGTCTTGAGCAGGTCCTGATAAAAGACTGGCAGCTCGGGGAGACGGATTCCCTGGAAGTCGATCCAGAACAGCTGCCGGTCGTAGCCCAGGTCATGCAGCCGGCGCAGGTGGAGGGATGGCAGCATGAACCACTGCAGGGCCGGGTCTGCGTACAGGTATCTCTGCAGGGTCTGGAGGCGGAAAGTGTGCACCTGAGTCCTGATGCACACCAACCCCTGCCCCTCCTCGGCTACAGGGAGACACAGAACCCCCGCAGAGCCCCAGTGCTTTCCAGCCCAGAAGAAGTCCGTCAGCTTTCTCTGGACCCTGGCCACAAACTCAGGGGGCGGGCTCAGGACGGTGAGCCGATGCCAAAGCATCAACGCCACCAGTTGGTTGATCACCAGAGCCCGTCCCCTGAAAGAAAGCAGTTTCAGCAGACCTGACCATACCCCTCAGTCTAGCAGCAACCTTCAACTCCACCCAGTTGGCTGCGACCAAGGTCTCCGCGGGGCTCAGGTGGACGCCCAGGTATTTGAAGCTGTCCGCGCTCAACTGGAATTGCTGGAGCGCGACAGGGAGGGAGTCCACCCACCAGGGACCTACCAACAACCCGGAGCACTTGTTCCAGTTGATCCTAGCAGAGGACGTGGCAGAGTAGACGCTCTGGCAGCTCTGCATCCTCTCCAGGTCAACTGGATCGGAGGCCACCAGGAGCACGTCGTCGGCGTAAGCCGACAGGACCACCCTCGTGTCCGGTGCGCCGAGCGCCAACCCCGTGAGCCTCCTGCGAAGGAGGCAGAGGAATGGCTCAATGCACAGCGCGTACAGTTGTCCGGACAGAAGGCAGCCCTGACGCACTGCTCTCCTGAACATGAGGGGCGCTGTCAGGGACCAGTTGACCTTCAACAGGCAGAGGCGTACAGCATCCGGAACAGGCCGACGAAGCGCGGCCCGAATCCGAATGCTCGCAGGGTTACGAAGAGATACTCGGTCGAACGCCTTCTCCTGATCCAGCGACAGAAAGGCAACCGACCGATCGGTCCTCCTGCAGTAGTGCAGGAGGTCCCGAACCAGGAAGATGTTGTCAAAGATCGTCCGGTTCGGGACTGTGTAGGACTGGTCGGGGTGGATCACGTCTGCCAGCATGGACTTGAGCCTCAGGGAGGCAGCCTTGGCCACGATTTTGTTGTCCGTGCACAGCAGCAAGACCGGGCAACAGTTCTTAAGGCAGCGGAGATCCCCCTTCTTCGGCAGCAGCGTTATGACCGCCCGCCTCATTGAAAGGGGCATCTCCCCGGTCTCGTAGGCTTAAGCCAGGACCCGCATAAAGGTGGGCCCCAGCAAGTCCCAAAACTTTTTGAAGAACTCCACGGTCAGCCCGTCGATTTGTTGTAGGGCATCTGACTGAGGGCGTCGGAGAGCTCGACCAGGGTCAGTTGGCTCTCGAACTCGTCCCGGATGCCCTCGCCGACCGTGGGAAGCCCGTCCCACAGAACCCTGCATGCGTCGGAGTCGACGGGATCTGGAGAGAAGAGGGCAGAGTAGAAGGCCCTGGCCCTCTCGTTCACGCTCTCCGGATCCGTCAGAAGGGAGCCGTTGTCCACCAGGAGGCAGGTGATTATTAATATTTGTTTATTTAGCTGATGCCTTTATCCAAGGCGACTTACAGAGACTAGGGTGTGTGAACTATGCATCAGCTGTAGAGTCACTTACAACTACGTTTCACTCGAAAGACGGAGCACAAGGAGGTTAAGTGACTTGCTCTGGGTCATACAATGAGTCAGTGGCTGAGGTGGGATTTGAACCGGGGACCTCCTGGTTACAAACCCATTTCTTTAACCACTGGACCACACAGCCTCCTACAGCCTCCTATTTAATTGAAAATCATGTAAATGATAAATTAATATAATGTGATTTTTTTCTTCTTCTTCAGATACAACTTTTGCTTTTGTTAGGTACATTGAAGATGCCATAAGAGCGATTGTATCATCCTCGTACATTAAAGATTTCAAGCCAAAAACAGCAAATGATTTTGACAGCAAAAAAGTGTACTCAGTATATTGGATTGACAATGAATCTAACCTCTCAGAAAGTAAAGCAAAACAACATAAAACAAAAGAAAAGCATAAGTTTGCATCAAGTGGCAAGTACTAAAGCTCAAATACGACTGTTGTCAGGTAAGGCATATGTATTGTAACGTAGCCTCTCTGTTATCGGCTTGTTTGCCCTTTAAAAACATACCCAGACACAGAACTGCACAATAAAGCACTTTCATGCACTTTTATTACAAAACAAAAATGAACAAACAAAACAAAAACCTAGCTCAAACGTAGAGCACTCACTACACATATATGCAGGTCCCTGTCTAACGTGCAGGACAGCTAAGCTGTTTACCTGACATATAACTCCAACAAAACACTTTACAAACAGTTTACCTTAGCTTTCTTTAAACAACCAAACATTTCACATAACAGCTCCCTGGTGATCTCCCTTTAATGGAGCTGAATGCTCTCTTTTATAGTTTGTGGCTGTTCCCAATCAACACCAATTACCTTGTTTGGGAACAGCCACATTCTCACATGTTTTTGGCAGGGAGAGGAATTAACCCCGTCCCTGCCAACCACCACCAAAACACAAAAACAAAACTTTTATATTTTGCAGGCCCCCTGTCCTGCGACATCTGTTACAGTAAGTACACCCCAGATTTTGTTATGTAAGAGGGGACGTGAGTCGGGACAGAGGTATCCACAAATTAAGACTGTTAATCATAATTTCTTATTCATAATTTGTAATTATATCATGTTTTATAAGTATAAAAACTTGTAAAACTATGAAAATAAATAGAAAATGAATATTGTCTTACCTTTACTGGTAGAAAAAAAAAACGTTTCCTGCCTTTACCAGCTGGTTCCATGGCCACCGAGCTGCGCCGCACACTTTTCCACAGGCCCAGCAATTGTCCCTTTTCCCACACATAATTAGTCGTAGTAGTATCTGCAGCAGTATTCTGCAAGGCAGTTATTTCTGAATTAAACAAAGTTATTTCTCAATGACTTTTCTGAATTAATAGATAAACTATTTTTGCGTAACTTACTGAGTTCTGTACTAATACTGTAAGAGAAAACTTAATATTTTGTGCAGATGATGAGAAGGCATTGAGAGCCCAAATTGCCAGTGGGAAACAAATACATGTGTCCAAGCTAATCACTGAAGACACTGAAGGAAAAACCATAAACTGAACTTGATGTTGCCTCAATGAGAAATCAATGGTGAGTGAGATATTATTATATTTGAATACTACGACTACGACTACAACCAGTGGGCTCTAAGTGGCGTACTCTGCACAATTTGTTTTGGTTCTGTTTTAAATGTAAACATTTAATTTACAGTTCCTTTTAAAAAATGGTATTTTTGTTAAATTAATTAGTCCCCAGTTTTTGTTAGCACCCCCTTTTTGTCTAGAGGGTGCTACACCAAATTTTTTCACCGGCTGCCTACAGCTGGTGCATCAACTGCCACTGGGCAGCTGGTGTGGTCCGCCTACTGGCACTAAATAGGACTACTATGACTACAACTAAATAATAATAATAGGTTAAAGCAGCTCAACAGTCTGAAAGTTAAAGAAAGTACTTTAGTTACCCATAATATTAGTGCATCTTTATCGTCATTATTTAAAATAGTAATAATAATTTTTGTGTCCTTTTTAAATGATATCATAATTTTGTGTCTATACACTGTTTAAAACTGCTGTTTATATACAGGGGTTTTAGAAAGCAGTTTGTAAAAATAAAAAAAAATGCACTGATTTTTTTTTCTTCTCTCCATTGATTTTTATCAACATAAGATGGATCAAAAAATCTATGCATCACAGGCGCAGATACACAAACTGACAAAAATACTAGAATTAGTAAACAAGGCAAAGAAGAGGCATCCCTTATTTAGTGAGGCCAAAAGAGGGGAAAAAGACAAGCTGAGGAGACATCGGCGACATCAGTACCCAGCTGCAGCAGTGATGAATCTGATGGTGATGTTGTGCCATCAAAACATCGCAAAGAAATGAAAGAAAAATAACAAACTCATAAACAAGTATGAATTGTTTAAAAAACAAAAAGACATGGATGGAGAAATTTCATCAGTGAAAAATGAAAACAGGCAGATTATGTCTGAAAACAAAATTCTAAGGGAGCTCAACATCAAGCTACAGAGCAACTTCTTAAGAAAAATATCGAGGTAATACAAAACACAAAACCCTAAGAATGTTGTATTTAAAATGTATTTTAATATTTAAAACATTTCCTCAAAGCACTAATATTTAATTGTGTTATTTTTGTTGTTGTAATCTTTCAAATACTTTTATGTAATAAATAACCTCACATGCATAATGTGTGACTACAAAAACAAAACATGTAATTGTCTTGTTAGTTTTAACAAGATGGAAGTCAGGGGCCATATTTAAAAAAAAAAAAAAGAAATCTTGTCAATCTGAATTTATTTTACTGAACCATTTTTTCTTATTAATTTTTGCATCTTAAGCTAAGATAGGAAATAGCATGGTACAGAACCAAGGGGTTAAGTTGGGCTATGCAGACATGCCTCCACCATGCAAGTGTGCTCAGCTCCAAACGACGCACGAAACACACAAAGAAACCATTACAATTGCACTGATGGAAAAGTAAGAGATTCTTTTTTTTTCTTGCTTGTAAAAAATAAATGCTTTTTATTTTTTGTTTAAATTTTCTGACAGTTTTCCAGTTTTAAATATATTGTATATCCCCAAATAAAACATTAGCCTATCTAATGTTGTGATATAAATACAGACAGGTCAGCTGGTTGCAGTTTCATTATATATAGATACTGTGGCTATTTTATGACTGTGAAGTTCTTAAGACCTGTGTACTGTCAACAAAGTCAAATGAATGTTCATCAATCCTGTAAATGTTTTAAAGGTATTTATTGGAGAAGACATATGGCTGCCAGAAGCAAAACTGAGCTGGATTTCCAAGGCCAGTAAAGATTCAATTTTTTGCAAAGAACTGGCTGTAGCAGTCTGGGGTACAGGCATTTAAAAAAAATAAAAGTACAGAGGGAAAAATCTGCAACAGATTCAAACACCTGGGAGCAGTTGCCAAACCACCTCTCACGCCAACTAAATATCAAGCAGTGAAGGGTAAGTTGTCCAGTAGGCTGTGTGGTCCAGTGGTTAAAGAAAAGGGATTATAACCAGAAGGTCCCTGGTTCAAATCCTACCTCAGCCACTGACTCATTGTGGGACCCTGAGCAAATCACTTAACCTCATTGTGCTCTGTAAGTGACTCTGCAGCTGATGCATAGTTCACACACCCTAGTCTCTGTAAGTCGCCTTGGATAAAGGCGTCTGCTAAATAAACAAATAATAATAATAATAGTAAGTAAATGCTCAGACGTAAAAGGAGAAGTGTATACCATTTGTAGTTTGTTCTAAAACATCTTAGATATCTTTAATACAAATAAAGCTGGACAGGAAATGACATTTCTTGGTGTTTCATTTGAAATAAAAACAGGGGGAAGGGGATTTTACATTGTCTTGTCTAACATTTAATTCAAATAGATATCCAAAAAGTCTTACAGTTAATTTTACACTTTTTATTAAACATATTTGGAAGTTGTTTTTAAAATACAGAACATTCTGAAGGTGATTTTATTTTTGTAAATTAATGTTGTCGTTTTTAAAATTGTATTATTATTATTATTTGAATGTCTACATTCTACATTACATTTCTTTGTGTTTTACTGAAATGAAGGAACATTTTTAACTTAATTTATTGGACTCTGTTTCTCTAAAACAGTGCTCTGGCACAATAAAATGAGGGCTATGACACACAGACACATATATTTGGGCTGTTGGAGCAAATGTGATACGGCTTGCTCATGAAATGTCTCAAATGGGTTCGATAGAAGAAGCAGATTGTGTTATAGAATATACCCAGATAGATTCAGTGTACAAGCCATGATGCCAGTGGGGTAAATTGGGCAATATTGTGAATATCAGAGAAGGGATAAAGTGTGCAGTTGGGGCATGTTTTAATTGCCCAATTTACCCCACTTGCATCATGGCTTGTTCACTGAATCTATCTGGGTATATTCTATAACACAATTTGCTTCTTCTATCGAACCCATTTGAGATATTTCCTGAGCAAGCCGTATCATACTTATCACCCTGTGTATATTGAACATACAGTTTTTTTTTATACATTTATTTCAGCCAGGGCACTGTATATTTGTGACAGTTCTACTATTCTATTAACAATTCTACTTTTTTCATGTTAGATTTCACAGCACCAACTACCAGTTGATGCAGGGTTTGACATTAACCATGGCCCGGAGGCCCGGCCGGGGCATGTAGCATTTTTTAACTGAATAATGTATATAGCATAGTGCACAAGGCTTCTGTTTCATGAACGCAGGAAAATGGGTCAGTGTGCCAAAAAGCTGAAAACCAAATTTTACAAACTCTTTTTTAAACGATACCCACCCCCCGATAACGACGTAATTGAACTTGTCTGAACTTTCCCGCTGCACGTCGTATTTGTTGCACAGTCAGCATCTGAGACTACGTACTGAAGTGCTGTTGGTAATACTCGTTACCGCGACATGACAGTTTTTTACAAATTTTTTTTTTTTTTAAGCAACCAACTGCATCAATAAGCCAAAAGTAAAGCATTTAAATCAATAATGATAAAGAAAGAAATTATGAAAAAAAGTGGAAGAAAGATTTAATCTGGCTCCATGATGACAGTGAAACAAATGTCAGTTTCCCAGAAAACAGCAGCTTTTTGTTGGGAATGCAACATTTAGTTGCCCTCATATCCAGTCTCACAAGTAATAGTTCACAAGTTTGTCTGCTGCTGTGACTGCAGCGAAAAAAGATGCACAGATGGATATCCAGATACGCCACGTGGAAGCTGGACAATGGGATTGAATTGTCTAATGTTTTGATTTGGGGTACAATGTGTTTAGGTCAGAAATGCCATTCACAATCTTTACAGGATTCGTTCGTATCAACAGTAAGATTAGTACTGATTTGGGAGAGGTTACAAGCGACGACGATCTGAGAATGATTTTTTTATTATGATTGTTGTTACCATGGTTTGCTTGAAAAAAAACGAGTATCATTTGTATACATACATTTTCAAATCATGAATACAGTATTTTCATTTTCTGACAAGCACGGCAATGTGTGCATATTAAATGGCAGAAAAAATAACTCTGAAGCCAAAAATAACAGTATATAAAATAACACAATCGTTTAAAAATTAAATATTGTGTGAATTTATTCCAGATGATAACTCATTTTATTTTTATACTGTCATCTAAAAAAAAAACAACATGTTAAATGTACAAAAAAAATATTTAAGCAATTTCAGCTCTTATCATTTAAACATATGACATACACATAATCAGAATGGTTAAAAAAATAATCTATATTTTATTTTTGAATGGCGCTAACCCAACTTAATATATTACTGGGCAGCAGTGTGGAGTAGTGGTTTGGGCTCTGGACTCTTGACCGGAGAGTCGTGGGTTCAATCCCAGGTGGGGGACACTGCTGCTGTACCCTTGAGCAAGGTACTTTACCTAGATTGCTCCAGTAAAAACCCAACTGTATAAATGGGTAATTGTATATAAAAATAATGTGATATCTTGTAACAATTATAAGTCGCCCTGGATAAGAGTGTCTGCTAAGAAATAAATAATAAATAATAATAATACTCTGTTATTAACTTGCCGAGCAGGGTGATACAGTTTTGTACTTATTATTGGGCCAGTTAAAATTGTATCCGGGCCAGTAAAAACACTACCTCAGTGGCCCAGGGGGTCAGTAGTAAGATATCTAAATGTAGAGCTGTGACAAGCAGGCTCTAGTGGTTACGTCAGACCAGAAAGGTGAACACAGACAGACGGTGGTGATGAAACTGAGTCGCGGCAGCGCTCAGTGGTTTAATAAACAAATAAAATAAAAGGTTGACCAAAACAGAACACGGCACTTTAAGCCAAAATAATAAACGAACAAAACGATAAAACAGTAAACAGACAAACACGAACGAACAGACAAACAAACACGGTGAGTTTAAACAACTATTTACGTTTTCTTTTCTCCTCTCCACACCCGTTCTCCACTCACCGAACACACAACCCCGAGTGAATAAAATGTGCATCTATATATACTGTTGTGCCGGGATTAAATTACTAATTAATTATTCACTTGAATCCCAGCACGTGAATTAATTATGTGCAACCTCGTGCTCACATATTAATTACTTTAAATGCATGTGAAGTGATGTGCAATCCTCGTGCCTAAATACAATTATACATTTTAAATAACTTGTGCTGCACACACCCATTTATATCCCGTGCAGCCATCTCTATTCACCAACATTAACACACCACACACAACATATAACACAGAAATGCACACAGGGGCGGGACACATTGCCACATATACTCCCCCTTGTGCGCAGCACACATGGCCTCAACGGCCACCTCCCTCCTTAAAATCCCAAAAGTCCAGCACAAAGTCCCATAACTGCTGACAGCTCCCAGGCTCTCCTTCAGCCGGGGCAGTCCTGGCAGCGGAAAAGCTGCGGGGGCAGGTGGTTCACCGACGTCCCCCTTCTTCGTAGCCGGCAGGTCCCCCCCGTGGGGCTCCGGCCACAGCACTTCCTGCCGCGCAAGTGCTGCAGTGGGAGCAGGTCTCCTGACTTCCCCCACAATCTCCGGCAGCGAAACTGCTGCTGGGGTTGGTGGTCTCCAGACCTCCTCCCCTTCTTGTGGTTCCGCCACAGTACTTCCTGCTGCGATGCAGAGCAACAGGCAGCCCCAGGCGATGCGGAGCTACAGGCAGCCCCAGGCGATGCGTAGCAACCGGCAGCCCCAGGCTATGCAAGGCAGGCATCCTTGGGCGAAGCGAGGCTGGCATCCCCGGGCAGTGACGTGAAGGCATCCCCGGGTGGTGACGTGAAGGCATCCCCGGGTGGTGACGTGAAGGCATCCCCGGGTGGTGACGTGAAGGCATCCCCGAGCGATGGCAACCGCAGCTGCAGCTCCTCTTGTGGTGGATGTGGAAGCAGCAAGCAGTCCTCCCATGTTGGGGAAGGTGGAACCTGCAGGTATTTACCCTCTGCTGGTGGAGGTGTCGGAGGCAGAGGCAGCTCCTGCTGCTCTGCTCCTTGTGGTGGAGGCAGAGGCAGCTCCTGCTGCTCTGCTCCTGGTGGAAGCGGTTGAGGTGGTGGAGGCAGAGGCAGCTCCTGCTGCTCTGCTCCAGGTGGAAGCGGTTGAGGTGTTGGAGGCAGAGGCAGCTCCTGCTGCTCTGCTCCTTGTGGAGGAGGCAGTGGCAGCTCCTGCTGCTCTTCTTCTGGAGGTGGCGGAGGCAGAGGCAGCTCCTGCTGCTCTGCTTCTGGAGGTGGCGGAGGTAGAGGCAGGTCTGCTCCTTGCAGTGGAGGCAGAGGCAGCGTGTAGCCTCCTGGCGATGGAGGTGGGAGCAGAGTGTAGTCTCCTGGCGACGGAGGTGGGAGCAACGTGTAGTCTCCTGGCGACGGAGGTGGGAGCAGCGTGTAGTCTCCTGCTCTTGCAGGGGACTGGTGCGACACTCCCTCTCTTGCAGGGGACTGGTGCGGCTCTACCTTACTTGCAGGGGACTGGTGCAGCTCTATGGTGTAACTTAGAAAATGCCATGAGAGACCAGTAAATCTACTGGGAGACCAGTACCACTACAGACCAGTATCAGCAGACACCAACAGATCTATTGCGAGACCAGTACCAGCAGAGACCAGTAGATCTACTGGGAGACCAGTTCCATTATAAACCAGTAGATCTACTGGGAGACCATGTGCATTACAAACCAGTCAATCTACTGGGGCACCATTTCCATTACAAACCGTCTTATATAAGCCCAGCAGAGACCAGTTCATCTGTACAAATCTGTCTAAAAACCCATTTGAAACCAGCTGAAATGCGACACCAGTAGTAACCAGTTGAGAATGTTCTACTGGAATTTCCACTGGGGATGAGGAGGGAGGAAGAGATGATAATAGCAGTGAGAAGAGCATGGCTGGAAGCACCTCAACTTCATGGCCGACCACACAACCAACTCTAAAAAGAAGGAGGCCCCAAAAACAAAAGCAGTTATAGTTAACACTAATCTACTTGAGATATTACAACAGCCAACACTAGCAGCACCTACACCTGCCCGTGATGATATTGACCATTTCCTTCTCAGCCTAGGGCCAACTCTGCACAGACTAAATTGAAACAATCAGAACAGTAACAACAGCAGTCAAAGCACTAGGTCTATCAACACTAGCCATATCACCATGTTCAGTTCCCATCCCAGTCTCACTTACAAAATCTCATCCAAGCTTAGCTTCAACCCTATTTCCAGGCACAACCCCAAGGTCAGCTCCAACCAGGATAAACCCTGTCTGCAACAGCTTTAAAACAACAGCAACAGTACTGAATACGCTATGACAAATGCTTTTAAACTATTAAATATAAAATATTTTTTGTGTTTTAGAAGTAATGTAGAAACCTGTTAATATTTTAGAATTAGATGTATGGGTTTCATATTATATAGAAACGTAGTCATATTTTAGAATTATAGCTCTACCTCTCTAGATATGCATAGTTATATTTAGCTCATGATTTGGATATGGAACAGGTAAATGTATGTGATTACAGATTGGTGAATATTTGTAATTATTTTATTTGTAACTATGTGATTTATTGTGATTTATCATAGCTATAGATATGTGTAGAGATTGCATGATTTAATTCCTGCCAGAAGTTCAAGTCTCTGTATACAACCCGATTACCAAATACAACATCCTGTGGAAACTCATTTCTGCCTTGATTTATCTCTGCCAGGCAAAATACTGATTTCAATTTTTCCTTCTTAATATCATGATACATCATTTTGAAGATACATTGCTAAAGCCAAACAGATTAAATTCGTGAAATGAAATAATATTTGTAAAATCCTCACCTTAAATGTGACAGCCAGCCTCTGTTTTGCTTCAATGGATTCCCTGAAGTTGGTTTTCTGCTTTGTAATATCAGCTCCCACCAGACTGAGCTGGCTGTCTGTCCAGGAGCAACACATTCACTAGGTGATAATAGTCGCCTTGCTCTTTTCGTTTTTTTTCTTTGTCATGCACCCAAAGCCTTTTTTTGTCTTCTTTGGCAGCAGCACTGCATCTGTCAATATTTATATATGTAATACTAAAAAGTATTAATAAAAACTAGGCATACATTTATATATATTTAAATATCTGCTAATTTTAGTTGGATTATTGGCAGTGCTAACTTTATAATATCAATTTACATTATATCTGGAGGAAGGCTCAAGAATGTTGTACAAGGGGAGGGGTGGGAATGTTATATGACCGTTTTCAGTAAATTATAATTAATATTTTTTATTATACAGTATGTGAACGAATTGTTACAAATCTGAACAAAGCAATGCATATGTCCCTAGATGGATTCCACCTTCCACCTTCAAGAAGCCTTAAATCCAACAGTGAATAAAAACTTAAATGAAAAATATTATCCGTCATCATATCATTAATACCAATATATTCCTAATTATGTGTATATACATACATTTTGGTAATAAAGAGATCCATGGAATTGCACAAATATATACATATATAGATAGGGTCATCTGAAAATGTTTGTGATTGAAGTAGATACAAAATTGTTCGGATCTCTCGTGTCCAGTGCAGAACTGCCTTAATCCTTTTAGATTAAGGGGCCAAAATAAATCACACAAGAAACTTTTTTTTTTCTTTTTAAGATTACTGAAAGCAATAACCAGTTAGCATCAGTCCAGCAGAGGATGCTACAAGTAAACTTGAGACAATTGATGAGACTGTATGGTAATAGGAATTTTATATGTTTTCTTATTTATTTCCCTCTGTCTCATAGCATCTGCGTTTCGTGGTTGTGTTTGTTTGTTAAGAAGGATAGGATAGAAGTGCATCTGGCCACTTGTATTGTAAGACATATTTAAACCACCCTTGGGGAGTGTAAACCTGCTGTGTATCGTCTGTGGGTTATCATTCTCCACCAGACAGACAGCTGCTCTGCAAGCTTTTCAATGAATGAAAGAATCTGATGGTATATCCAGAGCTTGTAAGGTTTTCTGTGCCAAGCGGGATGCAAGAAAAAAATTAAGTAATTGTTATACCACACATTTCTTAATTTTAAAACATGATATATGGTACTACTGTAAGTTAAAGGAAGCTCTCAGGTTATCTGCCTTATTCTTGGGTTATCTGTTTGATCTGGCACTTCCTGGGCCATTTCACCACAGCAGTGTCTTCTGTAGGGGTGTGTAGTGATGTACCAAGTGGCTCTGAAGATGTAACTTGCAAGAAGCAGATACATACTATTTACACACAGGTGTTACTGTTTCGATCTACTGATTCTAGAAGCTATGTTTGTTATTGTGTTAACAATTTGATGTTGTGTGTTTGTTAAAAGCTTTAATAAAGATTGTAATAGAATGATGAAAAAGTGCCATTTTTAATGAGGGACAGAAGGAACACAAACATTTTATTTGTGTGTTACCCAAAAGTCTTTTTTTATTTATTACGCTACCATACCATTTTATCCTATGTTTATGGCTCAGTAACTCTGAGATTGTAGGTCTGTCACAAGATACTCATACAACGGTGAAAAAGCTGACTCCATCTGGGAGGCCTGTACAACCTATGTTGATTGTCAGTGTTTGGATTTGAGGAAGCTGAGAAATGACCCATTAAAGATGCAATCTGTGATAAGAGAGATGGTGGTGTGTAAATGATGGCTTTCAAGATATTTTGATTGATAGCTTTCCATTACACACAAAAATGAGAGGCATTGACATCAATTGACCACAGTTGGGTGTCAACAAAAATAATACATTTCCTTCAATCGTTTTTTCAGACCCCTCGTCAATTTTGAAATTGGTCACTGTAAACACATCTCCCCTTTTCAGTAGTGTTGTTTGTAACAAATATTTCTGCACCCATCTGATCAGAAAAGTTTAAAAAAAATGAAACAAAAAAATCTCTGTACATTAAAAGGGAAACCAGAAATAAAATGAATACAGATAAAAGAACATCTGACATTTTAAAAGTTTGATCAGCACGCTTTTAAAGTTGTCATTTTAAAACTTATCAATATTATTTGACAGATGATGACAAAGGCCATGTTTCCACGCAGCTTAGAAAGTCAATACTGTCTCTCCACCATCATGATTTATGTGACGTAGCTGTAAGGTTCGATATCTTCTTAATAATAATCAGACTGGGCACTCTTAAGGGCACCTCAGACACTACATGTTGCCTATAGATAAGAAATAACCTTTATCTCACATCCTGCCAGGGAGACTGGGGGCCTCGTATAATTCCTATGGAGCAAGTGGGAGGGTAAATCCTGTATATTATTCATAATACCATTATGAAGCATACCTATATTATTCAACACTTATAATTATTTTTCTAGGTTACCAGATACTGGTGTAGCGTACAAGACAGTCAAATCAGGTTATTTGCTGGATAGTAATATGCAGTTTAAACTTGTTTTTGACAGTTTCAAGTAGGGTTGTCACAATACCAGAATTTTGAACTTCGATACGATACCAGTTTAGTTTCACAATACTCGATACCTCTTCAATACCACGGCAAAAAAAAAAAAATCTTAACACGCAAAATAAGAGAGCATTCCTTTAATAAAGGTAAACAATCTTGACTCTAGGTCAAACGGTGCAGGTGCACTAAACGTAATTTGCATATTATCACTTCATAATTTTTTTTGTGTAGGACTATGATTGACTGGCCCTTTAATAGTTCTGCTTGTTTTTGGTAGTGAAATAAAGAGGATGAAGTAAAACTACAAAGTGGATGAATATGAGATTTTTATTAAGTGATTCAGGTGAGTGCTCTGTACATTATTGACGAAGAAAAGTTCTCAGAAAAGTTTTTACTGTTATTATATTTGTGCTTATAACTGTGACTACAGGGGTTTCAGGTAAGTACAATGTGCAATATAATGAGGTAATAATTCGGTAATATAAAAACAACTGTGGGCAGCAGTGTGGAGTAGTGGTTAGGGCTCTGGACTCTTGACCGGAGGGTCGTGGGTTCAATCCCAGGTGGGGACACTGCTGCTGTACCCTTGAGCAAGGTACTTTACCTAGATTGCTCCAGTAAAAACCCAACTGTATAAACGGGTAATTGTATGTAAAAAAATAATGATAACTTGTAATGATTGTAAGTCGCTCTAGATAAGGGCATCTGCTAAGAAATAAATAATAATAAACAAAAAACTAACGAATGGCACGATGAAAACAAAATACTGGGAGATGGTCACCGGTTGCACGAGAGTTTTAAATAATTAAATGAAACAAACAAACAAACACACGGCTTTTCGCCGTCATCTCAAAATAATAACTAAGACGGACGGCTTCGTCCGCCTGCATAAAACTACAATAATAATAATAATAATAATAATACAACATACATAAATAAATATAAAGGGGTGGGCACTTTGCCACAATACGCTTTTTAGAAAAAAAAAACATTTGTTGTCAATAAATATTTTTTTCTATGCTTTTTACAATCAAACTTCAAGGTCTTGGGAACATGTCTAAAATGAAATAATTAAAATTGGAACACCAGAACAAAAGTTACAGTCATTTATAACAAAACTATAGAAAACGCAAGAAAAGCAAAATATATAAGATAAGAAAATGATCAAAAACAAGGGAAACTCAATCTTTTTTTATTTTGTTTGGCAATGTTTTCTTTGCTATCCTGCGCGTCTGCTCCATCCAGTGCTCTCTCTCACAGCGTAAAGCAGTCAGTCAGATTCTCACCGACGTAGATGCCCATATTGGGTATAATTAGAAAGCCACAGTCCGCCCCTTTCCAAGAGTGACAGCCATATGCGCGTATGATATACCGCTCTCGTGTACTACGTCTTAGAAGGCCGAGCTTGGGGGTGACCGCAATAAAGCTAGACTAACCTCAGAGAGAAATCTGTGAAGTGTGTTTGATACATTGACAGATGTCAACATTAATGTGAAGGCAGACAAATACTATCTATCACTCCAACGTAGAGCACAACACCGTACACATTAGCGCTAAGTTAGCTAGCTTGCTTCCTTAATTTTACATTTCCCCATCGTTTTCTTTGAGGACATGTATTTTTAACTTATATATGTGATGCATTCATTCAATAATCTATGCTGTCGCTAACCTATCTGTATTATTTGAAGAGGTCAGAGTGCCTGTCCGCCAAATACTTCGCTAAATGTGAGGTGTTGCCTCCTTTTGTTTGTACCGTCTTAAAGCACCGTTTGCATATGGGCTTGGATGGATCTTTTGCTTTGCCCTTCTCATTCGATTCATAAACGAAATATTTCCACACAGCACTCCTGCTGTTCTCTTTTTCTAAGAGCGCGGCCACTGGGCTTGTGTGCCTTCCATCTTAACCTTTTACTCCTGAATCCTGGCTGTCTCGTTGTCGTTGTTTCCACCTGGAGTGTATGGTGTCCCTGCACGGACATAAAGGGAAGCTTTTTTTTAGTACGACTCCGTCTTTTACGTGAAGGACGCAAACACGCAATTTTCATTATACAAGTACAGAGTGCTCCGTTTTGCTCCGTCTGTTTTTCGGTATTACCGAATGCATAATTAATGAAGCTCAGAACCGTTTTTGAAATTTGGTATCGTGGTAGTATCAAAGTATCAGTATTTTTGACAACCCTAGTTTCAAGTTAATGTTTTTTTTTTTTCTCTTCCCCCTTTCTCTCGGTCAAAGGGAGATTAGATTCAGCTTTGAAGCTGAGTTGTAAAAATTCCTTTGCGTTATCACAAACTGAAATCTCTGCACAGGCCATTCTGGCAGACTTTGATGAAACACAGACACAAGGGTGAGTTTCTTCCCCCCAAGAAAGCAGGAGGACAAAGGAAATTTGGTTAAACTGTCAATCATGAGCTATGGGCCCGGCCAAGGAGTGGCTCTGAGACAAGCTAACCAGTGTTTAGGCACGTTGCGTGGTGCTAAACACCACCCATGAATTCAACCATCCAATTAAGATGGATCGGCGCTTAATTCAAAAAGACTGGGACAGGCAAGAGAAGTGGTTCTGAGGTCTGAAATGAAAAGAAAGCTGAACTGCTCTGAAGAAAGTTTCTGAAGCTTGGAGAAAGCAATGGGAAAGTGTGCTGGAATCATGGGAGAATCTATGGTCTGAAGACTTGCTACGAAAACGAACAGAAGCATAGCCAGCAGCGCACTAGCCTACAGAAGAATTGCAACGAGAACACTTTTACAAACTACATAACTTTTCAATTGCAACACATTATCTGAACTGAGTTACGTCTGGTCAGTGCTACTGTTTCCAGTTGAAAAACTCCTGACAAGTGAAAGATAATGCTGCAAGACTATTGGAAATCAACAAGCTGATCTCCATTTGAAAATAACTATTTGTTTATTGCGAACCAACATTGATATTGATATCATATTGTATAGTTTGGTAGATCACGTCTAAACTAAATTAACATGGTAAAACTAATTTGATAAATTAGTTACTGGAATGTTGGATTCCACTCTGAATGGGAAGTTGAATTCATTCTCGTGCATTTGATATGAAACATGATCAATTACAACGAAAAATGAGTCTTGAAAATACTAATGCAAAGTAGACATTTTGTGTGATCAGCCATAATAAATATTAGTATATTAACCATGTATGCTAGTAATGTTGTGGTCGTTGTAATCGTTTGACACAGAAATCAATTAACATGCATATCTCTAACCAATCGCCTTTCCTTTCTGTAATATTGGATTAGTTGTGTACCATTTTTATTCTTAAATAAAATATTGTTTTATATTTCTGATATGTTGTGTGACATATGTCGATTATTGTCAAGGGAAGCCGAGTTCTACATGATAATGAACTTAAATAAGGTATGCCTCATTTCTCACATTTTGACGTCCCTGAGTAGGTGACTAGAGACTAATTTATATTTAAATAAATTGTATACCTAATTCACTACACTGGAATAAACACTGTAAAAGAAAATAACTCATCTTTGTCTGACTTAATGACTTTACCAGTAGTATCATTCAGTTCCTTCCAGATTCTTTCCCTTTTCATTTTAGACGTATTCAACACTGTAGTAAATCATTCAAATTCCACACTGTTTACAAAAAATGTCCAGGGTAGGTGGCAACATTATCCCCTTGTCTGAGAGTGAAAAGTTCTGTTTGGTTAGCTGACTGTTTCTCTGGGGAACATTATAAAGTACTTCAGAAACCATACAAACTTTTTGCCTTTTTTTAACACTATATATATATATATATATATACAGTGCCGTGAAAAAGTATTTGCCCCCTGTCTGATTTTCTGCATTTTTGCACATTTTCCACATTATATTTGGTCAGATTTTTTATGGGTTGTAGTAGTATATAGAGGGAGTCTGAGAGAAAAAATGACACCAAAGTTTAGTGCTTCTTTCATTTGTTTGGTGTGCAAGGTAATCAAACATGCAATCTTCAGGTGTGAAAAAGTTGCCCCCCCCTAGTTAACCCAATTAAAGAGATAATTAAGGTCAGCTGTTTGAGTACTTTGGTTAACAACCAGGCCTGATTTGGGCAAGCCCTGCCCAATATAAATCTGACTAACTTTGGCCCTTACCATCAGAGTGAAATTGTCAGCACTCAGGTTCTAGAGGCACATCATGCCACGAACAAAAGAAATTCCTGAAGACCTCCGGAAAAAAAGTTGTTGATGCCTATCAGTCTGGAAAGGGTTACAAAGCCATTTCTAAGGCTCTGGGGCTCCACCGAACCAAAGTCAGAGCCATATTGTCCAAATGGAGAAAGTTTGGGACAGTAGTGAATCTTCCCAGAAGTGGCCGTCCTGCCAAAATCACTCCAAGAGCAAGGCGTAAAATCATCCAGGAAGTCACAAAGAACCCTAGAACAACATCCAGGGATCTGCAGGCCTCTCTCGCCTCAGCTAAGGTCAGTGTTCATGTCTCCACCATCAGAAAGACACTGGGCAAAAATGGGATTCATGGCAGAGTAGCAAGGCGGAAACCATTACTCACTAAGAAGAACATGAATGCTCATCTCAAGTTTGCCAAAAAGCACCTGGATGATCCTCAAGAGTTCTGGAACAATGTTCTATGGACATATGAGTCAAAAGTGGAACTTTTTGGCCGACATGGGCCCCGTTATGTGAGGCGAAAACCAAACACTGCATTCCACAGTAAGAACCTCATACCAACGTTCAAACATGGTGGTGGCAGTGTCATGGTTTGGGGATGCTTTGCAGCGTCAGGACCTGGATGCCTTGCCATCATTGAAGGAACCATGAATTCTGCTCTGTAACAGAGAATTCTACAGGAGAATGTCAGGCCATCTGTCCGTGAGCTGAAGCTGAAGCACAGCTGGGTCATGCAGCAAGACAATGATCTGAAACACACAAGCAAGTCTACATCAGAATGGTTGAAGAACAAGAAATTTAAAGTTTTGGAATGGCCTAGTCAAAGTCCAGACCTAAACCCCATTGATATGTTGTGGCAGGACCTGAAACGAGCAGTTCATGCTCGAAAACTCACAAATGTCACTGAGTTGAAGCAGTTCTGCATGGAGGAGTGGGCCAAAATTCCTCCACGGGGCGGTGTGAGAGACTAATCAATAACTAACAGGAAGCGTTTGGAACTACAGGAAGCGTTTGGTTGCAGTTATTGCTGCTAAAGGTGGCGTAACCAGTTGAGTTGAGTCTAAGGGGGCGATTACTTGTTCACAAGGGGGCAGTGGGTGTTCCATAACTTTCTTTAATAAATAAATGAAATATGTAACCATTTTTTTGTGTTATTTGTTCACTCAGGGTCCCTTTTATCTAATATTAGGTTTTGGTTGAAGATCTGATAACATTGTGTCAAAAATATGCAAAAATGCAGAAAATCAGACGGGGCAAATACTTTTTCTCGGCACTGTATATATATATGCCCTTCATGAGAGGATGTACAATGGACGCAAATGCTTTCAGCAGACAGAACAGTTGTAGCAAAATACAATGGCTTTAATGCGGTCACGAGAGACTCTGCTATCTGCCAGTTCTCATCTCTCATTTCAAGAGTACGAGCATCAGTGAGTTTAGTGATTCGTCTGTCACTTAAGACAGCACAAATTGCCCATCTCTGTTCCAAGAGATGGTCAAGCATACAGTAATCACTGTTCCAAAGCTTTTTTACGTGCTGAACGAGCTGGTGTTGTGGAAGGTACATGATGCGCTGCTGTTCTAGCGTATTCCAAGCACAAGTGCTTATAGTGACTCACTAGGTGTCGTCCTGCCCCCAGCGTATGTAATATACTGTCCGATTTCAGGCCGGCATTAACTGAAAGCTGTAATAAGTGTGCAGTTATGGCAACGTGGGTTGTAGTGCACAGGTGTAAAGGTGATGCAGTGCTCCAAACATAAGAACATAAGAACTTAAGAAAGTTTACAAACGAGAGGAGGCCATTCAGCCCATCTTGCTCGTTTGGTTGTTAGTAGCTTATTGATCCCAGAATCTCATAAAGCAGCTTCTTGTAGGATCCCAGGGTGTCAGCTTCAATAACATTACTGGGGAGTTGGTTCCAGACCCTCACAATTCTCTGTGTAAAAAAACAAAAAAAAAAAAAAAAAAACAACACCACAATTCTAATGAAGTGATGTGTTTTTAATTGTAATCCAAGGGTCAAAACTGACTGTGACAAGCAGGCTGTAGTGGATGACGTCAGGCCAGAAAGAATCAGACACACAGGCAGTAGTGATGAAACTGAGCGCTAAGTGTTTTAATAAACAAATAAATAACAGGTTGAACAAACAGAACACGGCACTATAAGCCAAAATAAATAGACGAACAAAACGATAAAACAGTAAACAGACATTGCATGAACAGACAACCAAACACAAAGAAACTTTTCTTTACTTTTTCTCCTTCCTCACTCCCGTTCTCCACTCACGAAACACACAACCCCGAGTGAGTGAAACGTGCATCTATATATACAATTGTGCTGGGATTCAATTACCAATTAATTATTCACTTGAATCCCAGCACGTGAACTAAATCTGTGCAACCCTGTGGTCACATATTATTAACTACTCACATGAAGTGAAGTGCAATCCCCGTGCCTAAATACAATTATACATTTTAAATGTGGCTCATTACCCACATTATATCCCGTGTACCAACTACAATACACCAACATTAACACACACACCATACAACATAAAACACAAAAATACACACAGGGGCGGGGCACATTGCCACATATACCCCCTTGTGCACAGCACACATGGCCACCCCCCGCCCTTAAAATCCCAAAAGTCTCGCTCAGTCCTGGGCCAAGAACAGGGACTTCAAGGGGTTCACGGGCGGCAATGTTGCCAGTAGCCAGGCTGCTACTGGCAATGCTGTCAGCGTAACTGCTGACAGCTCCCAGGCTGACTCCTTCAGCCGGGGCAGTCCTGGCAGCGGAAAGGCTGCTTTGCGGGTGGTGTCCTGACCTCCCCCTTCTTCATAGCCGGCAGCTCCCTTTTGTGGGGGCTCCAGCCACAGTACTTCCGGCAGCGAAATTGCTGCAGAGGGAGCAGGTCTCCTGACCTCCCCCATGATCTCCAGCAGCGAAACTGCTGCTGGGGTTGGTGGTCTCCGGACCTCCCCCCCCCCACCCTTCTTCGTGGCCAGCAGCTCCCCTTGGTGGGGTTCCAGCCACAGTACTTCCTGCTGTGATGCGGAGCACCAGGCAGCCCCAGGCGATGCGGAGCACCAGGCAGCCCCAGGCGATGCGGAGCAACAGGCAGCCCCAGGCGATGCGGAGGAACAGGCAGCCCCAGGCGATGCGGAGCACCAGGCAGTCCCAGGCGATGCGGAGCACCAGGCAGCCCCAGGCGATGCGGAGCACCAGGCAGCCCCAGGCGATACGGAGCAACAGGTAACCCCAGGCGATGCAAAGCAACAGGTAACCCCAGGCGATGCAAGGCAGGCATCCTTGGGCGAAGCGAGGCAGGCATCCTTGGGCGAAGTGAGGCAGGCATCCTTGGGCGGTGCGAGGCAGACATCCTTGAGCGGTGCGAGGCAGGCATCCTTGGGCGGTCCCAAACTCCTCTGGTGGTGGAAGTGGGAGTGGCAAGCAATCTTTCCACAGCGGTGAAGGCGGAACCAGCAGGTATTCACTCTCTGCTGGTGGAGGTGGGAGGAGTAAGCAGTTCTCCCACGACGGTGGAGGCGGAACCAGCAGGTATTCACCCTCTGCTGGTGGAGGAGGCAGAGACAGCTCCTGCTGCTCTTTCATGCCGGTGGAGGTAGAGGCAGCTCCTGCTGCTCTGCTCCTGCCGGTGGCGGAGGCTGAGGCAGCTCCTGCTGCTCTCCTCCTGATGGCGAAGGTGTTGGAGGCAGAGGCAGCTCCTGCTGCTCTGCTCCTGGTGGTGGCGCAGGCAGAGGCAGCTCCTGCTGCTCTCCTCCTGGTGGTGGAAGCAGTTGAGGTGGTGAAGGCAGAGACAGCTCCTGCTGCTCTGCTCCTGGTGGAGATGGTGGAGGCAGAGGCAGCTCTGCTCCTGGTGGAGGTGGTGGAGGCAGAGGCAGCTCCTGCTGCTCTGCTCCTAGTGGCAGAGGTGGGAGCAACGTGTAGTCTCCTGGCGACGGAGGTGGGAGCAGCATGTAGTCTCCTGGCGACAGAGGTGGGCGCAGCGTGTAGTCTCCCCCTCTTGCAGGGGACTGGTGCGGGTCTCCCTCTCTTGCAGGGGGCCGGTGCGGATCTGAAGGCGCAACCAGCAGGCATTTTCCCTCTGCTGGTAGAGATGGTGACAGCCGGCATTTCCCCTCTGCTGGTAGAGATGGGGACAGCAGGCATTTTCCCTCTCCTGGTGGAGATGGGGACAGCAGGTATTCTTCCTCTAGCCCAGTGAGGGTGCAGGTAGGTGTGGCTCCTCTTACTTGGAATTCAACCTGCTGGGGCAGTCCCATATCGGCAGCCAAGTAGTTGATCACCACGACTGCCGGGTTCACAAAGGGCACTGGGGAGTAGTGTTGTTCCCAGCGTTCCCAATGTTCCCCATCTCTGGCCCACAGCAGGTCAACAACCTTCGGGAGGTCCTCCCAGTTCCACTCCAGGTCCGACACCCAGTCCAGCATCTCCTCAGAGGATGGGAAAGGCTCTGTCTTCTCCCTTCTGGGCTGTGGATGCTGTGGGACCTCTCTCCACACCTGCTGTTGCTGTCTTCTGCCGTGTTTTCCCATTTTTTTAAAACAAAGAGTACTCCTTCTGGCCTGAGTCTTGGAGGCGCTGTTGTCCCGGTTCTGACACCACGCCTGACAAGCAGGCTGTGGATGACGTCAGGCCAGAAAGAATCACAGACCCACAGGCAGTAGTGATGGAACTGAGCGCTAAGTGTTTTAATAAACAAATAAATAACAGGTTGAACAAAACAGAACACGGCACTATAAGCCAAAATAAATAGACAAACAAAACGATAAAACAGTAAACAGACATTGCATGAACAGACAACCAAACACGGTGAGTCAAAGAAACTTTTCTTTTCTTTACTTTTTCTCCTTCCTCACTCCCGTTCTCCACTGACCAAACACACAACCCCGAGTGAGTGAAACATGCATCTATATATACAATTGTGCTGGGATTCAATTACCAATTAATTATTCAGTTGAATCCCAGCACGTGAACTAAATCTGTGCAACCCTGTGGTCACATATTATTAACTACTTTAAATCCCTGTGAAGTGAAGTGCAATCCCCGTGCCTAAATACAATTATACATTTTAAATACTCATGCTCATTACCGACATTATATCCAGTGTACCATCTACAATACACCAAAATTAACACATGCAACATACAACATAAAACACAAAAATACACACGGGGCGGGGCACATTGCCACACTGACCAACAGAAATTATAAATGAAATACAGGCAGTACACAACAATGTGTACTGCTCTGTATAATTAATACACGGGGCAGTCCCAAATAAAGTAGATGGTAATCACAAAGACACACACACAATACACATACACGATCACCAGTCCTCAGTGAGTGCAGTACTGCTCGTGGTGAATATACAATTTATCGTGCTCTGGTGCAGTGATGTTCCAGGTACGTGCTGGCCTCTGGCGACAGCTCCTGAACGTGTTAGCCATCTAATCACAACAAGTTACAATTAGACAAACAAACAAAACACTCACGATACAATAACATGGGTCCTTCCGGGTTCAATGTTTTAATCAAAATGAAGGATCAGATTACGTCGCTTCGTCCCATATTTGTACCGTCACACATGACCTCTTTGTAAACGATTGCAGCCGCTCCTCCAATCTATGGCTGCCACATCATTTCCCTTCTGGGTCGATGAGTTAGTGCACTGAAGCTCTGCCCCCTTTCTAGATGACCGACTTCCTTTTAACCCTAGGAATGAAGTGTCAGGCCAAGCAGTCCTGCATTGCAACTTTTTTCACCAAGATTATACACGTCTGATGCATTGTCATAAACAATTGCAAAGACTGCCGTTTTAAGCTCCCAATCATGTTATGTAGTAAATCATGAATGAAATGTAGGAATCTTGTGCTCTTGATGTCCAGCAGTGTGTTGCTAAGCTAACATGTAGAGCTTTATTCAGTGCATCTTGCAAGTTAGCCTTCAAAGTATCATTTAGACGATGTATTCTACACATCACCGAGGGGCAGGAAGGCAGTTAGTCAGGCTCAATAAAAGACAGAAGACAACTAAATACTTGTCCTTCCACAACACAAACTGGTAAACAGTCTATCACAATCATTTCTGCTACTTGGATCACAAAAGCTATGCTGTGCAAATTGTGTTATCCTCGGCTGACAAGTCTTCATCTAGCTGGTAGAGAGGCTGTTTCAACCGGAGATGATTGAGCATTACACCCGTGGAACAACCACGATAACTTAGCGAGTTTGAACAAACTGTGCATTTTACAGTATTGTCCTCAACTTTTTCAAAATAGGTCCAAACAGGACTTCTCTTTTTAATTTTTGAATGAGGCATTTTGTACTTGCTTCTATCTCTACCGTCTCGCACGACATCTATATGTGTTACGCTTGCACGCTGCGTTCTACTAGTTTTCTGTGACTGGCTAAAGATTAATCACATGGTGGATTGGAAGAGGGGTAGAGCAAGCCTAAGGCGTAGAGGAAGTAAAAATAACTGAATTGAAATGTTTTGATTTTTATTTATTGAAGACGGGAAATTAGGGTGTATACGTATAATTAAATGTAAAACGAAAATATGTTTTATAGTGTTTACCATTTTAAATGTTTAAACTCTTCCAGCGTTAATTGGAATCTTATTTTTTTGTAAAAAATGCAGTCATCATCATTCAGGAAATGTTGCTTGGATTAAGCATATTTCCTGTTTGTAGACATTCATTTAATTAAATTGATTTTTTAATATTCAGTATTTGTTGATTGATTAATGGCAATTTCAGGGCTTCAAATTAATTTTTCCATCCACTAGCCACCGTGGCTAATGAATGGAAAATTCTACCGGCCCCACACACATTCTACTGACCCAGTATAATTTTTATTGATAGTTTACCAAGCAATGCAGAGTTCTTGTTTTAATGTATGGTTAATATATTAAATAAGGGAACAAGAGAAACTGCAAAAACAAACAGCTACAGTATGTAAAAATGATATTAACTGTGACCATTGAACTGGTCATGAAGAGTTGTGTTTTTAGTATTTTAGCCAACTTTTTCACCAACGTAAAATCAAGCTTATGTGATTTTGAAATGCTACTATTTGATATAGTTACTACCACTTAATTCAAATTTAAAAAAAAAACACATGATTTTTGTGGGAATTGAACTTGAACTCGTTCATGGCCCCGTGGCAACATTAACCTGCTAATGTCTTATTCCATTTTTAATCTTCCTTACCTTTTTTCCTTTTAATAACGGTCTAATACTCTCTCTTCCTTAAGATATTTTTGGGTGTAATAAAAAATGAAAAAAATATAGGCCTATATTCTGTGCGGCCCACAGAGGGGAAAACTGGGAATTGTGTCCCGAACTTGGCATTTTACAGCTGAGAGGAAAAATGAATGCTGGCATTCCTACTATTACAGTTAATTCCCCGCATTCCAAAATGTGCGGTTGTTGTGTGCAAGCTTTTATTTAAAATAAATAACAGCAATGCCATTAAAATAATCTTGTCATGGGGCAAAACTTAAAAACTTGTCCTGCAAAATATATAGGTTGACCCCCCCATATTCAAAGTAGGGGGGCACGTACTCCTTCTGCCCCATGAGAAGGCCCAGTCAGAATCTGCATCGAATTTTTTCAAATTCAGTGTAAAATCTGCAGAAATTAATATATTTGATTTTATGTAAAAGGCTATTTTGTTTTATGAATAAAAATAATTTGAAACATACTGCAATGTACATATTTGCTGTTTAACAACCTCTGTAACAAATGTGCATTTATCCATATTGTTGAAATCTTAAATTGTAAGATACTTAGTAAAATTAAACAAGACTGTGTATTTTTTTTTAATTACAAGCACATGTTACATTTTATAATAATAATAATAATAATAATAATAATAATAATAATAATTTCCCCACACTTTCTGTATAATATTTATTAAGACAGCGTTTCATAATGTTTATTTTTATAAAAAAAGCATTTGGCTGAAACTATCAGCTAAACCCATTTAAAAAAAAGTTGCATCAAAAAGCTTTGTGTGTTTAACTAAATGTAAACAATATATTTAATATTTCATTTATCATAATGGAAAACTACATTTAACTCACAAAACATTCAATGTTTTCATACAGTAACTATACTGGTGTGATTCATACAATTTATGCCTGACATAATAAATGAATACTATTCGAAACGTGGGCAACTTGGAGAAATCTTTAAATAAACTGGACATGAGCTGATCCATGATTTTGTGTTCTCTTTATTCTGCTGTTGGCTAGTTTGCAAAACTTGAAGACAAAATTTGTTATCCATTCCATATCTACAGTGCAAAATGGAAACAAATGTAATAATAATAATACTAATACTACTAATAATAATAATAATAATATATTGTGTATTCTTACCTGCTTGATTTTTTGCTTTTCTATTGATGTGCCTGTGATTTCACGTGTTCAAACACTGTCTGCTTCTGAAGGTAATCGAAGGTAAACAAAAAAGCACACCCCGTCTTCATTGAAATCGCATGGAAATTGTTGAGCACAATCTTGTGCACTAATTTTGGTTGAAAAGTATTTTTTTCCTGGTATGATCAGTGTTTTGCTTCCTGTTCTTGTGTGTGACGGAGTGCCCACCCCTTGTATGCATTTTATTTATGTATTTATGTTTTAATTTGTATTATTATTATTGTTGAAAGCCGTCGGTCGTTATGTAAGCAATAAGACACGACAGGGTGTTGGTTGTGGTAGAATAGCCGCACACCCAGGGGCATAGTATGGGGCCTTTAGCCCCTGGAAGTGCGGTTATTCTAGCACAACCAACTCCCTGGAGTGTCTTATTGCGCTTATAAAATGGGTTGCTAATTTTTAGAAATAAAGATATAGACACATTTATATTTAAAAATGAATATAGATTTATTTTTTCCTAAATATATTACTACGCTAGGAAAAATAATTTCAATAAATGTAACAGTTCCAAAGAATTTAATAGATAAACAAATTATTTTTAATAATACATTAAATAAGTTCAAATAAATTAAATAAATTATCAGAATATTTTCAGTATTTGACTCATGAAGTTGACTGTACCAGGGAATGTAATTTTATAAATTAAATGGTTTTCAGGACAGACATGAAGATGCTGTTTTAAAGTGGGTATCTGAAATTATGTTTATAGATCGTCTCACTGTGGGAGCAATTAAAAAAAAAACGATTTAGGCCACTGTGTGCCAGCTGATGTTATCACTTCAGTAAAGAAACTTCTGAAAACTGTATTTATTTCAGTCTTATGTGCAGTTTTCCAGTACATATTGTGCTGACCAAACCAAAAACTGACACAGCCCAAGTGGTTACTTTTTTAGTATTCCGCTCTTCTTTATTGGCTTCAATTGTATTAATTTTAGCAGTACTGAGAGAGAGGTGTCTTTTTTAATTATTACTATTGGTTCCGTTACCAAACTGTTGCGGTCTAAATCCTCCATGAATGTGTGGACATTGGAGTCACCAAACAAGTTAAAATTTACATGGAGGAAGTCTGACATTGTATTATTATTTTGTTTTTATTGGGGGAAAAAATATTTTTTTAAATGTTCAGTGCAGTAATATCTGTTTGTAAAAAGTCTTAGTTGCTGCGACTTGTTTTTACCCATTGGCTGTACTGTAATAATTCAATGGCTTGGAATGCCTATCAGCCAATCATGATGCAGATATCTCCCAACCCATTTTATAATGTTTATTATTTGAGACCGGCGAAAAGCCGGTCTTAGAATGTGTAGTCAGCGTGGATGGGGTTAAAATCCCCATACTAATAAAGCTTGTGGGAATGTGGCTGGCACCTTAATAAGGTAATTGTTTAATGGGTAATTAAGGCTCCAGCCACAGAAAAGACCCAATCCAGCTCATTAGAGAGAGTTAAGAGTTAAAGAGGAGTGAAGAGCGAGAGCGAATGCTACCAGACAGCGAACCAAGGTACTTGTTTTATAAAAAGATTTGTTAAGTGTTTATTTTGTTTTGGCCAATGTGCCTGTTTTTTGTGTTTTGTTCAGCTGTTTGTTTTTTGTTTAAGTAATAAAAAGCTGAGCACCCTTGCGCCTCAGTTTGCTCTGTACATTATGTGTTATTGTTTAATTTCCCTGGTCTGAAGTCACCCCTGCAGCTGTCACTGCCACAGTGTGATGTTAGCATTTATCTTGTTTTTAATAACTACTCATGAGTAGTTTACATGAGTCTTTAATGTTTTTTAAGGTCTATGTAGATATGATTATGCTAGCACATTTGTTACTGTTGGAGTGTGACACTAGGCAATACTTTATTTTGCGCATCATTTTACATTTTCTGCGGTCTTGAGTAAAAACGACGGCCGCATATTCCGTCTGGCCCTGCCTATGGGTTAGGCACCTATGACCGTAGCAACAATGGCTGAAAATGGTTCTGAACAGCATGTAGCATGAGTACTGTAGCTGAAGCTATTACAGATTTTTTTCCAGGTCTGCTTAAAAATGACATTATAATTTGCATTGTACACAGGGGGAAATTTTTACAATTTGACCCCACTTTTAACTTTAAAAATACTAATTCTATTAAAAGACTGTTGAAGGATTCCAAAGAACATTGACAAGATATTAACAGTTGGAAATTTCGAGTTTAACATAGAAGCTTAGTTGAAACCATAACTATAATTTCCAAATACATCCAGCAGGTTGTTACAAAATTAAGAGTCACAAGCTTTCTTAGAAACAAACACCCATCCAAGAAAAGATAAAAGCAGAATGTGCACTGCAATTGTGTGATAATACAAAACTGTGTCTAATATTACCAATATATGGTGTATATGTAACGGACAAAGTCTGAAGTCAGCCAGTGGCGTCAATGACCGGACACTGTTGTCAGAGCCCAACAGCAATGGCCAATGACAGCATTGGCCGGTCATTCGCATCATTAGCCAATTTTGTCGATCAATGTAGTCATAAGGAACTAAATAACAACATTGTAGGTGGTCAATGTTGAAACAATCTTAAATACTAACTACTATTATATAACTAATATTAACTACTAAATTATACTGGAGGTAAAAAAAACCCTGTATATTTTTGAATACTTAATTGCTTTATTCAACAACATGTATTCAATATTTAAGAAAACCAACTATACAGATGAAAATTAACAATTCAGACACCATTTTAGAAACTAGCGACATCAATTTATAACGAACAGCTCTATAAATCAAACACATTCTCAATTATTATTTCTAAAGAGAAGATCAATAACAGAGAGATACCATATATACACCTGACTGAAAACAGAAGAAGTGCTAACAGCAAAAATGAAACAGGAAAATGTATCAAACTCAAAAGACTATTTATTTACACAATATTTGCAAATGCTCGGAATGAAAAGAAAGAGAAAAGTAAAAAAAGTCCCAAAAAACAAAATGCTGTATACAGTCTTTGTTTAAACATCTGGAAATATCCAGTCCCCCAAAAATGTATATTGAATCCCAAAAATAAACAATGCAAAAAGAAAAAACAGCTTGGTCTCTGTTAATCCAAATCGAGAAGGAGGATTCTTCAGCTATAATATTCTTGCTGATCACAGCTTTGGAAGAATGAACATCCACAGCAAGGCAAGGCGTACACAGTAATAACACAGCTCCGTTGTAGTTTTTTGGTTGTTATTTATAGATTTTATGTATCTTTCCATAGGCTACACTGACTGAATTACAATGGATTACAAACTTTACAAGCAACTCCATTCCTGGAAAATATATAATTTCAAAAAGTGCGCGCATGACCCAGGACATCTTTTTTAAAGGGATACGCTTCTAATAGAAAAACAAACAATGGGCCAGAGAGGAACAGTAAAATTAGTTCATTTTTTTTTCTTTCTGCGTACCCTTTTCTTAAAAAATAGTTTTGCCTGGCCAGGCTTACTGCTGCTAAAAATAAGAGACAGCAGGTGGAACTCTTATTGTCCCAAATTATGAGGCATTTGCTACAAATTGCCATAGTTACACACACCATTGCCCTGACAATCACTGGTAATTGTTGACAATGGCCAGCTAATGTCCAAAGTACGAAAACAACACCGCCCAAAATGAGCGGCTATTGACGTCATTGACTGGGCACTGTTTTCAGAGCCCAAGAGCAACGGCCAATGACAGCATTGGCTGGTCATTGACGTCATTAGCTGATTTTCAGACTTTGGCTGTAACATATATACAAGTTACATGCAGTTAGGACTGTTTACTTTCAGTAATAGGTGGTTTCAAACCTTTCCAGCAAGGAATATGTGATGGGATCAGTCATAACCCTACCACGCAATGTTAATTTCAAAAGACAAGCTATATTGTCAGCATTGTAATTGCACTTATTTTGTCTAATTGCCTGGTATATTCTTGTGAGATTCTGACAATTTAATTAGATCACTGAGTTCTTGCAACAGCTAATAGGCAAAATTAATATCCATTGCAAAAGTTTTCAATTGTTGCACTCTGGCTTTTGTCCTAGGCATATGTTCTCCAACTGATTGCCCAATTTAGATTTTGATTTAAAAAACAATACAAACATTATTGTCTCCCAATGTGTATGAATGTTAATCATGATATTGAGTACAGTACTATGTTTTTAAATTAAAGTTTAGGCTTTGTAAGATTTAAAGTTTCATATAAAAACTTAATCATTAAATGCCCTCTCCCTGAGTAGCTTTGTACACAGGGACTGGGAAAGCAGGTTAAAGATCTGGTCCCTTTGTAGTTCAAATGACCCTTTTGTTTTGCCAGTGTTGTTAACATAGGGTTTATCAAACCCAACGAAAGACCAGTTCTTGCAAATAGACAACTGGGGCTGGTGACTGCTTCTATCACATAGACAAGATAACAAACTGGTTTATTTTATGGCATAGAGAGCAGTTGTTACTTCGGGCTGAGTACCCTTGATTATGTATGAATTGCTTTGCTAATTAAAATACTGATTACAATCACAGGTACAAGTATCAAGCCTGGGCCGGCTTGATCTTCAAAGACTTCAGCTGGACGACTCCAAGAAGGGGGCTGGTTTTGTCTTCTATTTAAGAATAGAAGGTCCCTCTTTCATCAAGCTCACCTGACGACGCTAAAGGGTCCTGTAGGGTCAAGCCTACAGTATTGTATTGTTTGGTTTTGAAGATTTGTCTGTGCAGTTTGTATGTGGTTACGTTCTGTACTGTGTAACATTGGTTTTTCTCTGTTCTGGAATTAAACTGTTTTATTGAAAATCACATCAAGAGGACTGGAATTATTATTTTTGAGAAATAAACAAACCTATTAAATCTTACAGCTTGGTCCCTAGGGGTGTATACTATTTGAAAGTTTGAAATAATGTGTTTAATATTCTGACAATATTTCAAATAATACATATTTTAAATCAAAATAGAACAGGCAAAACAAAACAAACAAAATATGGGTATTTGTTAGATTTAATTGAGAGAACCTAAAAAAATATGTTCCACGAGGAAACATTATTTAGTCACTAGAGCAACATATACAGCAAAACACATGTGGGCCATTTCACATCAAATGAACCAAGGGTCCCCACCTCACCTTCTCAGAATCTTTTGGTGTTCCATATGGTTGTAAATGGAAGTTTTTAAAGAATAATCCCAAAATATTAGCTCTCATCCACTGAATTGAAAAGGAGTTATGATTGCGTGGTTAGCTCTTTAAAAGTATTTAAAATATCTTCTTGGCACTGCTCTTACAGTTTAATAATGTGACTATGGGTGTTACTGCTAGGGAGGCAAATGCAGAAAAAAGTGAAATGACGGCAATAAAAAAGGAATATTGTACTTGTGAGAACTCCTGACTTTTGTAGTTATCACCTTCACTATAGTTTCTCCTGGTTGGCTCACAAAAACAGACTGTATATGCAATGTCAGTGACACAGGGTAATTGGTTACTGAATTATGAGCCACCAGAGTGAAACAGCATCCCTTCAGCACCCCAGCACTCAAAAGAGATACACACTTTTGATATGTCCTAAAGCTATATTTGTTCTGTTTGAGAATTTAAAACATATCCTTTTATTTATGTATAGCACACTTTATCCTTAATATTGCTCACTTTTTTACACTTACTAGTGGTATTTTGTAGGGTTGCATGGATGTAACTGATGGAACAAATAGCAAAATTATTATAAGCTGAACTGTGAACAGTGTCTACAAAATTATATAGAGTATTGTATCGCTATCTTGATAATACCCCATGGATATATACTGTAGAAGGGTCTTTTTCGGATAGTTTTTCAGCCATTTTAGGTTTTTTTTAGAAATTATATAATAAAATACTGTAATCATATGCCAGCAATGTAAGGATCAAACCTATGCTAAATATGTTGTGAACTCAGTCTACAGGTAACCAGGGACTGAGGCAGACAGGTAAGTTCCTGCTTCAAGTAATTTTAAATTAACTACATTCAGTAACATTGTAAGGTGGTGTTTGAATTAGCTGAGTTAGTGTGTGATTAGTACCAGGTGAGTGGTTAAATTGAATAGAAGTGGATTTGCTTTTTGATTGGTTTCCACACAGTTTAGTTGGTTCTTTTGCCACGCAGTTGTTATATTAATCAGGCAGCCTATTTCCGCGCCAGCAACCCGAAGAGCCTCAACAAAAGAGCCGGGAGTCTAGCTGTGGGAGTCCAGCGAGGGGAGGCCTGCGCCGAGACGCTGTTCGAATAGATCCAAACCTAACAGCGCTCTGGAAGAAGCCATCTACTAGTCAGGTCTGTACCCTCCACCCCATCGCTCCCACTGTACCTATTTGTCTCGCCTGTCCTGCTATGACTGGCTCTCACATCCCTGTTCTGTCCTCTCGCCCTCGTCCTCTGCCCTCTCGCCGACGCTGCTCCTCCAACACCTCTAACCTCATCCCTTTGCCTCTCCCCCCCTCCCGCACACTCTCTGGTGCACTCTGGAACTGTCACTCTTCTGCTAACAAAGCTGATTTCATCTCTGCCTTTGCCTCCCACCTCTCTCTCGATTTCCTTGCTCTCACTGAAACCTGGCTGTCCCCTAATAACACTGTAACTCCTGCCGCCCTGTCTCTCTCTACGTCTTGTCCCATACCCTGCGTCTCACTGGACGGGGAGGTGGGACTGGTCTTCTCCTCTCTCCCTCCTTACTCTTTTCTGTCCCCTCCGACCTCTCCTCACTCTCTGTTAATACCTTTGAATTTCATGCAGTCCAACTAACCTCTCCCTGTCAACTCCTGCTAATTGTACTGTACCGTCCCCCTGGGCCTCTCGCTCACTTTCTAGATGAACTCGACTATCTACTCTCCTCCCTCTCCTCTCTGTCTACCCCAACTGTCCTGTTAGGCGACTTCAATATCCATCTGTCCAACCCCAGCCACTCTGCTGGATTCCTCCCTCTCCTTCACTCCTTCGACTTCTGTCTCTCTCCATCCCCTCCTACCCACAAAGCTGGCCGTCAACTGGACCTCACCTTCTCCAGGGCCTGCTGCCCCTCCACCCTCTCTGTCACCCCCCTGGACCTCTCTGATTTCTATTTCATCTCTTTTTCTCTGTCTCTCCCCTCTCTCCCTGCTCCTCCTACCCCCACTGTCATCTCTTGCCGTAACCTCCGCTCTCTCTCTGTCCTTGCCTCCACTGCTCTCTCTCCTTCTCACAACTCTCCGTAGACTCTGCTACCTCCACCCTCTTCTCCTCCCTCACCTCCTCCCTTGACTCCCTCTGTCCCCTCACCTCCTGACCTGCTCGCCCCTCCCCTCCCCTCCCCTGGCTCTCCTCTGCGCTCCGCTCAGTAAGAATCACACTGCGATCTGCTGAAAAGAAATGGAAGAGAACCAAACTCCCTGCTGCCCTAGACCTTTACCGCACTCTCCTCCTTCTCTTCTACTCTCTCCTCTGCTAAATGTACTTATTTCCAATCTGTAATCCAAGCCTCCACTAACAACCCACGTAAACTATTCTCTACCTTCTCCTCCCTCCTAAACCCTCCCCTCTTCTATCTCCTCTGATAACTTTGCCTCCTTCTTCTCTTCTAAAATCACAGATATCCGCAAACTCTTTAACACCTATCCCTCCCCCGCACCCCCTCCTGCTCCAACCCCTACACCCACTGTATCCCCTACTAACTCACCCTCCTTCTCCACCTTCTCGCCCCTCTCAGACTCTGACATCTCCTCCCTGCTCCAGGGTCACAAACCCACCACGTGTGCCCTGGACCCCCTCCCCACTCACCTCTTTCAAGCTGCTGCTCCTGCTCTACTTCCCTTCATCTCCTCCCTTCTCAAGACCTCTCTCCTTTCTGGTCTCTTTCCCTCTGCCTTCAAACAAACCTCTATCACTCCCCTCCTCAAAAAACCTACCCTCGACCCCACCTCCCTCCAGAGCTACCATCCTGTCTCCCTCCTACCCTTCCTCTCCAAAACCCTCGAGCAGGCTGTACACCGCCAGCTGTCTGCTTTCCTGTCCAACCACTCTCTGCTTGACTCTCTCCAATCTGGCTTCCGCTCTGCTCACTCCACTGAAACTGCCCTCCTGTCTGTCACCAACTAACTAAACTCTGCCCGAGCTGCCTCTCTCTCCTCTGTCCTAATTCTCCTCGACCTCTCTGCTGCCTTTGACACTGTCGATCACTCTATTCTACTATCCTCTCTCGCTGACCTGGGAATCTCTGGCACTGCTCTGGCCTGGTTCTCCTCCTACCTCTCCAACCGCACTTACCAGGTAACCTGGCATGGTGCAACCTCCACACCTCGCCCTCTTTCAATAGGAGTCCCCCAAGGGTCAGTCGGGTCCTCTCCTGTTCTCTCTCTACACCCGCTCCCTGGGCCCCCTCATCGCATCCTATGGTTTCTCATACCATTTCTATGCTGATGATGCTCAGATTTTCCTCTCCTTCTCCACCTCTGACTCCACCATCCCCTCCCGTATCTCTACCTGTCTGTTTGCTATCTCCTCCTGGATGCACTCTCATCACCTCAAACTCAACCTCTCTAAATCTGACCTCCTTTTCTTTCCCTCCTCCTCCTTTTCCTCCTCTGATATCTCTGTCTCTGTTCCTCTGGAATCTACCACACTCTCTTCCTCCGCTAAGAACCTCGGAGTCACCCTGGACTCCTGCCTCTCTTATTCCCAGCACATCTCCACTCTGACACGCACTTGCCGATTCTTCCTGAGCAACATCCGTAGAATCCGACCCTTCCTTACCAACTAGGCCACCCAGCTCCTGGTCTAGGCCTTGGTACTCTCCCGCCTAGACTACTGCAACTCCCTCCTGGCTGGCCTCCCTGTGTCCGCCACCCGTCCGCTCCAGCTCATCCAGAACTCTGCTGCTCGCCTGGTGTTCTCTCTGACTCGCTTCTCCCACGCAACTCCACTACTCCGCTCAATCCACTGGCTCCCGATCATCGCTCACATCCAGTTCAAGACTCTTGTACTAGCCTACAGATGCCTTGACCAGACTGCACCCAGCTACCTCCAGACCCTACACCCCCACTCGACCTCTCCGCTCCGCCTGCACTAGAAGACTGGCTCTACCTCCTTTACGCTCCCCTGCCTCCAGAGCCTGCTCCTTCTCCACCCTCGCCCCGCAGTGGTGGAATGACCTTCCTACAGATGCCAGGACTGCCCAGTCCCTGACCACATTCCGGCGCCTCCTCAAGACTCACCTCTTCAGAAAACACCTCTGGAACTCCTCTGTTATTCCGCCGGGACACTTATCACCCTTCCTTAAATGCGCTTTACTTGCTCTTATCTGCCCCCTATTTTACTGCATTTAATCCTGTACTGTAGAGTACTGTAATCTGCCAAGTGTTATTTAATCTGTAGTATTTTGTATTTAATTATATCCTGATGTAACTATCACTGACACTGTTATCTGCTGTATTATTGAATCGTATTTTGTCACACTTGTACTTGCTTGAACCAACGTCATTGTATTTATCTTGCTCTTAATTGTATTAATACTTGTACTGTGATTCTTGAAATGTATTTGTTTACGACTGAAGGTCGCCCTGGATAAGGGTGTCTGCTAATAAATAAATAAATAAATAATAATAACTGGTTACACCCAGTGCTTAATTTCTACAGACAATGTGCAAACAATGGCATTAATACTGTTCTTAAGAACCGCACATTCAAAATCATAACAAGTTTATTTGAAACTGTAGTTTACAATCATGTATTCCACATCATGTATGAAGTAGTAATGTGCGCTGAAAAATACATTAAAAGCAACTGCAGGACAAAAAAAAAGAAAAGTATGCCAGTTATTACAGCTCCCTGCCCTCCTGTAGCTTTCCTCTGTCTCTTTATTCTTCACAACCATTCTTTGTTCAGTTCGAATAACAATAACTGCAGTATTTATGCAAGATGGTATAATAAAAGTAGTTAACTGTATGGCTATTTTGTTTTCAAAATTATCAATAGTCAGGGCTGCCTTTTTTCACAGTACAAAATTACTTATTTCACTGTCTAAAAATAGGTATTTTAAGATATTTTACAGTTAAACATAATGGCCCATATACATAAAATTTACCGTCTCCTTTATCGTGCCAGTAATAGTGTTTAACATGTGTGACAAGCTGGCTGAGCGGTGACGTCACGGCAGAAGCAGGAACACAGAACAGACAGAGACTTGGGGTTTTGGTGAAGGTGAGCGCGTGATTGCGCTCAGCATTTAATAATCAAAATAAAAAGGTTTAACAAAACAGAACACGAAACAGGACACGGCACTTGCGCCAAAATAAATAGACGAACAAAAACGGACTATCAATTAAACAAACGGTGGACGGACAGACACACAAACACGGTGAGTAAATAAATAAACAAGTATCGTGCTGGTCCTACAGCACGCGATAGCAATTGTTTTAACTATTACTCTCCTTCTCTCTCTCCCGTTCTCCACTCAGCGAACACACCACCCAGTGAGTGAAAACATACAGCTTTTATGCAGTTGTGCGAGACTTCGATTGCTAGTCAATCATTCAATTGGAATCTCGGTACAACTGCCGTGAATTAATTAAAGTGCAATTCCCGTGCTCACATATTATTACTTTAACCAGCACGTGAAGTGATTTGTGCCCTCCTCGTGCCTAAATACAAATCTACATTTTTAAACCACCGTGAAACACAGACCCGTTTATATCCGTGTACCGATGACTATACACCAACATTTACACACAACACGTAACATATAATACACAGGGGGCACTTTGCCACATATACCCCCCTTGTGCAAAGCACACATGGCCTCAATGGCCACCTCCCCTCAGTCCCAAAGTCCCGGAAGAGGGAAGCAAGTTGTTTCTGGGGGTGGCCATGGTGGAATGTCTGGCACCCCCAATTCTTCATGGCTGGCAGCTCCTCTTCCGGGGCTTCAGCCACACTATCTCCTGCAGCGAAAGTGCAGCTGGGGAGCTGGTCTCCTGACCTCCCCCTTCTTCATGGCGGCAGTTCCCCTCCGTGGGGCTCCGACCACACAATCTCCGGCAGCGAAACTGCTGCGGGGAAGCTGGTCTCCTGACCTCCCCTTCTTTGCGGCCGCCAGCTCCCTCCGTGGGGCATCCTTGGGCGAAGCGAGGCAGGCATCCTTGGGCGGCGAGGCAGGCATCCTTGGGCGGCGAGGCAGGCATCCTTGGGCGGCGGGCAGGCAGTCAGGACAAGCTGGGGTGCAGGTGTTGGCCCTCTTCTCGGCCTCTGCGGCCGGGCGGTTCTTCCCGTGCTTCCCTCAGCAGCCTATGCAAGGGCTGCTGAGGACCGCCAACATCTAGTCCTGGTCCTTCTGGTGGCGGGAGAGGCAGCTCCTGCTCCTCTCCTGCGTGGCGGTGGGGAAGTGATACCAGCAGGCATTCATCCTCTGCTGGTGGGGAAGTGATACCAGCAGGCATTCATCCTCTGCTGGTGGGGGAAGTGATACCAGCAGGCATTCATCCTCTGCTGGTGGGGGAAATGATACCAGCAGGCATTCATCCTCTGCTGGTGGGGGAAGTGATACCAGCAGACATTCCTCCTCTGCTGGTGGGGTTGGCGGAGGCAGAGGCAGCTCCTGCTGCTCTGCTCCTGCCAGTGAAGGTGGCGGAGGCAGAGGCAGCTCCTGCTGCTCTGCTCCTGCCAGTGGAGGTGGGAGCGGCGTGTAGTCTCCTGGCGGTGGAGGTGGGAGCGGCGTGTAGTCTACCCTTGTTTCAGGGGACTGGTGCGGCCCTCCCTCTCTTGCAGGGGACTGGTGCGGCTCCGCCTCGGAAGGGGAGACCAGCAGGCATTCACCCTCTGCTGGTGGACAGGGACCCAGCAGGATTTCACCCTCTGCTGGTGGACAGGGACCCAGCAGGATTTCACCCTCTGCTGGTGGACAGGAACCCAGCAGGATTTCACCCTCTGCTGGTGGACAGGGACCCAGCAGGCATTCACCCTCTGCTGGTGGACAGGGACCCAGCAGGCATTCACCCTCTGCTGGTGGAGGAGGCAGTGGCAGCTCCTGCTGCTCTGCTCCTGGCAGTGTAGGTGGCGGAGCCAGAGACAGCTCCTGCTGCTCTGCTCCTGCCGATGGAGGTGGCGAAGGCGGGACCAGCAGGAATTCACCCTCTGCTGGTGGAGGTGGGAGCTGCAAGCAGTCCTCCCACGGCAATGGAGGTGGAACCAGCAGGAATTCACCCTCTGCTGGTGGAGACTGGGGCTGTGGACGCTCTACCTTCCCCTTTTTGGGCCGTGGACGCACCGACTCCTCCCTTTTGGGCTGTGGACGCACCGACTCCTCCCTCTTGGGCTGTGGACGCACCGACTCCTCCCTCTTGGGCTGTGGACGCACCGACTCCTCCCATTCAGGCGTAGGACGTTCGGGCTCCTCCCACTCAGGCGTAGGACGTTCGGGCTCCTCCCGCTTGGGCTGTGGACACTCAGCCTTCCTCTTCCCCTTTCCCCTTCTCTGCCTCCTCCTCACCTTCCTCTCCTGGGCCAGTTCCTCCTCCCCTCTTGGTAGGGGCAGCGCACCACCGGGTGCCCGAACTCCCCACAGGCAAGGCACCAGCCTTGGTCCTCTAGACCACCGAGGAGGACCTTCAGATCCTGGCAGCCATCTCTCCAGCTCCAGCCTTCCATTTCTTTATTATTATTTTTTTGTTCTTAAACCAGAAACTGCAGTCGGAAGAGGCAGAGGCAGCTCCTGGCGGTGGACTGGTCTCGTGGTCTTTAAGCAAAGCCACTCCTCCGCATCCTCCACCTTTCCCTGATCGAGGGCCTTCAAAAGAGAGGGTCTTCATAGGGGCAACCTTCCCGGAGGTGCCCATACTCCATGCAGGAGGCACACCATGGAGCCCCTCCTTCCTTCAACTCCTCCTGGCAATTACGCCATGGCTGCATTTGTTCCTCCCATCCCATTTTTTTTTTTTTTTTTTTTAACCAACAAATTGCGGTTCCTGCTCTGGCCTGAGTCCTGGAGGCGCTGTTATCCCACTTCTGACACCACGTGTGACAAGCTGGCTGAGCGGTGACGTCACGGCAGAAGCAGGAACACAGAACAGACAGAGACTTGGGGTTTTGGTGAAGGTGAGCGCGTGATTGCGCTCAGCATTTAATAATCAAAATAAAAAGGTTTAACAAAACAGAACACGAAACAGGACACGGCACTTGCGCCAAAATAAATAGACGAACAAAAACGGACTATCAATTAAACAAACGGTGGACGGACAGACACACAAACACGGTGAGTAAATAAATAAACAAGTATTGTGCTGGTCCTACAGCACGCGATAGCAATTGTTTTAACTATTACTCTCCTTCTCTCTCTCCCGTTCTCCACTCAACGAACACACCACCCCGAGTGAGTGAAAACATACAGCTTTTATGCAGTTGTACCGAGACTCGATTGCTAGTCAATCATTCAATTGGAATCTCGGTACAACTGCACGTGAATTAATTAAAGTGCAATTCCCCGTGCTCACATATTATTACTTTAACCAGCACGTGAAGTGATTTGTGCCCTCCTCGTGCCTAAATACAAATCTACATTTTTAAACCACACGTGAAACACAGACCCGTTTATATCCCGTGTACCGATGACTATACACCAACATTTACACACAACACGTAACATATAATACACAGGGGGGGGCACTTTGCCACACCCATATACATAAAATTTACCGTCTCCTTTATCGTGCCAGTAATAGTGTTTAACATGACAGATTATTATTATTTATTTCTTAGCAGATGCTCTTATCCAGGGCGACTTACAATTGTTACAAGATATCACATTATTTTTACATACAATTACATTATTTTTTACACATTATTTTTACATACATTTACCCATTTATACAGTTGGGTTTTTACAGGAGTACCTTGTACCTTGTACAAGGGTAAGAGTACCTTGTAAAGTACCTTGTTCAAGGGTACAGTAGCAACATCCCCCACCTGGGATTGAACCCACGACCCTCCAGTCAGGAGTCTAGAGCCCTAACCACTACTCCACACTGCTGCCCGAATTGATTATGATTTCCATTACACGAGAGTAGATGTTAAAACTTCATGCTGATTTGAACTCGGCTTTCGCCAAGATAAGCACCAACTAAGACGCAGCTTTACAGTAAAGCTTTACAGTGATCCATCTGCGTCTCCATCCATTTGCGTTTCTTTCCATCTGATGATGTAAGTAGGGTACATCTCTGGGGTCTTCAAGTGGGTACCTTCCATACTCTGTGTTTCGTCGAGTAGCCCACGACACCTCAAGAGGGCTCGACGGTGATTCTGGCGTCCCAGCATCAGCCCCCTCCATCCCACACTCAACTCAGCCCAGCTTACTTACCCGTACATCAGCGTTGCATTCTATCTATTGTGCTTGAGATCCCCAGCCAGAATCTTTCCGTCGCAACCACAGCCAATTGCTGCTCCCCTCTGCTGCTTCAAATAAGTTCTTCACTGTGCGACGCAACTTTTGACCACTGAACCCAACATTGTGCTTGAGATCCCCAGCCAGAATCTTTCCGTCGCAACCACAGCCAGTTGCTGCTCCTCTCTGCTGCTTCAAATAAGTTCTTCACTGTGCAACGCAACTCTTGACCACTGAACCCAACATCTCTGAGAAGCCACAAATCCTCGACAACCCACCTCCACTGGGTAAACCCGGACTCTCCATCCTCTCTGTTCCACTTCAGCAGCTACTTGAGCATACCGAAGTTTCTTCCTCTCATACACCTCATCCACAGCATCCTCCCATGGCACTGTTAACTCTGCCAGGTGGACAAGGCGTGCTGATCCAGACCACAAGACAATGTCTGGTTGAAGGTTAGTGGTGGCAATCTCAGGTGGAAAAATAAGCCCCTGACCAACATCTGCCAGCATTTTCTAGTCTCTAGCAGCTTCCAGTTGTCCTGGGCGAGGTTGGTTTTAACACCTTTTCTTGGTTGTTGCTCTCCTGGACAGAGGAATATTGTCTTTTGTGTGTAATGCTTTGATGGAACTGGTGGCAACTTATTGGTCATTTTACACTTGCCTTCCAATGCTAAGGCCAAACATCGCAGCACCTGGTCATGGCGCCAAGTAAACCGTCCTTGGCTAAGACCCACCTTACATCCTGTGAAAATGTGGCTTAAACCTTTGCGGTCCTATATCGGACCTGGTCCGACATTGCAATTTTCCCTTTCCGGTCCAATGTTGGACCCTGTCCGACATCATCAAAAAGACGTAAAAAACAGGTCTCTAGTCGTTTTTTCTCCAGAAAAAGCCGAGAAAAACATTCAATGGCCAAGTGAGACCGATAGGAGCTGAGTGAGACCGAAAAAAAAGGGGCGTATCTCATGAATACAGATAGCCTCGGCACCACATAGATAACACGGGCATAAACAAACAAGATAGCTGCTTCTGCATCCAGCACTCAAACAATATCACAGATATTTGCAGAGCTTTTTTTAAATGTTATAGTAATAAAATAATGATTTGGATCGCATTATTGAGGAGTTTGGTGATAAAACAAGTGATCAGGAGATGATTTATCGGTATGCACTACTATATAGAGGTATGTGAAAAATACAGCGAACAAGGGGTGGGGCGGGGCTGGAGATGCAGTACTGAGTGTCCTGTTGATATGCAGTGCTTTTAAATCTGTTTTACTGTTAAAAAAATACTTTTAAACAGCGCGTCTAAAATAAACTGTGCGTGTGAAAATAAATTGGACCTGACATGCTGAATAAATGGACCGCAAAGGGTTAATGTTGCAGGTGATGAACACAAAGAACATGAGGGATCCTCACCCACCCAGAGGTTTAGGTTCTGTGGTGATGGGAGATCTGATGAGGAAACTGATCCTGCTCTGTTCCATTGTCCATAGGTCTTGCCAGCCAATCTTGCGTTGTTCCACACTCTCCCATCTCATCCATTCTCCCTGCTTGGCCTGGGAAACGGCCTTTACGCACCTCATCCTCTCCTCCTGCTTTTGCACCTCATTTACCAAGCATTTACCATAAAAAACATCCCTCACTGCAACGTTAGTATAACGTGCCCTTGGACACTGCTTATATAACACTTTCAGTGATCAGTTTCTCATATCCTGTCTTGTCACCAGCGCTCCACTAGACTGCATATGATTTTTGCAAATTGTCTGCTAAGCAGCAAAAAAACTGTCCCGGGTGAATGTTCTGGTAACACTTTAGTTTAGGGATCTGATATAAGTGATTATAAACAATCTATAAACATGTTATTAATTATGCTATTAACAATTACAGAATATGATTAGAAATACATACACTTTTCAAATTGTTTTTTACGCTAGTATTTATAAACGCTTATAACGGATGTAGTGTGTCTGTCTTCAGTTCTGTTTGTCTAGCTATGCCTGTCTGTCTGTCTTTAGATGTCTGTCTCACCAATTGTATGGGGTTGTTTTGTTTTTGCAATACAGTTATTATACACTTTTGCCATTGTTTTGTTTTTGCTATTGTTTATATATAACGGATCCCTAAACTAAAATGTTGTTCTTGTCGCAAGGTTTTCCTTCATGCAAGAGCACTCCTTGAAATCTTCTCGTCTATTTCTTTCTGACACTGCACAGAATATTTCCCTTGCTTTTCTTCCATTGGTTCAAACACTGATATTTACCATCAGATAGCTTAGTGTGCATCGATGATTGTACAGTCACATTATTGCAATTCAACCGATAACTCAGACAACTGCAGTGCATCATACATAATGCCAAGATTACTGATGAACTGAACCGTCGATAACCGCTTTCTTAGTGCTGAGTAATTTTGGCGTGCTGTGCTGTCACGAGAAATGTCTTCAGCTGCCAAAGTGAAGTGCTTATGCAAAGCGGGATAAGCATTCAAAACAGCCACCACCGCTCTAAACCTTGATGCAAGCCATCTAAAGCTTGATACAAGCCTATTTTGCAAAGCTGAATGTGAAGAGCTTAAGCACACTCTTTCAGCTCTAAGCATTATTTTCCAGATGTGCTATAAAGTTAATATAGCTTATCACTGACTGCAAGCTGTAGGCAATGGGCAGAGCAGTGCCAATTATTTTTTTTTAGGCTCAGCTCACCAGCTCACCGCTACCACCCCTGCGCTGACCAACCGCTTTTTTTTTCACACTGCGGACTCACCATGCAGCCACCCAAGAGCTACAGCGTCGGAGAACAACGCTGCTCTTGGGTAACTTGGGCAGCAGTGTGGAGTAGTGGTTAGGGCTCTGGACTCTTGACTGGAGGGTCATGGGTTCAATCCCACGTGGGGGACACTGCTGCTGTACCCTTGAGCAAGGTACTTTACCTAGATTGCTCCAGTCAAAACCCAACTGTATAAATGGGTAATTGTATGTAAAAATAATGCGATATCTTGTAACAATTGTAAGTCGTCCTGGGTAAGGGTGTCTGCTAAGAAATAAATAATAATAATAACTTACAGGGGACTACAGGGGTCTCTGGTGCGTGGTGAGCCAAGGACACTGGCCGACCTAACCCTCCCTCCCCCCGAGCGCCGCCCCCTGGAAGCTCCCATCCTCGGTCGGCAAAGGAATAGCCTGGACTCGAACTTGCGACGTTCAGACTTTAGGGCACATCCTGCACTCCACACGTAGCGCTTTTACTGGATGCGCCACTCGGGATCCCCCTGAAACATGTTTTGCAACCTCTTCACAACACCACTGAAGCTCCATCACAAGCAACTGCTACCAGGCACTTGGCAAGGACGTCTTGAGTTACGTTAACCTTTGTGAGCGCTGACAATAAACTGTTTACTATTCCTCCTGAAGACAGCTCAACAAGGTTGACGAATACATTAGCAGGAGACTCCATACCTGGTACCTGCATCCGCATCTACACAATTATAGCACTTTTCTTGTTTTTACAGCAGTAGCTTCATCAAGTAAAAGACTCACTTTAGAAGCAAGCATAAGGATTTGGGCAAATAACTTTTTCTTCATTTCAGAGTAAATGTGATGTTGAATGTTAGCGCACGCCACGTTGGAATGCAAAATCCACACTGTGCATTCAATTGCTGGCAGTTGATTTTTTGTTCAAAACCATATGGAGGCTTCACTTCTTTATAATTAGATTGGAAGATTCTGGCTGTTGTAGAAATTTGAGCAGACTGGACATTTGCAGCTATTTGAAACAATGTGTCATTTTTTGCCTGCTCCAAAATACCAGAAGCTGTGACATGTGACTTGCTTTGTGCATGTTCTCCTATCTTTTTCCAGAGTGCTTTCTGTTGCTTACTTTTATTGGCACAGGAAGAACTGACACTAGCTTCTATCCATTCTTTGGACAACTTAATTCCCGCAGATTTTTCAGGACCCAAGTTACCGACTTGCTGACACACATTGCCACCGACATTTAATCAGTTGATGATTAACCAAGTACTTGCATTGGAACTATTTTTTTTGTTCACCTTTCCAGAAAGTAAATCTTTGTTGTGAGCCATGAACATGAGTTATGCATGTCACGTCACCGAAAACAAGAGAAAACTGATGGCCACTGTGTGGAAGTGTTGATGCTTGCAGCAGCAGCAGAGCAATGCTCTGCCTCCACTCCCACGTTACTCTGCTGCCTTGTACCAAAAACGAACATGAACATCCAGGGCAGCGGACTTTAGCGCATGCAAGAACCTGCAGAATGGATAAAACTGTGTAAAACATTTGAGAGCAAAAAAGTTTGCGATTTTTAACTTTCATAAGAGAAAAGGTGCAAGCCCTGGCTCAAATTAAGCACTGGGTAAACTGCTTTTCCCTTTGGTAGCCTGGATGTCTTTCAACAGGTTAATCATGTAAAGATCTACAGACTCAAGTGAGATGGATTTCTGGTTGGAAAACCTACAATAGGTCTGATCAGTTAGAACGGATTTAGCAGGCACCTGATTGCTAAAATTGCTGGCAACTAATTATTTATTTTAGTAACAAATCTGTATTTAGGATTATAATTAGGGATTGTGTTTTTCATTTTCTAATAATTTCATTTTATGGTGCTTATTTTGAGCTGTTTTCGTGTTTTATGTAAATCATTTTTTTTGGTGTCTCTACATAGCGTGAGTATGTTTTGTGTTGAATTTTGTATTATTTTTGCGTACTAGTTTTATGACATCAAAATGAAAAGAACAATCTAGGCCAGCCAAAGCAATCGAAGACTGAGCAATCACCAAGTGACATTTCCGACAGTTTGGACAACACAAAAACATCAGAACTACAAAACAAGTCAGCACCAAGCCTAATCTAAATCAGCAAACTTCTCATGAGCCAGGATCTTCAATATCTGGACAAGAGCAAATAAACTCCCCCACAAGGATTCTGATTGTTGAAGTAAACAACAATATCTGGAATACAAAGAGAAATATAAGTAGCTGCATGTTTTCTAAAGGTTTTTAGAAAAAGAGAAAAGTATCGTAAGAGTGTCTACCTACATGGGAAGAAAGGTAGGAATTTGAATAAATGAGATGGTGTAGCTCTGCCTAGGGGATAACAATAGGGAGCACTAGAATATATAATAGTAGAGATAATAACATAGTAGATACTAGCATCAAAACACAGTCTAAATGCGTTTTTAAGGCACTTCCGATTTTAGCACCACTCACTTCTGAGCACAATATGTGTTTGACAGCTCTGAGTATGAACAGACAGGGAATCACGATCTGTTTTTTATCAAAATACAGAATTTTTGGACTTTGCACAGTTGTATGAAAACCTGTGTTTTCAGATTACAATTGGACCCTATTTTGGTTTTAAGTTCTTGCAATTTTGGCACGATTTACTATTATTGTACATTGAAACACTTCGATATATATCCACTACCAATGAAAGAAACATTGAGGCACAATGCATATATACACTGTCGTTTTTTTATGTTTTGGTCTATTCCCTTTTTTTCTTAATGAGCTTACCATCTCTGACAGCCTCGATCTCCCCCTGTCTGCAACATTTTTCTAGTGTTGATGTTAAATGTGTTGATAATTTGCCCTGCTGCAGCTAGCTGTTTGTGTGTTTAGTGGCTAACTTAATGCTGTAAAGAATACAGCATTGTGAGTGTATCCATCAGAAAATACACACGAATGTGAAAGGTAACATTTATTATAAACTTATCAGAAGTTAGAAAAAACAACAACCAGATATTAACTTAGTCAATCTGTTTATAGAAGCGTTGGATTTTTAAATTATAAATGTAGTAATTGCTTCTAATAGGTTTCAGTATGGACAGGATTAATGTTGTTTCAAATTAAATGTACTTGATATTCTACATTCAGAATCTTTAAAACGCTGCGCCACGAATATTCACTTCTGATTGGTCAGTTTCCCTAGTTATGGCATGCGCAGCGCCAGAATCGGATCAGTGGAGCCTGCTCATGATCCATTTAGTACAACGCCTTCTCAAGATCTGGCTCCAGTGAGCCCCAGATCCGATCCTGTTTTTTTATCTCGTTAGTACAACCAGCCCCAGGAGATTGTCCAGTAGTTACCTTCGAGCCAAGATGGCTGTCAGTTACATCAGCTTCACAGGGCTTAGAAGCTCAGACTTTCCAGTCCGGGATATACACTGTGTCACATGCCCAAACATCAATATTTTTCAACAAAACTTTCAGGAAGTATTGTAAGGTCATAGAATAACGATAGGTTGCGGATGCAACCCCGGTTCCCTGAAAGAGAAAATAACCATCAAGGATGGGATATTGCCGTCAGGCAGTAGCGATTGGCTGAGCTTTTATAGCAAAGCTGCCGATAGGCCTCTGCGCGAGCTGCCACGTAAGCCTGCCCCCTTGGGAGCTTACTATACGCAGCGCGCAGAGACTCACGTCCTCTTTTGCTCTTCAGGCCGTGAAGGCCTCTGGAGCGACCACACGGCTTGATGGTTATTTTCTCTTTCAGGGAACCGGGGTAGCATCCGAAACCTATCGTTCCCTTTCAAGTTGAAAATAACCATCAAGGATGGGAACAGTGTACCCAAGCCGTCGCGAGGGAGGATTCTCGGCAGTAGGACAGACTTACGTCATAACGCAACTGCGTAGGCAACACATCTACGCATTTGCGGAGCTGCGCCTCAGCGTCTATGCTCGCAATGACACCTGTCCTAAGGTGGAATAGTCAACACCATGCTGTCAACCACTCTATACGTCCGCATCTTGGGGCATCATAGAGTGTAGTACAGATGCTCCAAACAGTGGAGCAGAGGAATCCAGTACGTTCAACCGGTAAAACCTCATGAAAGTATGCGGTGTAGCCCAACTGGCTGCAGCGCAAATGTCAGACACCGGCACCCCTCTAAAGAGGGCCCAGGATGTCGCCATACCCTAGTGGAATGCGCCTTCAACTGCCCTGGTGGCGGAAGGCCTGCAGACTCATAAGCTAATTTAATAGCATCCACTATCCAGTGTGAAAGGCGTTGTTTAGACAACGGCTGACCCAAAGTCCTAGAACCATGGCATATGAACAATTGTTCAGTTTGCCTCACAGCCGTTGTACGGTCAATATAACATCTCAATGCCCGCACGGGGCAGAGCATGTGTAACCGTTCTTCCTCTGGGGAAGAAAAAGGAGGAGAATGGAGACCTTAGAACCGTCTCCTGCGAAACGAATACATGATGAATGCACTGAAAGTGCGTGTAACTCGCCCACGCGTTTTGCTGATACCACTGATAGCAAAAACGCAGTTTTTATAGACACGAGCTTCATGTCCACGCTGTGGAGAGGCTCGAACGGTGCCTTGGTAAGGGCTTCCAGCACCACGTCAAGGCTCCATGACGGTAAACTGGTCGTCCTTGGAGGCCGCAAACGTCTTCGCCCTTCAGGAACTGCGATGCCAGAAAATGGCAACCTGGTGATAAACCGTCAATACGTACATGGCAAGCCGATATGGCGGCTAAGTACACTTTAAGTGTAGAGGGAGATTTCCCCTCATCTAACAGTTTCTGTAGAAACTGTAATATCACTGCCATAGGGCAGGATATTGGGTCATGGCCTTCCGCCAGACACCAACCTTGAAACAACTGCCACTTGTACGTATACTGCGACCTAGTAGAGGGTGCTCTAGCACTCTGAATGGTCGAAATCACCGCCGTCGAGAGCCCTAAGGCTGACAGGCGCTCCCGTTCAGGGGCCAAGCCCATAGCTGCATGAGCTTGGGGTTCGGATGCCATAGCCCTCCTTGGGCTTGGCACAACAGGTCCGCTCGCAGAGGGAGCTCCCTTGGCCGACCGTGCAACAACTGCACCAGGCTCGGGAACCATATTCTCGAGGCCACGAGAGCGATTAGAATCACTGTCGCTTGCTCTACCCTGACCTTCTCTAAGAAGGCGGGAGCATCGGAATCGGTGGAAACGCATATAGGAGCCCTGGCGGCCATTCGTGAGCCAGTGCATCGACTCCTAGGGGGCTGTCGAGATCCTTCACTGAGAACCATAGGGGGCAGTGCGTGGTCTCTTGCGAAGCAAAGAGATCTACCTGGGCTGTGCCGAACCATTCCCAGATGCGCTCTACCACTTGAGGGTGGAGACGCCATTCGCCGGCAAGAGGGCCTCGTCTGGATAGGAGATCTGCTGCGTAATTGACTCTGCCCGGTAGGTGAACCGCATGCAGAGAGGTTAAACGCGGTTGTGCCCATAGCAACATCCGTGCTACCATCCGGTGAAGACCGGGGGACCGCAAGCCGCCCTGGCGGTTGATGTACGCCACAACTGTGGTGTTGTCTGACCGCACTAACACATGCTTGCCTAGAAGCACTGGCAAGAAGTGCCGGAGGGCGAGGTCCACCGCTCTGAGCTCCAGAGCATTGATGTGGGCTGACCTCCAGGGTCTTGACCACACTCCACGGGTCCCTGTCCCGTTCCAGACTGCTCCCCAACCCTGGTTGGAAGCGTCGGTCGTGATGACCTGCCTTCTGAAAATGGGACCCAAGCGTACGCCTTGGCGGAGGTTTGACGGAACTTTCCACCAGCGTAGCGCTTCCCAGCAGGCTCGGGATATCCTTAGCCTGCGGTGTTTGTCTCTCCGCGGATGCAACGCGAAGGCATTGAACCAGGCCTGCAGAGGTCTCTGGTGTAGTAAGCCCAAAGGAAGGGCTTGTGAGGCGGCAGCCATCAACCCCAGCATGCGCTGACACAGCTCCATGCTGACTGTTTGTCCCAACCTGAATAGGGAGAGACACCGCTCTATTGAGGCAACTCTTTGTGTCGACAGGGTCGCTTCCATGTACACTGAGTCCAGATGCAGACCCAAGAATTCGGTCTGTTGGCTCGGCACTAGGCGGCTCTTTTCTGAATTGATCTTCAGACCTAGCCACTGAAGATGGTCTGTAACCATCACTGTGTGCTGTGCCACCTGCTCCTTCGACTGCGCGCAGACGAGCCAGTCGTCCAGATAATTCAGCAGTCGGACACCTTGAGCCCACAAGGGAGCTAGAATGGCATCCATACATTTTGAAAAGGTTCGAGGAGCTAGTGACAGGCCGAATGGAAGGACACAAAACTCGTATACCCTGCTCTGAAATGCAAAACGCAGATACTTCCTGTGACCCGGGCAGATGGGAACGTGAAAGTACGCATCTGTCAGGTCCACGGTGGTGAACCAGTCGCCGTGTCGGACTGACTGAATGATGTGCCTGTGCGTAAGCATCCTGAATGATAACACCCGCAGGTATTTGTTCAGTACTCGCAGATCTAAAATAGGACGGAGCCCGCCGTCCTTCTTGGGCACCAGGAAGTATTTGGAATAGAACCCTGGTCGATCAGAGCAGGGTCTACTTGTTGAATGGCACGCTTGCTGAGCAATGCCTGTATTTCCACATTCAGAGCTGAGGACTGAACCGAGTCCTTCACTGCAGTTACAACCACTCCCGGAAGGGGAGGTTTTAACTGGAACTGAAGGTGTACCCGTGGATATAGTTTTGTGCACCCAGATGTCGTTGGTGCATTGTTGCCAGAACTGGAGCTGGGAGACAGTGTAGGGCGGGTTAACAGCTGCCTGGTGTTCTCAGGGCTGTTTAGGCTGGGCTCGTTCGCGAGGGGCCTGGCCAGAGCCCCGAGGGCGTGGCCTGCCACCACCTCTAGGGCGCCACCCTCCAGCGCTGCGGTCTTGAAAATGGAGATTGACCGCGCTGCTGTGCTTGAGGGAGAGGTCTTAGTACCCCTGGCCGTGGCTGGTGCTGCGGTGGTGTCCTGCGCCACTGATGTTCCTGAGGCCGCTTCGGCTGGAACGGCGGTTTTGGCCACATTTTCGCCATTTGCTGCGACGCCTCCCGCGCCTTGGCGGAGCGTTGCAGCATCTCCTCCACCGCTGGACCAAATGTGTGTCCCGGTGTAATTGGGGCATCCAGCAACGGGGCCTTATCAGGTTCCTGCACTCTCGCCTGCGAGAGCCAGAGCTGCCTTCTGGCCACCACCAGAGACGCGATGCTCCTGCCCTGAGCCCGCGCGTTGAGCTGGGCCAGCTTCACCAGCAGTTGACTGACGGTCCCCAACTCGCTTCTGAGGGCCGCCGAAGGGCACTCAGGTAGGTCTTTAATTAGTGCCGCTTGGTAGACCGTCAGCAAGCTGGCCACATTAGAGAGCTTGACCGCCTCTGTGGCCGCAGCGTACCCCTTTTTGAGGTGTACCTCAGTGGTCCTGCACTGCTTATTGGGGCATGCAGGATCTTTCGTCAGCCCCGATAATGTTGGCGTCTTCACGAACGCGGCGAACGCAGCGTCCACAGGTGGGAAGGACGCCAACCGAGCCTCATTTGCCCCCTGCATGTTAAAGGCCGAGGCCTTGCGAGAAGTCACAGGGGCAGAGGCCGGAGCCCCCCAGGTGGACTGCACCTCCTTAATAAAGTCTGGGAATGCCGGAAGCATCCTGGACTGATGGGGCTGGGCTGAAGGCGACTCAAACAAGGAGCGCCGAGGTAGTTCCGCCATAGGCCACTCGACGTCCAAGTTGCTCTGTCCACCACAGACCACGTTGGGTCATCGGTATCTAGCACGTGGAGCTCGGTGTCTTGCTCAGAGTGCTGGGAGGCTACCTCAGCCTCTGTACTGTCCCCCTCTAGGATGTCAGATGCGTCTCTAGACAGTGCATTGATATCCCACTCCCCTTGAGACTGCACTGGAAGAGCGACGACCGGTGCAGGTTGTGGAGGGGCCACTGGCTGACTAGCAATGGGCCCAGTAGGTTGTTCTGGGACTGGAGGCACCACATTTGCTAGGGACATGAGGATGGACTGCTGCCCCATCATAACCTCCATAAATTGAGACATTTTGGAGGTTAGCTCCGCCACCCCCGACCTGTCTCTGTATCGCCTGTCCCGACGAGGGGAACGAGAGCATGCTCTCCGTCGAGGCGATCTGGAGTGCGACCTAGACTCCCGACGGGGGCGTACCCTACGAGGGGAGGGGCTGCGTTCCCAAGCGTCTGGTGGGGGACCTCTGACCAGCCGTTAGCTGGGAGGACGGGCTCCTGGAGAGCTGCAGACGCCCTGGCGGCGTCGCCGTAGACGACGGCGGGGCAGAAATGGTGTGGGACGATCCAGAGGAAGGAGAGTGCCCACCCACTGCTTTCTTCGCCCTTTGGCGGAGGGTGCGTGTCTGGAAATCAGCACAAAGATGGCAAAAAGCCCTATCCGCCAACGCGGATGCGGCGTGCTCTGGCCCCAGGCACGCCACACAGTCCTCATGGGGATCGCTCGCTGGCAATTTTGCCTGGCAGGTGACGCAACGGTGGAACCCGGACATGGTTGCCACTCTAACCCTGAACGTCGAACGTGAAGGTACGTGCACCAAGCGACGATGCGTCGATGCACCGAAGCGTCGAGCGTCGAGTGCGTGCACTGATCATTAAGGCGTCGATGCGCTGAGCGTCGAGTGCCAAAGCGTCGAGCGTCGAGGTGCGTGCACCGAGCGTCGAGGCATCGAAGCACCGAGCGTCGAGGTGCGTGCACCGAGCGTCAAGCGCCGACGCGACCGAAGCGTCGAGCGCCGGCGTCGAGGTGCGTCGCGCCGAGCGTCGAGGCGTCGAGCGTCGAGGCGTGCACCGAAGCGTCGAGGCGTCGACGCACCGAAAGCGCCGAGCGCCGGGCGTCGAGAGTCGAGGTGCGCGGCGCCGAGCGTCGAGGTGCGTGCACCGAAAGCGTCAAGGTGCGTGCACCGAGCGTCAAGGTGCGTGCACCGAAGCGTTGAGGCATCGACGCGTCGAGCCGGCGTCGAGCGTCGAGCGCCGGCGTCGAGCGTCGAGGTGCGTGCACCGAAGCGTCGATGCGCCGAAGCGTCGAGCGTCGAGGTGCGTGCACCGAGCGCTGAAGCGTCGAGCACTGAATCCCCAAGCGCAGACGCGCTAGCACCAAGCGCTGAATCGCCGACACGAAGCGCCGAAGCGCAGCACGCCGGAGCGTGAGTACCGAGCGAAAAACGCTAGCACAGACGCCTAAGCGTCAGCTGACCCGCAGAGCGGACACGCTAAGTGCTGGTACGGTGTCTTGGATGCTGTGCACTACTTACCTGTTGTGCTGGGGATTGGGCTTAGTGGTCGTCTTCCTCTGTGTAGTGAATGGGAATGTATATATATATATATATATTTTTTTTTTTTTGAACGCTGCAGCAGCACTAAAGGTAGTGAGAGTAACTGGGACACAATAAATATGTGGGCACAGTGCACCTACCACGCGGTTGTTGTTTTTTTTTTTTAACACACCGCGGAGGCAGTATGTGGGAGACAGCAGTGCAGGCTCCACACACGCGGTCTAGCCAAGGCAAGACCGGGCTGCAGATACGCGGCGTCGAGGCCAACGCAACGTGCGCCCTTTACAAATATATATAAAACACACAATATATACAATTTATTTACAACCCAAAAACACAACACTAATAATCAAAAATAATTATTAAACAGGAAGACGGAGACCACGAGACAACGCGATGTCGAAGCAAAGCGTGAAGGAAATATATAAAATATATAAAATATATAAACAATTTATATAATCCTTAACAAATAATAACGACTCCGAAGAGTGTAACTGAAATCAACTCAGAGAAGGGGCAATAACCAGCTTCTCAAGCTTAAGCTTATCGAGTACAATCAGCTACGAGCTCTAATACCTACCGCTACCAATGCTGAAGACAAAAGAGGATCGTGAGTCTCTGCGCGCTGCGTATAGTAAGCTCTAAGGGGCGGGCTTACGTGGCAGCTCGCGCAGAGGCCTATCGGCAGCTTTGCTATAAAAGCTCAGCCAATCGCTACTGCCTGACGGCAATATCCCATCCTTGATGGTTATTTTCGACTTGAAAGGGAACACATTTTTATACATGTATCTCTAAATAGAATACATAATAAAAAATACTTAACTTTAAACAAATGTTTGTATGGTTTCTGAAGTACTTTATAATGTTCCCCAGAGTGTTTTGAAAAAAAGGGACCCCATTTCCAAGATGCTACTGTAAAACATTGATTTTTAGTGAATTTTTATAGGAAGAGAGTCAAATACAGCCAAAAAACACTTGATCCTGGGGGAGCATCCCACTGATAAATGATTGGCCCTGAAAGGGTTAAGGATCATAGTCATACATGTTTAAATAATGAATTAAGGTTAAAAATTAAATGCTTCAGTGTGTTAAGATTTGACTTGATGACAGTGTGTGTGTGTGTGTGTGTGTTGCTAGCTTAAATCATTCAGAAAATAAAAATTAAAGGGTACATGAGCACTACATGAAAGATAAAGTTGTTATTAACAGTTTAAATTCAAATTTTCCTCAGCAGCACAGTGTGACTGTACACAGGGAACGTCCGAAATAATGCCAGACAATATTTCAACATCAGATTGTTCAGAAACTGATAGGGAGATGGAATTTGTGGGTGAATTCGACTTTCCCACTCAACGGTGTGTAGATGATTGTGCATGTGTTGTGTCAGGAAATGAAATTGAAAATCAAATACAAAAGGATGAAAGAATGCAATATTTATTTTTTAGGTCGGATCATCCTCAAACACCTCATTCCAAAAGGAAATACATTGTTTCCAAATCTCATTTGCTAGTTTATTTGATACATATCAATTCTGCAAACATTCAGAATCAGCTGCAGCTATAACTAAGACTTTGGGGATGCATATTGAAATAACACAGTGTTGCTATAATTGTGTGTAGGTCCCTTCATTAGTTGGAAATGAGAACAACTCTGTCTTGGGTTTACTTTTCAACGTAACCAATTACAGGACAGACTTTTTTTTTTGTTTTATTGAATGCAACATTAATCCTAATAACACATCAAAATACAACAAGTGAAGGAAACATGTACAATGTGAAAGATGTCAACTATACAAAACGAAAGCAGGTACAAGTTCCTTCCTTATGGAAAATTAGACAGACCATGTTTGTCACTGTGGCAAAGTGGCTAGTGAAGGGGTACAGGTGTAGCAGTGATGTGGAGCCGGAGTAAAAGACAAACAATGTTACTCGGTGAAAAACATGCTTTTATTTGTAATCCCGGTCTGGCGACCGTCAAACAATAAATCCCCCGGCTATACACAGCAATGTGTAAAGCACGGGGAAAACGCAAAAACACAGTCCTGAACACAAAACAATACACGGTCACCAGTCCGGGGTGAGTGCAGTCGTGCTGGTGCAGAGTGAAATCACAGGTAAGGGTGAACGTTTAGTGCAGTGGTGCTCCGGATTTAGTGCTGACCTCTGCGACAGCTCCGGAGGTGTGTTTAACTGTCTGGTGGTGGAAGACAATGAACAGTTAGACAGACAGACACAAACAAAGACAATACTTCACACACAAACGCTTCCTCAATCACTTTCTGAGAGCTCCTCTCTCAGTCCTTCTCTCTCCTTGCTCTACCCAAACGAAGGAGAAGATCAGCGTTACCCTGGCCCCTATATGTAGTCCCGTATGATTTCCAGGTAAACGGTTGCAGCTGCCTTATTACTTGCAGCTGCCCCTCGTTTACCTTTCAAGTCAAAACGGTCCTACAACAGAGTCTCGCTTCCTTCCAGGCTGACCCACTTCCCGGTCCCGGAAACGAACTGTCAGGCCAGCCCTTCCAGATACTTCTCCTCTCGTTCTTTAGCGCCCTCACAGGTCGGGAGGGAGATTTACCACCAGAACTCATTATATTTCTGTCACAGTCACACAGACTAGTGTGTTTCCACACAGAGGTAATATAGCTTATACACTATACATGTGAGGGTATGTGAGGCAGAAGTCATGTTTTTTGGCTCAGATGAGATGCTGGAGTAGTAAGATAGTTTATGTTTTATCTTTCATGTAGTGCTGATGTTCCCATTAAATGTTGAAATCATATATTGATTTAAGTTTAATGAAGAGGGAGGGGGCTGATTGGGCTGTTTGCTTTGCTTAGTTGGATCATTGTGAGAATTTGGAGAATTTAGTATAATAGTGTTGCTTGCACTCTTTGGAAATGTCATTATTGTGGCAGCAGTTCCTTTATTTGTTAGTTTTTATTTTGTTTTATTTGTACAACAGCGTTTGCTGTTGCATCTCTGTAAAGTTCATTATTGGCCATAACATCAACACATTTTTATATTTCCTGTCACATTAATCTGTTGCAGGTTAGACTTAAGCATGATTTAAATACAGTGCTCAGCTCTATGAGTGCCGGTTGTGAATTCATAAGAATAAGAATTTGCTGCTCAAAAAAAAAAAAAAAGGAAAATTGCTGTTGCTGGTTGTTAATTCTCTACATGAGTCCTAGTGAGACTATCATTGCAGTATAGCCTCATGTTGGCTTGTGAAATTTGTGGGGTAACATCAGTGATCTTTAGTGTAACAACAGTTTAAAGTGGTTAACTCGGCTACCCTACAACTATATATATATATATATATATATATATATATATATATATATATATATATATATAGTGTGTTTTTGCTTTACCAAGGACAAACTGCAGAATGCTGGCTTGTTTGGGCTCACTTGGACTTGTGGCAGTTTTTTTTTTAGGTCGTCCAACAGGTCTCCGTACACCCTGTTTTCTCTGAGAAGATGCTCAGTTGCTGAGTCTCTGCAGTACTTTTTCTAGTTTTTGTTTGTCTGATGAGTAGTATTTCGTACAGAGATCAAAAAACATAATAAATAGGATATATATTTTTTAATGTGATTGTGGACTTAAATAAATTAGTTTTTTTTAAATAAAATTATAAATATGAAGCTACAGTAAGCATTTCTAGGAAATGAACTGTTCATTGTGAAGAGAACATAAAAAAAAAATAATAAAAACTTTGCCATCATATCCAAAAACTGCAAACTAACATGAAAAATTGGTAGGCTTTATATTTAAAAAAAAAAAAAAGCAGCAACGCAGCCTACTGCGACTCTTATATTATCATATTTAGCTTGATTCATGGGCTTGCACCGGTCCTGAATTTCTGTTGAAACTGATGGTTTTAATTTGTTGTTGTATTGCTGTTGTCTGTAGCAGAAGAGCTGCTAGTGTATTTTGAGAAGTGAAGGAGTGTTCAGCACGCAGCAGACTAAGATGTATTCGTGTGTGATACTGTGTGCGATACTGGAACTCACTTTAACAGTAGACAAGTAAGCGTCCTTCTGTCCAATGAGCCATAAGTACGTTCCATTACGCAGTTCAGTGATTAACTTACTATTTAAGCAATTCCTGCACTCAGACACTCAAAACAATGTTGCCGCGACCGGGATTGAAGTACGGTGTGCCGAAAGACTCAAGACACAGCAATGCGATTAACGTGCATTAAAAATATATATATATATATATATATATATATATATATATATATATATATATGTTTGCAAAAGATCTATGTAACCCCAGACTTGTAGCACCATTGCAGCCACGCTTGTTTTAAAATACTGCTTATTGTATAGTGTGCCCCATAGCATTTTAAAATAGTTTTTACAGTAGGAGCCGCATGTTCCTACCCCAGCTCTGTGCCTGACACGACAATGTTGCATGGTAGCAAATGTACATCTTCTGAAAAACTGATTCAAGCACACTTTGTATTCCTGCCACCAGGCAGAAGAAAACTGAAAAGGTTATTAAAATAACAGCAGGGGCCGCTGTGGCCTTCAACCGCTATGGTTTCAAAAGTAATTTGTCATATTTTGTAATTTTTTTCAACAAGATTCTGTAACTGTTTCACATTAATCAATTAAGAAACAAAATGTCAATAGTAGATGGAGGATGTTTTCTTAGTAGAGAAAAACAAAACAAACCTTGACAAGGTTAAATTTGACATACAATGCCTTTAATCATTACTAATATTATGATGAATTACTTTGAGCTACCATATTTCATTATTACTGTGCTATTTTTTGTAAATGGTTGCACTTCACATACCAATTTGTACTCCTTTTAAGAAATGAGATCAATACTGTGAATATAGGGTGAAGAAATATATCAAGGTAGAACGTTCTTGTTTATTTACATTACTAACAAAACTGGCTTGAGGCAAGATGAGGTTGTGGTAAAAGCAAAAAAAAGGTTAGATATGTTCGCTAATCAGTTATTTGAATTAAAGCTGCAGCACATTCAATGGTATACAATACAATGTTGGCATTCCAGTTTGTGTTTATTTTCAAAGTTGCAGACATACAGACGTCTTTTAAATACAGTCATTCAAACTAAACTTATGAATGTCATCTGCAATTTTTTTTGCAAAGTTATTTGTGAACCAATAAAACAGTTATTTATAAGCCTTAAACTATTCAACATATATCACTGTTTCAAATGCTTTTGTGTATACAGCTTAACTTTTAGCCAATGTACAAATAAGCTAAGACAGCAACAAGATTTGCTTCCTAAGGGCACTTTCACACCAAGTTCACTTGCAAGGGATTTGAATTGTGGTTGCAAAACAATTTTTTTTTCTTCATGTTTGCTTCGTTTTGTTTCACACCAAAAAAATAGAGTGAACTTGAGTTTCTTTTAAAGTGAATTCAAATCTTTTTGGTTCACTTGCAGCTTCATCCAGACTACAGTTCTATTGGTTTCACATTGCACTTTTCCAAATGCACTAGGATCTCTTGCTGATTACTAGAGCGTAAATTCTCTCTGAGGAATGAAGAATACCTTACCTGTCTGTGTTCTTTTGTTTTATTTGGTGCTTACAACATCAAATCATTGCCGAAGAAATGGAATGCCGAAAGTGCCACGTATTTGTCGGAAAAGCACTGTTCTTTTGAGGAAATATATGACCGACATCTGGAGTTTAGAAGCGAAGGCAAATATTGATTATATATATATATATATATATATATATATATATATATATATATATATATATATATATATATATATATATATTGCTACAAAAAAATCATTTATTGTGTAGAATATTATGGCATTCAAATGCCTGCTAAGTTACAAGATGAAATGAAGGCTTCTTTGAAAAAAGGGTTTATTGACAAATAACCAGCAATGGCAAAAGCACCTTCAATTAACCTTTTGGATGGAAGCACCATTTTACACCACGAAGGGCCGAATCAAAGCAGTAGCCTCTTGATCTACAGGTATCGGCACTAATCCCAGGGTATCCACACTCAACTCTGTCTGGTGGGTTCATATCACAAATCTGGACTTTTTTAACGGTTGCCTCTGACGATTGTTCCAATAATAGTCGTAGTAGTTTGTTGTGAATGTTGTATGTGTGACAGTGTGGTGAGATACAGAAGCAACAGGAGCTGGTTTACTAAACTCAGGTGGAGCAGCACAAATGCAACACTAATGTCTGTACCGATTTGTCCCTGTGAGCGCATATGGTGAATCTAAATGGATGTTATTAATCAGTTTTAACCTAACTTAAAGATATCTGAAACAAAAATGTAATTAAAAAAGCCTTTTTTTAAAAATAAATTTAGTCGTTGCCAATTATTTTTTATTATTTTCTCCCAATTTGGAATGGCCAATTATTTTATTATGCTCAGCTCACCACTACCACATCTGCGCTGACTTGGGAGGGCGAAGACGAACATGCACTGTCCTCCGAAGCGTGTGCCGTCAGCCAACCGCTTTTTTTCACACTGCGGACTCACCATGCAGCCACCCAAGAGTTACAGCGTCGGAGGACAACGCAGCTCTCGGGCAGCTTACAGGCAAGCCCGCAGGTGCCCAGCCAGACTACAGGGGTAGCTGGTGTGCGGTGAGCCGAGGACACCTTGGCCAACCTCCCCCTCCCTCCCCCCGGGCGGCGCTCCGCCCCCTGGAAGCCCCTGTCCTTGGTCGGCAAAGGAATAGCCTGGACTTGAACTCGCGACGTCCAGACTATAGGGCACATCCTGCACTCCACACGGAGCGCCTTTACTGGATGCGCCACTCGGGAGCCCTAAAAAAAAAAAAAAGCCTTTTAATGCACAGAAATCCACTCATTAACCGCACCCCCTGAGCAGGTGCAGTCCATACTGCAGTAAAGAGTAAGTCATTTTCAAAGGGTTAGGGTTAGGTGTATCCATTGCTATAGCACTGGTGGACCATGATGATGGATGTCTCTTGTGTCATCTGGAAAGAGTTGCATGTTCTATGTCTTACCTGATGACGGCAGTCTGCGGTTGCTTGTGGTGTCTGGTTCGTTTGGCTGCTTGTGTGGGAGTGGGAATGGCAAGTTAGGTTTAAAAACCCTAATGCCACATTTCCTTGCTTTTGTGGCAATGAGTTCAACCCTAACTGCTGCATTAATGTAGTTTTTGCAATTATATATATATATATATATATATATATATATATATATATATATATGTTATATGTTATATATTAATGTCATTGCTTGCTCTTGTTTTCAACTAATGAAGGTGAAACAGAATCAGCAAGTCAATCAGGACATCAAGGTAAAAAGAAGCGACTTTGTTTAGTAATTAACAGCTTTTTCCAAGTTTAATTAAGATATTGAATCGTCTCAAAACACAGTCACGTGAACAAAAATAAAAACCTAAAACTTCAAGCCCTAGTTCTTTCTGTTTCAAAATGCTGTATCTGTGTCTTTCTAGTGCCTAATTTTTCAGCAGTTTTTTCTGGCACTTACTGTCTTTAACAAAGTTAAATAACTTTAATTCTGTCATCTAGGGAGGACCTCTTGTTTCTCCACGTTTTCTTTCTTCCTTTACAAGAGAGCGCTGTTGTTTTATTGATTACGGATAAAAGACCGCTAAAATGGTTACCGTATTCCTTTGAATTTAGGACGGACCATTTAAAACCATATTTTTCTTATAACAATAGCCCTGTGTAAGGGTGCTTAATATAGGTTTGAGTCCGTTGCTGGGTAAGAGAATTGTGGTCGCTGGTCACGTTAGACAGGTGGTCGCTTAATACAGTTAAATAAAAGCACAAATATAATTGGGAGGAATTTAAAGTGGTCGCTAAATAAAGATGGTCACATGAGCAGGTTTGACTGTATGTATCTATATATATATATATATATGAGCCAGCTCACAGATCAACCAGCAGGAGGCGCTCATGGCAGGCTGAAACCAAGCCGGTCTTCATAGCTGGGGACAGCTGGAATGATCCGTGGCTGATTTGGAATCAGCCTGCCATGAATTTGAGGAGTTAATTGTGTGATAGGCTACAGGTGCTGCTAGTATAGGAATTGGAGTTAGCTTATTAATTAGTAATTGCCTCGTTTGGCCAGCACCTATGGCCTATCTGGGCCGCAATTGACCTCACAGAAATCATTTTAAAAAGGTTTATTTGTCTGTGTTCGAGAGACCGCTTGGACCATCTGAACCGCGTGGAGAAACGCAATACAAACCTGAAAGTATCCTGTTGTAACAGAAGTATTGGAAGTACGGTGGATAAGCAGAAGCCTGGACATTGCTGCGAGGCATCTAATATCTGTTTATGTTTTGTTTATTTTACTTTTGTAAAGAGACCTGCTTCCAGTTTATTTTTTGTTTATTTGTTATTTGTTTTCCTTCGTTGCGACAGAGCCGCTATTAAAAATACTTTCTTTGCAAATTTGTTGTCCTCTGTGTGCAACCAACCCCTCACTATATATATATATATATATATATATATATATATATATATATATATATATATATATATGATGCCTAAAATGTACATTTAATTTGTAATACAGAAAGCAAACCACAGCAATGAATAATCTATATAGATTAAACAGATGATTACTTAGCTGTCTTATTACTATTACTATTGTATGTAAAAATAATGTGATATCTTGAAACAATTGTAAGTCGCCCTGGATAAGGGCGTCTGCTAAGAAATAAATAATAATAATAATGATGATGATGTGGGAAATCCGAGAAAACCCAGCAGAGCTCAACCAAATGTGTGTAAAGTGCCGCACGATCTAGGACTTGCTTAAACTAGTAAGCATGCTAGAAACAGAGCTGCAGGAAATGAGACAGCAACAGGAGCTTGAGGAGCTGGCACACCCACAATTCATGGAATTCATGGAAGTCAGCACCCCTAGAAGACTGAAAGCCATCAGAGAGATGGAAGATGGTCAAAACAGCTGGGTTCAGGTAGGCAGAAGCAGGGAAAAAAAGAAACTTCGTCAAACACAACCACCAGAAATCAAAACATCCAACAATTTCGAGCCACTTCAAAATTTAGATGATCAAAACCAACATCAAGAGAACGAAAGGAACAACATCCAGGACCCTATAAACAATGCTGGCCAGGCAGCAAAAAGAAGGGAGGTCATGATTGTTGGGGACTCCATATTGAGAAACACAGCAAGTTCAGTTCGCAGTTTGGACCACCTTACTACAACAGTGTGCTGCATTCCAGGAACCTCTGTCACGCACATCAATGAGAACGTGGACAAGCTCCGTAGTAGTCGTCCACATCGGTACAAACAACATTGGAAGAGACAGACCAAGATCCCTGCAAAACAAATTCACAGAGCTAGGAAGGAAAGTAAAAGACAAGACCAAAACTGTGGTATTTTCTGGGATACTGCAGGCACCTTGCAAAGGACCATACAGTCAGCTGGAAATACAAAATACAGGCTTCATCTTTCTTGAACATTGGTGCACATTCTACAACAAGGACTATCTATATAGGCGGGACAGACTGCACTTAAACAAAAAGGGAACCAATCTACTCGGAGAAAGGATCCTTGAGGAGGTTCAGAAGCATTTAAACTAGAAAGGAAGCGGGGAGAAAACAAAAAAAACAGAAGGGATATCACATCAAAACAAGGGCAACAACTCAGGTAAGACAGCTATTAAATGTATTTATCTAAATGCTAGAAGTCTCAGAAACAAAATGTTAGAACTTGAAGCTACTGCACTAACAAGTAACTACGATGTGATAGGTGTTACAGAAACTTGGTTGTCTGAGAGTGATGGAGATGAATATAATATTAGTGGGTATACACTGTATAGGAAAGACAGGCAGGACAGAAAAGGTGGAGGGGTAGCGCTATACATAAGAAATAGTCTTGAAGCCCAGGTGTTAAATCTGGACAAAGAAAACAACGCCAAATCAATATAGGTCAGAATAATGGACAAAAATTCAAAGGGCATAATAATAGGAGCATGCTATAGACTGCCAAATTCAGACGCCAAGCAAAATAATCTGTTATACAATGACATTAGAAGTGCATGTAGCAAAGGAGAAGCCATACTAATGGGGGATTTCAACTTCCCCCATATAAAATGGGAAACCTCGGTGGGGAGCACGATGGACGAAATTGAAATGGTGGAAATGACAAATGCAATTTGTCAAGGCACCGACTAGAGGGGAAGCATGCCTTGATTTAGTCTTTTCAAATAACGAAGACAAAATAACGAAAACAGAGGTCAGAGAGCCATTGGCAAATTCAGACCACAACATGGTTTCATTTGAAGTCATTTTTAAACCCCCAAAATTAATGACTAAAGCTAAAGTTTACAATTTTAGAAAAGCAAACTATGAAGGTATGAAACAGCGACTAACAGAAGTAGATTGGAGTAAACAGAGAAAACATCTACAGAAAAAGGATGGCTGTTTTTTTTAAAAATGTAGTACATCCCAAAAGTAGACAAATCTAAATCTGAAGCAAAATGGCCAAAATGACCAAAAACAAAGTACACAGAAAGAGTACTTGGAACTGCAAACGCAAGTCAAAAAGGAAGTTAGAAAGGCCAAGAGAGAGATAGAAATGAACAATGCTAAGGGGGCTAAAACCAATTCCAAAATGTTTTTCCAATATTATAACAGCAAGAGAACATTCAAATAGGAGGTTAAATGTCTAAGAGATACAAATGGCAAAATCATAGATGTAGAGAAAAAAATAGCAAATATATTAAATGATCACTTTTCACAAGCTTTTACAAAGGAGGATACTGACAACATGCTCCACATGTCGTCCTGTTCCTATCCAGTTTTAAATAACTTTAGCATAACAGAGGCAGAAGTGTTAAAGGGACTAGGAGCTCTTAAAATAAACAAATCCCCTGGGCCGGATGAGATCCTCCCAATAATACTCAAAGAAACGAAAGAACCTCTAACCAAGATCATGCAACAGTCTCTTGACACAGGGGTTGTACCGACAGACTGGAAAACTGCAAATGTAATACCGATCCACAAAAATGAGACAAAACCGAACCAGGTAACTACAGACCAATAAGCCTGACATCTATTATATGTAAATTTATGGGAACTATAATAAGATCCAAAATGGAAAAATCCATATATGGTAACAGTATTCTGGGAGACAGTCAGCATGGTTTTAGGAAAGGGAGATTGTGTCTAACTAACCTGCTTGATTTTTTTGAGGATGCAACATCGACAATGTATAATTGCAAAGCATATGACTTGGTTTATTTAGATTTCCAGAAAGCTTTTTACAAAGTCCCGCGTAAAAGATTAATTCTCAAACTGAACGTAGTAGGGATTCAAGGAAATACATGCACATGGATTAGGGAGTGGTTAACATGTAGAAAACAGAAAGTACTGATGAGAGAAGAAACCTCAAAATGGAGCGAGGTAACCACAGGGATCAGTATTAGGTCCTCTGCTATTCCTAATCTACATTAATGATTTAGATTCTGGTATAGTAAGCAAACTTGTTAAATTTGCAGACGACACAAAAATAGGAGGAGTGGCAAACACTGTTGCAGCAGCAAAGGTCATTCAAAATGATCTAGACAGCATTCAGAACTGGGCAGACACATAGAGAAAAGTGTAAGGTACTGCACGCAGGCAAATATTTATAATGCACATAAAAATGTGCATTATAAATATCATATGGGAGATACTGAAATTGAAGTAGTAGTCTATGAAAAAGACCTAGGAGTTTATGTTGACTCCGAAATGTCTTCATCTAGACAATGTGGGGAAGCTATGAAAAAGGCCAACAAGATGCTCGGATATATTGTGAAAAGTGTTGAATTTAAATCAAGTGAACTAATGTTAAAACTTTATAATGCATTAGTAAGATCTCATCTAGAATATTGTGTTCAGTTCTGGTCACCTCATTACAAAAAGGATATTGCTGCTCTAGAAAGAGTGCAAAGAAGAGTGACCAGAATTATCCCGGGTTTAAAAGGCATGTCGTATGCAGACAGGCTAAAATAATTGAATCTGTTCAGTCTTGAACAAAGAAGACTACGCGGTGATCTGATTCAAGCATTCAAAATTCTAAAAGGTATTGACAATGTCGACCCAGGGGACTTTTTCGACCTGAAAAAAGAAACAAGGACCAGGTGTCACAAATGGAGATTAGATAAAGGGGCATTCAGAACAGAAAATAGGAGGCACATTTTTACACAGAGAATTGTGAGGGTCTGGAACCAACTCCCCAGTAATGTTGTCGAAGCTGACACCCTGGGATCCTTCAAGATGCTGCTTGATGAGATTCTGGGATCAATAAGCTGCTAACATCTAAACGAGCAAGATGGGCCGAATGGCCTCCTCTCGTTTGTAAACTTTCTTATGTTCTTATGAATATTACATAGTGGAACTGTCTGTCAGATACAGAGGGACGATGTTTTTTGATTATCACAGAGCTTTTTCAGCAAAAGCAGCAGCTTTTCTGGCATCTGATAACCACATAATTAACTGGGCACAACCTGATTCAGATTTATTTAATAGAATTTTTGGTGGTCTCAGAGCCAACACATGTGGGGGTCTGCACTTCCACAGCTCACTCAACATCTTTCTGCCCAAAAGCAGCAATAGCTTCAACCTCTAAATCAGCACCTGGCACCTCTGTACCCCAATACTCAAACAGATCCTCCTTCCCTAAATCTATGCATGCTTCAGCTCCTCCAGATTTATCCTCAAGGCAATATAAATATGGTGCAGAATTAGATTCTCCAGAGGGAGACAAATCTGTAATAATTTTAATACTGGTTTCTGCTCAAACAGACAATGCAACTTCATTCATATGTGCAATACTTGCGGGGATGCCCATTCCAGTACAATCTGCCCTCTAGCTCGCAAGTGACTCTCTCTGATGCTCACAGTCTCCACTCCCATAAACATTCCGGCTTTATCCAAAAAACTCCAGAATCACCCTGACATCATTTTCACAAGCTACTTAATCGATGGACTAAAAAACATTTTTTCAGCCGGACTCAGTCAAATTCCTTCCTCCTCTTTTCAAAGCAAGAACCTTCGTTCTGGCATTCAAGAACCAGAGGTAGTTCATTCTCTCATCGAAAAGAAGTTAAGAAAGGTTTTATAGTCGGTCCCTTTTTAGCTCCCCTGTTTCCAGTCTACAGAATTAATTTTCTCTTCGTTATATTACCATTTCAGGTGCAATTCACGCTAAATTAGCAGGCTGAGGTTCCTGGTTGGCTAAAGCAGATATATCAGATGCATTTAAAGTAATGCCAATCCACCCTACTCTTCATCATCTATTTGGTATATGCTGGGAAGGAAAGTTCTATTTCGCTACTCAGTTAACGTTCAGCTGCAGCAGCAGTCCAAAGATTGCCCCCCTGCATTCTCTGGAATTTCTTGGAATCATTCTAGACACAGAAAAGTTTGAAGCCAGCCTACCCGAGTCTTAACTCAACCATATTCGTTTTCTTATTCAGAACTTTCAAATCAGTAAAACAATCAGGAAACGTGCACTGCTAGGTCATTTCACCTTTGCAATTTGCATTATCCCCCAAGACAGGATGTTTATATCTCGACTACTTGGGCTCATATCAACAGCAAAAAACTTAAGACTCTTACATCAATATTTCCACAGAAGATAGGAAATACATTAAAATGTGGTCTGCTCTTATTCAGCACCACACAACCTGGCTTTGTTTACAGACGCCTCATCTCTGGGATTTGGAGGTCTCTTAATCAATGGTTTTCCAGTACATGGCCTCAGGAAAATGAAAATCTATCTCCACACCTAAAATCCACAGCTCTTCTCAAAATATACCCAATAGTTGCAGCTGCCCAGCTATGGGGTCATCTCTGGTCTGGTAACCCCCCTCCTGTATGTTGGGTCTCCTCAATGATGGAACCCCCCTTTTATATGCTGGGCCCTGAAGAGGCGGAGCCTCTCTCTCTACATGTTGTATATGTTACTAACTACATCTCTTTAAACACTACATCAGGTGGCCTTGCTCCACCCCATTAACTGACATACCTTTCTGTCCACATAAATGTGTCCAGGTACGATGGTATAATCTCTTCTGCTGTGCCCAGCATTGTTTTAAATTGTTTCTTAACACTGGCCCAGTAGTTCTCCATGTTGTCCAGCCGTAAACGGCAAAGTCAGTTTGATAAGTAACCAGGTATTCTATAATGCAAATAACATCTTTCTCGCCACTGTGAAGCGGTAGCACAAATCTGGTATGGATACCTCCTAACAAAGAACGATAAAAAATAAAAAATGAATAAATAAATAAAACACAGCACCCTCTCACCTGATACTGTTGCAGGTTTTGTGAGGAAGGGCCTGCGTGACTTAAAAGGCAGACTAATTCATGCTGTGTCATGATGAAAATTAGCAGTAATATTTTACTTTAAAATGCAATGAACAAACCAAGAATTACAAAAAGTATAACTAATCAAATACAGAAAAACTGTACTTTCAATGGCAATGTTCAATTCAACATCTATAAATTGCTTTTTTTAATTAATGCATTTTTGGTTTTATTTTTTAAAAAGTGACTATATATGGAACTATTTTCTCTAATCTCAGCATTAGGCGGAAGGATATTTAATACAATTTTGTGAATCAAGAAATGTTTTTAAATCGGGGTGTGGTGATATTAGAGTACATCACACTCTGTCGTGCCTTATTGCTACTTAGCTTATGCTAAGTTTTTAACCCTATGCCGCCTACGGGGAATGACCATATTTGGTTATAAATATGAACACTTTGTGTTTAAGCACTTGTAGTTTTGGAAGATTAAATCAGAAATTAAAACCCAATACATCTACAGAAAGGCATTTAGAACATCTTTCCAGTGGAAGTGAAATTGGAAACATTATTGCCCTGTTTGAGATACAATTATATTTCAGTATAAAAATAATGATATTAAGAATTTAATTTGGGAGGGAGGGAGACAAAACTTCCATATTGTGCTGTATTTATTTTCAAAACTAGAATAAATAAAAATCAGACAAACATTTTATTGCAGAAAATTTATATTTTATAACATTTTATACAAGACAATGATCAGTAAACTACTTACAGTAAATTGTCATTAGAGAAAGATGAAAAAGAGAAAACATGCAGTAAGAAAACTGTAAACTGTTAGGAAACATGCAATTAGAAAACAAGACAACATGCTATAAGAACAGTGAATGAACAATGAGGCAACATGCAATAAGAACAATGAGGCAACATGCAATAAGAACAGTGAGGCAACATGCAATACGCATAGTCCCTGCACCACAGACTAGAGAGTGACACAGGAATGAAATTTCAGTCCTGTCCCATCCTGTCCTGTCAAAAATGTTCCTGTCCCATCCCATCCCATGAAAGGGTAACATTCCCAATCCTGTCCTGTCCAAATTTTACCCGTCCCATCCCATCTCGTGATAAACAGAGATCACCTATTATTTGGAGGTACAGATATTTTCGTATTCATGTATAAAATTAGGGTTTATAGGGTTTTGCATTAAACACTACTGGTATACTACTAGTAATTTGTTTTTAGTTATTGTTTTTTCAGAAAAAAATAGTGCAAGCACAGGGTCTTTATAAGCACAATGTGCAATATAATGAGGTAATAATTCGGTAATATAAAAACAACTGTGGGCAGCAGTGTGGAGTAGTGGTTAGGGCTCTGGACTCTTGACCGGAGGGTTGTGGGTTCAATCCCAGGTGGTGGACACTGCTGCTGTACCCTTGAGCAAGGTACTTTACCTAGATTGCTCCAGTAAAAACCCAACTGTATAAATGGGTAATTGTATGTAAAAATAATGTGATATCTTGTAACAATTGTAAGTCGCCCTGGATAAGGGTGTCTGCTGAGAAATAAATAATAATAATAACTGCTTAGAGTTTTGTGCTGCAGTTTCAGTTTCTAAATCGGTTACTAAGCAACCCGGCTCAGAGATTTTAGTATGTCAATGCTACAATAAACTGTCAGTGAAATATTGTATTACGAACCATTAATTCTTTAAAAAACAACAACAAAAAAACAACATGGTATTAAAAAAAAAAATTCATAAACATTCAGGGAGTATCCATCATGTATTTATTTATTAAAAATCGTAGTATTATACATACCCCTTCAACGTAGTGCCGAAGCAGTACCTCCAAAAAATAGTAGCTGCTATGGCCAAATCGCAGCCTTTGACATCTCTGCATTATGATTTGCACATCCTTAATTTACTGTACATTTGTATATAGAGAGAGATATGTTAAGTACATGCCAGTAGCCATCCACAGTGTTCGGTTATTCTGCTAGTATCAATAATTCATGTATCAATATTGTTAACTAAAGGACTGACATAATTATACAATTATGGGTAATATGAAATATTTTAAGTATCAATCTACGTTAAATGTAAGGGTTTTTATTAACCATTCCGTGTTGCCAAGACGCTGATTCTCCGCGGACATCTGGTCCCTCTGGTCCGTCCGAGTTGGTGTTGTCGGAGTCTCTCTCCGAGTTTGAACCTTCTGATTCGGAGGCATACGGCTCGAATTAATACGGGAGACAATCCCTGTTTTCTCTCTCTACATCAGATCCATCACTACATGATTCACATTCATAAGAGGTGTCTGAAACTGATTAAATTAGGCTACTCTCACTTTCACTGTCACTGTCATCCATAGTGGCAGATACAAGGAGCCTGAGGTCACAGTCTCCTGGCCCCACACCAGGAAATGGAGATCGCCCTCTGTGTATTTCCGGGTATTATTTGATTCATTGTAGCGCGATTAAACATAATTTGGTAAAATTAATGTGATTATATGTTAAGTGAGACCTGTTAATATTATTTTGTATGTTTATGGTAACAGTCAAGTTCCATGTCATAGGCTTTTTTACGACTTTAAAGAGCAAAAAAACACTCTTCCTGTCTGCTGGTGGCAGAGTAGTCCCGTTCCTTCCCATTCCCGGAAGCTTCAATCCCGTTCTTGCCCATCCTGAGAGGTATATTTTTTTTTATTTCCCGGTCCCTCCCGTTTCCGTGAGCTTCACTCCTGTACCATCCCATCCGGGAAAATTTAACATAATTTTTTTCACTGGTAGAGGGTGACATGAAGGTGGGGATCCCGTCTTCATGTCACCCTCTACCACAGACATAACACAGACATAAACAAACAAGATAGCTGCTTCCGCATCCAGCGCTCAAAGAATATTATGGACCTGTCAAGCTTTTTGAGATGTTATAGTAATAAAATAATGATATGGATAGCATTATTGAGGAGTTTGGTGATAAAACGAGTGATCAGGAGATGATTTATCAGTATGCACTACTATGAAGAGATATGTGAAAAATACAGCGAACAAGGAGTGGGGCAGGGCTGGAGATGCAGTACTGAGTGTCCTGTTGATATTCAGTGCCTTTTAAAACCCATTTTACTATGAATAAAATGACTTTTAAACAGCGCGTCTGAAAATAAATTGGACCTGACGCGCCTGACAGACGCTAAATAAATGAATAACAAACATAAAAATGGATATATACTAACAAATGTGGTTTATTTAATTTGCCCTAGATAATCAATAGTGCTCTTTCCATCCATTTATCAAGCGAATTTATAAGTTACTCAGTAAAATAGTAGCTACAAAAAATGGTTTACCATTCTAGTGACTCAAAGGGAATTCCCTGTGATGTTTTGTGCTGTCATAGCCTAATTTGCATGTGTCGCTACGTTTTCAGGTTATTCAGAAGAAATACTCGCTAGATGATTTTCCATACTTTTTTTTTACTCGCTCGCTTGTCTAGCGACCTATTCTACAGAGTTATGCTCTTATATATAATAATAAAAAAAAATAAATAATGAAGCTTGGCCCTGTTACCACATATGCAGTTCACAAAACCAATAAAATTTACATCCTGGGTGCTCCCGAGTGGTGCATCCGGTAAAGGCGCTCCGTGTGGAGTGCAAGGTTGCGCCCTATAGCTTGGACATCGCTGGTTTGAGTCCAGGCTATTCCACTGCCGACCATGGATGGGAGTTCCCAGGGGGCGGCGCACAATTTGGCCGAGTACCGCCTGGGGGTTTGTTTAACTTAATTTTAAAGTCACTTTGTTGCTTGGAACTTGGTTTCAGGCCACTGCATGGCGCACTAGTGGAGACACAAAAGCCCACTTTTAAAATGGGAGAAAATTACTGAAAAGAATACAAAGATTAACAAATTCCGGTATTGTGTTATTGAGTACATCCCAAATAATACTAACAGTTCTCTCATTTACAAATTGCAGGGGGTGTTTATGGAGTACTTTATTTTAAATTAATATCTTTAGCAACTGGTGACGCATTCAATAGGATTTGCTTGTGTGGCTGTCAGGCAAATCAGTGCATTTCCGGCAGTGACACAATAAAATAAAAAATACTAATACTTCTGATTAGTTTATATTGGGGAAACCCCCCCGATACAGTCTATATAGGGATAGTATTCATCACATGATTTGAATTAACGTATAATATGATTCAGAAGGATTCCCTAAAATAGTCAGGGAGCAGACTACTTGTTCGTAGAAAACAATTCATGATTTCAAAAAGTTTAATAACATAATACACATTCAAACAACCCGCACACTAGGAAATTAAGTTTCTACCACTTTATTTATCAGTAGTCTAACAAAATAAAAAGGTACATTTCTTATATAGTGCTAAACCATTTATTGCTCTTATCTTGTATTTTTGCCAATATTTTCTTAATATATATATATATATATATATTTTTTTTTTTAATCAAGCGTTTTTGGTATATATTTTTTTTATTGAAATGAATGGGTAGAAACTTTGAAATTAAGCGTAAACAAATCAAGTGCAGAGACATCATATTTGTTCAGTAATTTAAAAAATAATTTCTTATAATATTCTTTTTGCTCCACGTCTGCCAACTTGTTTTTATCATCAGAGCTTGCGCATTAAACAATTTGACGTCACTGGAATAGTGAAGGAGGGCGCTAGGACCAGAAACATGCTCATTACGGATTACCATGCAAGTGTCGAAAAAAATGTCGCTGCGGGTAAAAAATAAAACCACCTCTAGCAAGCGAGCTTGTCATGCGAGTAAAAACTTCTTAAACCGTTTTCCATAGTGTTTGTCGCATATTTTCTTATTCGCATAAGTTTTACCAAGCTTAAAAAGTTGGATGGAAAAAGGCCAAATATGAAGTAAAAAAAATCTGCCACAATCTTTTTTAAAAGTAATATGAATATATAGACATGTAGAATTATTACCACATAAGTTTTAGTATTTATGTTGCAAACAATGTTATCTTTCTAATGATATTATAACATAAATCTTTCCGAATAATTAATGTAGCAAAGATGTGCCAGAGACCTATATCATTTTTCAAGCATTTTTCACTGGCAAAACATAAATTCCTACATCTCCATGTAGTAGTAAATCATACCATATGAATAAAGACACAGAACATTGTGAAAAAAACTGAAGCCAATGTAACTGAGGCAGAATTGAAGTATATTCCTGGAGTGGGCGAAAGACCAAGTACTTAAAAGAAACAAAACAAAACAAAAAGTATGCATGCAAAAAGTACATTAATTTCAATGTCTTATCTTATATACCGTTCACACTGGTAATATACCGATGCACTTTCTATCCTAACTCACATTAACACGTACAAGACCGATACTGTTATGATAAACCAATCCACGTTTATGCTGGTTTATATCGATACATTTACATCAAAGTTGTTCTGTATTACATCAAGATACTTATCTCCACTGATTCTCTATGGGGACCTCCGTCACGCTGCGTGCAAAGGGTTGTGGGATATATATAGAAGTCGGGAGAAGATTTGCTTTTGGAGTCAATGGAGCGCTGCAGCTATGACTACATTGTCCTTATTGTTGCACTGCACTGCAGTTGATTCGGCAGCAGGTATCATATTAACTGTACAAGTAATACTTCATTGTATTACTCTTACTTGAACAGTACTATTATCTTCAAGCCTTGATCAGAGAGAATAAAATAACAGACAACCTCATATTAATAGTATTTAAGCCTTAATGTGAAATATGTTGTGAAGAAAGAACCTTTGTTTAGGAAATTACTGCTTATAGCCAAATTGAATACCAGCAGCTACCTTAGAACAATGAAAAATTGAATACCAGCAACTACCTTACAACAACGAAGACTATCAAAAACTGGGTCTTAAGCAGAACAATATCCTTTCCCCCCATCCTTTCAGAAAGCACTTTGGACTTTATTAATAAATTATTAATAAATCACGTAATTTATTGGACATTGTAATTATTGCACCACGTCACTCGCATCCTGTCACACCAACTCAACACAAAACACACCCAAAGCAACTACTGAAACAACTGAAAAATGTAAAATGTTCTATTTAAGTCTGTATTAGTTTATACTGAAAAAGTAATGGTTAAATACTATGGGTGTGTATCTTTGGGTTCACAGCTATATGTTATATACCTCGATACACTGGGTTGTGATACAATATGTATCACAATACAATTAATGAAACGTGAAAAGTTGTTCATGTCTGTCATTGTGAACTTGCAAAATAAATTATTAAGTTGTATTTGCAGCTTTGTTTTATTAAAGTTGTAAACAAGTACATAAAATGCAAATAAATTCATGGGACAGGAGAAAGGACTGCATGGAGGAAGAACCTTGGGAATTTAAATAGGAGATAACTGCTTGTGACTTTACAAAGAGAACAGGGTTTTCCCTTGGCTCGCTGAGAGCTGCTCTCACGGAGCTGAGACTAAGCCAATCGGTCTCCAAGGCTGGGAAGTAATTGTTACTTCTCCCAAGGGAGCTGGAGGAGTCGGAAGACCAGCACCCCCCTTTTTTTTATTAAGTGCTTGTTGACATTACCTTTGGCTGTTTAGGTTGCTGCATGAAGGTTGTGAAGGCAGACCAGATGGTCACATAGGAGGAGCAGGTGGATGGAGTGAGGGCAGCGGCCATGTAATCTTGAGTTCAAGTGAGGAAACTGCAAGAGATGAATTCAGGTGAAAATCAGATTGCTGAACTGAGGAACAGGCAGGGGGGACAGATGAGCGGAGGGAACCAAGGGTCCTGTACCAAGGGTCTCCTGAACCGGGAGACCTGTAGACAAGAAAGCCCACCAGTAGCATTAGTGATACCTGGACATTGTCAGGCTTGCAGGATGAAGTTGTTGGTAACAGAAATCCAGTCGGCATTTGCATGACGAGAGCCCTTGGAAATATCAGAGATGAGAGAGTCTACAACTTCTGGTTCCTTTACGGATTTTTGCAACAGAGTGGGGATAACGGAATGTATTCTAGTCCAGTAGAAAATCAATTTGAAAGTCCAGAAATGAGGTTGGAAACTAAATTACTATCAGGATGGTTTTGTAGAACCTCAGACAAGACAGGGATGTTGATGTAAGTACAAGTGATGGGTTGATTGACATTTAGAAAAAAACAGGATGGAAAGGGCGTCGCCACAGGAACTACACGTGAAGGAAATTGTGCTGTTTGGTTAAACAGAAGGAAGACTTGAAATTATTACAAAGTTGTTTGCCACCAGAGAATTTAATGGGTCTTCAATGGATATATTTTAGAACTTAAGTAGCAAGAGGGGCTGAAGAGTGGATAGGAATAGCGGGGGCGAGGCAGTTGTTCAAGCAGGGAGGAGTGTTTAGAATAGAAAAGGAGTTAGTTTAAACAGATGTGAAGGTGGCTTTTGGGGTACAGAGATATAGAGTGGGTGGTGGAAGCACACACACCACAAACATTTGCTTGAAGACCGCTAAAAAAATTATTGAAGAGATCAGGATTGGCTTGGTACCAGTCTATGAGGGAGTAATGCAATGTGAGATGAGAAGCTGCTTTGGCTGGGAGTCGACGACCCTATGATCTAGAAATTCTGATGTAGAAATTAGACTTGAGACCAGGGTAATATTTTACTTTCCATATTATTGCATCTAAGCTGAGGAGAGAGAGAGTGCCGGTGGACCACAGAAGCACAGAGGGAGCCAGATCTAGAGAAGCAGTATTGAGAGTGAAGATTGGCAACTCGACAACAGGGGCCGATGCGGCAGGAGCAGCGCAAGTCAGAAGTGTGGCTGAGGTGGGGGGAGGGAGGGCTGCTGGTTCCAAGCGAGAAATCCTGTTATCATGCATGTTCAGTGATTGAATAAACAGCGGAGTTGAGAGACTGAATGAGTTCCTTGATGTCACTGATGATTTGGAGACGAAGGTTGGAGAAAGCATCATGAGAATCCAAAGGACTGGGCAAAACGGCAGATCTAAAGCAGAAAGAGCTGGATGGGGAGCATGCACAGCAGGGGAGGAGCATCCAGTTCACTGAACTCAGATGTGAAGAGGAAAGACAGGTTTGGCTGAAATGTATTGGCAGTAGATAGTAAATAAAAATCTGATCACTCCCTGCCGGAAATGAACTTCCTTTTTTAAAAGAGTTTTCAGAAGCTTGTCAGTGGGCTAGTCTATAGAAAGGCGAAGGCATTTAGAGCGGCATCTAAGGCCAAGGTGACTGGGACAGTGAGAATGGGCACTACGGGATCAGCGGAGGTTGAGGCAGCAGGTCCAGTGGTGGCAAGGGTAGATGGATGAATGGCATTGTCAGATAGAGGAGAAGGAGTAGGTCAGGCAGTTTTCTTTGAAAATGTTTTGCTTGAATTTTAGAGTTGAAGGATGTCCAAAAGGAGAAATGCAGTCATCTAAGAATTCAGATTCTGAAGAAAAAGTACCCTTGCAGAGGGCAAGTAGCCATTTTATAACTAAATTGATAATCTTAGACTAAAGATTGAATCAGAGCGTGCCAAGCTGTGTAGCCTTACACAAACAAAAAAGCAAGACCAAGAATAAGGGTGTGACGGGATTTAAATAAGGAGATTAACAGATATTCTGGTGAGACAGAACACACCTAAATATCAACTGATGAAATATTTCAATTAGCTTAATGTACAGTCTTTATCAAAATATATGCCACTATGAAACATTATATAGTATAACCCAGTAATGAGATCAGCATTGGTTTGTTTACATGCAAAAGCTAACTGTAAAAACATGCAATTCTTAATCAATCTATTAACGAAATGTAACAATTATTTTAATAAAATATATTTTTTAGATCTGAGATAAAGCATTTAGCATGTTTATTCTAAACCAAGCATGATACACCCTCAAAATATTTAATACATCACACATCCTAAGAACGTATCAATAATTTAACATGCTTTGTATTAAAAAGGGTGTTTACAACGACTTTATAAGATTTAAAAAGATACTACAGAAATGTACATTTTTACTTACCGTAAAAATCATTTTATAGGTCACACTGGCATAACTGTTACCCCTTTTGAGACTTCAATTTTAGGAAAACACCTTTGTGTTTAAAATACTTTTTTTTTTACATTTTTTTTTCCTACATGCTGAACACAGATATATAAAGATACAGGTTTAGTTTTGAAATAACCATTGTTTGCAACAATTTATTCCATAAATAATTTTACAGTGTTTTTAATTTTTGGTTAAACTGCTAGAAACTATTCGATTTTCAAAATTTAAAAAAGTAATAATTAACAGAGCATAAAATCAAGTTATACATTGCACATCACTAAGATTGCCACCCGTTCCATATAATACGGAATCATCCCGTATTGGTAAATACAATGTTGCGTTCCGTTTCAAATCGATATGGAACGCAATTTGTTCCGTATTTTGCACTACTGAGGCAAATGTATTTTTCAAGCATGAGAAGTCAGAGATCTCCGTCTCTGGTGAAGTACCAACTTCCTAACAGAACCGGATCCATCTCAGAGTTGTCAGGTAATTATGGGAGGTGTAGTTCATTTAATTAACAATTATTCACTTTACACATACTGCGTGAAAAGGATCGACTAGCGCAAGGCAGTTCTGAATTCTATTGGGTGGTGTGTGCCGCTGTCAGCTATGTAGCTATGAAACGTATAACCTAGCTGACCGATTTCGGACAAAAAAAAAACGGATGCAAAAATATAGAGAAGGATTTTACATGGGTGAACAAAGTTCATAACAATATTTTCAAAGGCCAGTGCACTGTGTGCAGAAAATAATTTTCGATCGCTCACTGCAGAGTTTGTGACCTTAGAGTTGACAGCATGAAGCGGGAGAAGGCCATGCTCATAATTGTCGAACAAGGAGAACCAATCAGGCTATTCAATCGTTCTGTGTTCCAGAGAGATCACCTGAAGCTGATTAGGTAGGCAGGCTACTGTACTTCTCCTTGCATAATTTAGTCCTCTAGCTAGAGCGATTACAATTATATTAGCTAACATTAGATAGCTAATGTTACCCACCGCAATTTCTAGCCATTCACGTACCCGAGCATGAAGTTATGATTTTCTTCTGTAATGCGGTCTCCTGCCTCTTTTTTTGTTTCTTGTGGACTTTAAGTGTAATTATTTTAATTAATTACGCATTGGACAGTGTTGTTCTTGTGTAGTTTTGACTTTTGATTGTTTACGAAATACATTTTCTGGGTCGCCCTCACAGCTCAAAGCGCACCACCAATTAGTAGCTAACGTTACTCTTAACATTTTAAATGGACTTTATATGCGTGCACTCATAATCTGTTCATCATTCTAAGTGTATTTTCTTGATGTGTGATATGTAAATAGCATTTTAATGTATCAATCATTTTCTGGGTTCTTATAATCTAAGATGTAGCCTATTTATATATTTGCATTTTAATAGTATGTATTGAATGTGTTGCTGTTATTATTTGCATTACACAATTTGTATTTAAACAGGTGTTCAGTAGTGCTTATCAAAAGTGAGCTCCTTGTGAGCCTCTATTTTGATGTGGGGTGTGCAGACTTCCACTCCTTGATCCTGGAGGACAAACCTCTCCTTGCTGCTGCAAGAAGCAACCAAAAATATGCATGGAAAAGGAATAAAGAACTTCATGGCTGCCAATAAAGATTCAATATATGTTGGTACATCCATGTTTGGACACAACAGCATTGTTATTAGCTCATCATAAGCAATTTGTAAATCAGTAATAATTACGGTTAGTTGTGTGGCGTTGCGTTAGGGTCTGTTTCTTATTTATGAGGTCATGAGGTGGCAACCCTACACATCACATCAGTATTAAACTACCTGTATTTTATTTTAGCTTATCAAGTACCCAAACAAGTTCAAGAACATATCTTTGTTTATTTGAACATTTCTTTCCTAAACCGTACTTAGACAACAGTTCCCGCTGCATTGGCTTTTTCAAATTGGTTGTATTAATTCATATTTAAAAGAAAAGTATTAAACAGTGCTGCTTGCATCAATTAGAAAAGCAAAATAAATAAATAAATAAACTAAACACTGCACCATTCTTTTTGTTAATCAGAACCATAACCATACACATACTTTACAAGTGTAAATAGAACAAGTTACAGTATGTATTAAAGATATTAAAAGTACTCCATTCAAACAAAATTTTTTCTACATGGGGCCATAAACACCTATCAGCTCGTTTTTCTTTGGCCATTTCTTTGTTTCGTCTCCAGTCACGTACTGTTTTTTCAGCACTGCGATTAACATGTATTTTGGCAAATTCAACAATGCGCAATTTAAACCTGTTGAGCAGCAAAAATGTTTTTTTTTTTTCTTACGGTCCTACTTTATCGAGTCACCTGCATTATTATAGCATTGCAGTTACAACAAACGTAAGACTTGAAAAGTTTAGTACTCTGCTTTCTAACCAATAGCCGTTTGGTATGGATCCCAGGGGCGGGTTCAGTTTGAATGTTGATAAATCAATGGCTCGGGAGGGTGGGAATAACAATTCATAGAGACTGACAGCTATTGTGTTAATACTAAGTGAGCAGTATAGCTGCGATGTTTCGAGAGGAGGTCAGTCAAGAGTCTAAAAGCTTGCGTTTAACATTCAAAATGACTAAGGGTATTGACAGTAAGAAATTAAAACTTTTAATTAGAACAGTGGTTTTATGTTTCTACCTAGCAACATTACCCGAATGCTATAGATCCTGAACAAAAAAATCGGTTTGTTGACAGTTAAGTTTGTGTGAGACATAACCGTGGCTGTAGTAATCCCATTGTGGCGCTGGTACAGTAGTTTAATATTAGACACACCGACGCATACATCACACCGGTGTATTAGTCGTTGCCCCCTTTTAAGGGCCCCACAAAAATGTCTAGAAAAATCGACTTATTCACTTTTTTTTACAGTATGGTTAGTCAGCATTGCTACCATAAATATGTTTGATTGCTAACTTCAAATCAATTAATAACTACTATAGTTAGGGATTAGATGCTATGATTTTAAGGGCCACAAACTAAGGGCTTACTAATTAACCTTGAACGGGGAGCTCAGCTCATTGCTGAGATTTTAGTGATTTATCAGCCAAAGTCTAGAGGTATGTATATCAACAACTATGTTGCATTTATAATGTATTAAATGTACAGCATAAACAAATGAAACTGTTCTGAGATTTATTCAGAGAAGTCTGTTGTGAAATTACTAACACTGTACTATTGACAATCATGGGGAAGCCATGATGTAGCTCTGTGCCCTATCCCTGGTTGGCATTTTTTTTCATACCATGTTTCATTGACCCTTGTGTTATTTGTTCTGAAGTTGTGCAATAAGCACAATTTGACACATGGAACTTCCCCTCCTTATCTGTGCACTTACTATGTCACCTGCTGAATGCTCTCTGGTGGCACTCTGGTGTTTCTGATTAAGTAGCAGATTTGCAATCTATATTAATGTTGTGGCGTCTTCTCAGATGGGTGGAAATATTTGTTGTATTTCCAGAATTCATTTCTGTGCAGCATCTTTTACAAATCGCATGTGATTTATGAATCTTGTTTCTTTTAAAAAACAAAATGATCCCACACTTGTGATTGTAAGTCCGTAGGAACTTTCATTTTATAGGTTTATCTTTGTTTCATCAGACGCTTGTTCTTTGTGTCCGCCATCTTAAACCAAACATACACATACATGTATGCTAGGCAGGAGATGCTGGGACATTAATTGGAGAGCTGGCGGGTATGCCTGGAATTTAACGCTGGACACTTCCAAGCAGAAGTCAGGTTCTGCAACTGCTCCTCAACCCAAACTACTTCTTGGCCAACTGCCTGTCATCAACACATCACAACGTCCCATATCATTTCTCATTTATCACAAGAGCACACCCAGTCCAGCAGAAATGTCTTTACAAATGTTTCTTTCTTGCATTTGATGCTGAAAGTATAACACAGTAGAGCTGTCCCATGTTGGATTGCACCTATTAGAGCCCACATTATTATTTGTTGGTAAGAGGCAACAATTTCTGGTTAGCACTCTAACCAACATAGCCATTTATCTGTGAAAGGTACACAATCATTGGAGAAATCTATATGGAGGAGAGGGCTACTCAGAGATAAAAATATTGAAATTAAAAGTATCATTAATAAGGGATGTGTGCTCACACTAATTCATGATAATACAATAATTTTTGACACCTTTAGTAATTTATTTTAAATGTTTTTGGAAAAATAAGAATCTGTTTTAAAGCCTTGTCTTTCCCCAATGCATATTGTATCTCACCAAGGGTATTCTCTACATGGGAGAATTGGATTACTGGGATTTTGAAGCTCAGATGAAAGTCTCATTTCATGCACGCTACCATGCATATACTGTATTTATTTATATAAAATTCAATTGTAGAAACATATCCTTTCTTTTGCTTCAAGATTTTGAAATATTCAAGACATTTCTGTCAATGTATATCAGGTTGTATTGACTAACTGTGACCTTTTATTTGTAATATGTACTGTAGGCCACTTAATATTATATGTACCATTATATTTTAATACCATATTCATATAATTAAACTGGATAACTAATTACATTTAGCAACTACATTACAATCTATTAAGTAGGACATATGCTTCCAATTATAATGCCATTAAATGCATGGACTCATTGGACACACACATAAACTTACATATTATCTTCTACATCTGGAAGGAAATAATAGCACTGTCTGTGAAAACAAACCAAAAAAGGCATTTTATGTCCACAAACATTTTGAGTCTGGCAGGCTGCAAAAAGTAACATTGTAAACCTGTCAGCAGGTACCTTGTTAGTGCCTGCATTTGTAATGCTTTATGGATACAAAACCAGCAGGATGTGTAATATAAGCAATTTTTTCACACAGTTCAGATACTGTTTCAAAGTCTTTGGTTTGTGTCTTACAAAAGGTGTACCTCCTTTTCAATACTAAACTGGATTTACAGTCGCCAAACAAACAAGTGATAATGATAGATGCTGTGAAATATAGTAAAATTGCTGGGCAGGTAAAACAATGCAAAATAAGTTTGCTTGGTAGCAAAAGGTGGTGCTGTTGTCTGAAAAAGGGTGAAATGTAATAATTCTATATGGAAGTGTGAAAGGGTGGCTTGAGTGGTGCGTGTGGTTGGTGACGTCAGACCAGGAAATGAAACATAAACACAGGTTGTACGGGGAAAACGATGCTGCTGCGCTCGTATTTAATAAATAACAAAAATTAACAGTTTAAACAAAGCCACACAAAGAAATGGGCACATTGGCCAAAACAAAACAAACAGTAAACAAAATAATTAAATGTAAAAATGGTTTATTCAGGAAAGCAATATGAGCTACACTTAGCTCGTTTACAACGGCATCCTGATGAGAACAGCACCAGGGTACAGTTTTCAAGAGAAATTATATATATATAAACACACACGACAGTACAACACATAGTATACATTAAAATTATGCAGTACATACACAAGGCTTTGTCAAGTACTGAAACATCCGGGTTTTTTTTAAATTATAGTGTGTGGTCTCTGATCTAAGTGCAGCAGGTAAATGGTTCCAATCAGAGACAGCAGCAAAAGCAAAAGATTTTTTACCCGCCACACTTTTTACAGTAGGTGTTATAAAATATTTTGTGTCACAGACACTGCGCAAGCTATACTCACACGTGAACCCATGAAACAAACTGTTATAGTAAACAGGTAATGTGCTATATGCCCCTTTGAAAAGAATCTGGTTCAAATGATAGTTCCTTCTTCCAAGGTACAATGATATTCTAGGGGAGTGCGCTCAAGAACAAATCTACAGATCCTATATATCACATCATAGTAGTCCATAGTAGGGAATATATATATATATATATATATATATATATATATATATATATATATATATATATATATATATATATATATATATATATATATATATACATATGGTGAATTGAAATAAACATATTTAAGTGGGGAAGCATTATTAATATTATTTTCATTAAGCTGTTTGATACCAACTGCATTGTATTAAAAGTTGTAGGCTTGTCGACCATCAAAAAAAAAAGTTCTACCTATTGCATATACTGTTTACAGCTTAAAAAAATTGCACAGTTCAAAATGCTGCATCTGTTTAGTGGCTGCCACTTCTAGAATTGTAAAGTTAACAATTCTTCTGGTCTCCAATTACTTCCTCATTCTTGATCAGCCATTGTATTTGAAAAAAAATGAAAGTGTGTAACACCGATAACAAAAAGACCCAACACATCCAGTATACAGTCACATGGTATGTTGACTTTCAATCCACACCCACTATAGCGCTTCAGTGCCGGCACAGCATTTCACACAGGAGTTAAGACGGTTCAGTGCTGTCTCTGAGTCACCTCACGAGGTGGTTCAGAGTCGTAGAACGTGGGTAATAGAACACCATGATATATATATGTTTTACTTAAAAATACACATTTAACACTTTTATTAATTTTTATTTGTTCTTTTGTAATTGAACAAGGTAAAACTGAAACTTTTGTTGTTAACAAATTGTAAAATTTAGCCTCATCATGAGGTTTTTACAAACATTTTTTTAATTAAAAAAAAAAAATTAAAAAGGCATTTCTGTGCCTATACCATTTCTTGAATAATGTGCCTCAATCTTCATCTTCTGATGGTATCTACAGTAGGATAAAGACATTTTGTCTACAGTATCCTACAGTAGGATAAAGGCATGCTAGCCCCTAGAAATGAAAAGGTTCTTAGGCTCTGGCAAGCCAATGACCTCATTTTTGCTATAGAATCTATAATTTTGGTAATTGTAAACAAACAGCATTTAGAAATTTGAAAAACCCAATACAAATACTTTCAACACTGAAGTACACTTTTGTATGCAGAACATGATTACAGCAGGAGTTGGGAATCTTATTCCCCTGTTTTTCCAGAACTGGTAAGTTGCATTTCATTTCATGAACAATTTTGTAGTAAGCACAGTATTCATGCTGTGCTACACAGTTGTCTTCCAACAGTAGAATGGCTTCAAACACTTCTTTCTCAGCTATGCTGAGATACTGTTTGATTTGGGTCAAAGACCCGACAGGCATTGAAAATGCAGCTGCAGGTTGACAAAATCGCGCAGTAAAGTTGCACTGCATGTATGTTGTTTTTTTTCAGCGCTGTCAATTGATTTAAAGTGTGAAAGTTGCAAAGTAAGCCAACCGAGCTAGTTCAACATCATTAGCTAAACCGTTTTTTCTGTTTGTTTTTTTTTGGTTAAGGTGGAATTTCAAGTCGTGTTGGTAAAGTTCAATGTTCTATACTAAAATCAGTCGTGACCACAGCGACTTAATCCCAGCCTTACTGATAAGCAACTATGTAAACATGCGAAGGTGACATTTGTGCAACAGTTTCTGAAGGACCCCTAAACTGATTACTAAGCAACCTGGCTCAGAGCTTTTAGTATGTCAGTTAAAATGCCACAATAAACTGTCACTGAAATACAGTATTAAGAACAATTAATTCATTAATAATTAATTAAACAGGAAAAAAACACACATGGTATTGAAATAATATTTCATAAACGTTCAGGGAGTATCCATCATTTATTTATTTAATAAAAATCATTGTATTATACCCCTTTGACACAGTGCCGTAGCAGAATCTCCAAAATAGTGGCTGCTATGGCCAAATCGTAGCAGTTGGCATCTCTGGCAAGGTAAGTTGTTTTGCACACATGTACACGTGTCTTTGCAGAGGATTCGTCCATGACAATCACACACCACATTTTCTAGAAATTCTGAAGCAGTAGGACCATGGAAGAAAAGTGGGATCAATTTATCTGCATCCTTCACCCAATCATTTCCATCTGCAGAGCCAAGCTCAGGCTAGGCATCAATTGCATCCACACTCTTGACTGCCATGCTGCCCGCTTTATATGTTGGAGAAAACTGGCCTCACAAGGTGGTAGCTTTGCAAGGACAATATCCTTCTTTGTTGCCATAAAATAACATAAGCCATTCAGACAAGCATCTGCATTTTTATATTTTCCAGATGGGTCATATAGAGATCCTGTAAAATTCCTGGCAGCTGATATTGCAACATCACAGTAAGAATAAGAAAATTCGACGCTACATAGGTTGAAGCGTAAACACCCCATACAGCTACAAATCCAACTGGAACCATCGTCAGAGGCAACCGCTAACAAAAAGGTGCCTATAATATTAAACTGTTTTATAACTTATTCATGCATTTCCTTATTTTATTTATCTTTATGGCTTTATATAGAAGTTTTAACATGTTCAGAGTTTAAGAATTTAATGTTAAAATATAAGTAACGTAATTAATTAGTCAGTGTGATACCTTGAAAAAAATGCACTGAACCGATAAAGAACCTTGTAGAAAACACACATGGTTGTACAGTAGTTTAAAGTAACATTGCAGTTGTCCCTGCCCCTGTGCGTATTTTGTGTTACATGTTGTATGTGGCGTGTTATTGTTGGTGTAGGTATTGGTACACAGAGTGTTGGTTATGTAGCACAGCTTATGTAACGTGTATAATTGTATTTAGGCATGAGGATTGCACAATCACTCCATGTGCAGATTACAGTGGGTATTAGGATGGAAGCATGGGGAGCACAATTAGTTTGCGTGCAGATGTACAGAGATTCCAATTGAATGATTGATTAGCAATCGAGTCTTGGTACAGCTGCATAAAAAGAGTCAGTTTTCATGCACACAGGGGTTGTGTGTTCGAAAGTGGAGAACGGGTGGAGAGAGAAGAGAGCTAAAAACTAATAATAACAAATGCTACTTGTGCGGGAGGACTCGCACTATACTTGTTTTGGGGTTCGTCCACTGTCTGTTTTGTCTATTTGTTTTGGCCAGCGTGCCGATTGTTTTGTTAAGTGTTTTTGTTTTGTTCAACCTTTTATTTTCTGTGTTACAGTAAACCGGCGGATCAGCGCATTTCATTCACAATTCACTCACCACTCTGTGTGTTTATTAAACAGCGCAAGCAGCACATTCACCATATCACCTCACAGTGCTGTTTCTCTTGCCACGCTACCCATTACCATTAAAGATTGTACAGTATTTATCAAAATGACTTCAAGGTAATGTTGCATTTTACCCCCTGAAAATACATTTTACTCTCTCAGTGTTAGAATTAGAGGGTAAGTTACTCCCAGACCCAAAACCTTAACTGGGGCTCTGATTATGGAGGTTCAGGTCATAGTTAGGCTTCACAAAGAGAAGCTCTCCTTTTAAGGGTACTTGCTATGATATCCTCTGTGTTGAGTGACTTCTTACTTACTTTGATTATCCTGATCTTCTCACCTCACTGCTTACTGTGGAACCTTTTTGAAACACCACCCTGGCCAGTGAATGAAAAGTTCCTTTTCCATCTACAGTTTCTGTGTATCAATGTTATCATGATCCTCCTGTATAAGACATCCAGCTTCCTTTCGGCGAACTAAACTAGTTGGCATATAAACTCCATTATTGATCTTACTTCTTTAGCAACTGCAGTGGTGAATCGACAGACATCATACGAACATGAAAAACCATGCGTGAAGCTGAACTGCCAGTCCAAAATAAGATATTTCGGTTACTGTAGATAATGCTTTCAGAAACAGCTAAGCTTTTCTTCATACAGTCATGACTAGGCTCATAGTCATCACTTACTCCTTCAAAAGCTTTTTTGTCCAAGAGCCACAGCACTGTTCGATAAAGAAGTGATGGCACAAATTTCAGTGTATGTTGAATAGATAGCTCATCTTGAGTTGGTGTGGCAGGGCAGAAAAGCCCTGCGTGTAAATAGCGGCAGGGTAAAGCCCTGCTGATTTAAATGTATTGTGTTTATTATTTAAAATTACATTTATTGTTTGGGAACGGGTGAATTTGTGTGTGTATTTCACGGGGCGGAGCAAGGCCACTTGATGTAATGTTTGAGAACATGCAGTTATAAACGTATAAAGATGAAAAGAGAGGGGCTTTGCCTCTTTGAAGGCTCAACATATAGAACGGGGGTTCTGTCATTGAGGACACCTGACAAACAGGAGGGGGGTCACCGTCTCTGAGGGTACCCGACATACAAAGAAGCTCACGAACCGGAAAAGGAAAACATGGAGTTAGAACATATTAGAACATATAAAGAGGGGGGTTCCGCCTCTTCAAAAGTCCAACATATATAGAAGGGGGGTTCCGTCGCTGAGGAGACCCGACAAACAGGAGAAGGGTCACCAACTCTGGAGACCCGACAAACTAAGAGGGGTCCCACTGCTTGGGGGCCCACACATAAACAGAGGCATTAGAACCTGAAAGAGAAGAAAGGGATCATTTAGTACTAAAGGTGTGGTTTTGGCCGGAGGTCCCCTCTGACTTGTGGAGAACCCTCCTCTAAGAGGTAAATGAAGCGCAGCTTAACAAAGGGTTGGAGAAAGTGGAATCACTAACTCCCCAAGGATGGAGCCCCGGCTCCCCGCTAAAGACTCCTACATATGTAGAACTACAAAGAACCGCCAATGCATATTGAAAAACAAAGAAAAAGATAAAACATTTAATACAAGAAGAAAACATTTAACACAACAAAGGGGTTAATAAGTTGCTCCCTACTATATGTGTAGACCCTCCACAGGAAACCTTTGGTGGCCCTGGTAGAAAGGTCGTGCCCATTCCGGACATTCTAGCAATGGACTGGTGAGCAGAGGATATTTCGAATAGGGAAGAACGAATGTTAGCTGGGGAGGTCTCTTTGCCAATCGCCTGGGGATGCCTGTTCGCCGCCTCCAGGGGATGCCTGGTCACCGTCGCCTGGGGTCGCCAGCTCTGCCTCGCCTGGGGTCGCCTGCACGTCACCGCCAGGAGGTGCCTATATGACACTGTGATGGAGCAGATTCCATTGTCCATCACTACCGCGGAACACTGACTGTTTAAAACCTGCCCCGCACTTTGTTTGTATACTGTCCTTTTAAAAATGCGTATTGATAACATTAGCGGTATTATAAAATGTGTGCTGCTGTTTGTCAATGGGTACAAATATTATGTACAAAGGTTGTGAGAAACGTGAATAATAATTATACCTGTTTATTTACTTACTTGAGTCGGGGAGGTCGGGATGCTGGTGGCTTGTAAAAGAAATACAATGTTATTAACACAGTTGGCATTGCGTGCTGGAAACTATTTCGCATAATAGGTGCATATATTGTGTAAAATAATGCCCAGTACTGCCTGCAGTGAAACTTTGTTGTTTTAAAATAATTAATTGAATTTGAAAATACTTACCATTCTCTTTGGATCCGGAGGGGGGTGGGGGTGGGGGGTTGGGGGTGGCGGGGGTGCATGCATGTTGACGCTGGGGCAGCCATTAAGGGGGCGCGTGCACTGACGGCCGCGCTCAAATACACGGGCACGCGCCCAATGTTAGTGAATGGGGGGAGCTGATTATAGCTTAAAATGAGTAACTAATTGTGTAGAGTGGGTTATGCAATTAGGAAAAATGTTAACTATTGTAATGTTAATGATGCTAGAGATAGCTGAGTATCGTGGTTTGGTTAAATGTTTTTTATTTTTTCAATGCAGTGCTGTATTTATTTATTATACTTGAAAACTGTTGTGGACAAAAAGCAACGTTCGTGTGGCACTCAGCACTTTAATAAACTTCTCAAGTTTGCACTTTAACCTGGTCTCCTGAAGCCTTTCTGCTCCCAAACACTAGCTGCCCAATCATACAACCTTACAGACACCACCCGGGGATGCGTGCTCGTCCCCGCGCAGGGAGTTGTGGAGTCTGGGAACGTCACCCTCGGCTACCCGGTCCAGTTGGGTATTCTTTTGGTTCTCTGATGTTATCAGTTTCCTTACGTAAAATTGATACAGCATGATACAATATTTTATAGTCATCAGACATTTGCTCTTCACCTCCACATAGATTTTCATGTATCTTCAGTACATTGATTTCATCTTTCAGTGCAGCAGCTGCCTTAACAGAATCAACAAGTGTGATCTTGCTATTGAAAACAAGGCTGGACAGACTGACCATATTAACGTTAAATAATTATATCACAACCGTAATGATTTTCCAATCACTTCTGCAAATTTTCTACATGATAATTTTTGGAAGACTCAGTGATTGAAGCTGGTAAATGTTTCTTAAATTACATCAGTAGATCTAGCAGCAAAGATGCTTTTCCATTGACCATTAAATCATGAAGGCATTAACACTGACCGGAGCGGTCTTTTTGACTGATCACAGTTTTTAAATGCATTATTCCCCACTGATTTGGCAGCTAGGTGCCTGTGCTTTTTTCTTTTTTCCTAAATATATGTATTAAACATCTCTCCTATCTTGTTTTCTTATGCATTGGCGGTTCTCCTTTTCATCTTCTCTTCCAGGTTCTGATGCTTCGTTTATGTGTGGGCCCCCAAGCAGTGAGACCCTGTGGCAATGTGCCCCGCCCCTGTGTGTATGCTTGTGTTTTATGTTGTATGTTGCGTGTGGTGTGTTAATGTTGGTGTGTTGTAGTTGGTACACGGGATATAATGTGGGTAATGAGCACAAGTATTTAAAATGTATAATTGTATTTAGGCACGAGGAATGGCACTCCACTTCACGTGCATTTAAAGTATTTAATATGTGAGCACGAGGTTGCACATAATTAATTATTCACTTGAATCCCAGCACGTGAATTAATTAACGATGACCCCTCTCCTGTTTGTCGGGTCTCCTCAGCAATGGAACCCCCCTTCTATAAATGTTGGGCTTTGAAGAGGCGATACACCCCTCTCTATATGTTCTAATACATACTAATCCATGTTTTTCTTTCCCGTTCACAAGCCTCTTTGTATGTCGGGTCACCTCGGGGACGGTGACCCCTCTTCGTATCAGTTGGCCTTCATCCGCCCTGTGAAATGTTAAAATCGCAATTTTCCCTTTCCGGTCCAATGTCAGACCCTGTCCGACATCATCAAAAAGACGCAAAAAACAGAAGCCGGAAAAAAAGGGGCGGATAGGCAGCAGTATGGAGTAGTGGTTAGGACTCTGGACTCCTAGCCGGAGGGTCGCAGGTTCAAACCCAGGTGGGGGACACTGCTGCTGTACCCTTGAGCAAGGTACTTTAACTAGATTGCTCCAGTAAAAACCCAACTGTATAAATGGGTAATTGTATGTAAAAAAAATGAATAAAAAATAATGTAATTGTATGTAAAAATAATGTGATATCTTGTAACAATTGTAAGTCGCCGTGGATAAGGGAGTCTGCTAAGAAATAAAATAATAATAATAATAATAATCTGAGCAATACACATAGCCCTGGCACCACAGCGATAACACAGCCATAAACAAACAAGATAGCTGCTTCCGCATCCAGCACTCAAAGAATATCACGGACATTTGCAGAGCTTTTTGAGATGTTATAGTAATAAAATAATGACTTGGATCGCATTATTGAGGAGTTTGGTGATAAAACGAGTGATCAGGAGATGATTGATCAGTATGCACGACTATGAAGAGGTATGTGAAATATACAGCAAACAAGGGGTGGGAGATGCAGTATTGTGTGTCCTGTTGATATGTAGTGCCTTTTAAACCTGTTTTACTATGAAAAAAATACTTTTAAACAGCACGTCTAAAATAAACCGCGTGTGAAAATAAATTGGACCTGACGTGTCTGAGACGCGCTGAATAAATTGACCATAAAGGGTTAAACGGTACCTACATAGAAAAGGCTATTCTAGATATAAGAGTTTACAATGTTTAATTTAAGGTTAAGATAAACAAGAAATAACCAAGTAGGCAAGAAAAATAAGCAATTACACCATTCAATAAACTGGACTGAGAGGGAGGAATCGCAAGGACAGAGCAGCGGACTTCAATCAACCAACAATCACACAGACAGTTCGGCCGCCCTGCAGTGAATGGGTTAATCTAAATATCAATACAGAAACACAAAAGTGTTAAGAAAAACCTCTTAGTTTGCAAAACATTTCTCTATCAACAAATCAATACAAATGGAATGTCTCACTACAACCAACCCTGTTTCTATATGACCAGAAAACAAACAGAACCAATATTCTCACTTTCTTTCCATAGACTTCGTACACACCGCAGTCCCGCTCGTCCTTGCTGTTCCTCTCTCTCACTAGGTTGCAATTCCAAAAATCTCTCCAACAAAGCACATATATAGCGAAAAGACAAACAAGGAAATTAGCTGCCAATTACATAATTTAAGATATCAACCAGATATTTTAAGTAAAAATAATTAACGTGCAGTGTCTAAAAAAAGTACCAGGTGTGTCAATTAAAAGCAATGACATAACCGCAGCAGATGAAAGGTAAGCTACCGATCATTAAAACATCAATCTATTCTAAATAACAACAACATTCAGCTATTGTATAATTAATTAAACAATGCATTATCAACATCTTTAAAGTGCTGTGTGCAATCATGGATTTATTAAAGCAGTCCCAATACTAGTTAAATATACAAAAAGTAGGGAATATATGACTAAAATACACATTTGTTACATCATGTATGTTGAACATCGCCGAATAGAACTACTCCACATCAGAAAAGGAGAGTCTGGTAGTAGTCTGGGCAGTAGAGAAGTGGCGACAATACCTGGAAGGAAAACATTTTGAAATCATTACTGACCATTTTGCTTTAATGTGGGTCTTTAATACCCCTAAACCTAATTCCAGGTTAATTCGATCGTCACACCGATTGCAAGATTTCGACTTCAATATTTACAGGACCTGTAGTCTGGACATCTGGACATTGCCGGTTCGAGTCCAGGCTATTCCTTTGCTGACCAAGGACGGGAGCTCCCAGGGGGCGCCACACAATTGGCTGAGTGCCGCCTCGGGGGAGGGAGGGTTAGGTCGGCCTAGGTGTCCTCGGCTCACCGGTGACCCCTGTGGTCTGGCCGGGCGCCTGCGGGCTTGCCTGTAAGCTGCCCAGGGCTGCGTTGTCCTCTGACGCTGTAGCTCAGGGTGGCTGCATGGTGAGTCTGCAGTGTACAAAAAAAGCGGGCGGCTGACAGTACATGCTTCGGAGGACAGCGTGTGTTTGTCTTCGCCCCTCCAGAGTCAGCGCAGGGGTGGAAGAGGTGAGCAGAGCCAAACAAAATAATTGGATACTATACTACTACTTTGGGAAAGCACAAATCCTCCAGGTAATCAATCCTGACTGCTACCATAGACAGGATTCAGTTTCTTTGGCTTTTCATGTCACCAAGTTCAGTCTGTTCTTTAATGAAAGATACCAGCCGCTCTAAACGGCACCTCTTATTTCTCCAGAATGCTGTATTAGACAAAAACCCTGGCAGGCATTGCTTTCTGCAACCGCACAGCCCAGCACAGCACGTTCACATCTCGTTCTGCCATCTTCGTCACACTATGTAAAACTGGCACATAATGAATAATGACAAAGAATAATATAATTATATTTGTGTGTATGACATCAATAGAGCTATTTAATTATGATTACTTAAAGACAGCTCAATTTTCTATGGTGGGCTGCAGTTTTATAGGTGATCAGTGGCTGTGCTGTAAGGTGTGCTCCTCACTCAGGTATTCTAGGTGCTAATTAGTAGGTAGGCCTGGGCCCTGGGTTGGAGAGTTTTAAGCCGCATGATTCAGTGTTGTAGAGGTTTAAACAAAGTAAGTAAGGGAGAGGGGAGAGGGATTTTTAGGCGTCTCAAAAAATATTTTAAAAAAACTACAAGGAAAAGCTTTTTTCTTACACTAGTAAATATTAGGCTTTTACTATATTTGAAACATTTACCTATTTGTGTATATATTTAATACAGGCTGTTCCTGTTTGTTATATGGGCATTAACTTTAAAAAAGAAAAATTCATTGCTATTTCAACATTTTTTAAACTAGAATATTTTTTTCATGTGTGGATTACACATTATTTTATTTTTTGTGGCTGTTTCTTTTTTTCTCTTTTTGGAGTGTGTTTTTGTTCTCTTTTTTTGTTTTTCTCAACTGGACTATTTTTGTTTTCTTTGGACATCCCTAAAAATAACTCAATGGACTTGTTGACTGGTAAGGTTCATTCTGTACTGAACTCTATTATTTATTAATTTATCTGGTATCCATTTGTGATAAGGTGCGAGTGTAGGGTGTACAAATAGAATGTCCAGACAGTACTTGCAATGCCAAAACAAAAACAACACTCCTTTAACCACAATCCTCCATGCACGAAACTGTGCTCTGCAAGTCGGGTGTATACGGTGTGCATGTCCGTGTTGTGCTGTGCTGTGCTGGGCAGTGACATCTCCTTACTCCTCTGCAATACAGACAAAACACAAACGTAACAAAACAGACAAATAAAGCTCCAGCTCTCGGTTATGTTTTCAGCGCAAGGGGCTATACTCATGCAGCTGTGTCCCTTTTGTACTGCCCAACTCCTCCCTGCAATCAACTCGGTGCCCCGGTGTAACCAAACGCTGCTTGGCCCGCAGCTGATCACATGGGAATCGTTTCGAGTACGCGCAGCTACATGCTTCCTCCAGCTGGGGCAGTGTACTACCAACTTTACACGGCACCCTTTCTGAGGGAGATTTACAGCATCGATTCTTTCTCTCTATCACATATCTCACCCCTCAGAGTGATGTCGAAGGAACACTCGGCCAACTCTACATTCCTCAACGGTCCCCCCACCCTTGAAAAAAAATCAGTGTTGAGGCTCTTTACCCGCATGATGTTTCACTGTGTAGTGGAAGGGTTGAGTGGGTGTTGTTGTCCATTGTGTGTAACCACCTTAAAGGAGCATGAGCAGTGACAAGAGAGAAAGAATGTCCCAACAAGTAATAGCGAAGAGCGTGAGTAGCCCATTTGATGGTTAAACACTCCTTCTCAATGACAACAGTAGTTAATCTCCCTAGGGGCCATTGTTTTGCCCAAATAAATGACAGGGTGTTCTACCCCATCAACTTGTTTGGACAGGACTGCCCCCAGACCAATCTGGGAGGCATCAGGCTGATCAGTCTGAAGGATGAACTCTGCTGAAATCTGGTGAAATCAGAGCGGGAGCTTGACAGAGTCACTTCTTAATCATATCAAATGCCTCCAGACACTGCACTGTCCACAACTATTTTTGGAGCAGCCTTTTGGGTGAGATCTACCAGGAGGTTGACTATGGCGGCATACTCAGGGATAAAATGGCGATATTAGCCAGCTAACCCCAGTAGTGATCTCACCTGTGACTTGGTTCTCGGGATCGCCGTCTCCACCAGCACCTGGACTTTGGAGGCGATCGGCTTTACCCGGCCATTACCCATAATGTAGCCAAGATATTGGGTCTCTTGCTTGCCAAATGCACACTTGCCCAGCTTGGCTGTTAGCCCTGCCTCCCTTAGAGAATGCAGGACAGCTGAAAGTAATATGCTCCTTCCAGGTGGAGCTAAAAATCACCACATCATCATACTGATGATGGGGAGCTAAAACCTGGTCCATCAGTCTCTGAAAGGTGGTGGGAGCTCCATGCAACCCGAAGGGCATGGTCCGGAAATGGAACAAACCATCTGGGGTAGAGAAAGCAGTTTTCTCTCTCGAGCTCTGAATGAGTGAAATCTGCCAGTATCCCTTTGTCAGATCCAAGGTCGAGATTAACTGCACCTTACCCAGTCGGTCGAGGAGCTCATCCACTCGGGACATTGGTATGCATCGAACTTGGAGATGGCATTAACCTTTCGAAAATCCACACAGAACTGAGTGGAGCCGTCCTTCTAGTCCACTGTCACGATAGGAGTGCACCACTCGATCCGGGAAGGTTCAATGACTTCAAGACCGAGCATATCCTCCACCTCCTTGCGAACGGGACCCCTGCGACTCTCTGGGATCCGGTACAGTCTCTCTTGAACCTTGACACCAGCTGGAGTAATAATAGCATATTGAATGACATTAGTTTTACCAGGCAAGTCAGAATAAATATCATTACACTTTTCCACTAAGTGGCAGAGGTCATGTTTCTGATCTGGAAGTAACTGTTCCCCCATTGGAATGTTAGTTGTAGCTGGTGGACTGACAGTGGGACCAAAATCCTCTTCTAAACTGTCACAAGCTGTGAAAAGGGCCTATCTTTCATTCCAGGGTTTTAACAAGTTAACATGATTAATTTCAGTCTTATTTCAGCGATTGGGTTGTCTAATTTAATAGTTCACGTTACCAATTCCCCGTATCACCTCGTATGGCCCCTGCCACTTAGCATACAACTTAGACTCCGAAGTAGGAAGTAGCAACAGTACCTTATCACCTGGTCGAAAAGTCAGAATCTGTGGTTGTTTGTTGTACTGCTGCTCCTGGCGATGCTGAGCTAGTATTAGATTCTCTTGAGCAATTGCTGCGGTACTAGTGGATCTCAATGGTACTGCCTCCGGATATTTAGTCGCGTAGTCCACCACTACCAAAATGTGCGTATATATCCAGAGTCAGACTGGCTTAAAGGACCCACTATATCCATAGCAATGCGTTCAAAGGGAACTGAGATTAGGGGCAGTGGGACCAGTGGGGCCGGACAAACCCGTCCCGGCGCTACTTGCTGGCATTCCGAACACTCCGCTACATATCGCGTCACCTCACTATAGACTCCCATCCAATAAAATCGAGCCAATATTCGTTCCCGAGTCTTATCGATACCTAAATGGCCCGAACATGGGACATCATGAGCCAACCTCATGATCTCACATCGAAAAGACTGGGGAACGAGTAATTGTGTTACCATCTGGCTTGTGCTCGTGGCTTGGGATACTCTATCTTTTATGTAATAAGGCTATTATACTTATTTATTTGAAACTATTAGGGAGAGAGGTGTGTAAAAGTTAGAATTGTTGACCGTCCTTGATGTCAAGGCTGAATGTAGTATCCTGGAATGTAAGAGGCCTTAATTGTCCTCAGATTTTCTGTAGCATAAACAAGCCTCCATTGCTTTGATCCAAGAAACATCTAAATTTGGTAGATGTAAACATAGAAGATATAAAGTAATGGCTCACTCATGCGCAGCAAATAAAACTAAAGGGTTGATAATTCTAGAAGAAAGCTAATATATAATTTATAACAACTGGCAAAATTGCATTTGCACTGATAAAATATGATTGGGTAAAGTTATGTTTAGTATTAGTATATGTACCCAATTCTACAAATCCTGTTGTTTTTTTGTTTTGTTTTGTTTTTGTTGCATATTGTGTTTTTATTTTTCATATAAAAATCATTGTGTTATGCAAAAAATATTACTAACAAAACCCAATAAATACCCCCACCTAAAAAAACTATTAAAACACCCCACACACATACAATACAATTTTCTACAGTTACTGTACATTTATATTAAAGAGATTTCCTCATTCCATTTGTGTATCCCAGACTTTCAAAAAGCTCAGGCTTATTTTTTATATTATAATATATGCGATGAACTGGAATATAACTGGCCAGTTCTCTGATATACTGGGTCACAGTTGGAGAGTCAGCCTCTCTCCAGTGCTATACATTTTTTAGCTGCAATCATGGCTAAGCCTCTATATCTTTTCTGCAAGGAGTTGCCTATGTCAATCTTTGTTCAAGAGAAAATGGAATTTCACAGCTCAAGCATAATGATACAATTTCCTGTAACCCTCCCCAGAAGGTGTCAAGCTTATTACAGTTCCACATCATATGTGGGAAAGACCCCTTGTCCGAAAGGCAGCACCAGCATTGGTCAGATACCCCAGTATTCATTTTATGTAGTCGAGTTGGAGTGAAGTAAGACCTGTGTAGAATACTAAACTGCAAAAGTGCCTAGTGTTGTAGGAGCAAATCTGTCTATACCTGCAAATGTCAGACCAATCTTCTACCCCAATCGCCACACCCAGGTCCCTCCCACTGTTTCTGGAAGGAATCTGTGGAGTCCGGCAAGGAGGCTGCCAGTATATAATAGAGCTTATAGATCATCTTAGATTTGCTGGCACTGTGCAGTTCCAGATTAATATTACATGGTATTGGTTTTTCAAATGTCTTTTGGGATTTAGGGATGTCAAATTCCTTCTGTAACTGACCAAGAGCAGAGAGGTGCCCTTCTTGGAACAGATGTCCAACTTCCTCAATGCCTTTCAAACCAAAATTTAAAAGTACAGTCATTAAATATAGCCGGCAAGGAAGGGCTTCTCCAGATTGCTGTAAATAGTGAGATTGCATTTTTCCATGTAATACGCTTCTGAGCTGCCTCCCATACCCAAACTGAATTAAGAATCATTGGGTTATCTGTAAGACCTGTCACGTTTTTAAGATCAGCATGAATGTTCCTCAGGTTATAGGGTGAAATGTCTGAGTTCTCAATCTGCACCCAGGAAGCTATATATATATACACTGAGTGTACAAAACATTAGGAACACCTTCCTAATATTGAGTTGCACCCCCTTTTGCCCTCAGAACAGCCTCAATTCGTCGGGGCATGGACTCTACAAGGTGTCGAAAGCGTTCCACAGGGATGCTGGCCCATGTTGACTCCAATGCTTCCCACAGTTGTGTCAGGTTGGCTGGTAGTGGATCTCTACTCCGAATAGCTCATTCCATCTCATCCCACAGATGCTCAATTGGATTGAGATCTGGTGACTGGACAGGCCACTGCAGTAAGCTGAATTCACTGTCATGTTTGTGGAACCATTCCTGGACAATCCTAGCCTTGTGGCATGGGGCATTATCCTGTTGAAAAAATCCATTAGCAGATGGATATACTGCTGCCATGAAGGGATGCACCTGATTGGCAATGATTTTCAGATATCCTGTGGCATTCAAACGTTGCTCCACTTTTATCAAGAGGCCCAATGTGTGCCATGAAAACACACCCCACACCATCACACCACCACCAGCCTGCAATGTTGACACGCGGCATGATGGATGCATGTACTCATGTGGTTTTCTCCATACCCTAGTCCTCCCATCAGCGTGAAACAGCAGGAACCGGGATTCATCAGACCAGGCAATGTTTTTCCAATCCTCCAGTGTCCAGTGTTTTCGTTCCTTAACCCACTGCAACCGCAGTTTCTTGTGTTTTGCTGAAAGAAGTGGAACTCTGTTAGGTCATCAGCTGCCATACCCCATTCATGTCAAGGTACAACGAGTTGTGCATTCTTTTATGGGTCTTTCGGCACCAATGTTGTACTGTTGCTCTGCACAATTCGTGTCAGCCTCCTTTGGCCTCTTTCATCAATGAGCCATTTTCAACCACTGGCCTGCCGTTGGCTGGATGTCTTTTGGGTGGTGGACCATCCTTGATACACACGGGAAACTGTTGAGTGTGAAAAACCCAGCAGCGTTGCAGTTCTTGACACACTCAAACCGGCGCGCCTGGCACCTACTGCCATACCCCATTCAAAGGCACTTACTGTAAATCTTTTGTCTTGCCATTTACCCTCTGAATGGCACACATGCACATTCCATGTCTCAATTGTGTCAAGTCTTAAAAATCCTTCTTTAACCTGTCTTCCCTTCATCTACACTGATTGAAGTGGATTTAACAGGTTACATCAATAAAGGATCATAGCTTTCACCTGGATTCACCTCGGCAGTATATTTCATGGAAAGAGCAGGTGTTCCTAATGTTATGTACACTCAGTGTATATATATATTGTGAAGAAGGAGCAGTGGCGCCTTTAAAAAATGGCATCACTAGGGAAAAATTACACAACCCAGAAACCTCAGTAGTGATTGGAAAGGCGGGGTTACGCAGTTTAAAAGGAAGCAGGGCAGAACAATCGGGGCTTGAGTGATTGTGGGGAACTCCGCCCGGTTGTCCTGCCTGTGCAAGCCTTTGGAGAAGTATTCCTGTGTCTTGGGAAAGAGATAGTAAGTGCGGTTTGTTTCAATCGTAGCTATTCTGTGAAAGTCTAGCATAGAGCGTTTTTACCTCTTGGTGAGGCAGACTTTTGTTTTGAATTGTTTGGTTTTGTTTCGCAGTGCGGATTGAACTGTAATACTGTGTTCCGTTGTCTACGCCACGTCTACCAGGAGACCTGCGGGGTTAGCCGAGGTACCTGTGTGGCAGAGTCACAGAATTAACACTATGTGTTTGCCAGCTGCAGGAGCAGTGATATATTGACCAAGTGTGTGGTTTATATGAGCGGGACTGGTTAAAACACTGCGTGGTTTCCAGCTGCAAGAGCAGCGATTACACATCAAGAGTCATTTCCTGGACCAGGACTAACTTAACCCGGTTGGATTACAGGCTGCTGGAGCAGTGAAACACTTATAAGCAGGAAAGGTGTATGTTTCAAGGAAACTACCAAACACAAGACCGTGGGATGGTAACAGTTTTTATTATTGCTGTTTCTTCCTGGCTTTTCATACAGTCACGGCAGGAAAACAAAGTGACACATCGTTGCTGTTAAGTAGTGACTCAGCTTCATTCGTAGGTGTTCGGAAACCTGGCTGTAGTCGGAACACTATTGCACATCGTGGATTTTCCCTTGCTGTCTTCCAGGCAGCCTCTTGCAGAGGATGCCGCTGTTCTTTTCTGTGTTCCAGGAGATAATCGTTGGAGGGAGTCCGACCTGTACTTACCTGTGTTCCTGGCTCACTCCACCAGAGGGAGTCCAACTATTACTCACCTGTGTTCCTGGCTCACTCCACGAGGGAGCCCAACCTGTACTTACCTGTGTTCCAGGCTCACTCCACCAGAGGGAGCCCAACCCCTACTCACCTGTGTTCCTGGCTCACTCCACCAGAGGGAGCCCAACCTGTACTCACCTGTGTTCTTGGCTCACTCCACCAGAGGGAGCCCAACCTGTACTTACCTGTGTTCCTGGCTCACTCCACCAGAGGGAGCCCCAGCTTTTACTTACCTGTGTTCCTGGTGTGCTCCTCCAGAGGGAGCCCAAACCCAGCTTACCTGTCTTGTGGACTTGGGACGTTTTACAGGCTAAGCCTGTCACCACTTGGTCGCCTCACCATAGCATAGAGAGGGGAGAAGAAGTGAGATAGTTAGTGGCCCATACAGGGCAAATAAGCGCAATTGAATAAGTGTGTTCTGTTGTAAATATTGTAAATAAAAGTATTCACCTGAATCAGTGACGTGTTCACTCCAGTCTGTGAAGAAAAATACCGATGTCCAGTAGCACCACACTACCACTCTTTTACAATATACTGTATATATACTGTATATATATATATATATATATATATATATATATATATATATATATATATATATATATATATAGTGTAACCCTTGGTATGTCTAGGTTACACAGACACTCAGCTGTTCAAAAAGATATCACACTCTGTGCTTTAAATGGATATATACAAATAACTTACATAATAAGCTAAAACCCTGACAATCACGTCTCAAAAAGATAAAAATGTGCAATTTTGTATAAAATCAAGACCATGCATGATATTTAAAAAATCATTTCAGATTCTAATTCCTGTGGTGGTTGGCTACCACTGATAACTTTACATATTTTAAATAGGAGATCAGTAAATTACATTTATGAGAACATTTCTAAAGAAGAAAGTGGATTTTTAAACTTTTGTGTCACATTCAAACTAGGTCAGTGTGGGTATACTTGATCGTAGAATTAACTATTTATTTAGTAACCTGCAGAGCAACAGCTTTTTAGAAATCTATAATACTGTATACTTTAAGTAAATATTTGGTCTGATACATGCTCTAAAGTTAAGTCATCTCAGTCAGCCCTCTAAATGTTACAATTCTCACAGTCCGCAAAGGGTTGAGTCTTTGGGGTTCACCCAGTGTTAAATGGGTGGACCCCAAATGGGTGACCTGGCCCTTTAACTCTTTTTACTCAGGCTCTGTAAGAGACAGCCCTGTCGATACACCATTGGAAAGCGCAGAGTCAGAACTTTAAAACAAGGTCCTACTCGTGTATTTCCGGTATTGGACCATGTCAGTAGAGAGCCGTGACTGTGAGTGTTTTATAATGTTACTGCTGCTCTGTAAGACAGACCTACATTTTCAGACAAAATCTTTACAAATGAAGAGAAATTGCACAAGAACCTATTTTCCGATAAATATATATTTGTTTTTCGTGTTTTTGGATCAGATGCATGAGACAGTCAACTGTTAGGGTTACGTTGATGTGGTCGCCAGAGCTGTACGATCATTGATGGCGCCCTGTGCGAGATATAAATCCAGCCCCCCCCGCCACCCCCAGAACTTGCAGTCAGCGAACAAAAAAATAAATAAAAAAGGGTTCAACATCTTTGTAAATGTCAAATGGAATGCACCAATAGAAACGAAACCTAGAGCCTACAAATGTACTTTTCTTGCCTTCAGTGATGCAAAGTCATTGATGACATGATCATAATTCAGAGAGCTAGCCAATGCAAGTTCAGTGGATATAATGGCGAGATTAGACAAGCATTCAATTCCAGCTTTCTGAAACTATGGCCTGGGACCAAATCAAAGTTTTGATTTGGTCCCAGGATATGTTGGATTGTTAATGAACTTGCAAATAAATTACCTACCTTCTTGAAAAATCATACTGTTTGTTGGATGGGAAAATGTTTATTTGCATGTAAATAATTATATTATGTGAAGATTGGAACTAGGTTTTAGGTTACCAATAATCAGTATAATAATTACAATTAACAGTAGAAGATGCTGAACTGGAAAACACTGCAAATCTCTCTGTTGGATAGATTTCCTCTGGAAGGTTCCCAGCCCAGAATAAAGAAAAGGACTCTCACTCTCTAAACTAGGAGGGCTCTCCTTGCCTGTTCTTGAGAAATATTATTTGCCTGCTAGGCTATATTCGGTGCGATACTGGATTTTCAAAAATGTTAATGTTAAAACAATCTGACTATTCACACTCCTAACTGGTCCCATTTAAAAATATAAAATAAAAAATAAATAAAAAAACAGCTATTTTACGTACACTAAATGTCTGGTTTAAAAATGTTTCGGATTAGACAATGATAATTTAAAACTGGAGGATATTCCGTCCCACAAAATAGAAAAAGCTTGGTATCAACACTGCAGGACATCTCTCAAAATGACACACTATCATTTGACACAACACAGGCACAATACAATATAACAAAGGAACTCTTTCAGTTCTTTCAAATAAGGCAAGTCCTCAAAATAGCCACAATATAGCATACACACTAATAGCATACGTCCAATGGAGTACATGATTGCTGCATCCTAAGCCGTAAAAAAAGACCATGAAACTGCAGGGTGCAAATAAAAACGAAAAGCATAAATAAACGGACAATAGTAGCCTTACACTTGTGCCCTTTTTTACATACAATATAGTATCACAAAGCTCTTACAATAAAACATATAAAGACCATGCAGACATCACAGATCACAGAATAAGAAACAAACAATAAAATGCATACAAACTAAAAAAAGAAAGAAAAAAGACATTCAAATCAGACAAAATAGAAGGTCACAAATAAAAAATTAACACGACAAAATTGTGACAGGCTGGCTGCAGGGAGGAACTCAGACCAGAACTAGAAACACACAGAGCAGACAGAGACTTGGGGTTTTGGTGAAGCTGAGCACGTGATCGCGCTCAGCATTTAATAAACAAAATAACAGAACACAAAAAACAGGACATGGCACTTGCGCCAAAATAAATAGACGAACAAAAACGGACTATCAATTAAACAAACGGTGGACGGACAGACACACAAACACGGTGAGTAAATAAATAAACAAGTATCGTGCTGGTCCTACAGCACGCGATAGCAATTGTTTCAAATATTACTCTCCTTCTCTCCCGCTCTCCACTCAACGAACACACCACCCCGAAAGTGAGTGAAAACATGCAGCTTTTATGCAGTTGTACCGAGACTCGATTGCTAGTCAATCATTCAATTGGAATCTCGTACAACTGCACGTGAATTAATTAAAGTGCAATTCCCGTGCTCACATATTATTACTTTAACCAGCACGTGAAGTGATTTGTGCCCTCCTCGTGCCTAAATACAAATCTACATTTTTAAATCACACGTGAAACACAGACCCGCTTATATCCCGTGTACCGATGACTATACCCCAACATTTACACACAACACGTAACACAAAATACACACAGGGGGCACTTTGCCACATATACCCCCTTGTGCAAAGCACACATGGCCTCAATGGCCACCTCCCCCTCAGTCCCAAAGTCCCGGAAGAGGGGAAGCAAGTTGTTTCTGGGGTGGCCATGGTGGAATGTCCGCACCCCCAATTCTTCGTGGCCGGCAGCTCCTCTTCCGGGCTTCAGCCACACTATCTCCTGCCGCGAAAGTGCAGCTGGGGAGCTGGTCTCCTGACCTCCCCCTTCTTCATGGCCGGCAGTTCCCTTCGTGGGGCTCCGACCACACAATCTCCGGCAGCGAAACTGCTGCGGGGAAGCTGGTCTCCTGACCTCCCCACCTTCTTCATGGCCGGCAGTTCCTCCGTGGGGCTCCGCCACACATCTCCGGCAGCGAAACTGCTGCGGGGAAGCTGGTCTCCTGACCTCCCCTTCTTCATGGCCGGCAGTTCCTCCGTGGGGCTCCGCCACCCACCTCCGGCAGCGAAACTGCTGCAGGGGAGCTGGTCTCCTGACCTCCCCCTTCTTTGTGGCCGCCAGCCCTCCGTGGGGCTCCGGCCACCGTGTTTCCTGCCACGAAATGCGGCTGGGGAGCTGGTCTCCTGACCTCCCCTTCTTCATGGCCGGCAGCTCCCCTTCATGGAGCTCCGCCACAGTGTAGCGACCGAGGCAAAGCAGAGGCCCCGCGACCCCAGGCGAAGCAGGATCCCTGGCGACCCCAGGTGACGGCAGCAGCAGCGGACCCTCGGGAGGCGACGGCAGCAGCAGCGACCCTCGGGAGGCGACGGCAGCAGCAGCGGACCCTCGGGAGGCGACGGCAGCAGCAGCGGACCCTCGGGAGGCGAACTCGGGAGGGGAGCCCCTGACCATAGAGGCGGCAGCGGAGCTCCACTTCTCCCTCGCACCCTGCACCCTGTGTGGAGCAAAAGGCAGCCCCAGGCGATGCGGAGCGACAGGCAGCCCCAGGCGATGCAGAGCGGCTGGCAACCCCAGGCGATGCGGAGCGGCTGGCAACCCCAGGCGATGCGGAGCGGCTGGCAACCCCAGGCGATGCGGAGCGGCTGGCAACCCCAGGCGATGCGGAGCGGCTGGCAACCCCGGGCGATGCGAGGCAAGCATCCTTGGGCGAAGCGAGGCAAGCATCCTTGGGCGAAGCGAGGCAAGCATCCTTGGGCGAAGCGAGGCAGGCATCCTTGGGCGAAGCGAGGCAGGCATCCTTGGGCGCAGTGAGGCAGGCATCCTTGGACGCAGTGAGGCAGGCATCCTTGGGCGAAGCGAGGCAGGCATCCTTGGGCGAAGCGAGGCAGGCATCCTTGGGCGCAGCGAGGCAGGCAGTCAGGACAAGCTGGGGTGTGGGTTTTGGCCCTCTTCTCGGCCACTGCGGCCGGGCGGTTCTTCCCATGCTTTCCTCAGCAGCCTATGCAAGGGCTGCTGAGGACCGCCAGCATCTAGTCCTGTTCCTTCTGGTGACGGGAGAGGCAGCTCCTGCTCCTCTCCTCGTGACGGTGGGGAAGTGATACCAGCAGGCATTCATCCTCTGCTGGTGGGGAAGTGATACCAGCAGGCATTCATCCTCTGCTGGTGGGGAAGTGATACCAGCAGGCATTCATCCTCTGCTGGTGGGGAAGTGATACCAGCAGACATTCCTCCTCTGCTGGTGGGTTGGCGGAGGCAGAGGCAGCTCCTGCTGCTCTGCTCCTGCCGTTGGAGGTGGCGGAGGCAGAGGCAGCTCCTGCTGCTGTGCTCCTGCCAGTGAAGGTGGCGGAGGCAGAGGCAGCTCCTGCTGCTCTGCTCCTGCCAGTGAAGGTGGCGGAGGCAGAGGCAGCTCCTGCTGCTCTGCTCCTGCCAGTGAAGGTGGCGGAGGCAGAGGCAGCTCCTGCTGCTCTGCTCCTGCCGGTGGAGGTGGCGGAGGCAGAGGCAGCTCCTGCTGCTCTGCTCCTGCCAGTGGAGGTGGGAGCGGCGTGTAGTCTCCTGCTCTGGCCTGAGTCCTGGAGGCGCTGTTTTCCCGGTTCGACACCACGTGTGACAGGCTGGCTGCAGGGAGGAACTCAGACCAGAACTAGAAACACACAGAGCAGACAGAGACTTGGGGTTTTGGTGAAGCTGAGCGCGTGATCGCTTGAATGCTTGAATCAGATCACTGCGTATTCTTCTTTGTTCAAGACTGAATAGATTCAATTCTTTAAGCCTGTCTGAATATGACATGCCTTTTAAACCTAGAATAATTCTGGTCGCTCTTCTTTGCACTCTTTCTAGAGCAGTAATATCCTTTTTGTAGCGAGGTGACCAGAACTGAACACAATATTCTAGATGAGGTCTTACTAATGCATTGTAAAGTTTTAACATTACTTCCCTTGATTTAAAATCAACACTTCTCACAATATATCCAAGCATCTTGTTGGCCTTTTTTTGTAGCTTCCCCACATTGTCTAGATGAAGACATTTCTGAGTCAACATAAACTCCTAGGTCTTTTTCATAGATTCCGTCTTCAATTTCAGTATCTCCCATATGATATTTATAATGCACATTTGTATTGCCTGCATGCAGTACCTTACACTTTTCTCTATTAAATGTCATTTGCCATGTGTCTGCCCAGTTCTGAATGTTGTCTATATCATTTTGAATGACCTTTGCTGCTGCAACAGTGTTTGCCACTCCTCCTATTTTTGTGTTGTCTGAAAATTTAACAAGTTTGCTTACTATACCAGAATCTAAGTCATTAATGTATATTAGGAACAGCAGATGACCTAATACTGATCCCTGTGGTACTCCACTGGTTACCTCGCTCCATTTTGAGGCGTCTCCTCTAATCAGTACCTTCTGTTTTCTACATGTTAACCACTCCCTAATCCATGTGCATGCATTTCCTTGAATCCTTACTGTGTTCAGTTTGAGAATTAATCTTTTATGCGGGACTTTGTAAAAAGCTTTCTGGAAATCTAAATAAACCATGTCATATGCTTTGCAGTTATCCATTGTCAATGTTGCATCCTCAAAAAAGTCAAGGAGGTTAGTTAGACACAATCTCCCTTTCCTAAAACCATGCTGACTGCCTCCCAGGATACTGTTACCATGTAAGTAATTTTCCATTTTGGATCTTATTATATTATTATAGTTTCCATAAGTTTACATACAATAGAAGTCAGGCTTATTGGTCTGTAGTTACCTTGTTCGGTTTTGTCTCCCTTTTTGTGGATCGGTATTAAGTTTGCAATTCTGCAGTCTGTTTGTACAACCCCTGTGTCAAGAGACTGTTGCATGATCTTGGTTAGCGGTTTGTAAATAACTTCTTTCATTTCTTTGAGTACTATAGGGAGGATCTCGTCCTGCCCAGGGATTTGTTTGTTTTAAGAGCTCCTAGTCCCTTTAACACTTCTGCCTCTGTTATACTAAAGTTATTTAAAACTTGAATAGGAACAGGTCGACATGTGGGGCATGTTGCCTGTGTCCTTCTTTGTAAAAACTTGTGAAAAGTAATCATTTAATATATTTGCTATTTTTTCTCTTCATCTATGATTTTGCCATTTGTATCTCTTAGACATTGTACCTCCTCTTTGAATGTTCTCTTACTGTTATAATATTGGAAAAAACTTTTTGGAATTGGTTTTAGCCCCCTTAGCAATGCTGACAGCATTTGTAGTAAACAAATTACTTTTATAACAAATATGATTTTTATTCAGACGGTTCACTTCCACTCACCTCCCCATCAAACACATTCGTTTCGAAACTTGTTACTCAAACTGCTTGCAGTGTGTGGTGGACGGGGAGAGGTGACGCTGTTTAGCGCTGGGCGCTTATGATATAGCTCTATTTGAGTAAAACAAAACCAAAAAAAAGTTAATTGGCTGACCAGTAAAACACGGTGGGAGGCCTGACTTCATAATACATTTTTTACTGTTAGGGATTATATATACACTGTAATGAAATGCTGAGGATGTTAAGGTTATGACAGTATTTTTTGATCACGCAACCCCCCTACCATAGCCATGCAATCCCCTTTTGGGTCAGGACTCCCAGTTAGAGAAACGCTGTTCTAAACCTCCAATTTACATCTGTACAAACCCTGTTACCAATATTTAGTCCTTTTGCAGTAAATCAATCAAGAATGTTTTGGGGGAAAGAAGGTTGACAAACTTAATTAAAATCACATCATCTCATTCCCATAGTTTAAATTTTGAAATGTCATTCAATTATAACTATGAATTTTCATCATATATGTTAGGAAGACATACCTGTACATGACACTAATCACTTCACTGAACTTGTTACCTAATACCTGAACAATTCATAGCAAAAATGCTCGTTCTTCAGTTTCTGGAACAATGTTTACATTCTAAAGGACTTTTACCATTAAGTTTCTGCCAAATCAAAAAGATGACAGTCGGACTGCAGCGTAGTAAGGTTAGTCACACATTTATCTTCCATAAGTTATTTTAATATACTGAGCATCAAAAGAAATGTATCACTCATATTTGGATAAAATGCACTAGATGTGATTGAAAAATGACAAACTGTCTCAGAGCAGGTGCAGTGACTTTTTATTCTGCTGACCAACAATTGGCATTTTACTGTCTGAAGTTATGGGGGGACGGGGGATACTGTGAAAGTCACAGGCTAGTAGCGCATGTGACCACTATTGGAAGCAATACAAGCAGTACATCTGTGAGGCATGCTTTGCACCAGGTTTCGGATGGTGCCTTGTGGAATCCTGGGCCATTCCTCTTGTAGTGCCTGGATAAGCATCTGCCTGTTCAGTGGTCTCTGAGTCCTAGAAGCCACACGTCGCCCAAGTTCATCCCACAAATGTTCGATTGGGCTCAGGTGTGGGGAATAAGGCATCCATTACATGACTCTCACGTTCGCATTCTGCAAGAAAGCTGTCGTGACAACATGTGGACATGCGTTGTCTTGCTGGAATGTTGTCACATGGCCTTAGGACTTGGTCAACATATCGCTGTGCAGTCATGTTGCCATCAATCACTACCAGCGGAGTTCTGTAGCGACTAGACACTCCTGCCCAGACCATCACACTTGGACCTCCCCACTGATTGGTCTCTCGAACACAACAATTAGCGAATCGTTCACCACGTCTACGCCATACTCGCTGACGTCCATCAGGGCAGTCTATGCAGAATCTCGATTCGTCACTGAAGAGGACCTGGCTCCACTGAAGGCGAGTGCACCTAAGGTGTTGTTGGCACCACCTCATCCTGTATGGTCATCTGGCCTGTAGATGATGACTATGTAACCGCCTTCTTACAGTTGAACTGCTGATGCGTGGATTGTTACCACCTGTTGATCCTAGGCAGGTGCTGTGACTCTTGGTCTCCCAGTTCGTGGCCTATCATTGACAGAGTGTGTCTGGTTATACTGTCTCGCCAGGTTTGAAATTGCTGACGAGGAGCACCCTAGACGGCGAGCCACAGTACGCTGCCCTAGTCCAGCCTCCAACATGCCGATTGCATGAAGGCGCTGCTGTCTTGACAGACGTGGCATATTGGTGTTTTTCTGTGATTTTCTTTATTGCTTTTATTCAAGCTTGCAATTCAACAGCTGAAATCACTCTGATCAACGTCCAAACAACTGTCTCACTAATTAGGTGATTAAGTGCATATGCTTCAGTCACAGTCACTCAGGCGTGTCATGGTCAAGGATGAATGATCGAGTGATTAAAAAGAAACCAAAAACATTTTGTCAATGACCATCATTTATATACCTTATTTTTTTCCGAAAATACATGTGTCATAATAGTGATAAGTTTATTTTGATACTCAGTATATACATAATAAAATCTTATTGTTATGACAATTAGTATGGTGTGGGTGTCTGTATTTACTGGAATTTACAAACTAAAAATAGATTTACTGATTTTAAATTTCAGGTGATAACATAATAATAATAATAATAATAATAATAATAATAATAATAATAACTAGAACTGCCAGGCAGTTTTACGGCTTCCAAGTTGTAGCACTGCAGCACAAGTGTCAGCAACAGATCAGTTTTATGGAGCAGTTTCAATTCAAAATACAGCATTAGTTCATTATCTCATGGTGCTTTATAATTTTAAAGACCATCGTAACCATGACCCAATCTACACACTGTAAGTACATTTTAAATTAAGGAGAGGTCAAAGTTCGCAGGCAAGGTCATTTTTGGATAGAACATGTATGGGCTCCTATCTGTGTTCTATGGTAACCATGACCCAATCTACACACTGTAAGGAGTACATTATAACTTAAGGAGAGGTCAAAGGTCGCAGGCAAGGTCATTTTTGGATAGAGCATGTATGGGCTTGTATCTGTGTTCCATAGTAACCATTAACCTATTTGCACTTTGTAAGGAGTTATAAGCTAGTTTTACATTTGACTGAAAATTTTGAAAGGTTTTTAAAGAAATGCGTCAGGTTCCTATATTGGTTTACACACAAATACCATTTTTGAAAAGTAAATTGTATTGACACAGGGATGATGCTTGTCAACTTTGGAGTTAATCAACTAAACCGTGTTCAACTGAAGCGGTTTTAAATTGAACCCATTGCGGTCCTATGTCGGACCTGGTTCGACATTGCAATTATTCCTATCCTGTCCAATGTCGGACCCTGTCCGACATCATCAAAAAAACGCAAAAAACGGGTTCGTAGTCATTTTTTCTCCGGAAAAAGCCGAGAAAACCATTCAATGGCCGAGTGGGAGCGACAGGAGCGGAGACAAGCCGAAAATAAAAAAGGGCGTATCTCATGAATAGTCATACTTGCCCCTGGCATCAGATAATGGCGGCCATAAGAAAAACAAGCTGGCTGCAACTGAATCAGCGCTCAGAGAATATCACGGACAGAGCTTTTTTGAGATGTTATAGTAATAAAATAATGACTTGGATCGCATTATTGAGGCGTTTGGTGATAAAACGAGTGATCAGGAGATGATTGATCGGTATGTACGACTATTATTATTATTATTATTATTATTATTATTATTATTATTATTAATATTATTATTATTATTTATTTCTTAGCATATGTGAAAGCGATAGCGAACGAAAGGGTGGGGCGGGGCTGGAGATGCCTAGTGAGTGCTTTGTTGATATGCAGGGCCTTTTAAAACCGTTTGACTGTGGAAAAAAAATACTTTTAAACAGCGCATCTAAAATTAACTGCGCATGTGAAAATAAATTGGACCTGACGCGCCTGACACGCACTTAATAAATGGACTGCAAAGGGTTAAGAACGAAACTTAGGTCTGGCGGCCATCTTGTTTTAAAAAAGAACACAATTTTGCCATATTTGAATTCCATTGTCCCCAGGATGATGCCTACTAAGTTAAGAGTTAGTTGGTTAAACGGTTTGCAAATAGAAGCAGTTTGATGTTTGGGGCGTGTTTTGGTGAATTTGGTAGCAGCCATTTTGATAGTAAAATTGATCACAGCAACTGTATATATATATATATATACACACCTGTATATATATATATATACATATATATTGGTATCCCAAAATACAGTATTTAAATGGTTCTGTAAGTATATATTTACTCCATTTTACAGTACCATGTTTTTACCAGTAAGTTACAGACTGTCAAACCTGTATTCTGATTGGCTGAGCGGGTTTATAATATAGTTATAATGTCACTGTTTGCAGGCATTGTAGTGCTTATTGGCACTCACGGGACAATAAGCACTACACTACCCGAGTATTATTTATTTTATTTTTTTATTATTATTATTGTCATTTTTCCTCCCAAAACTTTAAACAGCTCCTGTTCGCACACAGTGTAACCAATCAACATGAATCTTGGCAGGTATCATCCCGTGTAGATGCAAAAAAATTGCACTCCTGCATCAACCAAGATTGGGGGTTATTACGGTTTTACAACTAAAACCGTTGTGAAAGGAATAAAACTGTTAACGATACAAGATAAATAATACACATTTTAGGCACACTTGTGAATCCTTAAGTTGATCTTCCAGGCTGTTTGTTACTTGTTTTGTAGCATTAATAGTTGAAATGCATCTTCACAAAATGGTGCAAATTGTATTTTGGTGGAACTACCTTGATAAATGTGGGCCATAGTGAGCAAATGGTTAATAAATGCCCCATTTTTAGTCCTAATGTAGTCTTGCAGAGCCACTGTTTTGTGAGACAGCTTGCTCATTAAAACCAAATATCTGAGTGGGGTATAAATGCAAAAAATGCCCATCCCCAATAGTTTAGCATTTACATATCTTGGAGCAGCACTTTATTGAGGAAGTGTACATGGTGCTTTTTATTATAGGTATTGGTCAGTGCTGTAACCATGATTAGTATATTTTCTGCATTACATACATTGACCTGTCAAAAGTATCCCGTCTAGTTATTCAGCATTGGTAGTAAATAGAGTGCCACTGGACTAATGCGGGAAGTGCGGTACTGTAAAAGCCCCACCCCAATTCCTTCTGTTTTAAGGCTAGTGTACTGATAATCAGAACTTATTTTGCTAAGAATATATATATATATATATATACAGTACTGTGCAAGTTTTAGGCAGGTGTGAAAAAATGCTGTAAAGTAAGAATGCTTTCAAAAATAGACATGTTAATAGATTATATTTATCAATTAACTAAATGCAAAGTGAGTGAACAGAAGAAAAATCTAAATCAAATCCATATTTGGTGTGACCACCCTTTGCCTTCAAAACAGCATCAAGCATCAATTCTTCTAGGTACACTTGCACACAGTTTTTGAAGGAACTCGGCAGGTAGGTTGGCCCAAACATCTTGGAGAACTAACCACAGTTCTTCTGTGGATTTAGGCAGCCTCAGTTGCTTCTCTCTCTTCATGTAATCCCAGACAGACTCGATGATGTTGAGATCATGGGCTCTGTGGGGGCCATACCATCACCTCCAGGACTCCTTGTTCTTTTTTACGCTGAAGATAGTTCTTAATGACTTTCGCTGTATGTTTGGGGTCATTGTCATGCTGCAGAATAAATTTGGGGCCAATCAGATGCCTCCCTGATGGTATTGCATGATGGATAAGTATCTGCCTGTACTTCTCAGCATTGAGGAGACCATTAATTCTGACCAAATCCCCAACTCTATTTGCAGAAATGCAGCCCCAAACTTGCAAGGAACCGCCACCATGCTTCACTGTTGCCTGCAGACACTCATTCGTGTACGCTCTCCAGCCCTTCGGCGAACAAACTGCCTTCTGCTACAGCCAAATATTTCAAATTTTGACTCATCAGTCCAGAGCACCTGCTGCCATTTTTCTGCACCCCAGTTCCTGTGTTTTCGTGCATAGTTGAGTCGCTTGGCCTTGTTTCCACGTCGGAGGTATGGCTTTTTGGCCGCAAGTCTTCCATGAAGGCCACTTCTGACCAGACTTCTCCGGACAGTAGATGGGTGTACCAGGGTCCCACTGTTTTCTGCCAGTTCTGAGCTGATGGCACTGCTGGACATCTTCCGATTGCGAAGGGAAGTAAGCATGATGTGTCTTTCATCTGCTGCAGTAAGTTTCCTTGGCCGACCACTGCGTCTCACGGTCCTCAACGTTGCCCGCTTCTTTGTGCTTCTTCAAAGAGCTTGGACAGCACATCTGGAAACCCCTGTCTGCCTTGAAATTTCTGCCTGGGAGAGACCTTGCTGATGCAGTATAACTACCTTGTGTCTTGTTGCTGTGCTCAGTCTTGCCATGGTGTATGACTTTTGACAGTAAACTGTCTTCAGCAACCTCACCTTGTTAGCTGAGTTTGGCTGTTCCTCACCCAGTTTTATTCCTCCTACACAGCTGTTTCTGTTTCAGTTAATGATTGTGTTTCAACCTACATATTGAATTGATGATCATTAGCACCTGTTTGGTATAATTGTTTAATCATACACCTGACTATATGCCTACAAAATCCCTGACTTTGTGCAAGTGTAGCGAGAAGAATTGATGCTGTTTTGAAGGCAAAGGGTGGTCACACCAAATATGGATTTGATTTAGATTTTTCTTCTGTTCACTCACTTTGCATTTAGTTAATTGATAAATATAATCTATTAACATGTCTATTTTTGAAAGCATTCTTACTTTACAGCATTTTTTCACATTACAAAAATCCAATATATCTATGAATGTAACAGCAACATTTCTTCTACCAAACAATAAAAGGAAATCAAAAACACTATGTTCAGTTCACGTTATAAACGCAAACAGCAACAATAAATCACTAAAGTCTTGAAGTGTCCGTTTTTTTGTGACAGGTGTCTGACAGCTGCAAAACTACCTCCACAGCTGAATGCAACAAAAAATACTGAAATGTCTTGTCTGTCAGTGGAGTTCTTCATTGATGTGATCCTAATAGTCATGTATTATACTGGACAAAAAAAGGAAAGAACACTTCAGTGGTCAAATAATTTGATAAAAAGGCTCAATTCACAAAGGTTGTGGGTGGCTTCATGAAAGATGGTAGGAAATAGCATATTTGAGCTTGATGCTTATGTAGTAGCTTATCCATCTGAAAAGTTGTACATGTCAATGTTATCTTTGTCAACTACCTTGGTGGCACTCATGGAAGACTTTGCCTGATACTGTGATACAGTTTCTAATTCTCACCCTTTTAAATAGTTTTTTTGTTGAGTTTTTATCCCTTAGCCTACTAGAAACTATGTCACCTTTGTTTTATATCAATTATTTTTTTTTATTTTCTGATCAAAAGGCTATCACAAAACAATAACCATATACAAATCAGAGCTCATAATATAACATAAAGAGGTATAATTGTTAGAATACAAAATAATCAAGTAAGTATTTAAGTCCCCATGGTCAAACCCAATTTCACTCTAAAAGCTCTGCCAGCGAGACAGAGGCCAAATTTCAAGCCTCCACCATTGCTGGCCAAACCCACCCACCCTTGTTGTAGTCTATATCTCTATAATTTATCAGTAGGGAGTGAACCAGTGGTAAAGCAGACCACCAAGACTGCAGGCTAGCCATAGCCTGCACTGCATCTTTGATAACTGAAGATTAGAATCATCATTCAGCAGAAACTCTGCAAGTGTTGCTGGTACTTCCCTTTCAAGCAGCACTGACAGTGTCAATGCCACCTGGCTCCACAGGCTCGCTATAGGAGGGCAGTCCCCAAAACATGTGTAAATTAGTGCCTGCAGAGCCCTACTGGCAACCACTACAGCCAGAGTCATGTGAAAGCGCTTAAGTGGGATGGCATAGGATCTGTGTATCAATTTGTAATTCATCAGCTAGTAGACTAGATTTTTTGAAGCAGAAAAAGTACAGTGGGGGGCGCATGTTCTGACCATAGTGCCGCAAAATCTTCCAGCAGAATTTGCATCACAGTTGAGGTCGGTGTAATGTGCGCGATCAGAGGTGAAAGTAAGCCGGTACAGACCAGTACTGTGTACCAGTAAAAATGTTGTCAGGGTGATTTTATATTTCAACTTATCAAAACGATTGTTTAGGGTACATAATGTTTTGGATGATCACAGTGGTAACCGCCACAGGGTAGATCGTGACATTTAGCTACATTCAGTGCAGGAAGAAACATTCCTGAAAAAAAAACAATAATAAAAATACTTGCAATGGAAACTCTTGCAGCTTTTGTAAACCTGAAATCTTAGTGACCTGAATTGCAGTGAATACAGTGCACTCTGTTTATAAGAATCACATCTGCCCCAGATGATTTGATTCTTATAAGCAATTGATTCTTAAAAGCAGACCGATATGATTACTGTGGTGAAGTGCTGCAGAATCAATATGTGGGTAAACAACTTATTATATGATCACGATTATGTTTACTCTGCAGAATCTTATTTTACTACAGTATACTTGAGAAGCGATCATCTTGTGAGGGTGCCTAGTTTAACTGCTGAGCGGTGTTACGTGTAATGGCCTTTGAATTAAAATTACATTACAGTACAGTAATTTACTGTCACAACTACCACTCCATTTAAGCATCTGTGGCTTACTTATTTTCAGTTGCGATGCAAATCTTACAGTTTTTCACTAAGCGGAGATGCAAAGCTCTGCAAACACCACCCCCCCTCCTCCTCACAGCGCCACACTGCAACCCTCTCTGCATCTATATCACACAATAACAGCGCTGTACTCAGTATGTATTCAATGAATGTGTATTCACTTTATTGAAATACATTTTCACTAACAGAGAACACAAAAAAAACATACCTGCACAATGCAGTGGCACACTCACTCTGATTACACACAATGCAGTGTTTCCTGCATCATTGCACGATCCACGCTGCATACGTGCCTAATCACGTAAGATGTGATCAAATTCAAATTCAAAAACAGCTTTATTGGCTGTGCACGTCATTGCACTTGATACAGTACCGTATTACATGCAGTCAGTTTGCCCCCCAAAATGATTCTTATAAGCAGATTGCTTGATTCTTACAAGCAGATTATTTTACATTGGTTAGTATAGGAATGATTTTGTCCCAGTGGTTTTGCTCACTATATGCGATTCTTATATCAGTGATTCTTATAAACGGAGTGCACTGTACCTACATAAGACAAAGGCATTCAACTATTCCACTTTACTTGGTAGAATGATAGACTGTGATATACTATGATAAACTGTGATATGCTAAACTTTAGTTTCTCACACTCTCCATGTAATTAAGGTTATCAGATTTGCAGAGTGAAAAACTGGGACGTTTTTTTTCTTCTTCAATTCACTGACGCTGTACCAACTCCGAATCCATTAAAATAACAGTATATAATAACACAATAATAGTTTAAAAATTAAACATCGGGTGTATTTATTGCAGATGATAACTTTCTCAAAACATTTTAAATGCACAAAATTCCTGACTTAAAAAATTGATCAGCTATTAGTATTACTATTTAAACTTGCTAAACACATAACTAGAATGATTAAACAAATACTCCATAAGATTGTTTATTTTATTTTTAAATGGTGCTAACACAACCTAATCAATTACTCTGTACTTGTTTCCTCAGAATATGAACTAAACCTCTCTCTCTAAATCTGACCTCCTTTTCTTTCCCTTTCTCCACTCTGGCACGCACTTGCCGATTCTTCCTGAGCAACATACGATGAATCCGACCCTTCCTCACTGACTACGCCACCCAGCTCCTGGTCCAGGCCCTGGTAGTCTCCCGCCGAGACTACTGCAACTCCCTCCTGGCTGGCCTCCCTGCGTCTGCCACCCATCCGCTCCAGCTCATCCAGAACTCCGCTGCTCGCCTGATGTTCTCTCTGCCCCGCTTCTCCCACGCAACTCCACTGGCTCCCGATCACCACTTGCATCCAGTTCAAGACTCTTGTACTAGCCTACAGATGCCTTGACCAGACTGCACCCAGCTATCTCCAGACCCTCATCTCTCCCTACACCCCCACTCGACCTCTCCACTCCACCTGCACTAGAAGACTGGCTCTACCTCCTCTACGCTCCCCTGCCTCCAGAGCCCGCTCCTTCTCCACCCTCGCCCCACAGTGGTGGAATGACCTTCCTACAGATGTCATGACTGCCAAGTCCCTGACCACCTTCCGGCGCCTCCTCAAGACTCACCTCTTCCGACAGCACCTGTAGAACTCCTCTTTTTTTCCCTCTGGACACGTATCACTCTTCCTTAAATGTGCTTTACTTGCTCTTATCTGCCCCCCTATTTTACTGCATTTAATCCTGTACTTTAGACTACTGTAATCTGTCAAGTGTCATTTAATCTGTAGTATTTTGTATTTAATTATATCCTGATGTAACTATCACTGACACTGTTATCTGCTCTGTTATTGAATTGTATTTTGTCGTATTTTTGTTTACGACTGTAAGTCGCCCTGGATAAGGGCGCCTGCTAATAATAATAATAATATAGTTTGTTTTGATTGTGAAGCATCTCATGATATAAATTATAAAGCTGAACAACTGGACAAAGCTCACAAATATAGTAAAATATACTCAGTATTTTCTCAAATTGCCTACAGTAGGAGTCAGTGCAGTTTTGCGTAACTAAATACTGCACTATTCTCCACAATACTGCACAGGTGGGGGGACTGAACAATTATACAGTACCGGTAAGAAATTAAAGTTACTTTCACCTCTGTGCATGATAGAGGGCACTATGTGGCTAGAAACTGGAATTTAGAGAAGATCACTTTACTATGGAATATAAATATAATCGATACTACTACGTAGCGGTCAAAAACAAGTTAGTGCCTGTTTAAAATATAATTAGAACGTGATCTAAATCAAATTACTACACGTTCTGATTTGATCAAACAGGAAATTAAACCCAATTAAACCACTATTTCAATGCACTAGCTGTGCTATAATTTCTTAGTCAGCAAGTCCAACGTTAAACTTTCCACATTTCTATTAAATACAAACAGCCTGTTTTAAACTCTTCATGGCAAACAACATTTTTTTGATGGAATCACTTCTAGTAGGGGTTCACTCTTAAAACTAAATGCAGGCTCCTTATAAAAGTTCCCTATAATAAAAACAGAGCAAAGTGTGATAAAGCATGGTAAAACATAGGTACGCACCAGTGGTCGCGCCAGACTTTCCCTGATGAGGGGTCTAAGGGGGGACAGAACAAAAAATCGAGAGGGCTACACACCACTTTGTGCAGGCACCCATAAAATACATTTGAATCATTTTCTGTGTTAGATAAGAGGACCAGTGTGAACAGCAGGTATTTAAATGTGTGCAGTATGCATTTTACCCTGGTAAAGGATAACAAGAAAATTAAATTGTCATGAAAAATGGTAATGATATATTTTCTTAAAACCAGCATACACAAGAACATCTTGTATGTAAACAGGGACTGGGATTTGTCAACACAGGCATGCCGTTGTCACAGGAAATTCGTCATCTTGTAGCACAATAGAACACTATAGAACATGTTGAAATATTTGTTACCATTTAATGAAATTTGTGTCCAAAGCAGTAAATAACTGTAGAACTTAAAACATAGCTAGGATACTTTGTAGACAGCTGTTTATTATTCTTTATCCATAAATTCTTTATCAATGTAAATGCTGTACATGGCGGTTTTCTTTTTTGTTTGTCATTTAAGTTATTTAAGTTATTAGTATTATTAGGGAGCTACGCAAAAAAGTTGCTGTGGAACCATATTGTTATTGTTAAGATTATTATTAGGGGTCCAAGCAACGAAGTTGCTTTGGAACTGTGGCAAAGTGGTTTGCAGTGTGCAGGTGTAGTGGTGATGCGATTTATGAAACAGAAGACAGACAGCAAAGTTCACGGTCCAAACAGGTTTTATTTGTATAATCCTGGTCTGGCAACCACAAAGAATAATCCCTGGCAATACACAGCAATGTGTATTGCACTGCCTCTAAACAACGGGTTGCAGTCCCAAAATAACAATAATACACAGTTTGAAAAGAATAAACACAGTAGAACACACACAAAGACACACGTTCACAAGTCCAGAGTGAGTGCTAAAGTGCTCGTGGTGAAATATAATTTTTTCGTGCACAGTTGTGAACAGTTGTGAATTGTGTTAGCCAACAAACAAGTAGATTTTAGACATGACAATAACAAACAAAACACGGTAAATTCATAATACTCCTTTCTCGGTTCAGCTTAACCATAACAAAGGAACAGATCACCTAGCCATATCCCCTTTTGTACCGTCAGTCACGCCCCCTTGGTTAGCGACTGCAACCATTTCTCCTCCAATCCGCGGTTGCCACATCGCTTCCCTTCTGGGACGATGACATGGTGTACCATAGCTCTGCCTCCTGTCTGACCATCCAGTCCAGGGCACTCTATTCCCTTTACACAGTGCCCTCACAGGTTGGGAGGGAGATTTATAAGCAAAATTCATTCTTTCTCTGTCACAGGAATCCTATTGTTATTGTTAAGGTTATTAGGGAGCCAAGCAACGAATTTGCTGTGGAACACTATTGTTATTGTTAAGATTATTATTAGGGGGCCAAGCAACGAAGTTGCTGGACACCTATTGTTAGTTAACATTTTTAGGCTTCCAAGCCAGAATGACTGGGGAAACCTATTGTTGTTATAAAGATTTGTATTATTATTATTTTTATTCTTCCCAAGACTTCAAACTGCTCCTGTTCAAATGCTATGTAACCAATCAACATCAAACTTGGCAGGTATCATCCCGGGTTGAATACAATTCAGTGCTACAAATTGCACTCTTGCGTCAACCAAGGCAGCCTGAGTGCATTTTTTTGATAAACCTTTCAAAATCTTCTTCCTGGGAACTCGTGAAGTGTTTGATCTGAAACTTGGCATATGTCATCAACAACCAAACCTGCTTCAAGTTTGGCAAGCATAAGTTGCTGTTATAAATTTTAATATAAAAATGGCTGCCACCAAATTTGCCGAAACACACCCCAAACATCAAACTGCTTCTGGTTGAAAACGGTTTAACCAACTAACTCTGAACTTGGTGGGCACCATCCTTGGGAAAATGGAATTCAAATATGGCAAAATGGTTTTTTTTAAAAAACAATATGGCCGCCAGACCTACATTTTCTTCTTAAATTTAAAACCGCTTCAGTTGAAAAATGGTTTATTTGATTAACTCCAAAGTTGACAAGCATCATTCCTGTGACAATACAATTTACTTTTCAAAAATGGTGTTTGTGCATAAACCAATATGGCTGCCTGATTCGTTTCTTTAAAAACCTTTCAAAACCTTCGGTCAAATGTAAAACTAGCTTACAACACCTTACAGAGTGCAAATAGGTTAATGGTTACTATGGAACACATATAGGAACTCATGTATACTCTATTCAAAAATTGCCTTGACCGTCACCTTTGACCTCTCCTTATGGTTAAATGCAAAACTATCTTATAACTCCTTACAGAGTGCAGATAGGTTAATGGTTACTATGGAACACATATAGGAACCCATATATGTTCTATTAAAAAATTGCCTTGACAGTGACCTTTGACCTCTCCTTAAAGCTAAATGTAAAACTGGCGTATATCAAGTGCAGATAGGGTCACGGGAACACATATATCCAAAAATGACCTTGCCTATGACCTTTGACTTCTCCTTACGTTCAAATGACAAACTGGCTTATAACTGCTTAGAGAGTGCAGATAGGTGCATGGTGACTATGGAACACATATAGGAAATCATATGGGCTCTATCCAAAAATGACCTTAACATTGACCTTTGAACTATGAAGTTTGTTAAATGTAAAGTAAAAAAACACAGAGGCCACAAGCAAATCAAATTTCAGCATATATTGTACTATTAATCTATGGTAGAATCTAGCACAGTCGTCAAAGTTCAAAGACTAGTAGAGGCCAATGGGGTGCTATGCCACACGGGAAATACAGTCATAGGTCACAAGGTCTGACACTTGGACCCCGGTCATTGCTGCTTGCAGCTATATTTATTATTATTATTATTATTATTATTATTATTATTATTATTATTATTATTATTTGTCGTAGTTGTCATAGTAGTATTGTTGTTGTTGTTCATGTTAAACTTTAAATAACCAGTAGACTATAAATAGATAACCTGCTTCAATATTTGTTATATTGCATTAATTTATCTGTATCAATACTGCATTAACCCTTTAAGGACCAGGATCGTGTTAACACGATCATACTGAAGTGGGCTTCTAGGACCTTGATTATGTAAACACGATAAAAAAGCACTTTGTTTTGATGACTTACAGGGCCATCATACTTTGCAGTACAGGCTTGAAACACATATCATTGCATAGGGGAGGGACTGACGTTTTTTTTTCGTGTGATGTCACTGAGTCGGGCATTTAGTGTCTAAAGGGCAGAGACAAGCAGCCTGCAGAGACAAAAGCAGAAACAAAACTCACAGGAACTTGTTTAGCGCTAATAAAAAAGGGGAAACACTGTAAATCGGATGTATTTAACTTATAATTATATTAAAACATTTATTCTGTCTCATGTTTTAATATATGCTTTTACAACATTTGTAAATATCAAGAAACTAGTGGATATAAGCATATACTATTTCATGAACTAAATGTATCAGGCATTTTTTTCCTTATTACTGATGATAATGCATTTATAAATATTTATATTGAGAAAATAAACGGAGAGTAGTGTCCATTATTGCTTATAAAGACTCTGAGAATAAACGTGTATTATGTCATTGCAATCACTCAGGTGAAACAATATCTTGTAATTTGCCCAAACATCAATATTTTTCAACAACATTTTCAGGAAGTATTGTAAGGTCCCTCAGGTCATAGAACAACATGTTTTTATACATGTATTTCTTAGCAGAATATATAATAAAAACTTTAAAGTTAATTTTTGTAGCAAGAGAGTCAACTACAGCCAAAAAACGTCTGGTCCTGGGGGAGCATCCCACTGAAAAATACTTGGTCCTGAAAGGGTTAAATTTAACTATACTAAAAATAAGATGACAGTGGGGAAGTACCTGTTGTGTGTGCTATTGATCAAGTTTCGGGTCTATTCCAGTATTAAAATCTCCACCCACTACCAATTGTGATTCATCCACCTCTAACAAAGTATTATTAAAAAATGTTCATTAAGTAACAGGATTTGATAAATGTTTCTCAAAAAAATTGTTTGAACCACTTCAAAAAATGATCTCTACTCTTGAAAGGGGCAACTTGCCAGATACATTGGAATTGGCAATAAATACTAGGGATGCACCGAATCCAAGTTTTTGGAATTCGCCGAATACTGATTTGGCCGAATACCGAATCTACAAAAATTATCAAGAAAACTGTTGAATGAAAAACTACTAACAAGGGATGCGCACAATCTAGAGTTTTGAGCCTTTTAGTTAATAGTATTTTTATTAACGAATGGATATATATCCCTGAATAAAATTTTAGTTTGAAACATACACAAGTTACTGTTAGCCCCCTCCCCCAACAACAGAAATGTCAAAATACAGAACCGTTTACTTTACCTTTACAAGAAAGGAGAGCTGCATCTTTGCCATAACCCATGTCAACTGATCTGAGAGCTATGAGGAAAAAATTACTGTGAGTGACCTGAATCTCCCTGCAAAATAAAACCCACGTTGATTTAAATGCACTGTGTGTGTAACACCTATCAGATAGGCTTCAAAATAGTTTCAAAATTATTTTAATAAAACACAGCAGTTCCTAAATGGTTCAACTTGTATTGGCACATTACAATAACATAAAATGTAATTTACAAAAGCATATTGTTCAACGTCTTGCACATCTGACAGTTGTAAAGTTACAAAAAATATATATTTCTGTGCACCAAGTTTTTTTTTTTTAATCTCAGTATGATCTCTAGAACACGTTTCACAGATAGAGCAACAAAGCCCAGAAGTCTACAACAGTTTGCTGTTACTATATATTACAGGTTTACTGCATAACTTTACTCCATGAAAAGTGTGATGTGAATGTGCTGTTGCATATGGGGGTATGTTTGCATTCAGCAGCTGCGTGATGTGTTTAGTGTGTGCGCCACCAGTAATTTAGGGATTTGAGAGCTGCGATAGAGTTCATCAAACGTGTTCTTGTTCTTGAATACCTGTTGTTAAATACAACAGTTACGTTCAATACCAGATTCATGTCTTATTTAAAGAAAAACTGCACACATTGGAGGGATGTATTAAAATGGGTGTGTGTTTGGGTGGATGTAGGATTCGGATTCGGTTCACTGAATCCTAAGTATTTGGCCGAATCCGAACCCTGCTCAAAAAGTAGGTGTTTGGGCCGAATCCGAAACCGAATCCTGGATTTGGTGCATCCCTAATAATTACAGTAATGCTTAAAAAAGATAAAGATTCATCTGACTGTGCTTCGTACCGCCCCATATCCTTGCTCAATGTTTTTACCAAAATTAAAAAGTTTTAGCTTTTGGGCTGGAAAGGATCCTTCCTAAATTGGTCCATTCAGACCAAACAGGCTTTGTTCAACACAGACTTTCCTCTGACAATTTATGGCATTTTAAAAATATTATTCACCCCTGCAAGAATGTGGAAGATTCCATCTTAGCCATTTCTCTCAATGCTGAAAAAGTTTTCAACCGTGTCTTTCCAGTCCTGTCCAGAATTAATTTTGGTCCTGTCCGCCCAAGAGCAGTAATACGCATAAATAGACCCATTCCATCTTTCAAGGGGAACTAGACAGGGTTGCCCTCTGTCGCCTTTATTTTTTGCTTTGTCAATGGAACCACTAGCGGTTGCAGTTAGGGATCACTGGGATTCAGATAGCGGGGGTGGACCATGTTATCTCCTTGTATGCCGATGATGTACTGCTGTATCAGACCTTGAATCTTCACTGGCCACTTTGCTGGGTAGGGCTGGCTCTGTTTCTGGCTTTAAAGTGAATTGGAGTAAAACAGAAACAATGCCAATCTCTAAAGGCAATGTTAATATATTTAAATTTGGGTGGACCTCCACACATATTAAATATGTTGGTATTAGGGTTCCCTGCAAATTGCAAGAGACATATAGGGTTGTTTATATCCCAGTCATTAACCGCTCTTGATTTAGAATCTGAAAAGCATTTTTTTTTTTTTAACTTAGCCTCATATTTTTCTATTATGTTCATAGTTCTTTTGATATATTTGAAAATATAGAAACATGGTGAATATAATTTTATAAGAAATATAAAAAATGTTCAGTGCTAAATGGAGGGCTAAAAATCACATAATGGTGGCATCGTCCTTTATATTGAGAAATGAATATTAAATAATATTTGTATTTCACCAGCACAGTGGGGGTGTTGCCTAGGATATTGAGTTATTAATGTTAAATATTATATCTTCCTAAATATGCGCGACACATAGAGCGACATATTTCTTCAGGTAAGGGTGACCCCAACTCCCCAACAATAAATGTCAACAATAAATTACTTTTCTTTTTTCAAAACAATGCAGGCTTACACTCTGCAAAACGTAAATGATCTACTAGCTGCAATAATTAATATGTGCTCACAATGTGATGTCAGAATAAAGGAACTCTGGCCTTAATCATATTATTGATTTTATCTTTTACTAACAAAAGCCCTCTTGTGATTCACATAAGGCACTCCTGGAGAATTGTGAAGGTTTATTCCTCCAGCTGTGACCAAGACATTCTTCTAGTCTTGGTTGAGTGAATCCTTAGAAAAGGAAAAAGGGAACAATACGAGCTGTTCTCATTCGATTGACTTTGTTTTCTTAGTGCCAGCAAGTTATCATGTCAAAACAGTACAATTAAATGATTTTATTACCCATGTTAATGTTTGCCAAAATGAGGGGGGAAGTTGGACATTTGCATACCTGTCAACATTGAGTTTTCAAAATAAGGGAGATTTTGTTAACTGAAATCTTAGTGGCCTGAATTGAAGTGAATACCTACATAAGATAAAGGCATACTTGGTAGAACGATAGACTGTGATACAGTGCTCCTTCTAATTGCTTTTAAAAAGAAAAACATATCAAACTGAAAAGCAACCATGAGATGCTTCACAATGAAATGCTCTCTTGGCCTCTGTGGATCTTATTGTACTGTAGGTGTAGGTGGCTGATTTGGCAGCAGCCAATACAGTAATCCGACTGTGGAGGGACCAGAGTAAGGCCGGATATGTACAAAGGCGGATAAATTAAGCCTGTTTTAAATGCCATTATACACAGGTGTAACAATTACTATATTCACACAATTATTGTTTTGAGACTCAGCTTTTATTAGGGAGCTACCCTAAATCCCTTGTTAGAAAGATACAGGGTATTAATTATTGTGACAGAGTAGCCATTTGCTGTGTGGGTGTGTACATTCGCTGCTGAGTGACAGGCAGGAGATCGAAACGGAGGTCGAAGTTGATACACCCCGGATTTATTTACATATCAACACACTGAACAGGTCACATGACACTACCAGCAATGGCAGCGCCCGGAGTACATACAGCACAGTGTATGAAAACTTTAGTAGGATCTACAATATCTGAACTAATCTTCTGTGGGCAGCAGTGTGGAGTAGTCACCTTGCTCAAGGGTACAGCAGAGCAAGGTACTTTACCTAGATTGTTCCAGTAAAAACCCAGCTGTATAAATTGTATGTAAAAAAAATAAAATAAATAATGTGTAAAAAATAATGTAATTGTATGTAAAAATAATGTGATATCTTGTAACAATTGTAAGTCGCCCTGGATAAGGGCGACTGCTAAGAAATAAATAAATAAATAATAATAATAATAATAATAATAATAATAATAATAATAATAATAATAATAATAATAAAATAATGTTGCTGAAGAGGTTGATCATGCGGGTAAACGGTTAGGGCGGATATGTGACAGGCAGATAAACGACGGATTACTGTACTTTGTAAACCGGTTCACTGTAGTTGATTTTGCACAACAGCAAAGCATACACATTTGGCATTGTTACTTTCATCACACAACAAAACCTAAAGGCTGAGTTTGGTACTGCAAACTCGACGACGAGCTATGGCACCTACTTTATAACAAGAAAAAAAACCTCTAAATTCAGTAATAATAAATGTAAAAAAAAATAAACGTAAAAAAAGCCAAAATACACAACAACGTGGTAATGCAATGTTATTCATTACACTGCATATGTGGCGGATCAACAATATCACTGTCAGAAACATTTCATTATCAACTATCTTCTATTTTAAATGAATTTAAATTGCTGTATATAAACACATGTTATCATTCAATCTGAATTTCTAATGCAATGATGAAGCTGAATTTGTAATAGAAATGCCTTTCACTATTTGTGTGACTTGTTAGACTTTCCTGCAGAATACTTTGCAATTTGTGAGTCTGGAAACATGCCTGCTACAGATTTGCTGAACTAGTCACAACATATAAAGGTCTCTGCATATGTAACTTTCTTGATCTCTGTTTTTCCTTTGGCAATGAAAGATGTTATTGCAGCTCTGGTTTTCTTGCGTCACTGGCTTTTTGGTGTTTTTGTGATCTCTTACCAAACATCATTCTTGCTCCAATGTCCTACCGTTAAAATCAGTCCTGCAAAGTTTACAGAAAGTATGCCTTTTTCCAACGTTGCTTTCCAAGAAGCTTGAAATTTGCAGCAATATGTTTGTTTGTTTTTTAACTGGTGTGGCTTATAGCACATGAAGCCATCGCAGATGGTCAAGTATGTGAGCTTGCCTCAAGCACTGAATGCATGCCTGCCACAGGGCTCCCCTGGATCCTCAACCCTGCTAGGTACAGACGGGGAGACAAATAAGGGAGCGTTGACAAGTCTGCATTTGCTAAGAGTTTATCATTCTACACTGTATTTCAGACAGATGGCAACATTTAAATGAGTTCAAAGTCAAATTCAAGATTCAAGTTTTCTCCAGAGCTTTATTGCATAATACAGACATTGGTAGCTAGAAATATTATTTATGGATTCTAAAATGTGCATTGATAAATAAGTAAACAACTGATGGCTGTTGACAAAAAGCTATTTCTGTACCAAATTTAGTTAGTTGGATGTTTTCCATGGCAAATCTATAATAAACTGTGTTTAATAAAATGACTGGTGCACACCCCTTGTGGTCTTTTTTATACGATCGTCATTTCTGAAATTCCACCTTTCCTAGGCTTGCTCAGAAACAGTGCCAAAGTTAAATTATGCTGGTGACCATAGTGCAGAAATAGTGATCATATTTCAGAAAAAGTAATACATAATCACTACGAACACATGTCATGAGATAATTAGGAAATAATAAATATTATGTAAATTCAGATTATAAAAAGTATTTCAATGATGCATTATTCATGACCATTCCTGCCAATATTTAGAAAGAGTCTGACTGCATTTCAACCAACACAACCACAATTTCATCCACTGCGTGCCTGTATATCCGTTTTATATGCAACCAAAATGATCAATGAATGAAAGAACAACGAGCAATGAGCAATAGCACAACTAACAACTGGTAGTCCATTCGGAATTACCTTAAGCATACCGGTACAGTTAGCCGTACATATCTGTCAACAAATTATAAGAATTACAGCAAAAAATCCATGTTAAGAAGACCCATTCTTTCAATCGATTGTTTCTAAAATTCTTATTCTGCAATGCAGTAGTAACCTTTTGTTATCTGCTGTCAAGTTTCTGAAAAAATACATTATTTTTGTTTCTGTGGGTTGCATCTGTTAATGACATTCCCAGGAGTGCAGACTCTATTCATCAAGAACTGATTGCTTTCCAGGTGAGTAATGTGACAATTATATTCTGATTTTATATTGTATTAAAATATTCCTGGTGTTTCATAATGGAAAACTGGCTACATCAACACTAATTTACTATTAAGCTCACCATTTCTTATGACGGTTGTCACCTGTATCATTTGTTTTTAGAAAAAATATACTTTTTATAATGCAAAAATAAATACAAAATTAAACACCAAGCCAATACAATTAACTTTCCCTGTTTTAGAAAGGCTATTACCAGGGATTCAAATAAAAATAAAATAAGTGCTCATAATTATTTTGGTCCGCATTGAACCGAAAAAACAAAACCAAAAACATGTAGACATGTAGGCAGGCAGTGTGGTCCAGTGGTTAAAGAAAAGGGCTTGTAACCAGGAGGTCCCCGGTTCAAATCCTGCCTCAGCTACTGACTCATTGTGTGATCCTGAGCAAGTCACTTAACCTCCTTGTGCTTCGTCTTTCGGGTGAGACATAATTGTAAGTGACTCTGCAGCTGATGCATAGTTCACACACCCTAGTCTCTGTAAGTCGCCTTGGATAAAGGTGTCTGCTAAATAAACAAATAATAATAATAACATGAAATCCATGCGTGCACGTATTTATTTTACAGTATTTTGAAAAGCCATATATGGACTGTATGACGTTTTCTTCTTCACATGCTTGACACATTTGTACTTTTGACCCAAAGGAACAACAACATTACTCAAGAAACTCAGTAAACATAAATAATAATACAAATAAAGAAATCAGACATAATAGCCTAACTCAAAAGTAATATGTATTTATAAAAATGAATAAACCTTTTATTGTTTACATTCTGACTCAAATTAGTTTTTTTTGTTTGTTTGTTTATTTTGTTAAAATCAGTATACAAACAATGTGACATTGCAACATTATTCATCATTCAGGTTTTCTATTAAACTCTGATTTGTACTTTCAAGCCATTGAAAAGTGTATCCTGAAAAGTGTATCCTCAGAAGTACAGAAAGACGTCTTATTGAAAGACTTGAGCGAATCTTGGTCTTGGGAATGATATTCATCAAAAAAAAATTGAATAATTCTGATTTTTTGTAAAAAGAGCCTGATGCCTGCATGACTGTTATATGCTCAAAATATATTAATAGGTAAATTCACACATATCTGTGCTATTGCAAATACAAATTCACAGCAGGGGTACACATCTGCATATTAAGATTTTAAACATAAAACCCCAAACACTTTCGTGTTATCTCTTTGTATCTAGCCCACATTTTCAGTTAGCTCTTCACTGACAGCCAGCCAGTCAACAAACATCTTTCAACCACTTTTCACTACATTTGCAAGCTTTCTTTGGAGCGAGGAGCTTCCCCTGCTTGATCACCTGCATTGTGTGTCATACTACTTGACAAACCAAGACATTTTGACAGGTCAGGTTGAGTTGTACGTTTGTTAATATTCACAGTATTAGTGAACCATCCTTTCTGATAGGCGGGTGCTTTCATTACTATTTTTCACAAATGAACTGAGGTCCGCAAAAGCGCTTTCATTAGAAAGGATTAAGTCTGCATTTTTTACCGCCGGACCAGTTATTTGAAGCCCTGGCTATAGTTTATAACAATAACAGTACAGACTGGTTCACCTAGAATTTACCTATGCCCTCAAAACTCATTAATCAATGTTATAATGTTAATTAATTTATGCTTGAGAACAAAGGATTTGTTTGAAAAGTAACAAGAGGAACAAACAAAAAACTGACTCTAAAACAGAAATTTGAAATACATCCCTGAACAAGTTAAATTGCTATTGTGGGGGTCAAGACTGAGGCAGGTGTTGTATCAATTTTATATATTTAATAATAACACTATTATTCCGTTATTATTCCATGTTACTCATACCCTTTGTCCTGTAAAGGCCTATGACATAAATATCAATCAAATAAAATTACAATATCTTTCAGACTTCGATGGCAAGTGTCAACAATAAATAACTTTTCCAACATTGTTTTTTCAAAACAATGCAGGCTTACACTCTGCAAAACATAAGTGATCTAGTAGCTGCAATAATTCATAAGTGCACACAATGTGATGTCAGAATAAAGTAACTCTGTTCTTAATCATATTATTGATTTTATCTTTTACTAACAAAAGCCCTCTTGTGATTCACATAAGGCACTCCTGGAGTATTGTGAAGATTTATTCTTACAGCTTTGACCAAGACATTCTAGTCTTGGTTGAGTGAATCCTTAGAAAAGGAAAAAGGGAACAATACGAGCTGTTCTCATTCGATTGACTTTGCTTTCTTAGTGCCAGCAAGTTATCATGTCAAAACAGTACAATAAAATGATTTTATTACCCATGTTAACATTTGCCAAAATGAGGGGGGAAGTTGGACATTTGCATACCTGTCAACATTGGTGGTGTTTACATGCACAACTCATGACAGTTTTCCTCACGACCTGTTTGCCGTATTTTTCAGGAAATGCGTTGCTTTGCAGTTCTGATTTAGGAAAAGTACGGCAGTACCAATGCCAATTATTCAATTCTTAGTCATTTAGGGGAGGGGATATTTAAATGTCTGTGTTTGCTTACTAAGTAAAGTAGGTTGCCATGAAGATAAAAACATTAGCATTAGCTACTTGTTTGTCTGGTTACCTATCCAACACACACTCACACACACACACAAAATTATATAAAATATTTACTACTTAGAATTTATATTTGTGTGTGTGTGTTTGTGGAACATCTAAAAGTTACATTTCATTAACACTAGAACCGCCTTTTACAATACATGTTTTATTTTGAATATAACCTACAATATTATATTTAAAATATATATATATATATATATATATATATATATATATATATATATACAAACCTGTTGCTATCTCTATTGGACCTGTTAGCCATCAATTCCTTAGTTTTGATCAAGGTAGGAGAGATTTCATCTTGAAGCTAGCCACAACGCTTCAGCAGAAACATTTCGATCAGAAAACTACAAAGCTACAGGCTGCAGCAGCTCAATCTGGATTCTGTGCTGCGTGTGACACACACGCAGGATAAATCATATGATACTTTCATTTTAGATTAAAAACTACTTTTGTTTTTACAGTTTTGTATGTACATATACCTGTTTACACACTAGTTTCTTTTGAAATGTTTATTTTATTATTGTTTTTCATTTTTTTAAGTAGTGCTTTATATGTGGTAAGAAAATAAACCCTTTTATGTTTAATTGTTCATTTAAACACAGCGTTTCGGCTGTGCAGATGTTTGACATGATGTGCTTGAATAAAACTTTTGAGTTGTATCCGATAGTTTGTCTTTCATTTTAATATTGATGATGTTTAAAATGTACCGGGATAATGACTGCCTTCGGCAGGTATGAGTATAATCGCGGCATTTCAAAGGTTGAAGTCGTCCATAAATGTATAGTGTGTGTGTGTTGGGGGGCGGTCTATGTTTTGTATGGCCTTTCTGCTGCACATTCCGTGAATTTAAACCAAAGGAACGGGATCTTGACTGCTGAAACCTCGTGAGCCACAAGCACGATTCCTGCTCCGGTTTACATGGGTTTTTACAGCTATTTTTATCGTGAGAAAGCGATTGACCCTGCCCTTAAAGTTGCACTGCCAAAAGGATGTCCTTTTGCTGTTTCACAATGTATTCGCATGACAACGTCACACAGTCATGACTGTAGAGTCGATTTTCAAATGCATGTAAACCAAGCCATTGAGTTTTCAAAATAAGGGAGCGTTTGTTAACTGACATCTTAGTGGCCTCAATTTAAGTGAATACCTACATAAGATAAAGGCATACAACTATTCCACTTTATTACTTGGTAGAATGATAGACTGTGATACGGTGCTCCTTCTAATTGCTTTTAAAAAGGAAAACATATCAAACAGAAAAGCAACCATGAGATGCTTCACAATGAAATGCTCTCTTGGCCCCTGTGGTTCTTATTGTACTGTAGGTGTAGGTGGCTGATTTGGCAGCAGCCAATACAGTAATCCGACTGTGGAGGGACCAGAGTAAGGCCGGATATGTACAAAGGCGGATAAATTAATCCTGTTTTAAATACCATTATACTCAGGTGTAACAATTTCTATATTCACACAATTATTGTTTTGAGATTCAGCTTTTATTAGGGAGCTACTCTAAATCCCTTGTCTAGACAAAACAGCTGTCTGCCGTGTGGGTGCATGCATTCGCTGCTGAGTGACAGGCGGTTGAAGTTGATACGCCCCGCAGGCAAACAGGATTTATTTACATATCAACAAACTGAACAGGTCACGTGACACTACCAGAAATGGCTGCGTCCGGTATACATAAACACAGCATACAAACAATATCTGAACTAATCTATTCAATAATAAACTAATGTTGCTGAAGAGGTTGATCATGGCGGATGATGGGCGGATACGCAATGGATTACTGTACTTTGTAAGCAGATCCACTGTAGTTGATTTTGCACGACAGCAAAGCATACACAGTTGTCGTTGTTCGAAGGCGACCAGGTATCGCTCGGTCATCCTCAGTGGTCATTTTCTGCACCCGTGCTTTAGGGGGCACCATCACGGGTCCTGCTGGTACTGGGGGTGTCTCTGATGCTGATCCTCTCGATCAGCGCCACGTACCTCTCTTCTCTCTGTCTCTCTGCCTCCTGTCTCTGGTCCAGTGCTTCCAGCAGCATGGACAGTGTTGTGACCCTATAATCCTGTTTTTCTGGCACCACGTGTGACAAAGTGGTTTGCAGTGCGTAGGTGTAGTGGCGATGCAGGTGCTCCAGACAATGACAAACGCAAAGTTTACGGTTCAAACAATTCTTTTTATTGTCTTTTCGGTCAGCTTGACCGCTAAAATAATAATGCTGGCTCTACCCAATTATGCGCTGGCTTGAAGCGGCAGCTCCCAGGTTCGTATTAGCCGTCTGCAAAGACAAATACAGACAGTTACAAACAAACAAAACACTTCACTCACGAGTACTAATAGGTTGTTTCCTTTTTCGATCCTCATCAGAAGGAACAGATTGCTGGGGCCACTTCCCCTAAATACCCTCCGTCACGCCCTCTTTCGGTGGCATGGTCAATCACGTCTCCTCCAATCTGTGACTGACACATCGCCTACCTCATTTAGGCGATGACTTCTGGTATCGTGGCTCCGACCCCTTCCTGGATGGCCAGCTTCCGACTGACCCTGGAATGAACTGTCAAACCATCCATTACGGGGCACTCTGTTCCGGTTATACAATGCCCTCACAGATCGGGAGGGATATTGTTGACTAGAATTCATTAGTTCTCTGTCACACCACCCTATCAAGAGTCTTACTGGTTCCCAAATGTCCTGCCCATGGTATCACATGCCCCAGTTCTAGCACTTTCTCCCTTAAACTGGTTGGCACAATCATCTGGTCCTGACCTTGCCCATCAGTTTGTCAATACAGAATGCCCTTCCATATTACATCTCACCCTGCTGTAATAGCTTAGGAGTTCCCTGAAGTACACCCTCGACTTCACTCAGCCTATTAAACAATTTTCCCAATGAGGGATCCTCCTTTTGTAACTGGGCTATCTTTACAGGTATCCTCCAAGCTCCTAAACCCTCTGTGTCAGATATCCCGGCTTCTTCCTGCTGAGTTAGTCTACTAGTGCCTCCCATTTTCTCCCTACGCTCTCTTTTTAGTCTTATGGGTTTCCCAGGTTCTGCCTCGAACTCTAGCTGGCCAAACGGCCACCCCTCTGACTCGCTATAGTGCTCCCGTGCTTTGGCTTGCGCCCTGGTTACAACCACGTTTACTGGTTTACATTCTTGAACCAAATCAGGTAAAAACGGTATATCCTGCCCCAACGCTACAGGATACGTTAATTCTTTTAGCAACCCCACAGTAACTAAAAACATCTGCCCCTGAATTTCCAAATGCTCCTCGACAGTAGGGTAGCATCTTTCTTCCCCATGAATGCATTTTACTCTAATGCTAGCACTCCCATTGTGCCTGTGTCAATTAATGCCTGCAAATGTTTCTCATGCATGTATTTCAGACAGATGGCAACATTCAAATCAGTTCAAAGTCAAATTCAAGATTCAAGTTTTTTTCACAGCTTTATTGCATAGTACAGACATTGGTAGCCTGAAATATTATTTATTTTTTATTGTGTTGGATTCTAAAATGTGCATTGATAAATAAGTAAACGACTGATGGCTGTACATAGTGATCATATTGCAGAAATAGTAATACATAATCACTACGAACAGATGTCATGAGATAATTAGGAAATAATAAATATTATGTAAATTCAGATTATAAAACGTATTTCAATGATGCATTATTCATGACCATTCCTGCCAATATTTAGAAAGAGTCTCACTGCATTTCAACCAACACGACCACAATTTCATCCACTGCGTGCCTGTATATCCATTTTATATGCAACCAAAATGATCAATGAATGAAAGAACAACGAGCAATGAGCAATAGCACAATTCCATTCGGAATTACCTTCAGCATACCGGAACAGTTAGCAGTACACATCTGTCAACAAATTATAATAATTACAGCGAAAAATCCATGTTAAGAAGACCCATTCTTTCAATTGATTGTTTCTAAAATTCTTTTTCTGCAATGCAGTAGTAACCTTTTGTTATCTGCTGTCAAGTTATTTTTGTTTCTGTGGGTTGCATCTGTTAATGACATTCCCAGGAGCGCAGACTCTATTCATCAAGAACTGATTGCTTTCCAGGTGAGTAATGTGACAAGTATATTCTGATTTTATATTGTATTAAAATATTCCTGGTGTTTCATAATGGAAAACTGGCTACATCAACACTAATTTACTATTAAGCCCACCATTTCTTATGACAGTTGTCACCTGTATCATTTGTTTTTAGAAAAAATATACTTTTTATAATGCAAAAATAAATACAAAATTAAGTGGTGACGTCAGGCCAGATGCAGGAACAAAAACAAAGAGGCAGTACTGCAGTTCCAAAAGATGCTGTGGCGCCGTTTATTTAAATACAAAAATAAATAAAATGTTCAAACAGAAAACACTGCTCACAGAGCAAAATAAAGTTTAAACAAAATAATCACGAACACCAAAACAACCCTAACGGTCCGGCTGGGCAGTAGCCTTCACGGATCCCTTAAGTTTCGTTAGTGTTTACTTTCTTTTTATTTTCTCCTCGCTCCCTCTCGCTCTCGTTCCTCCTCTCAATCACCCACCACGAGCTGGGAAAATTGCAGGCTTATATACAGGTGACCATCTCCCGATTAGCAACAATTAAATAATTAATTAACTCGGGAGATGGTCACCTTCTGCACAAGGGGCTTCCCATCCACGCTATTAAACAATACAAAATAAAACAAAACATTCGGCTACGCCGTCAAAACAATAACAAAACAACACGGCTCTCGCCGTCATATTTACAAAACAATAAACCATAACAAAAATAATAATTACCACAAAACAAATACAAAACCCTGAAGGACGGCACCTTGCTCGGCCTATATAATAAATACATAAATCATAAAACAAATACAAAGTAACACAAATGAGACACAGGAGCGGAGAGGGAGACCGCGTTCTAAAAATATATAAACAATACATTTAAACAGCAGGGCTTTCTACCGCCCTGCTACACAGGTTTTCTATTAAACTCTGATTTGTACTTTCAAGCCATTGAAAAGTCTCTCCTGAAAAGTGTATCCTCAGAAGAACAGAAATACGTCTTATTGAGAGATTTGAGAGAATCTTGGTCTTTTTGTAACAAGAGGCTGATGCCTGCACCACTGTTATATGCTCAAAATATATTAATAGGTAAATTCACACAAATCTGTGCTATTGCAAATACAAATTCACACATGTATGTGCTATTGTAAATAAAAATTCACAGCAGGGGTACACATCTGCATATCAAGATTTTAAACATAAGACCCCAAACACTTTTGTTATCTCTTTGTATCTAGCCCACATTTTCAGTTAGCTCTTCACTGACAGCCAGCCAGTCAACAAACATCTTTCAACCACTTTTCACTACATTTGCATGCTTTCTTTGGAGCGAGAGGAGCTTCCCCTGCTTGATCACCTGCATTGTCTGTCATACTACTTGACAAACCAAGACATTCTGACAGGTCAGTTTGAGTTGTACGCTTGCTCATATTCACAGTATTAGTGAACCAACCATTCTGATAGGCGGGTGCTGTCATTACTATTTTTCACAAATAAATTGAGGTCCACAAAAGCACTTTCATTAGAAAGGATTAAATCCACATAACAATAACAGTACAGACTAGCTTGGTAAACATAAAGCCTAGGAACTGATTATACTGCCATTAACAACAGAATGTAATTTGATCAAGACCTAATGCCCTCTAATCAGGTTTCTATTGCCAGATTAATTAAGTTGGGTGTGGCAGGTTAGGGAGGCAAAATCTGCAGGGACTATTTCTCCTCATCACACAACAACAGACCATACAGATGAAGTGTCACTAAATACTACTTGTATACAATTATCCATGCACTGCTAGGGGAGTAGTTGTTCCAGTTCAGAGTTCGGGGAAGAGAGAGTTTTTGAGCAGTGGCTGAGGCTGAGGCTGTTCCTATATGTACACAAGATGACGTGTGGAATAAAGTTAATTGGTTATTTAATAAATGAGTTGTGATTTATTACACTGGTAGCAGAGAAATGGCAACTAATAATACTACTCACATAACGTTACCTAAAACTTTTGCTTCGGGGATATAGAAGAATGGATTACACGATTTGAAATCTGCAGCACTGCAAATGGCTTGAATGACGGAACCAAGGCCAAGTACATTCCTACACTACTAGCGGGAGAAGCCCTGGTTGTTTTTCTTCAACTTACCGCTACACAGAAGGGCCGGTACAATGATGTTCGGACCGCACTGGAAACTGTGTTTTTACCGGATAGACCCAGTTATCTACGCTCTTTTGAGGCTCAGAAGCAGCTAACGGGTGAAACACATATTTTTGCACAATTTACAGTTGACTTAGTCTGTAGCCACCAGCTAAAGGAAAACTTATGTTTCACCATTTTGTTGACGTTCTACCTGAGAATGTTGGAAACCATATATGTGCACAGCCCAATGTTAAAACTGTAGAGGAGGCTCTTGAACTTGCACATTTACTGTTAACAATGAATATGGCTTATTCCTATGTTAACGCTGTTGCTGCACTACTGCCCTCTTGGGAAACCAACAGATTAGACCGATTAGAAGCATCTGTTGCAAACATAGCTCAGCACCTCGAACGTTTAACCACTGACCGTGAAGTTGCTGCTGTAAATCACAACAACAACAACAACAACAATAAACCTAGGCTCACAGGCCCCCATTGTCATGAATGTCAAGGATATGGGCACATAGCTTGTTATTGTGCCAATTGCCTCCATCACTCTCGAATGCAGTAACTTTCGAATGCCTGACTAATTCCTGCAGTCACAGAAGCAGTGGGAAACATTAAATTTTCTGGCTGCAGCAATTTCAGATGGGGATGACATTGAGGACTGCTCTGTTCCTGCATTTGGAAGACCTGGGTCAGTAGAACTACCTGAACCCCCACCCACCCAACCCTGTTTGTGAAATTCATGGATTCTATGGTCAACTACACCTGGTTACAACACCCTTGCTTATCATTACATTCCGACTGGCAATAATTCCCCAGCCCATGCCAATGCATCACAGGGCACAGATCACTAAACAAATCAAGGACATGTTACAGGCCACCACAGGCATTGCAGGCTTAGCCTCCCTGGGCGTTGCAGGCTTAGCAGTTGCAGGCTCGGCAGCCCTAGGTGTGGCAGGCTCTGGGGACTGGTGCGGCTCTCCTTCACTCTTCATCCTGAAGTGGGCAGTCCACTGACCAATGCCCAAGCTCTCCACAGACGAGGCACCATTTCCGGCCATCGATGTACCTGAGGAGGGTGTTCATTCCATCCTCCCCTCTCATAGAAGGCAGAGATGCCTGCCTCCAGCTTTGTGCCTCATGGCACTGAGCACTCCTGCTGTGGGGACAGTGGATCCGCCCTCTGGGGTTCTGGAGCTCACATCAGCTTCTTCGTCTTCTTCCGGGGATGACCACTCCTCCCCATCTTCTTCGGCGCCGGTTGCAGTGACCCATGCACAAGGCAGCAGTCGGTGGAGTGCCGGGGCTCAGCACAGGTGAAGCACCACTCTTCCCCTCTTTGGCAGGTGAGGCAGATCTCCTGGACTGCCTGCAGCAACGTTACAGCCTTCAGGCAGATCCAATCCTCCGTGGTCTCCACCTCACCCCAATCGAAGGCCTTTACAAAAAGGGGGTCTTCATAGGGGCACACGTCTGGGAGGTGCCTATACTCCAAACAAGCAAGGCACCATGGAGACCCTTCGGCTGGTGGTCATGCCACTGCTCCATGTACTCCCCCACCTTCATTTTCTCAATTTCTCCACAAAAAATGTATTCTTTCAAAAAAGGTCTACGGAGGCGCTGTTATCCCACCTTAACACCATGTGTGGTCAGGATGGCTTGCGGGTGACATCACACCAGGAAGAGACTGGACACAGTATTGTGAGTGCAGCGCTAATGCGCAGATTTATTATAAATAAACAGCTTTAACAAAACAGAAACAAAACAATTAACCCAAAACAAAATGGCACGGTGACCAAAATAAACAGACAATAATCAAAACAAGTATCGTGCTGGTGTAAAGCCAGCACAAGTAGCAATTGTTTTCTATGTTCTCTCTTCTCTCTCTCATGTACCTCTTCTCTGTACACCCCGCCCCGAGTGCGAGTTTCGTGCCTGTTTTATGCAGCTGTGCCGGGACTCGATTGCTAATCAATCATTCAATTGAGTCCAGGCACAGTCTGCACATGAACAAAAAAAATATGGGTTCCCGAATGGCTCACCTGGTAAAAGAATTACCGGCAGCGTGCAGGGTGAGTCATACAACCAGAGATCGCATGTCGAATCCTGGTTGTGAGAGGCAGCCGGTCTTCACTGGGGACTCCGGGGCGGCGCCACATTGGCTTTGGCGCTCCCAGGGTTGGGGAGGTGGGATCTGACTTAGACTGCTCCGCAGCGACCCCTACAGGCCAGTCACAGAGTGAGCTTGGGGGCAGAGTTTTTTTAGGCTGGTCTTTGTTCTCCAAAGGCCGGTAGCCTGCGGACATCCGCTCTCGAGTTCCTGGGTGTAAAAAAGACAGTGATTGAGCCTTGGGTCCCTGAGCTGTGTGGGAAATCGCCGAGGTGAAGGAGAAAAATAATAATAATAATTGGGCATTCCAGATTGGGAGAAAATCAGGGTAAAAATAATTGGAGATTCTAAATTAATAAATAAATAAATAAATAAATAAATAAATAAACAAAATACATCCAGGGCTGGGGGATACCCCATCACAGGGTAGCAATGTAATAGTTTGGATCATTTTTTCGCAGCAGCAATCAAAATAAACCTAAGCCTCCCCCATTCTAAAGAAAAGGTCAAATCCCCCTTCCTGCAGAGCATAAACGTCTTATTCCCATGCCTTTCCTTAGAATTGGGAAGTTAATTCTTTATTCCATAGTTACAGTATAGAGGTTGGTCTCCCACGTTTTCATGCAGGATGGCATGGCAAATGAGGCCGGGGTTTACTTTATTACAAAGATAATAAAGCACTACGATTAATAGTAGTGGTAATTAAGTAAGCGCATAGTACTACAGTATAACATATGTCGAGTTTAATAAATATTCTTGTTGTATCAATGCTTCTTTTGTCTTTTATATGTTAGGAAGAAATTATCATTACGCCACTGGGTTTTGTGAGTTTGTGTTTGTTTTCATTCCAAATAAACAGGGATTCAAATAAGTGGTCTGCAGGTGCCAATGCAGCCAGAATTTAAAAAAGGTGGACTTCATTATACATAGATCACAAGTGGAAATGCGGACCAGAAATTGTTGAAAAGAAAAAGAAAGTAAACAATGATATAGGAAAAATAATATCGGAATAATAACATTTCCGATAACTCCGTGGTGGCACGTGGTATTGCTGCCTCCCTGCATTTGCATTGTATTTTTGTGTATTTTTGGGCTGTAAATAATAAAATCTGAGTGCCTGGTAACAGCCCTCTGTCTCTTTCTCAGTAGATAACCCAAACCCTTTTACACTACATTTTAATTTAAACATAGTTCCTTTGAAGAGATTTTCAAAGGCTTTGCCTGTATTAAAGTTAGGGTGACCACCTTTTTAAAACGCAAAAACTGGACACCTGCCATTTCTTATGCTGGGGTATATTTAAAAAAAAAAAAGTAACTTATTTTTACTGTTTCCCTCGAAAAGCGAGCAAGCGGGGGGTGGGGTGCTGGTGCTGGTGCTGAATCAAGATATATACATACATTTTTTTTATTATTTCAACTGGCGAGCGAGTGTAAGGCATTGCAAAATAATGCGGAAGGGGCGGTGCTATGATGTGCTATAAACAGCTATGCTATGTAAGACTATGTAAACTGTAAGATTGCACTGTGTCTACGAATTCAGTACAAATGTCATCCTGGAGGCATTAAGCCCGGGACCAGGACTTGATCTTTACATTTCGGGACTGTCCCGCCCAATTTCGGATGGGTGGTCACCCTAAATAAAGTCATCTTTGGTTTGCTTTTTAATTCTGCATTACAAATTATAACAATACAACTATTTTTCAATTAGAATCACTTCATCAGCCAGGACTCCAGTCTCCTCTTTTGAGAAGCAGTTTACTTATTTATTTATTTTCTAAACACCTTTTCTGCTTCAGCTTGCAGGTATTGCTGTGAAGTGCAGCATAAACACACACCTACCTATCCTTTCTCCAAAAACAGAAACAAACGTCTTAAATGTAGAAAGAATACACCACTTCTTGTTAATTACAATCATTACAATGCTCAAACCTTTGAATGCCTTGGGAGGGTAAATATTGGAAAATCCAGTGAAAAGAGTACAGCACAGAATTAGAAAAATAGAATTATTTATATAGACACAAATTATCTATAGTTTAAAATATAGCATTACCAATTGAATTTCCATTTTTTAAGGAAGTATACATTTTTTGTACATGTAATAATATTTAATAATGGTTACATTTAAAAGCAACAGATTTCAACTGAATTGCTGTAAGCTTCTGCAAAACATAAAGTTTGGCCAATAGTTAAAGCATATCAATTTATGGATAGGATGAATAAGAATGTGTACATTGTAGAAGACCTTATGGGTGGATTGCAATGTACGACGTGCCATTATCTTGATACCAAATTTAAGTCTGGTTCAACCCCAGTTAAATCATTAAATTGGTCTAAATTAAACCCTATTCCAACATACCAAGCACTTAAACCAATTAAGGCCAATTTAGTGGTTTATTTCAGACCCATTATAAACCAGCGCTAATTGAAGAGTAATGGTGCAAACAAACCTTTTTCTTGTTAATTTATCTACACAGTAATTACATTGTATCTTGTAATATTGAATATGCATATGTAACAGGGGGAGACCTGTACTGACTCTTCTGATGTGTTCGAAGTGCTGCAGGAAGAGGGCAGCAGCCCGTCAATATTCGCCTGTCAGTCATGGCAGTGACACGGAGAGGTGGGAGAGTGGGTGTGCGGGCTTTCCTTCTCTCTGAATGGCTGAGAAGCGGGTCTTGGGGGGATTGCTGGCCCTATAAAATAACATTCTGCTGTTCCCTCAGGTCTGCCCCTTTGAGAGAAAACAGACATGCGGACGCACTGGTCCCGATCCAGAACACGGCCGGGGAGGAAACCCCCAAAAGAAATAAAAGAGAAAAGAAAGAAAACATGGTTAGCGGGGAAAACCTTGGGCAGACCCCATCAGTATTTGTTTTAGCAGTCTGAGGGAGCGGCGAGGGTAGGACGGAGACCCGGACCGTGCGGGTAGCGACGGTCGGGGTGAAGCTGCAGAGTGCAGCACCTTTTATTTGTAGTTTTGATTACTGTGTTTTATTTTCCTTGTTCTTTTCTCCTTTTGCTTATTTTTGGTTTGAGCGCCTGCACTGTATAACGGTACCACCTCTGGTATCTCTGTGGCTCTGTTTTATCATCGTTGATAGGCAGACCACAGACAACAGCGCCCTCTGCGGGCCAAAACGTGGAACTGCCCAATAAAACTGGGCACCTGTGTGTGTTGGCAAGATCATCCGTGTCTCCCGTGTGTCAGTGAATTACCCACCACCCTTCCACAGCATATATGAAACCTAAAAATAATTAAATGACTATATTGTACATTTTTAAACAGTGTAGCAGCAATGTCTGGAAAACGAGCGGGGAACTACAGCACCAAACAAAAAACGTTCCTGGAAGAGTGCTAACCTTTGACAAGCGGTACCTAATTTGTAATTTGTTGTTGTGTATGTTGTGGGTTCCTGGTATTTTTATACCATCTTCTCTGTATCCGTGATAATCTAACAATGCACAACCTATGGATTGGGTTTAAAAAAATTATATTTAAAAAAAGTTTTTCAAAACATTTTACATTTTAATATTGAATTCATAGTATTTAATTTCTTGAAATATACTATACATAAACAACTGATACAGGTTCCAATAAAAACAAATGTTAAAATATGTAATTCAACAGACCATGTACGTATATACCTGTATATATATATATATATATATATATATATATATATATATATATATATATATATATATATATATATATATATATAATCTGCTAAGCTACTTTTCTCCAGCCCCATTCATGCTATACAAATAAAGGTTTATTATTATTATTCATTCATTCATTTGATCAAATGGTGGGGATGCTGCTGTGTTTTTGTATTTTGTCAAAATATTGGGCCTTTATAATTAATTTATTTATTCATTAATTCATATCCAGGTTGAGGCTGATGATAGGCCCAGTTCAGCTGCAGTGGAAGAGAGAGTCAGGGAGTGCCAAGATGCCAGCCCAACTTTTGATTATTTCAAGAGACCCAAGTCAGATGACCTAAACGTGTTTTTTAGTTTTCACCCTCAACAGAAATCAAAAAACCCTGTGGTGCAGAAGGTTTTTTGTTTTAAAGATGGCACCAATCGAAAGTGGCTGTCATACAGTGAAGACAGCCATGCTTTATACTGTTCAATTTGTATGGCATTTGCCAAGCCCACCGACAGCAGTATTTTCATGAGTGGAATGACAGATTGGAAACATATTCACCAAAGAGTAGAAGAGCATGAGAAGAGCAACATGCACAGAAGTAGTGCTGAGGCGTATGTTTTAAGGGCCTCCAAAGCAGATATTGAAAATCTGCTCAGTGGCAGTCAGATGTCTGCTCATAGAGAGCAGGTTCACAAGAGGAGGCAATCATGACAATTCAGTAGGTGTTCTGTAGAACTCTTATAACAGTGTACAGAGTGTGTGTGTGTTCTGTAGCACTCTTAAAATAGTACTGCATTAGTGTACAACAATCGCTGTGATGCAGCTAGGTGGTGGTATTTGGGGCTGGTGTGTGAACATGCGTGCGTCGGTGGGGCGGGGGCGGTGGAGCATCCGCGGGCCGGTTGTGGTGGGCCGGTCTGGGTCAAAGTCCAGGGCCATTTTTTAGTCCCAGTCCGTCCCTGGTAGAATGGAACCGGAAGTCAGCCATCTTGGGAAATGGGTGTAGCTGTAAGACTGCTGAACTTGGGTAGAGCGTGACACCGCACTGATCATAGGGAGGAGTTTAGCAGTACAAAGGGGATGCAGCTATGTGAGTACGACCCTCTACACTGAAAAACTAACAAGCCGGAGCTGTGTTTTCTTGTTGTTGCTGTTTTATTGTTGGCAGACAGAGACCTTTTTGGGAGCTGAAGCCACGGAGCCAATACTTTTACCCGGAGCACCTGCACTGCCACACCACAGCAACCTGTACCTCCACCCGGAGCACCTTCCTGTGCACACCCCTTCAACCTGTGCACTTGGGAATTACAGTACTGTGTTTATTATTTGTGAAACCTTTCTGTTCAGGACTGTAACTCTGCGTGTGGTGTTGTGTTATTAGTTTCATTAATAAAGTATACAAATAGGACATTAACATGTACTTTTTAAATTGTGCTTTAATATCTTGTTCTTTGTGGTTGTGTGGATTTTGTTGTTGTGACAGTATTTTTGGTGTGACCTTTTCTCAATTTAATTGTAATTTCTGTTTTCATTCAGCCATGCAATTTGTTTAGAAGCACAGCTGTAAATTAGGATTCACATCCATTTGAAATTGGATCATTCTCAAAGGTTCAAAAGCTAATATACCAAAGAAGTATTTCGAGTAAGTAATAATTTTAAGAATTCTGACGACAAAATGTTGATAGTCTTTATAGTTACACAGTAATACAGTAGACACTGTATACATTAAATACCAGGAATTATCTTGTCAATTGTCAGTCATGTGATCTGTCTAAATATAACTAGGTCAAATGTGAAATGTATAAATATATATTAAATGGGATTAAAGAAAAGCTATTGATTGCACACCAGTGATATGTTAAAAACAATTAGCAACAATTATCTTTCTAATTATCTTCTCCTTTTTCATAATTGTAAATTGATGCCTTGACAGTTCTGAGCAGACACTATATATATATCACATATATATATATTGTTGAATGTGTCTGTTTGTTATACTCACGTAAGTTTCTTTTTCCTTATTACTGATAATAATGAAATGAGTAACTATTATTTGATTTATAAATATTTATTTTGAGAAAATAAGTTGACGGTAGTGTCCATTATTGCTTATAAAGACCCTGAGAATAAACGTGTATTATGTCATTGCAATCACTCAGGTGAGACAATGTCTTGTAATCTGCCCAAACATCAATATTATTCAACAAAACTTTCAAGAAGTATTGTAAGGTCCTTCTGGTCATAGAATAACACATTTTCATACATGTATCTCTAAGCAGAATACATAATACAAATTACTTTTTAAAAAAAAAGAAAAAATCTAACCAAAAATGAAATATTGTGTTGAAAAAAAAAAAAGTTTATATGGTTTCTGAAGTACTTTAAAATGTTCCCCAGAGTATTCTGAAAGAAAGGACACCATTTGCAGACGCTACTGTAAAAAATAGATTTTTATCGAATTTGTATCGGAGGAGAGTCAACTACAGCCAAAAAATGCCTGGTCCTGGGGGAACATCTCACTGAAAAATGCTTGGTCCTGAAAGGGTTAAGACATAATTTTACATGTGAAATACAGTCCAAAAAAATAACAAAGTTGTTATATTAGGGAAATGACATGAAACATTTTGTATTCCATTCCCAAAAACCTATTCTGAATCCTAAACCTTGCAACTGTTTACTTGTTATTACTACTCAACGTATTATGCATATTTCTGCCAAGTTTTGTGTTTCTAAACCAGGAGATAAAAAAGTTAGGAGCACTTTTCTTATTTTTTCTCACTGTAAGCAGCTTGTGTGGATTTCCCAGAGGGTAAGCCAACCTGGAAGTGTTCTAGATATTTAAAAAGGGGCCAACCTTTGACAGCATGGGTAGCACCCTGCCCCCCTGTAACCAGGATGGCTTGTGGTGATGTCAGACCAGGAAGGATAATGGACACAGACAGGACTGGTGTATGAAAGCAATGATGCGTCAGTTTAACTATAAATAAAAAGCTTGTACAAAACAAAACACTGCACACAAAAGAAAATGGCACGTTGGCCAAAACAGACACGGAACACACAAGTATTGTGCTGGTATGAACCCAGAACGAAAACAATTGTAATTTGTCGTAGTTGTACTTCACCTCCCGACTCTCATTCCGCCTCTGAACACACCAACTCCCCAGTGAGAAATCTGTGAACCTTTTATCTACAGCTGTGCCGGTGTCCCAGGAAATTAGTTGATCGGGAAATAAGTTGATCAAGCTCTAAAATTTCAAGGGGAGGTTCCATTGTTTCTAATGTAAACGGGCCTATGCTAGGAAATAAGTTGATTGAGCCCAGGAAATAAGTTGATCGGATATATTAATGAACAATAAATAATTTAAAATTAATTTTGTAAGTATAATTTATATCAATTAGTAGATCGGATTTATTCGCTAGTTTGCTGCTAGATAAGATGATGTGAATATAGCTTTAGATCCGATATATTAGCCTAACAAAAATGCATAATTTAAAATGACTTTTGTACGTATAATTTACATTAACATGTAGATCGGATATATTCGACAGTATTACGCTAGATAAGGGAATGTGAATATCGCTGTAATATATATATTAGCAGCAAATAAATAATTTAAAATGAATTGTATGATTGTACATTTCTGATTGTGTATTTCTGTTTGTGTAACAAACGTTAACTAGCTAAATGTGTTACGTATTGACGTTATTTTGCATTTCTGGAGGTGTTTTTGTTTTGGGAAGCACTACAGTATGGACAGCAGGTATGCCAGCGATTGTCCAAAAGTTAAAGCATGAGTTTCAATCATGGAAAAAATTAAGCTCCATGCTGCGATTACTAACTAGGCCACAGTGCACATCAGTCACATGATGTACTTGAAAAACGTTGCTTATACAGTATTATTATTTTATATTTGTTCTTTCATTTATTTTTACATTCAGTACTTTGTATAATTAGGACAGAAAATGAACAGGAGACTGGGAAGAAACAATACATGAATTAGATAAAAACTAAAGAGTTAACGTCTTTGCTAAACCGTGGTAAATACCTGTAGTTCAATACCAGCCAAGATAGCTATTGTAAGAAACAGAGATCATACAGTATGTAGGCTACTGTATATCAGCATGATTTTAAAAATGGTAAATTCCTGTAGTGCGCAACTATGTAAGACATATAAAGAGAAAGAGATATAGTATATTGAACTAAAGTGATTTATCACGATTTAAAATCATGTAGATATACACATATATACTGTATGATCTCTCTTCCTCACAAATCTTATCCCTTAGTAATACTGCAAGGAATACAATTGTCACGTTTACAAAGAATATGGCATTTATGTTAATGTATTGTGTGCAAACAACATGAGTTTTTTTTAATTTTTTTTTTTTTATTCCCAACATGAGAACACGACACAATTCCTTTCTAAAAAAAACTTCCGTCTGGCTATTTGTGGTTAATTTTCTTCACCCTACCCTAATTTAAAAAGCACAACCCTTAAAACCCTTTTTTTTTTTTTTAACTTGCCGTGGTATGCCTACATTTTGCCACGTCTAAACTATAGTAAAGTTACAGCTATACTAATATTAAAATGTAAAAATACAACCTTGTCATACTAATATTATGGATGCAGCATGTCATTAGATTATATTACTGAAACCATGTTAATTTTGATTAAAGATTGACAACATTTTGACGTGTAAAATAATTTAATATATAAATAAATCTCTGCGATCACACATAAACTACATCTGATTGACAACTCTGTTATAGAAACATAAAAAGACAGGGGTTTAAAACAATTTACCATATAAAGAGTCGTCGATGACACATTTTGAAGTTTATATGAAAAGACAGTGGCACAAACACAGTCTAGTAAATAAAATGGCCAGATAAAAATAAAAAGCAGTGAACCTCCCCTTTAATCAAACTGTAGCCCTGCCTTACTTTTGTCTACTTTTGCCTTACTGCGCTTGCGTGGTCAACTTATTTCCTACGACACTGGCGCTGCACGTGAACTCATTTGTGCAATCCCCATGCCCACATACAAATACCCACTTTAATCTGCACGTGAAGTGTTTGTGCAATCCCCATGCCCAAATACAAATATACATTTTAAATCACCTGTGCTACACAGCCCAAGCTATACCCCGTGCACCAATACATACATAAAACAACAATAGACAATACAAAATACACCCAGGGGCGGGGGATACCCCGTCACACCCCCAAAAAGGGATCTTGGCCCCCTGGGAACTATGCAAAGTTTAATCAAATTCGGGCAAGCATTTTCCAAGATATAGCCTTCCATAGCTCAGCCAATCAGGTGTCAGTAATGTTATTCCATATACACCCAGACAGTATATGGAATAACTTCTCTTCCAAGCTATCTTTCCCATCACAACCCCTGCAAACCCTCTGATCCCCTTTTCATCAACTGTAGCCGTGGGTTTCTACTCATCTTTCTTCTCTCATTTCTAAAGCTGGTCTGCCCCCACCCCAATTCTATACTCCTGTGACAGAAAGACAATGATTCTTGGTGGTAAAGCTCCCTCCCTACCTGTGAGGGCGCTAAGTAACAGGAACAGAAATGAAGCAACGTAATCTGTTCCTTCGTTTTGATTAGAGAACAACCTGGAAGGATCTGTGTTTTGTGTGGAGAAAATTGTGAGTGTTTTGTTTGTTTATTGTTGTGTCGGAATAATACTGTTTGTGATTATTTAGATGGCTAAACATGATCCAGGAGCTGTCGCTAAAGGCCAGCACAAACCTGCACAACACTGCATTTTGTTTGCACTAAAGTACTGTATTTTCACCAGGAGCATTAGAGCACGCACTGTGGATGGGTGTTTGTGTATGTGTTACGTGTGGGTGAATTAAAACGGGACTGTTATTATTTCGGGGCCAACCCGCAGATTACAGATAAGCAATACACGCTGCTGTATTGCTTCTCATTGACATTGTTATTATTTACTGTTGTTCGCCATCAGGCATTTGGATTACAAAATACAACCATTAAACAACATTGCGCCTGGATTATAATGGTCTCTGTTTATTGATCACCTGCACACTGTTAACCACTTTGCCACAACCCCCTATTCCTTCCTTATCAGTGCAGCAACCTCAACAGCCAAAAGTGATAATAACCAACACATTCTTTCTTCTGTCCCTGATATCTATTCGGCCCAACAAAGTATTGCTAGCCGGGACCACCAGGTAGTTCCTCTCCACTGAGCAACAAGATTAGTCTTTAATTCCTCATCAGATATATATATATATATATATATATATATATATATATATATATATATATATATATATATAAAGATTCTGTGTTCTTTCCTTTGCATTGGTGGTACTCTGTCCTAAATCACAAAGCACTTCTATCCTATTTTCAATTCCTGAGCTTCTTCCTCCACTCAGTTCCTGGAGCCACTGGTTTTTGTTCCAACCAAGTCATCAGTGACTTACTCGGTCTAACTATTTAATTAGCTGGATATATTTAACACCTATCCATGCATATTATATGCAAATGTAACTTTAATCAAGTGCACATTTTAAATTCTCAACTTTAAAATACCTTGCAATAAACATTTAATTTGTCAAATTGAGTAAATAATTAGATCAATTTAGTAATTAAGGTTAGAAGTTGGAAAAAAACCCAGCAGACACTGCAGCCCTCCAGAAACTGAGTTTGACCACCCCTGCTTTAAAGAGTAGCAAAAGTTTTGTGTGTGTGTGTGTTTTACATGTTCCCATGTGTTGCTACTGTTTTAGTAAGGTCTGTGTATTTTTTTTTATTTTTTACATCTTGTCTTGTTTTTTATACTTTTAAATACCAGTCAACTGGCTCTGTTTCCAAGATGGCTTCTCATGTATCTGATCAGAACTACTAACATATGTCGGCAGGAGGATGATGGGAAATGTAGTTCTGAGTGGGGCATATTAAGCCATCTTGGAAACAGAGCCAGTGGATTGCTATTTAAAAGTGTATAAAAAGTGGTCAGGATGTAAAAAATAATAATAATTAAAGGAATACACACACCTTACTAAATCAGTTGTAGCAACACAACATGTAAAACAATAAAAACACATTTAGTTACCCCTTAAGCCCTTCTCTGAACCGAGTCATTTCAATTGAACATAGTGATGCTCTTAAATTCTGCCATTAGGTCCTGCTGCGTATAGTCTGTAGAGTGCTTCTGATTCAAAAGGAGTTGTCTGTTTTTTATTGGCCAATTATTGTCAGGTGCATTTCGCCTCATCTCATTTAACTTAAAATTTGTAAACCCCAACATCAATAGATCAGTCTTTGTAACTATGAGAATGGTAATTTGTTTGTATTTAATTTTTAAACCCTAAGACAAAACATTGCACACTGTTGTTTTGCTTGCATGTTTGTAGTGTGTAGCTGCATTGGACATCTCAAGTAAAAGATCTCACTAGTCTTGGTGGCAGCACAGTAGACAACACTGTCAAGCGAATGATGCGCCATGTCCTGACAGATGATCTAGCCAAGGGCTACAATTGGCTGGGGAGGGGAAACAAGAGTCCCTTTTCTGTTCTTGCTAGCATTATGCATGTTGTACATAAGTCAAAGACAGTAAACTTAATGAAAAAAAGTAAATTTCATATCTAAATTAACAAATAAATATATACAGTATATACTTTAATGTATGGACAAACAGAATAGATGTCCCTGTAACTTAGTGTCTGAATTTATTTAATATTCTGTATCTGTAGATCATTTCATTTCAGGTAAGCAGGTTATTAATATTCTCTACATTACATGTGTACTTTGTAATTGTATACAATTTCATCTAATCTCATTGCAGTCCCTTAATAATTTATTGTAAGTGTATTCTGATCCTGAAAGAACAATAATATAAGGCAGGGGTCTCAAACTCAGTTCCTGGAGCCACTGGTTTTTGTTCCAACCAAGTCATCAGTGACTTAATCGGTCTAACTATTTAATTAGCTGGATATATTTAACACCTATCCATGCATATTTTATAAGCAACTGTACCTTGAATCAAGTGCACATTTTAAATCCTCAACTGTAAAATACCTTGCAAAAAATGTTTAATGTGTCAAATTGAGTAAATGATTAGATCAATTAAGTAATTAAAAGCAGAAGTGTGAACAAAAAACCAGCAGACACTGTGGCCCTCCAGGAATTGCGTTTGAGACCCCTGGTGTAAGTAGTGAAGTACAGGGGTGCCCAATCCTGGTCCTGGAGGGCCAAGGTCCAGATTTTCTAGGTCTACTTAACAGGAAGCTCCAGTTGTTGTGTGTGTTATATGTTCCCATCAGCGTTCCCTCTAAGCTTTTTAGATACTGAGAAACTTGCCGTTTTGACTGAGAAAGGGTAAATTATCAGTGAGAAACCTTCGGCCACGCATTAACCCTTTTAATATATTTTTGTTGCATTTTACAAATTTGAAACAATATTCAAACACAAGTATCTCAACAATTTTACAATTTACTTTAAATTTAAACAAGACATTTATTGTGGCTCTGCCTCTGATTTTGAGTCATCCTCTGATCCTATGCAGCCCTGTCGGTTATTATCATAGATATAGACTGCATGCTTAACTGGTGGCCTGCATAAAATTGCTTTATACTACTGCATAAAACACTGGCATCTGCACTGCCTTCAATTGTAACCATCTTTAGGGCTACTAATTGTTCCATTCTTGGGAATACCAAATTCCGTTTTTCAAAAACGGCCAATTCCATTTGTTCCCACTTTTTAGCAACATATTAAAAATTAAATATGGCATTTGAACATAAATATAATGTTGCTATTTAAAATAAGTACATTTAATAAACATTGCCACATTTTTTTTTCAATCAGACTCTTGTTGCTGTAATAGTAAGTGAAGCACCTGAAGACACTTCAGACCTGTCATAATGTTTATAGACATCACTTGGCTCATTGCTGGCATTAAAATACGCAGGAAAACCTAAGAATTATATTACAACAGTTCAGAAAACCAAATGTCCAGCACAGTTGTGAGAATCATATTTACAGTCTTCCACTAACACTGTAGTTCAGTCTACAAATAAAGGTGTTTTGAAAAGACCTGTTCAGCTTATTGCTGGCATTTACAATAACAATAAAAAATATGAAACAGTTTAGTAACATTCCAGCAATGTCACGTAAGAGTTATCCTATGTACAGTATTCCACAAATTAAGTTTAGCGTTTTACTGGCATTATAATAATAACCAGAATAAAATATTAAACACTGATAAAGGCGTGTTGACAGACTCGTTGCTTAAAACAGGTTCACTGCTATGTGTTACCCGATTGTAATTTAAATAGTGCCCCTTTTAATGTAAACGCATAATTAATCCTCTCAATTGTTTCTTTCCTAACTCTGCAGTGTTATTTGCAAGATTTAAAAAGAGGCGTGTCTCCAGACAGAATGTCTTTATGACACCAACGGTGTGTAGTGTAGTGACTACATCCTTTACACAGTAAAGTGATCAATTTCCTTTAAGGAGTGTACAGCTAGAAAAATTGTTTTTAGCTAATTTTTTCGTCATCAGAAAATATAATTCAATTAAGAATCGACCATGGTTTAAATTGCTAATTATATCTTTATTAAAGGCAGGTAGCATGGAAAGAAATAAACTAAACAATAATGAAACATGCAATTAATTTAGCTTACTTCGAGAAAGCTCCGTCTTGAGCGCAGTACCTTAGTCTTAGTTTTTCAGCAGAAAAGAATGCAGTGCTTTGCCATTGTTGTTGTCTTATTCTCTACGTGTTTACGACTGGCATTATGGTATTGTAGCATTTCACGCAGTAGGCAGAAGAGAAGGTGTGAACACGCTGCTTTCAGGTTCAAAGCTTTATTCAGACACCATCTCTAGGCACCATGTAGAGTTCACTGCTCTAGCCGCTTCACTGCTTGCCCTGGAACCACCACAATGAGTGTGCAACGCCCCCTTTTATAACTTAGCTCCGCCCCTTTATGCTAATCGGGTGCCGGCGTGAACAGCTATCCAATTGGTCCCCAGCAGCACAGCAGGACCAATGGGCACACACAACTAACAGCCAATGACAGGGACCAGGGCGGACCATGCGTGCAGGATAGCTCGCACAGCCACAGGGACAGAGCGAACCCGCAACTACAGGTAATACAGACGGGGGAGAGGAACACAATACAGTGGTAATAACAGCACACAGACAGTGGAAACAAGAGGGGATACAGTACACAAAACATAAATACACGGATCGCTACAATATTTAATGGTATTGACTCGTACGTGATCACGCGAATTACAGCAAAACTTTAAGAATACTATCCCACCATATATCATATAGATAATCAGGTTTCTTTTAGCTCTGTCTTACTGAAACATTGCTTTTTTTTGTTGTTGGTGCAGCTGTCATGTTGAGTTTCAGCAGAGACACAGAGTTAAGTCACATGATGAATAAACTTGCAAAAAATAAATAAATAAATAAATAATGGACATGGTATGTCTTCTTCAATTTCTATACCTTAAATGTGTATTTTCGACTAATGTTCTGATTATATTTTTAACGGCTTGTGAGGACATCGAAAACAAAAATCTTAGTTATGTCAAGATCACAAAAACATTCATTTTACATTAATATAATGGCATTTGGTGTTACTGAAGTGGTGTTCCTTTTAGAGGTCTGTGAAAAGACTGCCCTTGTTGCTCTCTTGATTATATAGATCGTCTTGATACTGTTACGTGGAGCTGTTCTTTCAGCACCAAGACAGGCACCAGCTGCGCTCATGTGACTGCCACAGAAAACACAGACTGGCCGTAAAAATAAAAATGAAACATTTAAATATTTGTTTATTTTAAACTGTTAAAACATAATACGATAAAATACTACATGGTTACTATTGACTCGAATCCTTTACTCAACCATGGAATGTAAAGTTTTAACCGTCACTTAGGAGTTTAGCACATATTCCAATCTTACATAAAACTGTCTTAAACTAACTTAACAATATACATTAGCAATATTACAATTGTTATGAGGCTTTTCTGATGGCCCTACCTGAAATGTTAAACATAAACAAAGGAGAGTTCTGAACATGAATTACCTGACAAAACGGCAATCTATGAGGGGCGATACCTGGCGCTTCTCTCTCTGCCGGTGGCACCTGCGGCAACTCCATTATAAACCCCTCCTGCCTGCCGCCCCAGAAGACCCCGTGTTCCCCCCCTCGAGTGCTCTTTTTTAGAATACAACGGTACAGAGCTCGAGAGCATTCAAGTTGCAGATTGTTGGGCCAACATTGGCCCTTGGTTAGTTTGCCAACGGCAACCACTTGCCAACCAAACCAACAATAAACCAACGCTGGGCCAACCTAGTTTGCTGACTGAGTGTCCTGTTGATATGCAGTGTCTTTTAAACCTGTTTTACTGTGAAAAATACTTTTAAACAGCACGTCTAAAATAAACTGCGCGTGTGAAAATAAATTGGACCTGATGCGCCTGAGACGCGCTGAATAAATTGACCGCAAAGGGTTAACAATCTTGGTGAACAGCCAGAGTAGCATTAAAGTCTCGACCATAAGACCCTGTAGCAGGGCGATTGCCCTGCACATGGGGAAATTAGTGTTGGTGTAATTTATATGTGGAAACGGATTTATTTTGTGTGCTTTTGGAGTTGTTATGTTTGTTTACAGACGGGCGCTCGATTGAGACTTGCTGCGCAGGTTTGGTTGTGTGGAAGGGCAGCGAGTGATTGGCTGTGCTGGTCTTCAATCAGCAGGTGGGCGGGGCTCGACTGAGTGTGCGTCAGCATAAAAACATCCGGTGGGGATCATTCTGGGAGACTGCAACGCCATGTTACACAGAGGGGCGCTGTGTACACACAGGAGGACAGCGTCTGCTCTGCAGGAACTACAGCTACACAACCCTTAAACTGCAACATGGTACTTGTGAAAGCAATGCCCAGCCAAGGCCGTATGAAGAAGCAGGAGTCATCATAAGAATACAGGCTCATAAGTAGGTTAGTTTAGGGCAGTGGTTCCCAACCTTTCTATTACTGCGGACCGGCAAACCGACTTAAAGAACTTTCGCGGACCGGGTAGCTATATAATTAAATATATATTTATTTTAAAATAACCCCATCCTGACTCCTGCTTATTAACAGCATCATTGTTCAATGGTCAATATGCATACATAAGCTATTATTTACAGCTATTTTATTATACAGTAAAATATTTAGGAATAACAATAATAATAGCTTACCAATAGTCGATATCAGTGGGAGCCTTGGGCCTATTTGCTTGACACAAGCAAGTCATATCTTGGCTTAATTGCAGAGAGAGAGACACGCAAAGTTTTCCTTATATCCAATCTACTCCGCAGTTTTGTTTTTGTAGCAGTCATTGCTGAGAAACCTGCTTCACAAAGGTAAGTGGAGGGAAACGGCTGCAGGGTTTTCAGAGCCAGGTTGATAAGTTCAGGATACTCTGTCTTGATTTTAATCCAGAAGGAAGGCACAGAAGAGGATGTGTTGAAAAGCATTTTGAGGCCTCCGTCATTTTTTAGTTCAATGAGCTGGTCTTCTTGTAGTGCTGATAAAGACTGTCCTTCGTATGTGTTTAAAAATGGATCACAAATCCATTCTTTCCCGGTTCTTGGGTCTTCTGCAGACGGTAAGTATTGCTCAAATATTTCGGATAGCGACTTCAGGTGTTCCTGTATCAACTGAGAAAGTTTCTGCATGTTGTCTCCCGATAATTCGGCAAGAGTAGGAAACATGTCAAACATTCCTCTATCCACATGATTCTTCTAAGTTTCAAGCTTTACCTTGAAAGCTGCAATCTTGTTTGCCAGTTTGAAAACAGATGCCATTCTCCCTTGCAATGACAGGTTGAGTTCATTCAAAATAAAAAAAATGTCGCTCAGATAAGCAAGTTTAGCTAGTCACTTCTGGTCACTGAAGTGGACGGACATAGGTGAGCTTTTTTTACGAGAGGAATCTTTGCAGCTCTTCTCTTAACTCAAATACTCTGGTTAGAACTTTACCTCTCGATAGCTAGTGAACTTCTGTATGCAGAAGCTGCCTGTGATTGGCACCGATTTCATCACACAGCGATTCAAACAGACGAGAATTCAGTGACTTTTATGTGATCGACAACACGCACCACAACACTCAAAGTATCGTTAAGCTCAGGTGATAATTTTCTACTTGCCAGCATTTCACGGTTGATAATACAGTGAGTAGATTCGCATTCTTTTGCTACTGCTTTAATTCCCGTTGTGAGGCCAGAGAGACTTCTAGTCATGGCACTCCCACACAAAACTTCCAGTCGAGCTTGCTCGAAACATACTCATACAAAACTCGGAATGTTTCAGCTCCTGTAGTGTTTTTAGGCAGTGAAAGCACACACACAATACATCTTCATGCAGGTCCTCCTCATACACATAACGTACGTAGACTAAAACCATTGCCATGTTTACGACATCTGTTGATTCATCAACCTGAAGAGCAAACCACGGAGATCCTTTTATTCTTTCTAATAGCTGCTCTTCGATGTCTTCAGCAATGTCGTCAATCCTCCTGGCAACCGTGTTATCAGAGAGGGGAACTTGGCCAACCTTATTAGCTGCTCCTTCTCCCAACATCTCACAGCAGATATCCTTAGTGGCAGTGAGAATAAGCTCTTCACCAATCGTAAAAGGTTTCTTAGCCTTTGAAATTCGGTAAGACACCAAGTATGATGCTTTCAATGCAGACACGTTTTGGCGTGTGCTGGTGCAAAGTAAACGTCTTTGGCCTTCAAACGCACTTCTTTTTCTTTAAAAAAAATCAGCAGATTTTCCTTTTAGAGCTGGATGTTTCATTGCCTCATTGCTAAGAATTTCTGCACATACAACGCACAGGGGCTTTGGCGCTTCTGAATCGCCAGACGGGATGAATCCGTATTTATTATACAACGAATCATACTTGCGATTGAAGCTGGATTTTATTTGTTTCTTTCCACTTTGCATTTCTTCAGTTTCACGATTATCTTGGTCTTCCTCTTCTTTGTCATCTGGAATTTTATGGCCCGTTTTTCAGAAGCATTTTTTCCAAAAAAACAATCCATAGAAACTTGTTTAGACATTGTGTCGGTGTTACTGTACATTAGTAATACAGGAACACTATTTTTTTTTAGTTTCCGTTTGTGACAAAACACGTGCCCACAACAGCGCATACTTTGTATTATTTTCCCATGAACACATCAATACACTTATCATTAGCATTGAAGTATTGTACACCATGGCTTTATATTACGTGACAACTCTGTTTGTCTTTTCTCTTAACATTGTATCAAGGCTTGTCTGCAATAGTGAAGCCTTAGCTGCGGACCAGCAGCAACTCCTCTGGGGACCGGCAGCGGTCCATGGCCCGGTCGTTGGGAACCACTGATCTAGAGAGCATTCAGAACTGGGCAGACACATGGCAAATGACATTTAATAGAGAAAAGTGTAAAGTACTGCACACAGGCAATAAAAATGTGCATTATAAATATCATATGGGAGATACTGAAATTGAAGAAGGAATCTATGAAAAAGGAGTTTATGTTGACTCAGAAATGTCTTCATCTATACAAAGTGGGGAAGCCATAAAAAGGCCAACAAGATGCTCGGATATATTGTGACAAGTGTTGAAATTAAATCAAGGGAAGTAATGTTAAAACTTTACAATGCATTAGTAAGACCTCACCTTGAATATTGTGTTCAGTTCTGGTCACCTCGTTACAAAAAGGATATTGCTGCTCTAGAAAGCGTGCAAAGAAAAGCGACCAGAATTATCCCGGGTTTAAAAGGCATGTCATATGCAGACAGGCTAAAAGAATTGAATCTATTCAGTCTTGAACAAAGAAGACTACACGGTGATCTGATGGAGATTAGATAAAGGGGCATTCAGAACAGAAAATAGGAGGCACTTTTTTACACAGAGAATCGTGTTATTGATGAACAGCTAACGAGGATAGAGGTTAACCTGCTTTGGATTCAGGATATTAATTAGACTTTCATTACATTTCTTTCCATATATAAAGATGGTTGAATATATTTCATTTATTACAACTATTGTACAAGTAATTAATTAATTATTTCAAATACTGTTTAATTTCTGCAAAAGTTATTTAAATGTTTTCAAAAAATATTTTCTTTCTGCAAATTTCTGGTATAGTAAGCAAACTCGTTAAATTTGCAGACGACACAAAAATAGGAGGAGTGGCAAACACTGTTGCAGCAGCAAAGGCCATTCAAAATGATCTAGACAGCATTCAGAACTGGGCAGGCACATGGCAAATGAAATTTAATAGAGAAAAGTGTAAAGTATTGCATATAGGCAATAAAAATGTGCATTATAACTATCATATGTGAGATACTGAAATTGAAGAAGGGAACTATGAAAAAGACCTAGGAGTTTATGTTGACTCAGAAATGTCTTCATCTAGACAATGTGGGGAAGCTATAAAAAGGCCAACAAGATTCTCAGATATATTGTGAGAAGTGCTGAATTTAAATCAAGGGAAGTAATGTTAAAACTTTACAATGCATTAGTAAGACCTCACCTAGAATACTGTGTTCAGTTCTGGTCACCTCGTTACGAAAAGGATATTGCTGCTCTAGAAAGAGTGCAAAGAAGAGCAACCAGAATTATCCCGGGTTTAAAAGGCATGTCGTATGCAGACAGGCTAAAAGAATTGAATCTATTCAGTCTTGAACAAAGAAGACTAAGCGGTGATCTGATTCAAACATTCAAAATCCTAAAAGGTATAGACAATGTCGACCCAGGGGATGTTTTTGACCTGAAAAAAGAAACAAGGACCAGGTGTTACAAATGGAGATTAGATAAAGGGGCATTCAGAACAGAAAATAGGAGGCACTTTTTTACACAGAGAATTGTGAGTGTCTGCAACCAACTCCCCAGTAATGTTGTTGAAGCTGACACCCTGGGATCCTTCAAGAAGCTGCTTGATGAGATTCTGGGATCAATAAGCTACTAACAACTAAACAAGCAAGATGGGCTGAATGGTCTTCTCTCGTTTGTAAACTTTCTTTTGTTCTTATGTTCTTAAATTGAAAACAGAGGGGTTGTATTAGCTGGATCATGATAGAGTAAAGCTTGCACTGCAGGGGCGGGGCATGAACTGATAAGTTTGGATTTCTGTTGTGATTTTTGAGGGGGAAAAACAGGCTCTGTCGATATGGAATTGCAGTATGAAACAAATTAAGCAGCCCGATCGCTAACTGCTTCAATGGGCAATCCTTTTTTGAAAAGAGCTTTCAGGAGTTTGTCGATGGGCCAATCCTTGTAAAAAAGTTGCGCTGGAGAATCCTGAGGTTTGATGCTTTTAGAGCAGTGAAGAGGAATGGCAGCGGGCACAGCTGGCTAAGCAGAGGTTGAAGCAGCAGGATTGGCAAAGGCTTGATGGAAATTTTCGGCAGCATTGTCTGATGGAGGAGAAGCAGGACGGGCAGATTTCTTTGTGAGTTTTTTTTGGTCAATTATTTGTTGCAGGCAGACAGCCAGAAGGAGAGAAAAAATCTTCATCTGAATCAGATGAAAACGAAAGGTGCCTCGAATGAGTAGTCATTTTTATAAGTCTGCGTGGAAACCGCAAACTGAAAAGCAAGACGAGAATTAGGAAGCTGGATACAGTTTAAATAGGGTGACTGACAGGTAATTAAAGGTTGACTGACAGATATTTTAGCGGAATGACACAAAGGAGGAGTCCCAGCTCCAGCCCCCCGAAATACACAAAGGTTCTACAAAACTGTCTCCAAGCTTACTTCTGAAGTGTCCATCTGTAAGATAAAAGGTTTTTCAAAATCGGGGCTTAGTAGAACAGGATCTGAACACAGAGGTGATTTTAGGTCGAGAAATGCACTTTCAGCTTTTGCTGACCACTAGTAGTAATATTACTATAGCTTATGTCAAAAGTCTGATTTGTGATCCTTTTGACCTTATATGTGTAAATATATAAATATATAATGAGGGGGCGTGGATTTCTGATTTTATGAATATATAATGAGGGGGCGTGGATTTTATATAGGAGTATGGAATATATATATATATATATATATATATATATATATATATATATATATATATATATATATGTGTGCCTATAAACATATTGAATGTCTTTTATAAGATATGTACAAAATCATTGTTTAATATGTTATTCATGTAATCAGGGGACAGTGGGCTACCCAAGTTTTATAAATGCTTATGTTAACTTATGCTTGGTGTATACAACATTAAAGTCTTAGTATTTTTACCTAAGACACTTAATGAAAAAGGAGAAAGTTTAAAATAGGGTATTAAAAGCACAAAGAAAAAAAACAAAAAAGAAAACAACTTATTCGACATTTAAAAGCATTTAAACATTACAGACAGAAATCATAGTAAAACTGAGTGTTTTGTCGTTTTAAAATGGGTCACAGACATATATGCTTATGGGATATATATATATGTGCATATACACTTATTGCATTTGTCCATATTTACAAAATCATTGTTTAATAAGGCGCATGAGGATGTTCAAAGGTTTGAGGCGCATATTTTTTACCAGGCAAACGTTAAAACCAAAAGATATTTTCACATACAATAACCAATAGTTGAAACAGGAGGATGTTTAAAATATCGTATCACAAAAGCAAAAGAAAAATGCAGAAAAACAACTTATTCGACATTTAAAATGCGTTTAAACAAGTATTACACACTTAAATCACAGTACAACTTGAGCGTTAGTCGTTTTAAAAGTGTATCGTAATGACCCGTTTATAAGTTATATTATCTAGATTTCGTCTATGTTATCTCACTATATATATATATATATACAGTATATATATATATATATATATATATATATATATATATATATATATATATATATATTAACTCAAAGAGACAGCTGCCAACGTTTCGATATGTTGTGTGTGTGTGTGTATATATATATATATATATATATATATATATATATATAAATATATATAGAAATCGTCTATGGTAGTTCACTGTGGGTTGTATATATATATATATATAAAAGTCTGAATCCTTCAAGAAAGAAGCAAGCAAACACACTTTCAAGATAAATCGACAACGCGCCGATCAAGAACACTGATCTGTTACATGGTATGTAACTCTATGTTTAATGCTTAAATGGCGTCTTAACTCAGAGCGAAAAAAGATGTTTCTTTAGCCATATTTTTTTTGGGGGGGGGGGGAATCTCATTAAAATGTATGTATTATAAATGTAATGTTTTGAAAAATCGTATGTAAAACGCTAATAGATACTCTGTAAAAAAATGTTTGAAATGCGTTTTAACTCAGAGTGTAAGCCGCTATGTTTAGAAATGTATTCTGGGGAATGTAGTGTCGTTACGCCTTATGAAAAAATGGTGTTTTTTAGGTTGTGAATGAAGACCCTAGCGGTTTTGTCTGTGACGCTGCATGGGTTATCCTAATAGGTATCATGTTTATCGTATACATTTTTTAAAAATGTGATTTATTTTAAAAAAGAGATAAGATGAGCCTAAAACTCAGAGATATAAACTCGATTATAAAAATACATACTTTAACATTGGGAATTTTGTAATATTTTAACATGAATAAATTTAGTTGAGTATTATTATTTTATTATTATTATTATTATTATTATTATTATTATTATTATTATTATTATTATTATTATTATTTATTTTTAATTATATATTTTTCATATTTACAGATATCGAGGAGCTTATAGAAGACCAGTTAAATTCATATGAAGAGTTAGTGACCGAGCAGGACTTGAGGAAGTACTTTGGCTTGTTCAAATTAACTGTTCTGCTTCATAGGGGTCTTTTTTTCCCCGTACTGCCTGCAAAATCTGCGGGAAATTAATGTTTACCCTCTGCCGTTCTTGCGCAGAAACACTAAACCAGACAGGGGTATGTAACCATACCTCTGGAGAAAGAGCCTTGACAGGAACATGGTGCAGTGTAGAGGTAGTCAAAGCTCTTGAGAAAGGTTAGAAAGTGTCTAAAATACACAAAGTTTGTCATTTACCTCAGAAATCTGACACTCTCTTTACAGGCTACATTAATAGTCATCTCAAGGAGAAACAGGAAAGTTCAGGTTACCCCTCTCATTGTACCGATGAGGTGAGTAAAGAGCGTTATATTTATGAATATTTTCAGAAAGAGGGGATTCAATTAGATCCTCAAAACATTAATGTTAACCCTGCTAAAAGACAAATCTCCAAACTATCTGCCCCCTATTTTACTGCATTTAATCCTGTACTTCAGAGTACTGTAATCTGCCATGTGTTTAAACTGTAGTATTTGGTATTTAATCATATCTTGATGTAACTATCACTGTCACTTATCTGCTGTTTTATTGAATTGTATTTTGTCACACTTGTACTTGCTTGAACTTGTCATTGTATTTATCTTGCTCTTATTGTATTACCTGTACTGTAACACTTGAAATGTATTTGCTTACAATTGTAAGTCGCCCTGGATAAGGGCGTCTGCTAAGAAATAAATAATAATAATAATAATAATAACTATCCTTGAATTCGCTCTGGGGGAAATTTGGACAAAAACCTTACCAACTCTCTACAAGCTTGGTTAAAGATCCTGACCAGTTTTTCCATTATCTCTTTTCAAAAAGATATCATGTTTCTCATTTTTGTTTTGCAAGTGATACGGTTGCGCAGGTTCAGTGGCGTTATGCTTCTGAAACCTATACACCCCCAGGTAATGTAAACGTATTCATAGCGGCGTTTACAACTGCTTACGCCCGGTTAGTGCTCTATAACCTCATGGATCATCTGCAGGGTTGTTGTCTGTATCATGATACGGACTCTGTGATCTTTGTCAGTAGGCCCCATGCTTGGCGTCCAGCGATTATCTTGGAGATTTAACTAGCGAGTTGAAGCCGGGGGAATACATTACAGAGTTTGTGTCGGGGGGCCTAAAACGTATGGATACGTCACAAACAGAGGAAAAACATGTCTCAAAGTAAAAGGTATTACCCTAAACTATGAGAATTCCAAATTAATTAACCTCGCTTCATTAAAAGACCTCGTTCAAAACTTTGTGAATCCTGATAGAAACACCCCGCAGAGCATATCATGATTCGAGGCTCCCAGATTCACCGTAATAAAAAAGAATTTCAATTGGAAAACAAACCACTTCAGAAAACTTTTCAAATAGTCTACAATAAGAGAGTCTTGCTGTCTGATTACACATCTCTTCCTTATGGCTACTGAAGATGGCTTTGATATTAGACTAACCGTACCTTTTGCCGCTATAATATCGGGGCCCTCCAATTCAGGCAAAAGTTATTTTGTGAAGCAGCTTTTAGAAAACTCTCAACAGATCTTTCCCCAAACCCCTGAGAATATCATATGGTGCTATAGCTGTTGGCAGCCATTATACAACGAATTGGCACTTAAATTTAAAAATGTAAAATTTATTGAAGGCATACCATACCGTCTTCATTAACCGATGATAATTTACTGCCTCCTAACAAAATCAATTTAATCATTATAGATGACTTGATGGAGGCGGCTAGCGAAAATGATGAAATACAGCTTTTACAAAATTCGTTCATCATAGAAATTTATGCGTGCTGTATTTGGTTCAGAATTTGTTTTTTCAAGGAAGAATGAGCCGTACCATAAACTTGAATGCCAATTATATTATTCTGTTTAAAAACCCCAGAGATAAACTTCAAATCAACATGCTAGCCCGACAGATGTACCCCAGTAACTCCAAGTTTTTCTTAGAAGCGTTTGAAGATGCCACAAAAAAAACCCTATGGTTATCTTTTAATAGACTTAAAAGCACAAACCCCGAAGCATACCGTCTAAGAACTGGTTTATTTACTCCTGATTGGCCAGTTGCTTATATCATGAGAAATACCAAGACAAAACACTTATAAACGACCTGTTATAGCGTTAAAACTTTTATTTATCTAGACTCTTCAACAACGCATCATGTCGGCTAGAATAAAACGTAACCTCCATCTCTTAAAGAGCATAGTTCGCGGCTCTGCTCATCAGAGAAGAGCAGTTGTACGAGACGCCTCAGACGATTTTATCAAATTTTTTGTTGAAATTGCCTTAAATGCCTTAAAGGGTAACATCCCCTTGACCTCGAGTCAGTTAAACACCCTCAAAAAGCAGCGGCGTGTTATAAGAACCATTCAATTAAAAAGAAGAAAAAAACTGTGAATCAGAGTGGTGGTTTTATTGGTGCTTTAATAAGGATTGCTCTGCCTTTTTTATCAGTTAATTTGTAAAAAATGACTCACTCCCAGAAAATGTTTCTGGTACTGCAATATCAACTCGATAGACTTCGACAGCCTGAGCCACAGCACCCCGAACCTATTAAATAAGCAGTTGAAAGCAGACTTGACTCTGAAATGAAAAGCATTCTACTTAGAACTGACATCAGTGACCATGAGAAAGTTAAGCTATACACCAGCTCCTTACAGAGATATCTAGCCTTGATTAAACAGTGTGAAAAAGAGCTTAATACCGTGACTTTGATTACACCCCCCTCTGAGGAAATGGCACAAACTGATGCAGAATTTGAATCTAAGGTTGTGACTGATGTTATGAGTAGCGTCCCCTCCAGATCTAAGAAAAATGCTAAATTTATTTTAAACGCAGTGTCTCAGAATGCTTTGGTTACCTCATGGAATGATCAAGGGGAATTCATTCTTAGGGGTAAGAACATTAGAGGGTCGCATATGGTTGATTTAATCAGGGTCGCTACTGGGAATACCAATATCCCTGAACATAGGCTACCTGTAGGATGGGTTGAATTCATCAAAGGTTTGGCTGTGATAAATGTCCCTTATTCTACAGTACCTAATTCTCAAACACGACAACTCATAGAAGCCTATAAAAAACGACCCTTAGAGACCCCTATTAATAAGAAGCAGAAAAAAAGACAACAGTTATGGGAAACTTATTAAGATGTTACTGTTTTTTTTGAGTTTCACACATCTTTACATTTTGTTGTATATTCATGCAAATGTTGTATAATCATTGTCTGATACATTTGTTGTATATTCATGCAAATGGTGTATAATCAATGTCTGATATATATATGTCTGTATAAGTCTTTACAACAATAAAAATATTTATTCAACATCTACATTGTCATAAGTTTTTGAAGACTAACATTCATAACATTTTTTAAAATCATGGTGAGTCTTGACACACTGCACGCATGAAAATATATTTATACAGTTCTGTTTTTTAGGGTTAGACATACAATGTATAAATCGGGACACCATCAGATCATTCTTGTTTAAATCAGAGCTGTAGAGAGCCATAACCTCGGGGTAAGTAAGTCCTTTGGCTCGATGATGTAAGAAGAAAATTATTGTACACTGTTTGTTTAGCTTTGTTGTATAAAAAGTTTGAGATAGTTTTAGGAAAATAAGTAAAATCTGGAGGGTTACCATAAGAATCAAAAAACTCTCCATGACCCTCTTCTTTTAGATAAATTCCCAGCCAGTGTTCTCCAGGATAATTTTGGGGGTCGGTGTTGACAAAAAGCATCGCATGAAGTTTTTTATTTTTCCTTTAGGTAGTTGATCACTAGCTAGGACCCCATAAAAATACTTTTCAGTCAAGGGGTTACTGGATAGCAACGCTGTAAGCTGGGTGGTATTCATTTTAAAAAGGATCAAAGTTGTATCAAACTTTTCAGTAATCAAAGAGAACTGCTGTTTGGTGGGAAACCTTAATCACGTTCTCAAAAACAGCATAAACAATCATATTCACAGTCTCTGGCAGAGCATTGGCAAATAGCATTTGAAGATGCATATTACCATTTTTTACTAAGGAAAAATGATCTCCACATTCTTGGTCAGGGGTCAAATCAAAGGCATAGAGCGCATAGCCTCTAATAAAGTCTGACCGATCAATTATCAGCGGTTTGTCTTTGAGATGTCTTCCCGTGGCTTGTATTAGACTGTAATATTCCCGGTCGGGGTTGTGTCTTGCTGTATAGTCGGGTTGTAAAGGTTTTGAGGGGACTTGTTCACCATCGACGTACATAGCTATAAAGTTCCCGGCAAAGTGTTTAAAGTTAAAAGGGTTTTTAGCGTAGGATCCGCTAAAAGCGTCGTTATCTGTTAAACCAATAACTACAAACTTTGGTAACTGCCCCAGAAACAAATTCTCCTGATTACATACCCTGCTCCCTCTAGGAACACTAAAAACTTTCATAGCCACTCTATCAATAGGATATTTGGCATTAGAGGTCATCAAGGCTTGAGCGTGAGCGATTCTTACCTCCGGTGCTATTTTTACTTTTTTAATATAGAGAGAGGCTTCTAAAATTTCAAGTTTGAACGCCTCTGCGGTGTCAGACATTAAACAAAAAGTGTTACTGGCCCTCACCATTTTAATTTTCAGGTCAATTTCATTTAGCATTCAGAGTTTTTCTTGAAAAAATATATCCGAGTGCAGTGGTCCTAAAAGTTCAACTGTATGGCTCATTCTAGTAAAAGCATGTCGTTTAACTAAACCTACATTATCCCCTGCAGGATCAGTCTCATCCATGTGTCCTGGGGTATCTTTGTAAAACAAGCCGACTGTGAATTGAGATTCTAGGGTGTCCTTACTAAAGTTTAGCATTGCTTCTATAATGCTACGGTAAGGATAAGTATTACTGCTTTGACTAATTAGACGGTCTCCTAAAGTTACATCCACTTGTGAAAACATGGTAGCTACAGGGTAATTGATAATACCAGCTATGCTGTCCGCAGCTAAATCGGTGCCATCAGCATTAGTAATTTTGCATGAAAGTCTTAAAAGAGTATTATTCAAATCAAGATAATCTTCCCCATTCCTCGCTATGTAAAATTTGAGCGGAGCCATGTCAGACAAAGCAAACAGGGGGAATTTCCACATAGAGGTTTTTATCAATACTTGTTTGTGTATAGGGGATGGTAAACAGATCCAATTCTGATTTCACACATTCTTGAGACATATGATGTACCAGAGTCATGATTTAAAAGATGTCTGTTTTTCTTTGTACCGTGAGTCTTTGGTTTCTTGCTCCTTCTCCGGTTGCCGCTTATAAATGACCTGAATGTAGAGGGTTTAGCCTTTTTGTGATGATGATAGCGAGATCCCGGGGGTTTGCTACGTTTTCTCTTGTAGCCTCTGGACATCACCATCAATCCCTCCCCTGACTGGCTATTGTTGTGGCTAGGAGGGTTATGACTTGTTCGGACATTTGACACTACGTCACAAACAATATTTTTAGCGGCTGATTTAAAATGAGGTTTAACTATTTCAAAACCCTTCTAAGTAAAGGTAAAGCTTTTCTGAAAAGACTTCGAAAAATACCCCCTATACCCGCTCCATACATCACAGGAGCTCCAGAACATCCAGGCAAACCATTACCAGCTTGATTTTTGTAATAATTAATATAAGGATTGACTTATCCATGAGGTCTCATTTTTCTTTTCAATTAGGTGTAAAAAAAGAGGCTTTACAGGTCGGAAATGCAACTTCACTACAACCTTCCCAAAACGGAATGGCACTAACTTGTTTTGATCCGTCTTAATTTGTATAGTTATAGTATCGAAGCTGGTCTTGCTGAGGGGTATGTAATGAGGTCTGTCGTAAGTTACCATGATTATATCGTTGTTTTTGCCTTTAATAGGGACACACCTTAGAAGAGGCACGTAACTATTTCCAACGGCTTGATGTGTAATGATATCTGTATAGACATACATGGTGTAAAAACCTGCTCGGATATCGGCGGGATAGAGGGTCCTCAAATGAGCGGTATACAGTTTAGCCTCAATAGGCCCCAATACTCCAATAGTTTCACCCTTTATAGTCTCACGAAATCCCAACATTTGTCTGAGTTGTTCTTGGGCAAAAATCACAAATGGAGTAGTACTTTTTATATAAATTCTTCTTTCTATAGGTTTATAGACTAATTTCAAATCATTTTTATATTGTTCATCGGGAGCCTTGTCACCTTTCTGATCTAGTCCTTTTCCAAGCAGGACATCGTTCATGGTCGTTATTACAACCTGAAGGGTTTCATAATATCCTTTAGGGATAGTATAATCACGTTTTATGGCCTTTTCTATATCGAAAGTAGTAAAACTGCTGTCATTAAGGTTTATATTATCCCAGGTATGGGGGTATTGAATCTCTGCTAAGCAAACTTCCCATTTTCCCGGTAGATTCATTGTTTTAACCAACTTGGTAGTAAAATTGGCAATAGCGTTTTTAGGGAAAACATCCTGTGAAGCGTTACTAGGCAGAGTCACATAAAAAGAGTCTTGAGACATCTTGAATAATGTTTTAAGTGTAATTAAATACACTCAGGACTCTTTAGATCCACCACCTGATGCCCTGTGACCCAACTGTTAAATTTTTCAGGCCAACCGGCCCATTTTATGAGATAAGACTTTTTACCATTTTCCTTTTTCTCAGCAACTATCGTCTCTATCCTAAACAACCTATCAGTCTTGACATTTATTTTTTGCAATTCTGGTTCATAAAAGGTGCCGTTTATAACCTCTCCATCATAACACATAGTTTATACACCAGTGGAAATCTTGGTATACATTCTGTTATAGTAAAAATCTCTGCCGTAAACGTATGTTCATAGCCTTTTATAAAGGGAGCTCTTAACTTTGAAATTCTGACGTTATCACCGACTGTAAACTTAAACTTTATATGTTTAGGGCCTTTCTTCTTAGAGTATAAAGTTTTAAACACTTTAAATGAATTGTCTTCATTAACTTCTGAAGGTTTCATTTGAATACTACGGTGAAAGGAGTTATTATAAGCCTGAACCATTTCTTGTAGTTTATCCATATACTTGTGACTGTTAAAGGCGGTGAAATATTTCCACATTTTTGTTTTCAGAGTCCTGTTGTATCTCTCAACAATAGAGGCTTTTAGTTCATTCCCTGTGGTAAAGTGTAGAATATTATGTTCTTTTAGCATGCTCTGAAATGCTCTGTTTAGAAATTCAGTCCCTTTATCAGTTTGTAGTTTTTTAGGTTTCCTACCCGTGCTGAGGATCCTCTTGAGCACTCGGTCACCGTCTTAGATGACTTATTTTTCAGGGGTATTACCCAGGCATATTTGGATAAGATATCTATAAATGTTAGCATGTACTTGTAACCTCCATTTTCTTTTGACAAGCTAGACATATCCACTAAATCAGCTTGCCACTGAGTATCGATATTAGATACAAATACGGTGTTTCTTTTAAAGTTTATTCTAGAGGGCTTATGCAACGTATATGAGTCTTGCTCTGATAAAAAGTCTGTTAGGGCCCTCTCAGAGACTTTAGGACCATCAGGCTCCAGAGCCCTTTGAAGAGTCTGTAAACCCCCTAAGCCCCCAAGATTTGAGGGATCGTAGTATATTTTTTTCGTACGCTGAAGTGACATCTTTAACCAAAATAACACAACTGCAACAAGTCTGTAGTTCACAAGGTTTTTATTCAAAGTTTATCATAACACCTCTGAGACACGTGTGAAGTTCAAAAGTTTTATTCACAGTTTATCAAGAAGATTAGGACATTTTAGAAGACATATAAAGTTTTTACACAAACATTCATGGTTAGTCACTAAGTAATCCACTACATTTTGTACAACATTTGATATCTTCATCTCTTAAAAACCTAGCCAGGTTATAAAAACAGACATCAGTCACATAAGCATACAAAACAATGATATGTATACATTTGCAGTCTTCTATTTCATCAAACATTTTAGGTACTATGTTCATTAAAAATGTATTTAAGGGGTTACAGTGTTTTACATGTGTATCTACCAACTCTTGCCATTCTTGAGCATCAACATCTTTATGGATTAAATCAGTTACACTTTTTAAATTGTTGAACATTTTAACATTTACGGGGATCAGGTTTTGAAAGAGTCTCTTACAAGCCACTTTCTCGGCTATTAACTCAAACAACAGCCCCTCCATGGTTTTCCTCAGTTTTGCCGGAGTCTGGATGTTCTCCATTTTCAAAGTCATAGGCTCCGTAATAAGCTAAAGGAGCTTGGGGATTAGTAACACTGTGATGGTAGAAAGCTTTGGTTATTTTGTTGACAATGTCTCGGGTCATCCAGGGCTTCTTGTAGATGGCTCAGTTTACGTCTAATGCTGTGTTCAGGTCTTAGCTCTGTTAAAATATCTTCCACCAGTTTCTGAAGTTTTGTCAAAGATGGATGGAAATAGAAACAAGCTAGAGCTTTAGCCACCAGAAGCTTCAGCCACGGGACGTCTATTTTTTCTAGTATTTCTTCAAAATGTTGATCGAAATAATCAGGGTCCGCTTCATAAAGGCAACTGTGTCTCAGCTGGCTCGGGTGGTCAACTTCGCAACCGCTGCAATTTTTCTCCATATCACGGTCAATGATCACTTCCAATAGAGAAGCCAGGCGACCCCTAGAGATCTTTAATACTTTTTCAAAAGAGATGCCTAAAGGACCATCGACGTCGTCAGACTCTGCAGGGTTGAGGAGGGGAACATTTTCAAAGTCATTTATAAGCTTGGTCATTTCTTCAGTGGTCCAATCCATCTCAAGATCATTAGTTTCAAGAACAGCATTTTCAGAGAAGTATCTAAAGTTTGCAGAAGACATGGCGTCAGACTCCTTCAATCAAAAAGGTGTGTGGGGGGCCCCCTTTAGTATGTTCCCTAAGATCAGGTGTCAGCCTATGAGGGGTGAGGACACATCTGGCCCCATGGGGATCCTTTGAGACAGCCTATCAGAGATCCATGAATGGGGGTCCAAGGGCCGTTTTATGAGTTACCCCCAAACATCCGCCCCCTCGCTCTCATTTCGGTCTATTTTCAGTTCAGTCCACAGAGGAGTATGTACAGTGCGCAGAGGATCCTTGGGACAGATGCTTAAAGGCCCCTTGCTTGGACTCACTTGAACCTTTTTTGCAGTCCGTGGTTTCTTTAGCCTCTGCGGAAGGGCTAATGTGCATTTAAGTTCAGACATTTGCCGATCCTCAAGATCCACTTTCTCAGAGCAGAAACTAACGCAGGCATGAGACATCTTGTGTAACACTCTAATAAGCTGCACAAATATTTTCATCCTTTTATGAGGTCTGAAAACATGCCCAGACTTGCCCTTTTAAAAAAAAAAACCCTCGTAGTTTCGATCATTTTAACCATTTGCTCAAACACCTAACCACCATGATTCTCTGAACCCCGGTAAGCTTAATTTTTATTTTTATTTATTAATGTTTTAAGAAAACTGTTGTGGCTGAGTGGTTAAGGCGATGGATATGTATGGATATGTATGTATATATATATATATATATATATATATATATATATATATATATATATATATATATATATATATATTCCATACTCCTATATAAAATCCACGCCCCCTCATTATATATTCATAAAATCAGAAATCCACGCCCCCTCATTATATATTTATATATTTACACATATAAGGTCAAAAGGTCAAAAGGATCATAAATCAGACTTTTGACATAAGCTATAGTAATATTACTACTACCACTTTACCATATTATGCGCTGCATCTCTGGTTAACTCGGTCAGCGGCACAGCTCATGTTGCAATTTTTAAAAAAAACCTTGGTAGGAGGCTGTATGGTTCTAGAAAAGGGCTTGTAACCAGGAGGTCTCCGGTTCAAATCCCGGCTCACTCACTGACTCATTGTGTGACCCTGAACAAGTCACTTCCTTGTGCTCCGTCTTTCCGGTGAGACCTTGTTGTAAGTGACAATGCAGTTGATGCATAGTTCACACACCCTAGTCTCTGTAAGTCGCTTTGGATCTTTGGATAAAGGCATCTGCTAAATAAACAAATAATAATATAGTATCTAATCTGTCCTAAGAAGGCTCTGAACTGTTTTTATTAACAGGTCATTCACAAGAGAGTACAGCCTGAACTTTGTTTAACTGGGGATTTATTAAACCTCTGCCCAGTGACAAACCCAAATATTTTGAATGCACACTTTTTTACATTTGCTGTCAAACCTGTGTTCCTTAGAGAGACCACAACTGCCTCCACTTTCTTAAAATGTGACTGCCAGTTGACACTGAATATGACGACATCATCCAAGTAAGTAAGTATAACTCCAGGCCAGTAGAACTTTTTTAGAATTTTCTCTCAATAAATGAGCATGAGCCAGCTGTAGTATAGTCTCCTTAAATTTACCCAAAACCAGTAATTGTTCTGACCACTCCCCCAAATCATTTTTGAAGACCTGATAGAGCAAATCATTTTTAATGATGAAATGAGGTACAGTTTCCACAGTTGGCCTAATAATCCCCATCAATATCAACCACTTGCTTAAAGGCATTCTGTAAATGATGATCATCAACCTGTTCCTTTTTAAAGTCTAGGGGATGCAATTGCAGCCTTTCCCAGCCTCTCGCTTGAGTACCTTTGTGGTGGGTGATGGGAGGAAGTGACGTGGCCCCGCAAGTGATGGAGACAGGAAGAACGTAGTTGGGATTGACAAACAAAACCGGTATCGACAATGATAGCCACGGGGTATCTCAATAATCCACACAGAACAGAAACACTGCCACGTGGTATCTCACACAGCACAGCAGGTGGCTTGGGCTCCCTCTCCCAAGCAGGATAAGTAGTTCCTGGAGATGCCAAGGATCACAGAGGAAGTCCGGGCTCGGAGGCAGCCGGCCTGGGAATCCTCAGTCTGGGAATAAGTACAACAAAGAAATAAACAAACTCACAGAGCTCACGCAGCATGACCGTCTCAGTGCAGGATAGGGAAACCGAATGGCAGAACCCCACAGCCTGAATAGTGCCAAGCCCCACCCCTGCAATCAGTGCACTGCCCCACCTCAGCCAATCGTCGAGCTCAGCACAGCTGATTGCAATGATGGGGCTCGACCATGAGGTCCTGCCCCAAGTTAAGATGGCCACTACCACTGCGGCTTCCGCCCCAGGCATGACTCAGCCTTTCTCCTCGGTCTCGGTCCTTCCTGCACAGCGCTGCCAGTAGTTGGGAGGGCGAATTACAAGAGGGACTCTTTTTACTCCTGTCACAACCTTCTAATCATGAACCCGTCTCTGAATAAACAGGAGTTTGCAAAGTCTGCTTTTTGGATCTGCCATTTTCCCTGACCATTTGCCTCTCTGGTTGTTCATGATCTGAAATTAAGACTTCTCTGACCTGCAGCAGTTTATAAAAGTCTGCATTATATACAGTACTTCTGAGTTATATACAGTCTTATAAGACTCCTGAGGCAGTAGATCAGCAGACACCAAACTTTGTCCACACCCTGAATCTTTTTTTAAATTTCTATTTCAAACAGAATTGCATATTTGGGCTTCTGAAAGCCATAGGTGAACAGATTATTAGCTGTAGTAACAATGTGGCAATCCATAACCTCAGAGTCTGGTTTATTACTAGGGCTATGCCGTGCAATATGTTCCCACCCACAACACTCCTAACACTGTATCCAGTTATTAGTGAATCCCTTAGTATTAGGCAGGTCATATGATTTTGTTTTCTCCCCAACCAAAGGTTCCTTCACTATCTCAGACTGCTCTTCAACGCCCGCTTGCACAAACACAGTCTTACCAGCATTTCCAGTGTTCTGGGGCTTCAAGCTCAGGGGTTGCCAGGTGACGCTAGTGGATGAGTGGGAAGTAGACTGGGCAATATCCAAGGCCGTCACTTGTCGCTCCACAAGGGCAAGCAGTTCCTTGGCAGTCTGGGGGTCGCCTTTCAAAACCCACTTCCTCAAACTGTTTGGCAAAATACTCAAGCAGTTATACAATACGGGCTCGTCCATTGGTTTCTGGTTGTAGCCACCTCCTACCCCCACCACATACCTCCAGTCATGAAAACGCTGGGCTCTAACAGCGGCCATGGCTCCTACTCTGGCCAAAATTTCCAGTTTCAACAACTGGGAGTCTGCTGCAGCCCCCGGCTCTAGGTCAAAATACGCCTTCTGGGTTTCTCTGCTCAAAAAAGCAGTCACAATGGAGGCCCACTGTGCTTGATGCCAGGACTCCTGTTCAGCGGTCCTTTCAAAGGCCAGTAGGCTTATGCAAATAGTAGCTTGTCCATATCGTGGTGTGTCCTGCAGAGAAAGCCCCAGGTACCGGTGTTGAGCTTAACTGGGTAAACAAACTGAATAGCTTGCTTAGCCATGCGTCTATTGTTTTCCTGTAGGACACCGGTGGCTTGGAACACCGCCTGCAGTACCTCCTCCATGCTCATGTTTATTTATTTTTAAACAGTGGTCTTAGGTGAAACCCCACTTCTGGTACCAAATGTGACAAAGTGCCCCTTCTACCAGAATGGTCAGACATTTGAGTTAACTGTTTTTTCTGGTACAATAAGAACTTGGACTCAAAAAGATGCCATTAAACAGGGTGGTACCTGGTAAGCTGCTTTTGGGAGCGCTAACTAAACATTCAGAATAGCCCTTCCTAATGACTAGACAGCTAAGCTATTTTCCTTACATTTTTATAACTCACTTTTTACAAGTCCACACTGCTGTGTCTCTTCCTCCCTGCTAGCCTCTCTCTTAGAGGCCATCTTTCAGCCTTTTTAAACACTACTTTATTGCACACGGTCATATCCAGTCATCCAATCAATTAACCCTTCAGCAATTATACCTACAACAATGAGACCTTTACTAATATGGCCTCTTTGTAACCTCCCTTTACTAAGATGGTAAGATGGAATACACTTTAATCCATGGAACCTTATGGTCTAAACGAGACACTTGAACTTAATTATTTTCTGTAAATCGCAATATACTATTCCAAAAAATTATCAATTTGAGTTTCTAAAGCATGTATAACTAATGCATTATTGTTGTAACAATCTATGTTAATCCTCTCATTTGATCTTGTCACTGACCACGTCCCACTCAAGTGGTTAAGCACAATGAAGGACAGCAATGCCCGAATAACTTGGTGGTATCTGGCATTGCAGGCCTTCATGTACCACATGGTACACCGTGCAGGGAAAGACCACCAAAATGCAGATTATTTTTCCCGGGAGATGGGGAGTAATGGGAAAGGTAGATTTAGCCGAGTGTTACTTTGGCTCCACTCTGAGCCGTGGGATATGTGATAGAGATCAAATGATTCTTGGTGTTAGATCTCCCTCCCGACCTGTGAGGGCACTGTATAAAAGGAACAGAGTACCCATAACTAAATGGCATGACAATATATTCCTTAGGGTAGGTGGAAGTCGGTCATTTAGGAAGGGGGCGGAGCTACGGTTCCCAAACTCAATGACTCGGACAGGAAACGGTGTGGCATCCGAGGATTGGAGGAGCGGATGCGCTCGTTAACCTAGGGGTCATGAGCGAGAGTATAAATAGGGGTTGTAGTGTAAGTGATCTGTTCCTTGGTAAATGGTTAGTGTTTCAAACCTACAACGAGTGTGTGTTGCAGTATCGGGAACCATGAGTTTTGTCTTGTGTTTGTTAGTTTTTGTTAACTGTTGTCTGTTTTTTAATAGACTACCAGTAGCACAATCCGGAGCTGTATCGCAAGCCAGCATAAACCCGGACATCACTTTCACCCCTGCATTTCACGGAGAACTGTAATACACCACTTGCACTTATTCACTATCACTAGGAACTGTGTTTGTGTTTAGTGTTTAGTGTTGGTGTGTAAAACTGGACTTTTGGTTGCGGGTCAAACCCAGGGATTTACAAATACCGAGTGATAAGGCACTGGACATTGTATAATAAATCAATAAACACCCTTGCACCTGAAAATCATTGTCTGTTTGTTTTGTATCCACTCTGCACTGCATGCACCTGTATTCACTCACCACTTTGCCACAGGGAGACAGAAGGGTGTACTTGAAACACCGCACAGGTGACCAGTTTTATTTATTACTTTTTTTTTTTTTCCAAGTGAGTGTTTTAGCCCGCAGAGGGCGCTGTTGTTCATGGCCTGAATACCAGCGATGGACCACGGACCACGGAAATACCCACAGGTAAACAGTCCCGCTGGCGCACTCACAGGCGCTCTCAAATAATAATAATAACAAAAGGCGAAATCAAAAAGAGAAAATAAAACACAGAAATCAAAAACTATAAAGAAAGAGGCCCGGGTTCACATCCTACAGCGAGGGTATAATAATAAAAATAGATGCACTGTTAACATTGCACAGGGTAATGCTGTATCAAAGTATACCACGAAACAGGATAAATGCAGCACATGTTTAAAGGCAAAGAAAACTACAAGACCCACAAGCATTAGTGAAATCAGCCGATGCATGATGGGTAGCAGACCCGTATTTAAAACGGCTGGAAGAACTTGTGAAAGGGGGAGAGAGAGAAGGAGTGTGTAGAAAATCTTAAGGCGAAACTGTATTGAGGAGTGTGTACGAAGAGTGACACGACTTTGAAAACGGTAGCTTGAGGTAATGCTACATGATTCGTGCTGTGTTGGAGCCAAGCTGTAAGCAACGACTCAGACGAAACAGAAAACAAGCGGAACGCTGTAACCTGTTTGAATCAGATTGGACAACAAAGCAATGTTCCAATTCCAGACAAAAGTAATGCAGTAAGTCGCCTTTACATCGTCAATGTGAGTAAACACATTTAAAATACTTTGCTGTTTAAAAGTGCCTGTGCGTGTGTTTTTACCATCAAATGGATTTGTTTATGCACAGTTTCCACGAGCATTGTGTACAATTGAAACGCCACGAAGGGGCAGAAGTGAAACAATTTGCCGTAGGTGATATTATTTTAAAGGAACTACAATTGTGTGCTGGACTGTTTTGTGTTGAACCTTTTTAAATCACCTTGATAACTCTTATCAGAACTGTTGAGAGAAAATAATAGTAATAGGCTGCAAACCTGTTAAAGCAGAAAGTTTGTTTTACTGTGTACTAGCAGTACTGAAGAAATACACTTTACACCAAACGGTTCTTGGGGGGCACAACGCTGAATCCCTAGAGCTGGATTACAATAACAACTCTCCAGCAACGTGGTACAGACCGAGAGAGCCAACACTCTGGTTTTAGTGAGAAGAGAAGACAAACACTGAAACTAGTGAGTAGCACAAGACTTTTATTTTACCCCGAGTTAGGTTGGGGACTGTTTACTGTTTTTATCACTGCAAGCACAAAGTTCCAGGAGTGGCAGCACTGGAGCTGTGCTGTCTGTTCCAAGCCTTGGAGTTACAGATTCTTACCTGGGAGCGCCAGCTCAGCAGCACTCTCTACTGGACATCACTTGAAACCTGAAAAAAAAAGAAGAAAAACAGTAGAACAGCCAAACTACAGAGCTCATTAAAATTCCGGGACAGTGTTTTAAATACTCACCTTGCCATTCCATGCCAGGAGGTTTAAGTGGACAGTGGGTGGAGCTCTGCACCAGTTCGGGACTTTATAAAACGCAGAGCTTTTGTGCGTTATACTTATTATTATTTGATGAACTTTAACTTGGGTTGAACCCTTAAACGCCGGTACAAGTTTTTGTTGTCCCTGATTTCTTCCCCCCCCCCAGGAAAGAAATTAAAAATAAAACCTACCATCGTTTGTAGTTCTGTTGTTCTGCTTGTTATTCATCAGGAGTCTACTTGTCAGTCGGTTCTCCCACATTTTCTATATTCTACTTAAGTGCACGGAACCCCAACGGACACTGTGTCACTATATATATATATATATATATATATATATATATATATATATATATATATATATATATATATATATATATATATATATATATATATATGGAGAGGCGGCGCCACTGACCATGACTCCCAATTCGATCATGACAAGTTACTTTTACTGTACTCTGACAGGATGATGACTTTGTGTCCGCTTCCACGGTAATGATATGAAAACCAGTTCCTTGTTTATGTGACAGTGTGCACCTACAATGAAATGAAATGTGCACCTACAATGCATTCTCCTTATAGATCTCCTAAATTTGCATTGACAACTATATCCCAAACCCTAGACAGACTGCTAGCAGCATTAAAAACATTTCTGATACTGGTATATATTTTTGCTGGTATTTATGATGAATCTGAAATAATCTTTAAATTGACTGTAAACAAGTAGTTTGATTTAACCTGACTCACAAATTAAGTTTAGAAGGTGAATATATCCTTCTTAAGCAGACTTGCTTGATTGGTCTTCTAGACACAAAGGCTTTGTTTCTAATTCTATAACTCCTGCTGGGAGGTTGAAAATACAGGATTTCCATCAGCATACATAATTAATCAGACGAGTCGTCTTGTGCCCTCATACCTTTCAGGTTAAGGGATGAAAAGACATCCAGAAATCTGAAGACCTTGAGATAAGGTTATTAATCTATTTTAGAACAGAAAATAGGAGGCACTTTTTTACACAGAGAATTGTGAGGGTCTGGAACCAACTCCCCAGTAATGTTGTTGAAGCTGACACCCTGGGATCCTTCAAGAAGCTCCTTGATGAGATTCTGGGATCAATAAGCTGCTAACAACCAAACGAGCAAGATAGGCTGAATGGCCTCCTCTTGTTTGTAAACTTTCTTATGTTCTTATTTATTATTATTATTATTATTTGTTTATTTAGCAGATGCCTTTATCCAAGGCGACTTACAGAGACTAGGGTGTGTGAACTATGCATCTGCTGCAGAGTCACTTACAATTACGTCTCACCCGAAAGACGGAGCACAAGGAGGTTAAGTGACTTGCTCAGGGTCACACAATGAGTCAGTGGCTGAGGTGGGATTTGAACCGGGGACCTCCTGGTTACAAGCCCTTTTCTTTAACCACTGGACCACACAGCCTCCTTGAATATCAGCCTCCTTGAATTATTTGAATGTCTGTTTTTAAACATCAGCCCTGACTGCAACCAGGTGGACTGTGACGTCATCTCTCCAGAGCACCTGTCAGGTAGGTCCCAGGGGAAAATGTGGGATTTCAGTAAAAGTAGGGAAATGGAATACCCAGGCTTTTAGTAGATTCCGGATGTTGGCAGACGCTCATTTGAACAGCTCTATTAGCTTGTGCTCAGTGGTGCCCACAAGGGTCTGTGTCCGTGGTGAAGCCAGAGAGTATCCAACTACACAAGTTAGGTTGCAAATCAGCAACAAAACGGCGTACGTAGTCGTGGCCGTAGTAGACCGCCTGCCATACCCCATCATTCTGGGACAAGACTGGCCCCACTTCTTAACCCTTTGCAGTCCATTTATTAAGTGCGTGTCAGGTCCAATTTATTTTCACACCGCAGTTAATTTTAGGCAGCTGTTTTTCAACAGTCAAATGGGTTTAAAAGGCCCTGCATATCAACAAAGCACTCACTAGGCATCTCCAGCCCCGCCCCACCCTTTTGTTCGCTATCGCTTTCACATATTCTAAGAAATAAATAATAATAATAATAATAGTCGTACATACCGATCAATCATCTCCTGATCACTCGTTTTATCACCAAACGCCTCAATAATGCGATCCAAGTCATTATTTTATTACTATAACATCTCAAAAAAGCTCTGCAAATGTCCGTGATTTTCTCTGAGCGCTGATGCAGCAGCAGCCATGATGTCGGACAGGGTCTGACATTGGACCGGATAGGAATAATTGCAATGTCGGACCAGGTCCAACATAGCACCGCAAAGGGTTAATGCTGTTGCGGAGAGAAGCAGTCTTGTGCAGTCTGTACCAGTATGATGTACCATATAAAGGGGAAAGGGTTGGCAATATTTTCCCCTTAGCTGTGCTTTGTATATCCCTCACTTTTGTCCCCGAAAAAGTATAAAAGAGCAAAGTTTAAGGGTGCTGTAAATCAAATAGGTAAAGGGGCCGATGTGTTAGTTTCCAAACATTTTGTAACGGCTGTGGGAGTGCAAACTGAATCAGTGAAGCCAGGGACGGCCCCAATTCATACCACTAGTAATCAGGTTTTGACCCTGTCGGAAGACATTTGGGGTTCTGAAATTAACCTGGCGCTAGAACAACAAAATGACGGCACTCTGAAATATGCATGGGGAAATGTAGTATTTGTTGACGGGAAACCAGTGGACAGTACTCGGCCTGTGACATCCGCACATTTTGGTCGAACGATCAGGTGGCCAAATTACTGGGACCAGGGCAGGTTGTCCAGCAATTGTTGGTTCCCAGAAGGTTTCAACCGGAGCTCCTGCGGTTAGCAGTCGCTGGCCATCTGGGGAGAGACCTGGGACCGCCTGACCACCTTGTTTGATTGGCCAGGAATATACCAAGATGTGCGTAGTTATTGCACCCAGTGCCCCGAGTGCCAGTTGGTGGCTCCGCGGCAGGTGGCCCCGGCTCCTCTAATTCCGCTCGCTGTTACTGTGACACCCTTTGAGCGGATTGGCATGGACATTGCAGGTCTTCTAGGGGATACAAACATGGGTTATCGTTTCATTCTCGTCATCGTCAATTACACAACATGATACCCGGAGGCTGTTCCCCTGTGCACCATGAATGCTGACACCATTGCCATGGAGTTGTTAAAAGTGTTCTCCCGGGTCGGCTTTCCTAAGGAAATCATAACTGATCAGGGTACTAACTTTATGTCAGCTTTGTTTCAACAGATGTGTCAGGCTCGTAACATAATCTCTCTCCAAACTTCTGTTTACCACCTGCAGGCGGTTTGGTAGAGAGATTTAATTAGACCCTGAAACACTTGCTCCAGCGATTTGTAAGTAGCCATGTGAAGAACTGGGCCAGGCTGCTTCCCTTCCTACCTGCAGTCGGTAGCACAACTGGCAAAAGACCACTTAAAGATGGCACAAAAGGAGCAGTGTCAAAATTGTAATACTGGAGCCCGCAGCCATGTGTTCAAGGCTGGGGTTAAAGTATTACTACTGTCACCCACATTAGATTGTAAACTGTTCGCAAAGTGGCAAGGTCACTTCGAGGTTATCAGAAAAATTGGGTAAGTAAATTACAAGGTCAAGCAGCCAGATTGCCGCAGATCAACCCAAATTTATCATGTAAATCACTTGAATCTGTGGAAAGAACGGGAAGTTGTGTTGGGCTCTGGAGTGTACAGTCAATATGGGGGAACGTTTGAGTCGGGGGCAACAGGCACAGGTGAGAGAGTTGGTGGGAATTCAGCATGCAGTACCCCAGAGAGTCAACAAGCGAGGAAGAGAGGAAAGTGAGGAAAATGCTCGAACTGGGTATGAACCGTCCCACAGTGAATGGTGCAGCCCGATTGTGTTGGTATCAAACCCAGATGGCACCAATCAATTCTGTGTGGATTTCCGATGGGTAAATACATGCTCCAAGTTTGATGCATATCCCATGCCCCGAGTGGACGAGCTCTTAGAACGACTGGATAGGGCTACTCTGGATCTAACCAAGGGGTATAGCAGATTTCCTTGACTAGCTCATCAAAGCCTAAAACAGCTTTATTAACTCCGGACGGACTGTTTCAGTTCTGCATGATGCCATTTGGATTGCACAGAGCCCCTGCTACGTTTCAACGACTGATGGATCAGGTCTTACATCCTGTCAAGAATTTTTGCAATGTACTCTTTTTATTTATGTATATGCTTTGAGCACACTCTTAAACTCAGGGGAGACGTTCAGGAGGACATAAAGATGTTTCAATCTCTTGAAGTGGTTTTGTTCGTGCAGTGGGCTTGCAACGTATCCAGATGACTTTTTAATAACAAAGAAAATCACGCAGACTTATTTAATTTGAAGTTTTAACTAATCAGAGCAGTAGTAGTGTTCTTCTCGGTTTATTAAATGCTTTAAAAATTGGATTGGTTGGTTGCACAGACCACCATAAATCCCAAGTAAAAAGCAGTCTGGGCGATCCAGTGCTTTACAGGTTTAACAGCATTAGTACTTCAATATAGTAATACAAATATGGTTATCATATATTTAACTCTTAGGCTATAGAATGCAAAAAGCTAAAAATGCCCACCGCTAAATTCTAGAACAATATATCAATATATATCACTCTCTTAAGACTATAACATAATTTCTATACCTTACAGCAATGCATTAATAGAGATATTAAATTCAAATATATGCTTACCTTCCAGTATATGGAAGTATAGTGTAGGATATATTGAAAAATAAGAACTGTCTTCAAAAGGCAGAGTCTTGTGAATACCACCAAACAGCAATCAGTTTTTCAGAGATCCTCAGAGTATGGATCACATCAGCTTGTAGTTAGCAAGTTGAGCGATACTTGACTGGGGTTTTACCTTGGTTTTTATAGGTTTTTCCCTCCATTGAATAAATCAGGTCCCAAGTAAATCTAATCATCACTCGGCCTTGACATTAGTTAAGTTAATGATACATTGTAGAAGGATCTGTTCAACTCCTTTTTTCAAAACTGATTGAATATAACTTCTTGCCAAAAAACATTGAAACATGATTTCATCGCTCTCTTTTTCTGAAAAGTCAGGTGGACCAAAGTTCACAGAATCCTTGCTGTAATATAATACAATATATGTGTATATATGAGAGATGTTTTTAATATGTAACACCAGCTCTGTTTGATTATATTAAGCTGAGTCAAAAATATATGTCGCTCCTAGCCGCATATTATGTTACCTTTTCAGTGTGTTGTCAATAGGCCAGTTTAACTTTAAATTACAAAAGTATTTTAAAGTATTTGACAAAGACTGCCTTTGAATAAGCATACAGTGGTCAGTTCAGTTAGTTTCATTTTAAACTACTGTATAATGAACACGCTAAGTATAATATAATTTATTGTGTACTAAAATTATTGAATACAGTTTACGCTTTATTTGTCTAATATTCCAACCGTTACTGTTTTTTATTGCAGTAAAACCTTTATATAAACTAAACCTGTCTATTCTTTGGTTTAATTTATATTGTAATGGTTAAAAGATCTTTTGTTTAGTTGGAGAAAGAAAATTAACTAATTCTTAAATTGATTAAATGAAATGCTCGCTCCTGCTTTTACAGACTATTTGTATTACAGTAGAGCCTTAACAAGCAAAAACACTTGTTAGTTTAAATATTATGTTTCTTATTAGATCAAAAAACATATTATTTCTTTTCAGAGAGCATTGTCACTCTATTATTAGATCAGAATACTTTATTTAAAACCTCTATGCTTAGTAACAACACAATCATATAAAATCAAATAGGTCTTTTTAGTTTCAAATATCGTTCTGTCTAAAAAGGGTTAACCTTTTGTTTTTATTAATTTGCAATACCTAACCTCCTTTCAAGGTTACAGACTTCCACGAGTGTATGTGCACTAATAACAAAGGCACATAGACAAGCTGTTAGACAACATTAACACTTGTTCAGTTTTCTTAGTTCAAATCTATTCATAATTTGCTGCAATATTATTTATGCTGGTTTTATATTCTTTAAAACACAGTACACTTATTACAATATTCTAACCGTGTCAGTTAGTACTGAACTTCTTTTGTTTTTAACTGTAATATGTTCTTTCAACAATAATAGTTATTTGTATAACAGTTTAACTTTAAATTATTTTATAACATGTATTTCTAATTCAGTTGCTTCAGTATAACAGTTGCTAATATTATTTTACTGAATTAAGTCTGACCCCTTTCTCTGTTAATACAAAATCCAGTCAAAGCAGGTTTTAAGAAAACCTAGCCTTTTGCCAATTTTTTTGGTGTTGATTAGTATGAGACACTACCGTAAGCATTTTCTAATACCCCTACCCTCACTTATCCGAAAGCAATGAAAGTAAAGTAAGTAGAAATTGGCTACTTTTTCTCATAAAACTGGAATGCGTTAACAAGGCCTTATGATAAGAGCCTGCCGAGTTTGACTTCTTCTAGCAGGTGCTTTCATAGGCTGCACACAACAGCTATCCATTGTTTTCGACTGAGTATACAGATCTTTTTGAAAAGAACATATACAATATTATTATAATTATTGACAAAGAGTATATCATATTATTTCAATCAATACAGGTTAGTTTAAATCATCCAATAACTCAGCACTTTCCCAACAGGATTTGAACTCTGCGCCAGCTCAGCTCGGACTGGTTCTGTGAACACCACGACAGGCCTGTGCTAAAATATTTGGTCTGCTAAAAAGGTCTGCTAAAAATATTTTTTAAAACGCATTAGAGTCATGACAATATTTGTTGCAGTTTCACAAATGTTCAATTTGTTTCCCAAAGATCGGCCTGGTTCCAGTAGCTGTGACAGTCTTGGGTCAGTTTCTGCTCTCAGTGAGTCAGTTTCTGCTCACAGATGTGGGTGACAGTCTTTAAAAGTCTGATACCTGCAAAAACTTAAATCTTGTTAGCTGGGCTCCCATCCATACATTTTCATTCCCATCGTCAGTGTGCAAAAACATTTTAATTGAATCTGGGTCCATCAAAGAACTGCACACCTTTGCAACCAAGGCCTTCCATGCAAAAGGATCTAATGACTTATAGCACAAAAGGGACGTGCCAGAACCGTCTGTGACAGTCCTCACACAGAATATGCAGCCGCCTATATACATGATGTGGTCATTTATAGCCATGACTGGGAAAGTCATGTGAAAAGGTTGACTGCTGTTGACGACTTTGAGACAGACGGGGCTGACTGCAAATCCTGGGAAGTGCGCAATAAGGAAACAGGAGGTCCGTTATTTGGGTTACAGTTTAGGGAACGGTAGAATAAGGCCGTTGGCCAATAAGGTGAAAGCTCTGCTAGAAGCACCGATTCCCACCACCAAAAAGCAGGTTAGGTCTATGCTGGGTTTGGCGGGCTACTATAGGAGATTTGTGCCATGCTTTGATACTATAGTAGCCCCACTCACAGAATTGATGAAAAAGGCTAACCCAAATAAGATCCTGTGGACATGTGTCAGAGGGCCTTCAATGACTTGAAAAAGGTTCTGTCCGGACTTTTCACAGAAGTCGGTCCGAGAGCTATCCTGTCCCAGACGGAAGATGGCCCCACGGGAGACAAGATACTCAGACATTAAAAAAGAGTGTCTCACTGTCAAGTGGGCCATCGAAAAGCTGAGGAAGCTCCTGGGCAGCAGTTCATCCTGGTCACCTACCACACCCCCTTGAAATGGTTACACACCATGAAAGATATTTAGACCTGCAACCCTACTCCTTTCAAGTGGAAACCCTCTCAAGGAAGGAGAATGGTTAAAACTGACGGAGTAAAACAAGTAATAATAAAAAAATCATATTAAAAGTAGCCATTTTAAAAATTATGTTTTAAAACATTACCGACTTTTGTTTTGATCACTTGTACACAATTTTCTTTAAGTGGTACCTTTTTTGCTGGTCAAATTATTTGTTATAACATGCACGGAGTGGAGAAATAAACACAATTGGGGAGTGTTTTGATTTCGATCCCCTTGTCCTTTTTGTATCTTCAATGAACTGGTTTATTTGTTCAAGTGTGTATAATTTTTTTTTTTTTTTGCTGACGGGTTGACTGTCAGGGATGTCAGAGATAAACGAGGAGTCAGATAGCTCCCCTTCCATCTCCTCCGCACAGTCCTCCTTGTCTGCTCGCTCCTTCCCAGGTATCAGCTCCTCCGCGACTGGCTCTGATTCCGCAGCACCGATCTCCTCTCCTCTCACTACAGCAACAGCCAGCTCTGCTGTCTGAGATTCAGGGAGAGGGGGGACCTGCACAGCACCAAGTTCAGACCCCTCTCCAGCTCTCCAGGTCCCAACAGCGCTACCCCCCTTCTCCTTCTGCACCGGGAGGGACAGCCGTCCTGGTTTGAGACTGCTCTCCTCCAGTACAACCTCTGACCTCTGCCCGGACTCCCTTTCGCTAGACAGTTCTGTAGCTTCTTTATTTCTTTAAATGGTTCATCTTCACTTTCTTCAGCTATGCTGTCTTGTGCATTTGACATTTGACTGTGGCTGGGTCTCCTTACTCTTGACCCGATCTCCTGCGGTGGCTAAGCTTTCTCTCCCCTGGCTCTTTCTCCTGCTCACCCCCAACTCCCTTGTTTATGTGGGATACAGACATAATATTTGTACCCCCCCCACCACCTCTCCTACTGCCAGCAGGTTCTCCTCCACCAACACACCGGGGTCCGATAAACAGTGTACCCTGTGTTGGCAAGTGAGACCCATTTGACTTATTTTGTTTTAGCTTTTGTAAGTATTGTTTGTGTAATTCGTTCATTGTTAAGGTCTGTGTGTAGTGCGTGCTGTTCGTGGATGTCCGTCCTTTCGCTGTGTGGATTAAACAGCTTTACTACCTGCAAAATCTGATTTACCTCAGTCAACATGTCACTCTGGCTTCCTTTCTTCTCCGGACCGGATTCACACTCTACTTTGTTTCGGGACTGTTAAGGACCAGATGAGATCCAACCAGTTTTTCTGGATTTTTACACTTGTATCGGACATTCATCATTACCTAAAGTGACAGTTTAATTAAATATTTGTGTACATTCATTGCTGCATTTAGTTTCTGCTGCTGAGTCTGTGTTGACCTTGTATGGTTGTGGCTGTGGATGTCTGTGTGTGTGTGTTCATTAGGAACTCTCCAGACCCCTCGCGTGTTTGTGATTTGTTCATTTACCATTACTTAACTGTTCCCAGTCTTTCTTTTTTTCTTCCTTTCTTTATTATTCATCGCTGTGCATATTCAAAATTTACTTTATCCATTCCACTGGTTCTCTTTTCTGTATGTTCTTTGGTTTAATGTACAGTATATTCAGCCATTTCTTTAACCTTGTGTTCCATGCAGTAAACCATTTTGTTCATGAAATTGGCATAATTGACATCCCTGCGTTCGCTGTTGGCCATTCTTGTTGGTCTGGTTAAAAGTTTAACTCAGGCAATAATAGCTTATCAACCGTGCAGGGTGACTGTTAAAGGGTAATTAAATGGCTGTGAGCCTGTGTGATGGGGTGAGTGTTTGTAACAGTGAGAAGACGTGTGTGAGAGAGTGAGTGATTCTTTTTGTAAAGTTCGGGTTTAGAGCCTGTTTTTGGGTTCGTCTTTTTGGTTGGCCATCGTGCCTTTTTATTTGTGTTTTGTCAATTAAAATATTTTGGTTTCACTGCATTTTCTGTCTCTGAGTCTTCCCTCTGCTGCTATCCTGCCACAGGTTGGTGTCAGAAGTGGGATAGCGCCCCCTGGAGACTCAGAGCGGAAGTGCAGTTTTTTTTGTTTTGTTTTTGGGGGGGAAAAAAAAGGAAAAAAAAAAAGAATCACTCACTCTCTCACACATGTCTTCTCACTGTTACAAACACTCACCCATCACAGCCTATCAAAAGAAGGAGGTTGTTCCAAATGGGAGAGAGCTTATGTAAGTTGAGAGAGATTCCAAAGAATCTTTGCACTTTCTTCCATGTCTAAGAGTGCACAATAATAGGACCCATTCACAGAGAAGAGCCCTATTTTTTATTTAAAAATGGTTTATTCAGGAAAGCCATATGAGCTACACTTAGCTAGTTTACAATGGCAATCCTGAAGTCTGATTGGCTTAATCATGGCCTCTTCAATTGAATGCCATGAAACCGGAGCACTTGGGTCCAGCCAGGTTTTAAAAACCCTCAGCTGAAAAGCCCAGTAGTAAAACTTAAAGTTCGGCACGGCTAAACCACCAAGTGTTTTGGAGTGCTGTAAAGTCACTAAACTAATTATTGGACACTTGCCATTCCAAATACAGCCACTACACATAGAGTTAATAGTATTTGTGGGGAGTGATATGGGTAGCATGGAGAACACAAAAAAATAATTTTTTATAATAGAAATTCTACCATGCAGCGTAAGCTGTAAGGGAGATCATCTGGCCAAATCAGTTTTAATTTTAGTGAAATTGTCTTTACGAATCGGTTGGAAATTAACGTGTATTTTAATGCCCTGATAAGTGAAGCCAGTAGACTGCAACTGAAGAGGAGTATGAAGGGAGAGGGGCAGTTTTAGCCATAGGATTTAGAGGCATTAGGACCGACTTGGACCAGTTTATTTTGTACACAGAAAGTGTTCCAAAGTCAAATAATTTCAGAGCCTGTGGAAGTGATTTGGAAATATTGGAGAGAAATAGCAGTATGTAATCAGCATAGAGGAATATGTTATGTTTAGATCCCTGTATATCAATGGAGGTAATGTGGGGGTTTTATCTAACAGCCTGTGCCAAAGGTTCTAATAGAGAGGATAGGGGGGCACCCTTGATGTGTGCCTCTTGCAAGCTCAAACTGAGAAGACATAACCGAGCCGGTCTGCACGCAAGTAGTATGACTATTGCATGAAGTATATGTCATATTAATAAATGAGCAGCCAAAACCAAAGCGTTCCAGAAATCCAGGATATGCAGAAGCTGAAACATGTTATCTGATGCGAGCCGACCTTTCATAAATCCTGTCTGCTCCTAATGTACTAAATTACCTATGCAAAATTCTTGTCTTTTGGTCAGTGCCTTTGCGAATAATTTTAGATCTGAATTCAAAAGTGAGAGGGCCTATAACTGGAACATTCAAGAAGATCTTTGCCTTTTTTAATAAGCAGCGAAATCGGAGCTGATTTCTGATCTCTAAAAGAAACTGATTTGTAATGAATAATGAATAGAATTTAAAATTAACAGACCGACCTGATCCCATACTGCCAGAAGCAGTTCCTGTGGGATGCCATCTAAACCAGGAGACTTGCACTTCTGTATAGAGCATGCAGCATCCTCCAGTTCCTTCAAAGTAAGAGGTGCATCTAGCCTGTTCTGCTGAAGGATTAGGTTGATCCAGTGGATTCAAAACATCCCTAATTTTATTCAAATCTGTGGCAGCTGTAGATTTATAAAGTTGTGAGTAAAATTTTAGAAAAGGTTTGTTACCCTGACTGGGTTGAGAGAGCAGAATGCCGTTACAGTCCTTGATTGTCTCAATAGATGCAAAGCTTTCAGATTGTTTTAGTTAAAGGAACTACTAAAATTGTATGAGAAAAAGGTGAGACTTATTTTTATTTTTCCATGGAAACCCCACCAATGTGTGAATAAAGCCATACAAATTTCATTACACAGATTATAAAATTAGGATAACTACCATCAGTGATATATTTCAGACTGTTGTGGTGGAAATGTGGCTTTCTTCTTATGTGTATAGTCAGTTAGAGGGATGAAAGGAATATGAACATTTTACAAAATACTTAATATCATAAGAGAGTCAGAAAGGAGTTAAACTTGAATTTAAACTGAATTATTATACATGTTGTGGTGTTAGGCTTTTGTTTGTGGGGTTACTGACAGACCACACAGCTCTAAACACCTTTAAGCAAAAGAGGTAAACTCGCATGATATGTCATTTTGTAGCAGTTATTATTTAGTTTGTGTCCCAGGTAGGTACAGTCATAGCCACCGATAATAGAATTAGATTAAACAACCACCACCAGGACCTAACTGTCAATCAAAAGGAGTGTTAGACAATTAGACCCTGTTGCGGATATCTTACCTGACTTTTTCGTTTAACATTTTCTGAGTTACAGTTTAAAGATAGGCAGGTTAGCAATTCTGCATGAATACTTTGGAGAGTTAAAAGCAAAAGAGCATAGAAATTCTCCATTTTCACTCTGGAATAAAGACAGGTCCATAAAGTACTGTGCAAAATAGTCACGGTCATTTACTTTTCTTAGAAAAACATCAACTGCAGTCCATGAATAAATAGTTAAATAGCAGCAGTATAGTAGTAAGCTCTTGGTAAAATCCACTTACAAAAAAAAGTTTTAGTAAAACTATAAATTTCAACTTATTATTCACATATCATTATCACTCATCAAAACTCTGTTAACGTGTGTGTCAGGGTATTTTACTGTCCTGCCAAAAGTGTCAAATTCAACACTGGTTTAATATCCAATGATATAATTCATTTAACACACCCAATATATATATATATATATATATATATATATATATATATATATATATATATATATATATATATATATATATATATATATATATATATATATATATATATATATATATATATATATATATATATATATAATTGATAGTTCATATATATATATATATATATATATATATATATATATATATATATATATATATATATATATATATATATATATATGATAGTTCATATATATATATATATATATATATATATATGAACTATCAATTTGCAAGCCAATCAAGCAAAACCAAATACCGTAGCACCTCTTTAAATAATCTGTGCAGTCAGCTAATAATAGTCAGGTATTTAGTAACAGTAAAGTCAGTAAAGTCAGTATGATAATATACAAAAACAGCATCTCAAAACAAAAATCACAAAAAGGAAGGAGATCAAGAGAAATCCAAGCTTTAACAGTCTGTAATAGCAGAATGTTACAATGTTCGTTGTATAGTATTTTTTTCAGCTCAAAGCCACCCATAGCAGCCCATATCCAGTTTTAAATCTTCATTTAAACAACACCATTATTATTGATAACCCAAAACAAATCGTAGCTAAAAGTAGTATTAATTCGCTAGTAATAATTATTTTAATAAAACTGGTCACAAAAACAGTGTTTAATTCCAGTAGCTTCAGAAGAAAGTCATTTAGAAGTATAGACTGTATGGCACGGACAGCAGCAGTGTCACAGTATTTTCAAAAAAAAAAAAAAAAAAAAAATAAAACTTTAACGTTTGTTCCAAACCCGATCGCCGCTAAAGAAAAGTCCTCTCATTACACGTCCTACGTCTAGGATTGGGATTCTTCAGTCTGAAAGCCGTAATCCCCAGGAAGTGATAGAGTTAAAACGCTGTACAGGAATCTACAGGATATTCTCCTGCAGAAGTGATTTAGGAGGCTATACTGCAAAATTGGCTGCGATGGAAAGGTCCAATCCAGCTCCACACATACATCACTGCATCCACACTCATTGAGCGGCAGGCCTAAAACTCCAGTATTAAGCTGGACCCCTGGCAGGCTTATGCAAAAAGGCTTGCCGTTTGGTCTTGTTTTCTTGTAGCCCCTTGCTTGTTTTCTTGTAGCCCCATGCTATACAGCACAGGTTTTCTGGGGGGTCTGGTTCAGTCATGTCACCTTAATTACGTAACATTGGGTCAGTTGTATACTTACAAGCTTCAAACAAGCAAAATGGGCGAATGGCCTCCTCTAGTTTTGTAAAGTTTCTTATGTAGTTGGCTGATATGCCTCTGGGTCATCCTCCACCGTCATCTTCAACTCCCGAGCCTTCTGGGCCGTCATTGCCGGTGGTCCTGTAGGGTTTGCAGTTGTTATTGCCAGCTCTACCGTCTCAATGAGTGCAGTGTATCACTCCTTTCTTCTTTTTTCCTCTACCTCCTGTCTGCTATCCAGCGCCTCCAACAGCTCTGCTAATGAGTTACGGTCAATAATCCAACTCCTAACACCACGTGTGGCAAAGTGGTTTGCAGTGTACAGGTGCAGGAGTGATGCAGTGCATAATTAACAGACAAAGATTTGTAATCCAGTTGTTAAGAGGTTTCTTTTTATTTTATAATTCCAGGTCTGGTGACCAAATAAAGATCCCTGGGAATACACAGCAATGTGTAGTGCACAGGGTAAATAAACACGGGTATACAGTCCCAAATAATAATCACACGTATCATTCCCACAATGTACAAACATGGTCACCAGTCCTGGGTGCGTAATGTAGTGCTCGTGGTGGGTGACAAAAGTGCAGTGCTGTTCCGGGCTTTGTGCTGGCCCTTGGCGACAGCATCGGAACGTGTAAGCCGTCTACTAATAACAAACAAGAACAATTAGAGACAAAACAAACAAACACTCACGATAAGTTTATCACAGGTTTCACATGGTCCTTCCAGTTTATATCTCTTAACCAAACCGAAGGAACAGATTGCGTCTCTCCATCCCCTATTTATGCCGTCAAACATGACCACTTGGTAAATGAGTGCAGCCACCCCTCCAATCCGGGATTGCCACATCGTTTCCCTTCCGGGTCGATGAGTTAATGCACTGGAGTTCCACCTCCTTTCTAGCTGGCCAACTTCTTTTGAACGATGGGCCGAATGGCCTCCTCTCGTTTGTAAACTTTGCTATGTTCTTATTATGTTCTTATATATAAAACTTCAATTTGGCGCAGCATTTATTTTAAATTGATCAAAATGACTGTGGCCCTTAAACGAGGGTGGTGATTATACGAGGGCGGCCTTTATTAATAATACTATGCTTTACAAACGCTGCAATATTTTATTAAATATTACCTGCTTGTTTGCAATTTCTCTAAGAGAAACCAAAACTAAATCTTCTCATAGATAGTAAGCAAGTTTATATATATATATATATATATATATATATATATATATATATATATATATATATATATATATATATATATATATAATTGTACAGGACTGAGTAAAATTCCAATTGAATACAAAACAAAACAACTAAACCCCCCAACAAGAAGATATCTTAACAACCAAAGTCATTGTTTTCATCATTGTATTTATCTTGCTCTTAATTGTATTATTACTTGCACTGTGATTCTTGAAATGTAATTGTTGACGACTGTAAGTCGCCCTGGATAAGGGCGTCTGCTGAGAAATTAATAATAATAATAATAATAATAATAATAATATCTTCAGCCAGCTTTCGGATAGCGCTTAGAGTGACCGACAAAGCTCTAAGTTCCTCTGAGTTTAAGTTTTCACCATCCAAGCTGACGACGAGGTAAACAGACAGCCCTTGTTTTATCCCCTGCTGTGTTGGCACTGAACTCCGCTGGTAAAAAAGGGATGTGAAGGACTGCTGTGCTGTAAGTAGTTCATCTTGGGTTGTCTGTCGGGACTGTACAATAAAATAACATTTGCTTACTAAGGTGGGTGTACATTAGTTTGTATTACATGCTGGACTGAGGTTGCAGTCTCTTTGGGGGTGTCATGTACATAGGCAGAGTTGCGCGTTTCTTTATTTTTTGAGCGGGGTAGAAAAAAATATCTTTACGTTTCTTTATTGAGAGCGGCGTTTATTCGAGGGTGGCGTCTATTAAAAAGCTGATATCTGAGTGAGGCGTTAATTCGAGGGCGGCATTAATTCGAAGTAATACGGTATATATAATTAGTTTCTATAACTCATGCTCCACCAATTTGTAAAAGGTATCATTTTCGTTTTAAAGTTATTTTACTTGGTTTTGATCAGAAACGGTCCATTATGCCGAATTATACAGTAGTTATTAATTATGACGAAAGTTTCACGCACTGCTCTGAACGAAACAGTTTAATTAAAGGCAGTGTGCTAAATACATTTCAAAATAAATTCAGAAAAACTTGAAGCCTATGTCAAATCCCAAAGAGGAGCTTGATAATCACTTTTCCGATTTACTGAATAAAAATACAACAGTTTGAATATGGACAAGAACACCATATGTTGATTTGTTATCCAATTTAGGAGGATGCTCAAACTTTTGTCCACTAACTGTAGGTCTCCTATAGTCCACAAAATTATATACATAAAAAAACATTCCTGTACATTGTCGTGTAGTCAGATCAGGGTTGCCAATTTTAGTTTTTACTGACATACAGATTTACTGACATTAAAAAAACAACAGAAAATAAAATACATTATAAAATAGGCTAGTTTTGTGTACTTACATTTTTTTAGGTTTTATTTACTTCTTTTGGTCACACACAGACACATCTGCAGGCTGGATCATTTGCTTCGTTGTTCTGAAGCTGGTGCTGTTTTTAACAGCAGTCTTGATAGTCAGAATTCCATTCAGAATGTCGGTAGACAGTTGATTTTTTACGTCTGTTTTTACAAGGTGTAGACAAGAGCGCAATTTTGTGCCACTTTTCATCAGCTGCCAGATCCCGTCTAAGATCCGTCAAGACAGTCACTTGTTACTGCATCAATTCCATCTAGGCTATCCAGCATATTTCCAAGAACAATCTGTGGTAAAAGCATTGCAAGCTGGACGATGTCTCCTGAGCTCGCTTTGGCTATGTCTGGTTGAAGAACGTGTATACTAATTTCAACACAGTATTGTTAATTGACATTCTTCTTTTGATACTTTTCACTGCAATCACAAGTGTAGGAATATGTCATTGGAGCTAATTGGGAAAGCCGCAAAGTAATAAAAAAATATACCATCCTTGCTTTATTTCGATCCAAAATCACGATCATTCTTTGTTATTTACATTTTCGTGTTAAAATGTGACTTTTTTTACTGACTGGCCTTAAAAGTATGGACGATTGGCAACCATAAGGCAAATGCAGTTTAAAGTGGCTTACTTCTTTCTCAATTGCCAATACAGCAAAGGCAGTTAGCTTTCCTTCTGATTTGTAAAAAATGCCCCCCTTTGCCGCTTGCATTTTTCTTCTTGTATTTCAAGTAAAATCAAACTGACTGACCTAGAATTTACTTGTGTTGCCACGCGAAAGTGAGTGAGAGCAAGTTCTGGGTCAGCCAGTTTGATTTTGTGTGAATACAAGTGAGATACACTGCCTCGGTTGGAATGTCAGTGAGTGAAGTTTGCGCGCAATTCAGTATCTGTTAAAATAATAATAAATTCATTTTGGGCCCCCTCATGACTTTGGGTCCTGGGCAGCTGCCTAGTTTGCTTATGCGTTAATCTCGCCCTGGTAGCAGGGATTTGTTTTCTTGCACTTTGAACCGGTTGTTGATTTGTTCCATGAAAGGACGGAGCTATTATCATTAGTGGGGAATACCAGATTCTGCAACCTTTTGAGGGAAACCAGATGGGGAACTTTAGATTTTTTGGAGTAGTTGCAGGTTTTGGCAGTCCTCTTTTTTGGATTATCGTGAGGCTCAGGGGAAGCAGATTTTGGAGCTGCAGTGGTGGAAGTGAAATTGCTTGCACAATAAACTGTATCCAAGTTTAGCTGAAACATTTTGGAATGTGAAGTTCCGGGGTTTACTGTAATACCATAGGAAATAGTTTCTAGAAGTCATGGAATCAAAAATTCAGGAAATTCCCCCAGAAGGCTTGCCTCTTCATCTCAGCCAATGTCTTAATTCGTAATGATCAGAATGGGAACACGATAGTGGAACATACACTGGATCAGCTAAACGAGATCAAACTCTGACGTACAGCAGAGACCAATGGATTGAGGCAATACATAAAGCCCTTTCTAGCTGATCATTGGACAAGTTGTTTATCGAATGAATAACGAGATACTTGCAATTTGACTGACAAACGTTCTAGTAATGAGGGTGCCTTATATGCTTGATGTTTACAATTTTAATCTAGCTTAAAAGCAAGTTCCCTGCCTGATCTCTGCAAAATTTCACATAATTTAAACACAATCACAGGTGGATTCTAAAGTTTTTCACCCTACCAAACCTCTGATTTGATGTGGTTTAATATATAATACACAAATGAGCTTGCAAAAGGCTGATTAAAAAGATAATAATCTCTCGTTGATTAAAGCTATATTATTTTGAGTTGATGAAGCTTTCCCTGTAATCACTGATGTGTCACCCCTTGGCAGCAAGGGATTTCACTGCATTAAATAACCTGTCTCCTTTAGATTCAGTGAACTGACAAACAAGGGATCAGGCATGCCATTCAAAGTCATTTTTAATATTTTAATAAGTTCCAAATAGCTTGTTAGCATGCATGCATGCCAACTATACTTTTTGCAACACTTGTACTGAGGCAATCTCTTGTTTTTCCATTCAACTTTAAAAAACTTTATTGACGTACGATTTTGTTTGCCATTTTTCTTTTCTTTGCTACCATGTGATGGCAGTAATGATGTTGAGATTTCAGGACAGCCTTTTAAAGAGATCTATCCACTGTGCTTTCACAAGTTTGTAGGTGCTACACAGCACCAATCAACATCTCTTAATATTCTGGGATGAGTGGGGCACGATATGAGCTCATTTGCCTCGCTTGACCAAGCCACCTTGGGCTAATAGGCCATAGTCTAATCTTCTATTGCTGCAAGCATCAGACAACATCATGATAGGGTATTGGAGACATGGTCAGTGGTTTAGGGTGCATCACAGGCATCTCCAGCCTGTGATGTGTACTGTCCATATGTGCAATGTGAAGTCATTGGCTTTATATAGTAATCTGGTGAGGAATCAGCACTCAAAAACAGTAGCCTGAATTGACGCAGTCTACTTGCACCAAAAGAAAAAGTAGTATTATACATTTACATTTTTTTCCTTCTTTAAGCTTTCCACTTCATAGAGACACGGGCCACTGGCATTTCCCATCATTTATTTTAACTGTATGTGCATCTTTGTATTAGAAAAATTCAGTGAACAGGCTGTGTATAAGCGCTATTGACCTTTTTGTGCAGTGAGTAACATGCTGGATTGGAGGCAGCAGAGATTCATGCTCAACCTCCACCAGTTACACAAGCTAAAATAGGTGTTGTAGCCAACAACCCTCTGCGGATATGAATAACTTCTGATAATGGCTATGATTATTCACTTCCTGCATGTTCTAATTATATATTGTCTTGATAATAAGACAGAGTGTACTGGTCTGAACACATCTTGAGCTATTATGGTCTTGCTGCAGCCCAATGAACCTGCTTTCATTAGAAGATACAGTATTTCTCACCCTCAGACAGGCACACTTAACCATCTGGACTTATACATGACAAGTTTGATCTTGAGAGGATATTTATAAAACCTTTGTGGAATTAACTACAATTAGAATAAGCATAAAGTATTTATCTTGCTCTTAATTGTATTATTACTTGTATTATGATACTTGAAATGTATTTGCTTACGATTGTAATTCGCCCTGGATAAGGGCGTCTGCTGAGAAATTAATAATAATAATAATAATAATAATATCTTCAGCCAGTTTTCGGAGAGCGCTTAGAGTGACCGACAAAGCTCTAAGTTCCTCTGAGTTTAAGTTTTCACGATCCAAGCTGACGACGAGGTAAACAGACAGCCCTTGTTTTATCCCTTGCTGTGTTGGCACTGAACTCTGCTGGTAAAAAAGGGACGTGAAGGACTGCTGTGCTGTAAGTAGTTCATCTTGGGTTGTTTGTCGGGACTGTACTATAAAATAACATTTGCTTACTAAGGTGGGTGTACATTAGTTTGTATTACATTATTATTAATAATAATAATAATAATAATAATAATAATAATAATAATAATAATAATAATAATAATAATAATAATAAAGTTGTCATTAATTTGTATGTTTAGATAGAGACAAGTTCCAAGAAAAATGCAAGGCCAATGCCTTCAGCCATTAGTAGCACCATAGAAGCTTAGAATTGGTTATTAAATCAGAATAGTTGATGCTGTAAATTAACTGCTGTAAATTAATGATGTTGTGTTTGTATTTATTAATTTTAGGAAATCAATAACAAAATAAAATGATCCAATACTGCTGACTGATGAGAGACAAATCACAGAAAATGTAATTGTGAGAAACTAGAGATGTAATACATATTTTCTCCATGGAGACACATTAAGGTTAGTGTATATGTTTTCCATTTCTTCATATGCACATATTTTACTGTTTTTTCTGTTATTAATTCAAAATTTGATCATGATTCTGAAGGACACTGAGACACAGTCATTCTATCTCCTTATTCTCTAATTTATTAGTTATTTGTATCTGTTTCTGTGTCTCTGTGGTAAAGTGGTTAACTGTGTGCAGGTGCAGATGATCAATAATCAGACAGACAAAGATAATCCAGGTGCAATTGACCGGAGGGTCGTGGGTTCAATCCCAGGTGGGGGACATTGCTGCTGTACCCTTGAGCAAGGTACTTTACCAAGATTACTCCAGTAAAAAAAAAAAAAAACTGTATAAAGGGTTAATTGTATGTAAAAAAATATGTAATATCTTGTAACAATTGTAAGTCGCCCTGGATAAGGGCGTCTGCTAAGAAATTAATAATAATTGCCTGATGGCGTAACAACAGTAAATAATAAACAATGTTAACAGGCAATACAGCAGCATGTATTGCTCTGTTTTAATCCCCGGGTTGGTCCCGTATAATAATTGTCCCATTCTTTTTCACCCACACGTAACACAGACACAAACACAAGTCCACAGTGCATGCTCTAGTGCTCGTAGTGAAAATACAGTTCTGGTGATACAAAGTGCAGTGATGTTGATCCGGGTTTAGTCCTGGCCTTTGGTGACAACTCTGGATTGTGTTAGCCATCTAAATAATAACAAACAGTATTATTAACGACAAACAAAACAAACACTCATGTTATCACAGCACGGTTCTCCTTTTAGTTAACAAGCTTTTAACCATTCATAAAGGAACAGATCACATCACTACATCCCCTTAAATACCATCAACCATGACCCCTTGGTTAACGAGTGCAGCCGCTCCTCCAATCCGCGGATGCCACATTGTTTCCCTTCCGTGTCGATGATTTAGTGCACCATAGCTCAGCCCCCTTTCTAGATTCCGCCTAACCCTGGGAATGAACTGTCAGGCCCTCCAGTCCAGTGTACTCTGTTCCCTTTAGACAGCGCCATCACAGGTCGGGAGGGCGATCTAACACCAACAATCATTCAATCTCTGTCACAGTCTCCTACAATTCAGCTACCTGTTTAGTTTTCAGCATGATATGACCGTGCCCTATTGACAGTATTTGATTTTCTATTATTTTTCTTTCACTTCCTATAGCACATACTTAGTTTAGGTCATGAACACAGTTCACTGTTATTTCTAACCTTCCCCCCAACTAATGCTACCAATGTAACCTTCCCCATTTATTTTTTTTTGCAAGAAACTTTGTGCAATCTGAATGCAAACAAGAAAAAATATATATTTATAGTATTTTCATTGAGATAAACTGTGTCTATTTTTCACAATTTACGACATCTAGCTTAAAGGCGTTTAAGGAGTTTTATGAATAACAGTTGACATTTTGTTGAAAGCCCTTTTAGAATTGCCTTTTGCAAGTTAAACACCCAATGAACTTGCATTGTTCTGTCAGTGACTAACGTTAAACCCCTTTGTTTTAAAAATAAATATACAGCCATCTCTCATAATATGAATTTCAAGGGACCAGCAAAAAAATGTCTAGCGAAATGCATACTGTCAGATTTTAATGAAGTTACAAAAACAATTAAATCAAATTTCAATTACAGTACAATGAAAAGTAGTATATATTGAAAATGACAATGTGTTTTATTGAAAATACGGTTGTAAGTGAACTTTTAAAAAGTACACATTGCAAATGAACTGCACTTGAAATTTGCAAGTCCCATTCTGATAATGGCCATTTCTAAAACATCAGGGTATTGAGCGAATCAGAAATGCTGATGACTTGCAAACACAATTTGCTGTTCATTGGCCTGTATTATTGTATCCCGTTTTTTTCGGAATGGTTGACAAAGTGTTCGTAGGAATGTTGAAATCTGCAGCAACATCTTTCTTTTTCTTGCATAGCGGTGCATTACCCACCACTTTGAACACCTCCACTTTTTGTCTGCAAGGATACTGCACGTTTTTTGCGGTTCTTTATGGAAATGGCATTGATGCGTGAGCACGATGGCAACTCAAAAACGGTCTATGGCACTGTGGTAAGGATGACTGACAGGTGACGTCAGACCAGGAAATACAGTGAGTGAGTGCAAGCGCTGATACAGTGATTTATTGCAAAATAAATTATTTAACAAAACAAAACACTTTTGAAAAACAAACGGCATGATGGCCAAAAGAAATAGACAAACAAAATACTGACACCAAACACCAAAACGAGTATAATGTTGGTCCTTCCAGCACAAGTAGCAATTGTTTTAATTTTAAATTCCTCTCCTTCTCTCTCACATTCTCCACTCTGAACACCCAACCCCAAAATGAGAAATGTGTGCCTCTTTTATGCAGCTGTGCCGGGACTCGATTGCTTATCAGTCATTCAACTGAGTCCCGGAACAGTGTGCACGTGAACTATTTGTGCATTACCCATGCCCACATACCAATATATATTTTAAATCACCCGTGCTACATAACTCAAACCATACAAAATAACACAAAACACACAGGGGCGGGGGGTACCCCATCACATATCTCCCCTCTTGTGCACAGCACACATGGCCTCAAAAGGACACCTCCCCCTTAAATTCCCAAAAGCTCCAGTCATCGTCCTGGGCCAGGAACAGAGGCATCAATGGGTCCACGGGCGGCCATGTTGTCAGCGGCAATGCTGGCAGTGGCAATGCTGACAGTGGCAATCCTGGCAGTCGAAATGCTGCCAGTGGCAACGTTGGCAGCGGAAATGCTGACAGCGCCAAGGCTGGCTCCTCCAGCAAAGGCAGTTCTGGCAGTGGAAATGCTGCCAGTGGCAACGCTGCCAGCGGTGTGGTGCCCTCCAGAAGTGGAGGTGGCGCTGCGTACTCCAATGGTGATGGTGGCACTGGCAACGGTACTGCTGCCCTCAGTGCTGGACACTCCGGCAGTAGCAGAGGCACTGGGCAGTCCGGACGGGGCAGTGGCACTGGCAGTGGTAATGCTGACCTCAGCGTGGGACACTCCGGCAGTGGCAGTGGCGCTACGTGCTCCGGTAGTGAAACTACTGCGGGTGAAGGTGGTCTCCCCCTTCTCTATAGCCAGTGGCTCTCTTCTCTTGTGCTTCGGCCTCAGAATTTCCAGGAGCGCAACTGCTGCTGCTGGACACAACAAAGCCCCGGGTGATGACATGCACGCATCCTCGGGCAGTGGTGTGCAGGCATCCCCAGGCGGTGGCAAACTGGCCTTCCCGGACAGCCCTAGGCATTACAGGCTTGGCAGCCCCAGGCGTTGCAGGTGTGGCAGCCCTAGGCGTTGGAGGCTTGGTCGCTCTAGGCATTGCAGGCTCGGCAGCCCTAGGCATTGTAGGACAGGGCAACGTCAGTAGCTGACCCTTGGTAGCTTCAACTCCTCTGGTGGTGACGGTGGGAGCAACAGGTGGTCTCCCTCTGGCCGTGCGGTTCTCCCTCGATGGCAGGGAACTGATGTGACGCTCCTTCGGTTACTGGGAACTGGTGCGGCTCGCCTTCGGTTGCTGAGGACTGGTGCAGCTCTCCTCTGGGCTCTGGGTAGGACGTGCCTACTCCCTGTGGAGCTACAGTGGGGGTATTCCCATATCTACAGCCTGGTAGCTGCACACCATGGCTGTCATGGCTAGTAGGGATGCTGCGTGATTGTTGGTGTTCCTAGGCTTCACATTGCTCCTCATCTCTGGCCCACAGTAGGTCGATCTCCATCAGGAGGGCCTCCATGTCCACCTTAGGGTTCAGCAGCCAGTCTCATATCTCTCTCGAGGGCATTGGACACTCATGTTCCCCTCGGCGCAGCAGGACGCCAGGCTTCTCCCTCGTGGACACTGGATGCTCGGGCCTCTCTCCATCCACTCCTCCATTGTCTCCACCTCACCCCATTGAAGGCCTTCATGAAGAGGGGTCTTCCCTGGGGCATTCGTCCGGGAGATGCCCATGCTCCGAGCAGCAAGGCACCACAGAGCCCCTTCAACCACTGATGTTCATGCCACCTCTCCATGTATTCCTCCCAAAACACACAAAAAAATGTTTTTTTGTTTCATTAAAAAAAAATCACCCGCAGCACTGTTCCTGGCCTGAGTGTGACGGTGCTGTTTCCCACTTCTGGACACCATATGTCACAGGTAGGCTTGTGGTGACGTCAGCAAGGAAATACACAGACTGGGGTTGAATGCGCTGGTGCGCCAGTTTGTTGCAAAACAAAATAAAAGGTTTGAATAAAACAGAAACCAAAACACTATAAAACACAAACAAAACAGCACAGTGGCGAAAATAAACAGACAAAACAGACACGGAACAAACAAGTATTGTGCTGGTGTTAAAAAGAAAAAGTGAAATGTAAAAAAAAACAACCTTGTGGAGTGTAGCTTGCGCAATCAACACAGACATGCCACTTCTGTACATGTGCAGTGCACTTGCCACACTTTCTACAGCTTGTGTTTGTCTCTGTCCCAAAATCTCTGCAATTTCGTTATCACTTTCACTGTCACTATCACTAACCTCATTGTGATCAGAGTAAGTTTCATCACTGTCTCTTGGTCTGATGCATTTTCGTGTTCACGTTCGTCTTCTAATAACTCCTGAAAATACTACAAGACTTGCTGTGCAATCCTATGTTGTGTTGGTCTATTCATTTTCACTAGACAATAAGTATTTTTACAGTTGTTGATAAATAATTCATAACTGAAAAAAGTCTCCTGAGCCTGAAGCTTTCAAGTTCAGCAGCTTTATCGTGTGATCGATCTCACGTGTATGAAGCCAAACCCACTGTTTTTACTAGGACGGTCAAAATGACAGCTCTGGTAGTTCTAGATATAACGTATTGTATCTCCATAAGTTTCTGCAACCCTGGGTCTACTGGTGCTTTGAGATGTTTAATACATACATTTAGGAAAAGTAAAAAAAAGCACGGGCGACTAGCTGCCAAATCAGTGGAGAAAAATGCATTTAAAAACTGCGATCGGTCAAAATGACCACTCCGGAGGTTCTCGTGTTAACGTGTGTTAAAAAAATAAATCTCAGAAAAAATGTACGCATTAATCGCAGAAGTTAACTGCAATTAATTAAACAATGTGAAAACAAATGGGTGGGGTTTAGAGAGTAGATATTGCATCATTGTTTATGGAAAGCAATCAAATGTGAAACTTGCAGGGGGTATATATAGATTTTAAAAGAATGTGGAGTCTCTAGTTTTAGCCCATTACCTACTACTCTGCCCAGTTCTGAGAACCCTTGCTTGACAGCCCTAATTATTTGTAATAATATATTTCAGTTCTAGTACATAAGTCACAATCACATGTTTTCACAGAGTCACAATACGGAATGATGGCTTCCCAAACTTGCACTGCTTTGCACAGACAAGTTCCTGTATAGACTCAGCACCGGATAGGTGTGATTGTCTGGAGAAATCCTCACTAGATTAGAAAATGACACTGCAGAAGCAACAGATGCTGCAACAATACAGTGAGCTGAAGTGTGCCATATCTGAAATAATCTTTTGTGTACATTGTCAATACAACTGTCCTTGAAAAGATAATCATCCTATCTTCATATGCATTGTAACGATTTTAATGAGCAATCTGTCTTGCAAGTGCATTGGTTCACCAAAATGTTATCATTTTTTTTTAAATCTAAAGGGACTGGGTAAATTAAGTAATTTACGGCAAGACCTGCATCCATTAAAAACTCAATAAGCCTTATCTAACTGAACCAGTTGAATATTTACTTAAAGTATAGGAAATGTAGCAGCTGCAGTTTTTCTTTACTGATCCTGATCATCACGATAGCAGAAATGTGTTTTGATGTTGTGCTGAATATGGAATGTGGAATATGTAATGCATCTGAAGACTTATATTGTGTCTTGTCTCAGTGGTGCATATAAAGAACCCTAGTGTACAGGAAAGGCTTAGCAGAGGTTTTTGGATGCTTAATCTTTTATCCAATGTGTGTGACTGTAATGAGGAATGAGATTTGCAACAATATTTACTCATATAAACCCCCCCAAAGGCAGTAAATAGACCAGAGTATCCCTGTCCACTAAGGGTTTAAGTTTTATAGTCAAAACAAATTCACAGAAATAAAGTTTTTTTGTTTCTGTGTTGGAATCTTTTTTGCCATATGTGGCAGGGTGAAAGCCTGTGCAGTGTGTGTGGGAATATTGGGTTGGCAGGGAGGGGGTTAAATTCCTCCCTGCCAGAAACCACACATGACAATGTGGCTGGGGCCATACATTGAATAATTAATGATTAATTAGGCTCCAGTCACAGGTGTATATAAAGGGTAATCACAGCTGTTCATTTTAAAGTTTAAGTTGGTGTTTAGGTCAGTGGATATTTCCGGTGATAAAAACGAATAGGTAGTAGTTTCTGTTGTCTTGTTTCAAACCGTTTATTTTGGCCACTGTGCCTATTTGTTTTGTTCCTGTTTGTGTTGTTAGTGGTATTTTTGTTGTTATTAAATATGCACACAAGCACTTAAACTGGAGCTTCTGTCTCTGGGTCTGCTTTCTGACAATAACACGCCTTGCCAGTGACCATGCCAAAGATTAAAAAAAACACAAAAAAACTACCTTGGTTTGTTTTCATTTCTAGTGCTAGTTCTTTGTAATGCAGACATTACGTCTATTGGAACTGCACTACATTCTCAACATGTTCTGATAGAGTATTGTTATATTCTCTTACTGTTAATATCTTCTTGGAGCATCTTCATTGTTCTTAAAGGCAATGTTTTATTGAAGATTGAGTTCTTATTACACTACAAGTCAAGGACCACCAACGGGAAAAAGACTGTGTAGCTTTCATTTACATGTCTGCTGTTAATTTGTAAAACTCTGAAACATCACAAAATGTTAGTAGTTTGTACTGTTGTTTAAAAAATCCCACTTAAAATATTAAGAACCGTATATTTTCAAAGTTTTTGTTTCAGTTTTTAATTAACTATTTTTTGTTCCAAAAAATGTTCCAAAGCTGAGAATCAAACAACTTGAGTTTAACAGACTTTGGATTGTATTACTTAGTTGTTTGCTTTTAGTTTTGTTAACAGAGCTTTTTTTCAATTTTCAGACAACAGGAGTTAAAGACTGAAACACAGTACTATAACTACAAATGCCATTTAAATATGTTTTTTCAAACAATAAGTGTCTAAAGACACTGAACACAAGATTGTGCATGAAAACCCCATTGTTCAGTGTTGTCTTTTTGATGTGAAAAGAAGAGCCATCCTGACAGAACAACTCATTTTGCCATATCTTGGTATAATTTATTTTACTTATCATTCTTATTGTTTTTCTGCTGTTTTCTCTGCGCAAGGAATCAGGTATGTTTTCAATATATTCAAATGCCAAAATAAGTAAAATAATGCAGCATCCAAGTTTTTAAAAGCATTTTCCATATTATTGTACTTTTTAACTGAGGTTTGATACATACAGGACTGCTTACTCCTGATTAGGTTTTTCATGTTTATGTCTAATTCCTGTACTATTTGAGAGAAATGAAGGCAACTTCCTGTCACCTCATCATGTCTGTTAAAACTGAGACAAAATTGAAGTGAAAAATGTAAATTTAAATCAAGGTTTAATTACACTGTCATTAAAAAAGGGTCTTCCTTAGTTTACTTGACATTTGTGTTAGAGCATACATCAGCTCTTACAGCAGGGTGAACACTACACCAGCATCTAATGTGTTGATTTGCAATTTTGTTCATGTAGCCATAAAGCCCTTGCTACAATGACATGTTTACATTGCATAGTTGATTATGCTCTGAACAAGAAAGCCAAGCCCATCTTGTGGTTTTGCCAAAGCACCAGTGGTCAGGGACCAAACAAAGCTACAGCTCTCTGCCGGTCTTCCATTCTCACTTAGGTAATTCATACACAGCATAAAAGAGTAGACTTAAGAACTTCTTAGACTAGAAAAATATTTGAACAAAAAGTGTCTTTCAGATATTTATTCAAGGAAAATGAAAGTACTGACAAAGGCAACCAAAGCCACCAATAATAGTCATTGGATAGGTGTTGCAGGGAAACTTTTTTTTAAAGCAGTTTTTAAAGGGGATAGGAAACTCTTTTTGGTTTCTTTGTGATAAAATAGATGGGAAAGCAATGTAATCTCAGGGTTGTTTTGATTGTTTTTGATCGGTATTTGTCAAACAAGCTGTTTAAATTCCGCAGTCTACCGAAAGTGTAATCCGCCATTGCTGGAAATCACTCTGTGACATCACTGGTTGGAGAAGGCAGTGGGAGAAGTATGTGATGTGTGTGAAGTAAGTGATTTCTCTAATTCAAATTGTTTGGAAAATGTCACATTTTAAGAAGAAGAAGAAGAAAGTTTACAAACGAGAGGAGGCCATTCAGCCCATCTTGCTTGTTTGGTTGTTAGCAGCTTACTGATCCCAGAATCTCATCAAGCAGCTTCTTGAAGGATCCCAGGGTGTCACCTTCAACAACATTACTGGGAAGTTGGTTCCAGACCCTCACAATTCTCTGTGTAAAAAAGTGCCTCCTATTTTCTGTTCTAAATGCCCCTTTATCTAATCTCCATTTGTGACCCCTGGTCCTTGTTTCTTTTTTCAGGTCAAAAAAGTCCCCTGGGTCGCTCATTTTAACATGATATTCAGAGCTTTGTAATTGTGACTTACTGATGATGATTCTGTACAATTCATTATAACAAAGTAATTTATATACGATTTTACATGTAGCTTTTACATGAGTTGTCCAGTTTCCAACTGTCCATAGTACTATAGTAGTAAAGTAAATGCACTTCACATCAATGACCTGGGGCCGGTTGTACTAATGGGATCAAAAACCAGGATTGGATCTCGGCTCATATTTAGCCGGATCATGAAAAGGTGTTTGTGTATAAAGCAGATTTTCTGATCAGATCTTTGAACAGCACTTGCGGTGACTGGGAGAATGAGTATGCCCACATAGTTAGGCTTCCGCATACAGAGTGACAATAAAGCTGTTATATGTATTTTGTAATACCTATGAAGGGGGGTTATTATTATTATTATAATAGTAATAATAATGTAATGCGTACGAGAATTATGAAACACATAAATACAAACACAGGCTACCTGCTGGCGATAGGTCATACAGAGTCAGCTTGGATGTCTGTAAAAAGCAGCAGTGCAGTATCCAAGACCTCTATCCAGGCACACAGTTTTAAAACTGGCATTTTACGTGTTGCAGGGTGGACCTTGGCCTGACAATTTTTCAGGAATTCTGTGCTGTATGTGAGGAATTTCAAAACAAACACATTCCTCATGAGTCAGCATTACTGTGCAGTTACAGCAGCTGCAACAGAAATTATGTGCTGTTCTGTCAGGATCCGGCTCTCTCTCACTATCTGGATCAGATTCCCAGGAATCTGAATCCTTTCTTTCAGTTTCAATAGGTCTTATTTGGCGCTGTATGATTGGCTCAAATTCATACAGAAAGTTTTTATCAATAGATTCTAGGTCTTCAAGGTCACTTAGTTCCAGTGCTCTTGTGAGATTTGCCATCTTTGTTTACACCCCCTGGTCGAGCGCTCCAACCTGTGACGTTACAGGAAAACTCTGTCAATATGGCGGAACATATCACAATTTAAGTGCCAGTTGCCATAGTTTTAAAAGTCTTTTATTGTGTTATACGATAAATACAAGGGTGTTTTGAGGGAGAAATGTTATCTTTAGGACTTGATGAATAATTTTAACACACAAAGTCCCTTCCCCTTTAAGTAAAATAAGAATCATAAGCTTTCTGGTGTCCAACTCAGTGTGCACAATGTGCCGATCTCTCTACGTTCGACGCTCCATCACTGATCTAAAAATAAGCAGTGCGGGGGCTCCCTAGTGGCCGACCGTGGATGGGAGTTCCCGGGGGGGGCGAGGCTTAGGTCATCCAGGGTGTCATCGGCTCACCGCGCACCAGTGACCCCTATAGACTGGCCGTGAGCCTGCGGGCCTGCCTGGAAGTTGCCCAGAGCTGCGTGGTCGTCCAACGCTGTAGCTCTGAGGTGGCTGCATGGCGGGCCTGCAGAGTGGAAAGAAGCAGACGTTTCAGAGGACACGTGTATCCGTCTTCATCCCTCCCGAGTCAGCACGGGGGTGGCAGTCTGGTAAAAACAAGCCATGGTAAACTATGATTAATGCATTGTATAGGCATGGGGGCAAAACTGCAAAATGACTGTGAATTTACTGCAGTACACTTTTTAAAGGAATATAAGAATTTCTATGTACAGTGTCCAAAATTATTTCAGCCCCATTTAAAAAATAACAAAAATGACTTGTTGATTCAAAACTAACAAAACTAACATTAAACTGCATTTTGTCTTAATGCATGAATATTTTACAACTAAACACAAACATATTTCACAAAATCTTCAGTTATTTCTGTTTATATTTTTTAATTAAATTTCAGCATTGTTAGTTGGTTCACTTGTTCCTCTTTCATGGATTGCATCTGCGCAGTAAAAATCTGCCTATAAGCCGAAATGCATCCACATAGTAGGGACAACAGACAAATCTCGCTTGGCCAGTCTTGCAATGTTAGTAAAGCGTGGCTCTGCAGACCTCTATAAAGCAGTCAGTGAAAAGTCACTGCTTCATTCCTTTGCATAAGTAGTCTTCTACAGCCCCTTTCACACTGGCACTCCTACTCAGGTTCTGGCTACCCGGGTCACAATCGCGCGTAGTGTGAAACCACATACCTGGGTCTCAGCGACCCAACTCAGGATGTGTGTCGACACGCTTTGACCCGGGTTGAGCGAGACAAAGTGCACCACGGACGTTCGTGAGCCGACAAAATAACAAACAGCCACGCCTGCAGGCCCACACTGCGATCAGGGTCGTAGGAGCTTGTAAGCGTATCTACAACTTCAGTAAACGTTTTAATACATTTGCTTTGAATCCCTGAGTCACCTCCATGACTGTGTAAAGCTCCTTGTGGATACTGCTTTACACAATCTCCTGCAGACACACGCTCAGGTCACGTAACAGCCAAGCTGTACAGTTTAGTTAAGATTAAGAAATACTAAATACACATTTTCATTTTATTTTTGAATATTTAAAAAATATAAAAAATCATGTTATTGGGCTCATTTTATGATTTCCATGCAGTACTGTACTTAAGAAAGTCAAGATCAAGTGGAGGTGGGCTTGGCTCAATGAAAAAGACTGCAGGCAGACAGCTACGTAGTTGGTTAGGAAGACTGAAGAAGCTGGAGTTATTGGATCATTTGCAACGATGGTCTTGCATGGAGGGAACAGAAAGAAAGTATTGGTAAAACACGCCAACTGCAAACAAAAACACAAAAATGACGGCCCAGCAGAAAAACACCACCATATTACTGAGTTCAGAGCTGAAAGTAAGTTCTTAGATTCAATCACACAACCACTGACTTGTATATACAGTGCCTATAGAAAGTCTACACCCCCTTGAACCTTTTTCACATTTTGTTGTGTCAGTGCCTCAGAGTTTAATGCATTTAAATGAGGATTATTTTCCACTTATCTACACACCATACTCCACACTGTTAAGGGTAAATAAGTTTTTATTGAGAAAAAATATATATATTAAAAATACAAAACTGAAAGATCATAATTGGATAAGTCTCCACCCCCCTGAGTTAATACTTGGTGGAAGCACCTTTGGCAGCAATTACAGCTGTGAGTCTGTTGGGATAGGTCTCAACCAACTTTGCACACCTAGATTTGGCAATATTTGACCATTCTTCTTTACAAAACTGTTCAAGCTATGTCAAGTTGTGAGCGTTGATGGACAGCAATCTTCAAGTCATGCCACAAATTTGCAATTGGATTTAGGTCGGGGCTCTGACTGGGCCACTCAAGGACATTTACCTTTTTGTTCCTTAGCCACTCCAGTGTAGCTTTGGCTGTGTACTTTGGGTCGTTGTCATGCTGAAAGGTGAATTTCCATCCCAGTTTCAGCTTTCTAGGCAGAGGGCAGCAGGATTTCCTCAAAGACTTCTCTGTACTTTGCTCCATTCATTTTCCCTTCTAACCTGACAAGTGCCCCAGTCCCTGCCGATGAGAAACATCCCCATAACATGATGCTGCCACCACCATGCTTCACAGTAGGGATGGGGTTCTTTGGGTGATGTGCTGTGTTGGGTTTGCACCAAACATAACACTTTGCATTTAGGCCAAAAAGTTCCATTTTAGTTTCGTCAGACCACAAAACTTTTTGCCACATGGCTACAGAAAGTGTTTTTTTGCATACTTCAAATGGTATTCAAGGTGGGCTTTCTTGAGTAATGGCTTCCTTCTTGCCACCCTACCATACAGGCCAGATTGGTGGAGTGCTTGGGATATTGTTGTCATGCACACTTTTACCAGTCTTGGCTATAAAAGCCTGTAGCTCTTGCAAAGTTGCCATTGGCCTCTTGGTAGCCTCTCTGATCAGTCTCCTTCTTGCTTGGTCATCCAGTTTGGAGGGACAGCCTGATCTAGGCAGGGTCTTGGTGGTGCCATACAATAATCGTCTTGACCGTACTCCAAGGGATATTCAAGGCCTTTGATATTTTTTTTATACCCATCCCCTGATCTGTGCCTTTCAACAACTTTGTCCCGGAGTTCTTTTGAAAGCGCTTTGGTGCTCATGTTTGAGTCTTTGCTTTGAAATGCACTACCCAGCAGAGGGAACCTACAGGAACTGCTGAATTTATTCTGAAATCATGTGAATCACTACAATTTAACACAGGTGGAGGCCACTTAAATTGGTGTGTGATTTTGAAGGCAATTGGTTACACCTGAGCTAATTTAGGATTGCTATTACAAGGGGGGTGGACACTTATCCAACCAAGCTATTTCAGTTTTTATTTTTAATTTAATTTTCTACAAATTTCTAGAATATTTTTTTCACTTGGAAGTTGTGGGGTAGGATGTGTAACAAAAGGTGAACATTTTGAAAGGGGGTGTAGACTTTCTATAGGCACTGTATGTACCAATGTGTTCTATTAGGGACAGTTCACTATTTACTCAGGGGTTAGTAGCCAAATGCTTAAGCTAGAAACATTGTGAGGATAAAAAAAATCTTGGTGATTAAAAATGAAAGAGACTAAAACATTTTATTCTGTGGCCGGTTGCACTAAAAAGGTCTTCATCATGTAAAAACAAGACTAGTTGTAGCCCCAATTGTGTCAAACTATTTGAAACCTTAATGCAGTAGCCTAAGGCTGTGTGAACAACAGTCCGCTTGGAAAATGAACTGTACGGAGTCCACCTAAAGATGTGGTCTCGGCCTGTTTGGCAAACGTTCGCTTGCTAAACCTCAATGTGAACAACTGCTGGACTTGGTCCTTTTGCTCATAGGAAACAAACTATACAAGGTAACCAGACTTGGAAGTAAACATTTAGTGAATCGTTTAGTTCATATTCTGAGCAGGGTTCGTACGCTAGTCTGGAAGTCTGGAAAAAGTATGGAAAAATGCCAAACTGATTTCTAGGGCTTGAAAATGCTTGAAAAAACAATGTCTCCGTTATGAAAGTCTTGAAAAAGTCTGGAATTTTACTAGCATCATGGGAGAATGAAAATAATTCCGCTTTTTTTTTTTGTTGTTTGTTTTTATTATTAATAATAATTGATTTCGAAAGCGGGGTCAGCAGCTCTAGCGACAACTGTTAGTAGTATCAAATATATTGCTTGTGACCAAATCACGCGAGGATTGCCCCGCGTATCACACCTGACAACTCAAGCAATCCTATCCAGTCAGCACACTGGTATATGTCACATGACCCTGTCTGCTCCGGTGAAACGAAGGGCAAAATCGACATTTCGACAGCCAAAATAAGGGGGATATGAATACAAAACAAGTTATTATCATCACTGACTCGGATAAAATAATAATAATAATAAAAAAGCTTTCTGTAGACCCTATGGTGTGTATAAACGTAGCATGTTAACGTCGCTTTTTTCATTTCTTTAATGTGATTAATAAAATGTACAGGTAATTGTATTTTCAATGTATGGTGCTTGCTTGTAACTTATAGTCCTGAGTGTAGCAACAGTCTCGGGTCCAAACCGTCAGCCGAGTGTAGATATACTATTTACATCCTCACTATATGGCCTTCATTATACGATTAAATACTGATTTTAAAAAAATAAATAAATAATCAAACTGCTGCTGATGTTGACTCGTACAGCTCTATGCAACCGCCACGGCAAAGCAACATTGATGTGTGTGTGTGTGTGTGTGTGTTTTTTTTGTTAATAAGGAGACAAAACTGAAACTTTGCTAATGCGTTTTTTTGTTTGTTTGTTTTTGGGGGTGGGGTGGGGGGTTGTACTGTGTTCTTCAATGAATAGGATATAGACAGAATACTGGATGCAGCACGCCACAAATAGGTACTGTACTTCTACTTTTATTCACAATCTCATTGCTATTATTGTTATTATTATTATTATTATTATTATTATTATTATTATTATTATTATTATTAAGTGGTAGTAGTGACACATACTGTAATAATAAAGAAAATCAAAGAATAAAAACAGTACTAATATTATTAATAATTTAGCTAATGCCTTTATCCAAGGTGACTTCCTTAACTTACTCCAGCAGCTTGTTCATTTTGGGTTGTCCTTTTACTATAGTGAACAAAAGGCTTTGGACCCAAACAGGGTTGTTATAGCGAGGGTGTACTGTATTTAGTATTTGACTTGTATGTTTAATATACGACACTTGCACATTTTAATATATAATGCGTGCACATTTGTTATTTCAGTTTTGTTATTTTTCTCCTCCCACAGTGTTCAACATTTAACAAAGGGTATAAAGAAGTTTGGATCAGAATCCAAAATCATGCCTTACAAAAAAGTAGTATACTGCAAGTATACTTGTGCCAAAATTGTCTGGTTTTAGTATACTATTGCTACCATTATACTATCCTATTTTGGCACAAGTATACTTGCAGTATACAACTTTTTATTTTTATTCTCTTTGTAAATAATGCAGCATAGTTCTCAAATATTGGGCATTTCTTAGATTGTTTCTCTTTTGCATACCTGCATTGTCACTTGCTAGATATGCACCTCCAGATTCTGACAAATATTCAGAAAACCAGATGCAACTTCTGCTCTGGATCAAAAAGATATAATGCTCTGCGGCTGGCTGCCCGCCTATGTGGATAACTATTGAAAAACTAGTAGAAACTCAATACAACAATGTCATTTTAATACTAATTCTTTATTATAAAATCAGCATGCAATACGAAAAAGGCACTTTATGCACATAATAACCAATGGGCATGAAAGAGTGTGCAGTCCTCATTCCTCTGGTCCAAAAAAATATTTCTAAACCTTTTTATACCTAAGCCTTTTTATACCTAACCTCTGGTGACATCATTCTTTAACAATTCTTTTTCCAGTATAGCTTGGCACCCACTCGGTCCTTCTAATAAACATACTCACAATTATTTCTCCATTACAACTGTGGTATCCTTTTGGACCTTCTAATAACAATTCATGCATTTGACACACACACCTTGCTAATCAGATATAGTGTTACCAGATTACAACAGAAGAGTACCAGACACCGACAACCTCCATATATCATACCCAAAATACGGAATATGAACCTATCAGTAACTTTCACAAGCTTGCCTTTACATTGAATTTAAGGAAATACAGACAAAGCATAGCAACATATAAAAAAGAAAAATATTACAAAACAATAGTCCTTGTCTTAACCAGCTTCACCTTTATGATAATTGGAGTGCTTATGATATAATTAAACACTAATTACAAATGTATGTACTTGGCAGGTGCCTCGTTTTTAAATACTGTTCAAAATTAAACCTGAGACTAAAAAAAGCAGAAAGTCGAGCAAATAAAATCTAATGTCAGCCTCTGTTCACTTGCCTGTATGATATCCAAAATGAACAAGGAGGCAATCTGAATTTAATATATATTCAATAACTCAATTACAGTAGTAGATACAAGAAATATAATGAGAATCTCATGGTAAAAAGAGAACAAGGGACACATTCACAGATATATTGAGCAAACTAAAATCAAAGGCATTAATTTAGCAAATTGCATATAGCACTATCTTCAAAAAGTTCTAGTTTAAAATAAACTCCAAACAGCAATAAAACTTAAAAGTACATTTTCCCAAAATTATGGATGACAAGTACAAAATAACCCACTCAATCAGGAATATCTATTCACTGTAATATCTTAAATTGCATTCCAACACTGAATGCTTTGGGAAACTGTAACGTCACAGAGAGAGATGCCCACAGGCTCCTTGCATCTGCCAGTATGGCTGACAGTGACAGTAAAAGTGAGAGTAGTCTATTATGAATGTGAATCATGTAGTGATGGATCTGACAGAGAAAACAGGGATTGCCTCCCATATCAATTCGAGCCGTATGCCTCCGAATCAGAAGGTTCAAACTCGGAGAGAGACTCCCGACAACACCAACGCGGACGGACCGGAGGGAAAGTATGTCCGCAGAGAGTCAGCATCTTGACAACACGGAATGGTTAATAAAAACCCTTACATTTAACATTGATACTTAAAATATTTTATATTACCCATAATTGTATAGTTATGTCAGTCCTTTAGTTAACAATATTGATACATGAATTATTGATACTAGCAGAATAACTGAATACTGTGGATTGTTACTGGCATGTATTTAACATATCTCTCTCTGTATACATATGTACAGTATATTAAGGATATGCACATTTTCGGTTCTTATGAATATTACCCCTAATCATAATGCAGAGATGCCAACGGCTACGATTTGGCCATAGCGGCTACGATTTGGCCGTAGCAGCTACTATTAATTAGCAGCTAAGTTGAAGGGGTATGTATAATTCTACGATTTTACTCCCTGAACGTTTATGAAATATTATTTCAATACCATGTGTTTTTTTTTTTTTTTAATTAATTCATGGTTATTAATACTGTATTTCACTGACAGTTTATTGTGGCATCGACATACTAAAATCTGAGCCGGGTTGCTTAGTAACTGTTTAGAAACTTAAACTGCCGCACAAAACTCTAAATAGTTGTTTTTATATTACGAATTTATATATTACATATCACATTGTGCTTATAAAGACCCTGTGCTTGCACTGTATTTTTCTGAAAAACTAAAACTAAAAACAAATTACTAGTAGTACACCGGTAGTGTTAATGCAAAACTTACCCGAGACTTCTCCTGTTTCTCAAACGCCTTTCTTGGTCGTTTCGCTTGGGGACCCACATCAATGCCAGCAGCTTCAGAATGGTTGGAACCGCAGTTGGTTTTAAAATACTCCTTTTTACATCCAGGCCCATCTCTGCCGTCATCATCGGTCTTTCTTCAAAACTGAACTGAAGTCACTTCCAGGTTTGTAGAAGAAAGCACCAACAAAAGAAGAACCAAGGACTGGTTTCCTAGACCCTTTTTAGGCATTTGCCAGAAATAACTGATTTCACATTAGATTTCAATTAGGCAGGGAGAGAAATCTAACATCCCAGCTCTGTTATATCTAGCACACACTTTGTTCTTTCAGAAACTTTTAAAATGATACAAATTAAACAGATTTTAGTTACAAACCAAACCAAAACTATAGTATCTACAGGGGCAGGCCTCAGCCCTGCCACAAGATAATTGTAAATCTAATCCATTCATAAAATTCATTATAATGTGCACAGCAATTACTAGTGTAGTAGAGGGTAACAGTAACATTGAAATTATGAAATTATGAAAATCAATAGTTGACAAATGTTTACCTTTTCTTTGTTTTGTCATTACTAATGACTCTTGAAAGATGCCTGGTTTTCATGTATCTTTCCTTTTGTCACAAGTGAGGAATTTTAATGGGTTCCTGTGTGTTTATATTGTATATTTTAAATTGTGTGGAATCTGCTCCTCTTAAACCCCTGCTGTTTTTTTTTGCTGTGCTGATTCATGGACAGGGTGCTGTTCCGCCTAGCAACAGGAAGCCCCACCTGGTTAGTGCCACGGCCAATGGCAATCCAGGTGGGACTATATAAGGCAGGGAGTTGAGACAGGAAGAGAGAGACATGGAGGCAGGAAACAGAAGACTGGACTGGACTGGACTGGACTGGACTGGACTGGACTGGACTGGACTGGACTGGACTGGGCAAGGCAGGGCAGGGCAGGGCAGGGCAAGGCAACAGGAGTGCGTGCAGGCAGAAGCGCGTAGCCTTGGAGGAATCATCTTGGAAAATCGACTGTTTGCTGGATTATTTCTCTTCTGGCTGGAACGCTGCTGAGGGAACTGGCCAGAGTTTCAATCATCCAACGGGTTTGGAAAAACTTTTTTTTTTTAATTCTTATCTTCTTGTGCGGGACAGTATAGGATGGAAGGCTGTACTTTGTGGCTGTTACTATATGTCATAACCAACATAGCTATCTTATCTAAACAAAAAAAACAAGCAAACAAAGGGATTCACATTTACTTTTTTTTGTTACTTTATTGTTGATTTAATTTGGACACTAATTTTTTCTGTTTTCTTTTGTTCACTCGCTTTTGTTATTGCACTGTTTCTGGAACAAGATACGTGTTATTGGTTGGTGTCCCAGCTTTTGGACACCGGTTCTTTTCTCCCCACAGATCTGGGAGAGGGGTAATATTTTGAATTCTATCCGCGCTGAAAGAAATAAAAAGAAAGGATTACTTGTGTTATTGTTTACACAGACAGACAAATTCCTAGTCTATTTTTTTTTATTGCAAAAAAAAAAGGAAACTACTTACCTACGCTGGTTGGCCCCGTACCACCCTTCTGGGTGTGTTCAAGGCCTACGGTGTGTTACTTACCTTACGTCCAGGTTTTCCAGTCCAGCTTCCAGGTTGAGTGTGGTGGCAGTACATAGAGGATCGGGTGAGGTCCGAGGGCATGGTAGGAGCATGGGAGAGAGGAGAGAAACGCGAAGTGAAAGACTGGCTGAAGGGAAGTGACCAGAGCTTCTGGGTGGAAGTAGCGATTTGCTTACCTGTCGTACAGTTCCTGACGGCCCCTTTTTCTTTACCCCGCTTCCTGGTCACAGGTTCTTCGGGTTGGTGGTTGATCGGCCGGGAGAGATCCAGCAGAGAGCGGCTGTCTTACCAGCGACGAGGAGTCCAATTACGGAGCAAGCGAGTTGGAGGGGGAGACCCCGGGAGCGTGGGATTTACCCCTGGACTATTTTCTGTTTTGTCCCATCTTTGTGTTACGTCCGTGACTGTGTTTTATGTGGACCTTGTTTTTATGTTTTTATTTTTTCTCAGAGCCAGTGACCGACAGGAGGGGATTGCCTAAGTGTGCTGTGGATTTTTGCTTTTTTTCTGTTCTATTTTTGGCATTCCCTAGTGTGGTCCTTTTTTTGATTTTAGTCTAGCGATCTCTTTTTATACTGTGTTTTTAGTACCCTGTCGAGAACAATAAAATGTGTTTTACCCGATACGGTTTCATTGTGTGTGTGTGTGGGAACCTGGGGATCAAAGATCCTGAACGGGAGAGTATAACTATCATTTGGTTACTAAGGTCCTTGCCTTATTAAAAACAAGGTGGCATAGTTGTCAGCTACATAGGTATTATCGTCAAGGTTATCTCAGGTCACCCCACCCGTGACACTTTTACCAAAAAGTAGTTTGTTCTCCAGTGGATTGTCTCGGCTATTAATGTTATTTTTTGGAAGCTCTGTTTTTTCCCAAACATTACTACTGGCAGGGGATTTCTGGGCAAACATATTTGAAAGGTACAGGAAATTAGGCAAAAAGTCTGTATCACAATGTCACAGACCAGATACTGCTGCAGATACAGTATACCAGTGGCGGCAGGAGCTTTTTATGATTGGGGGGGCGAAGCTTCCTCGTGGTATTTTTAGTGTTCTCGTCTAAACACAATTCGTGAGTTAATATTGAAAATAATTAAGGCCCTACATAAATCCCAGCAAGATCTTCAAAATATGCAGCTCAATTGCAACCAAAGCATGAAATTTAGTTCTAGTGTCTTAATTATGAAGATTAAAAAAGCCATACAAACAGCGTTTAATTTTCTTATTTAATAAAAATACCGATCTGAAATGGCAGAAACAAGTCCACACTGTAAAAAAGCTGCTGAGAACAAGTGTGTCTTAAGAGTGGATTTGAAATTCAACACTGATGTGGAGTCCTGAATGCAGCCGGGCAGGGAGTTCCAGTGAGAAGAGGCAACACAGCTAAAACTACGCTCTCCAAGAGTAACACATCTTGGAACCAGAAGTCCAGAGTTTGACGATCTGAGCTGTCTTCCAGGGATGTAAGGGCTGAGAAGGTCCATAACTAGGACCCTGACTATGCAAAGACTTGTATGTCAGCAACAGAATCTTGAAGGCAACACGAGAATGAACAGGAAGCCAATGCAGGTGCAATAATGACCGGGGTGATATGTTCTGTCCGCCTCGTGCCTGTCAAGACCCACTGCATTTTGCACCATCTGAAGACGATTCAAAGGATGAGTAGGATGACCAGCAAAATGACCATTGCAGTAATCCAATCGAGAGGTTACAAAACATTGCACATCTCTGCATCCCTGGGAGACTGGAAACGACAAACTCTGGACATTTTCTTTAGGTGATAAAACCCTTTTGTGAGGGACGAGAGAGCAACTGGTCGGCAAGAGCTTGCTCAAGTAGCTTAGCCAGAAAAGGGAGATTAGATATAGGACAGAGTATCAGCACAAAGTTTAACAGTACTAATGTGCCACAAGTTAATATATATACACACACACACTAGTACAGTGTGTGTGTGTATATATATATATATATATGCATCACGGGTGTTAATTGTTGATGGAAACCATGCCCTTATAATTTCAACAGAAGTACTAGGCATGGGAATGCAAGACAAGATCTTGTCAAAAGTATTAAAAAGAAGGATTACCCTGACCCTTTACAATGATGTCAGAGTAAAATTTCATTTTTGCCAATTTTAATTCTGAGCTATATACTTCCAGATTTCCCTGTGTACCATTAAACCAATGGCCCTCCATTTACGTTTAGCCCGACGCCCAGCTCTTTTTAGCTCCCTAAGATGTAAATTATACCAGGGAGAAGTGCGATCCTGTCGGATTTACCTAGTTTTCATCTGAGCAACTGTATTTAAGACATTGGTCAAGTTAGAATTGTAAAGAAGAACTACTTTAGAAACATCTATAGGGGCAATCTGATTTGTAAATAAGTGCTAGACCCCACCCTGGTCACTTGCACACGTTTTCTCCATAAAAGAATAACCCTGTGGGGTAGCTGACTGAATAGGTTGGAAATCATGGGGAGAGTGTCAGGTTTCAGTGAGACACAAGTAAATTATCAGTGATTCATGTTGTCTGTACAGGAACACATGTGATCAAGTAAGCATTCCCTAGGGCTTTACAGTAAACTGATTACCAAACCGGAGACGAGTTGCTATTCCTGTTGGGCTTACTGTATTGCTGCTGACATTGACAGACAACATTCAGAGGCAGGGTTACCAGCTGGCCCCAGAATTGCGGGACACTGAGATAGGTTATGTTTTTCAACTCGCCTCTATAACCATGAATTAATTGATTTTATGGAACATGTAAAGTGAGCGTGAACTGTCACAAAAGGAATTGAATTGTTTGAATTGAACTAGTTACTAAAAGCACACACCTACCCGATGCAGGATTTACTTTTTGTGAGGATAGTTTCCATCAATTAGACCTATACAGCTTGCTAATTTGCTGTATTTGTCTGATTGGCGCGAGATTGTATGAAGCAGGAAGAAATATTAAATAAATAAAAATGTAACCACAAGGTTAAACAAGAAAGAGTGCGGGTGTGTGCAAAATTCTCTATAACGACGGAATTGCACTATTTTGATAGATATTGTTTAGCGTATAAAAGCAATACGATTTCAATACATGTCATGATGCTCTCCCAATAGAATCACCACAACAATTTTAACACATTTATTGAGCCACTCACACAATTCACATTCACTTTACAATTTTGATTTAAAATCGATTCATTTGTCGTTTAGAGATGAGTTAAAAAACCTGACCTGTCTTAGTGTCCCGGAATTATGGGGCCAGTTGGCAACCCTATTCAGAGGGTGAGGACTAGAATCAACCCTTTATAAATGCTGAAATCAAGGGCATAGAGTTTGTGAATCTTTCAATGCTTGTCTTTGATGTATTGTACAATATCAGACTGTACTTTGATGCAACCATTTTCTCATCAAAGGACACCCTCAGGCCAGGCACATCGAAGACAAGTTTGATTTTTTCATAAAGGGGTTCCACTTTCAAGCCATTAGTCTTAAGGTGCTGGATCCTGTCATCATCCAGGTTGCGACTTACTTGCTGTCTTTGCCATCAGCCTCTAGGACAGGCAACATAGCTCAAACTGGGTGTTGGTAGCAGCATAGCTTGACTTGGACTAGGGTTTAGCCTGGGGAATCCCAATCTTGTTTTAGATCCTGGAGTAATTCCTTTACTAGAAAATTAAATATGGAGCAATAACTTTGGAGCTTTATGTCACTGCCTCATTTCCATTGTACTTATAATTATAAATTATCTATTCAAATTCTTAAATGGGAATTAAGTATTAAACTAAATATATGTGTATCACAATCTTAATTACGTATTTTATCCCATTTACCATCATACATGTAATTAATTAAAAATATGAATTAGTACACTATTAATGTGTTACCAATGATGTTAGTGCTCGACAGTATTTTATTCACATCACTGTACCTGTACCTTAAGACACTGCAATCATATCTAAAACATGATATGCTAAAAGAATTCAGGATGCCAAAGCATCTCTCGATAACGGTTCAAGTAGAACAGCATGCTGTGCATTACCATAATGGGGCTGAGAAGCTTTTTGAAGGTTATGAACCTACGTGCAAAGGATTCATTAGCATAGAAAGTATTCTATAGCAAAATCACACAAAACAGGGTTACTCTTAATAACATGTATCAACAATTCAAATGACATTACCGATTTCCTTTGAATATTTGAATAAAACATTATACAATGATACGTTCCACATTTATTCGTATTGAACCCCAACCCTAATATTAAATCATCATAAGAAGGCATTAATTTTAAAATGTGATGCACATAATTTAATGAAACCAAATTAGGTATTGCTCTAGTAGCAATTATCTTTTTGTGCACTGCCTGTAGTAGAAAAGTAATTATGTCAACAGTATGAATCCTGACTTGACCCACTAAACCGAAGTTGGCCCCATATGTGAACTAGTCCAATTAAAGAGTACAATATCCTTATCATGATGGAATAAACTGGCCACAGAAATGTATCTGTAGAGAAGAAGGCTTTACAGTGAGCCAAATCAAAAATCTTTGTATAGAGAGTACTGTTTCTTAGCCATGTTTTCCCTGTATGAAATTGGTACCTCTGAGGAAATACATATTAGCATGTGTACTGTAGCCCACATATGAAGCATTGCTCTAATTTAAAGCCTGTGCAACATTGAAGCTTTGCAGCTCTCACAATGTCTCACAATCAGCCTTTAGGAGTCTTTTCAGAAGCATTTTTGTAGGAATAGTAAGTAAGCCTGCCAAATAATGTTCGGCAATAGAGAATCATGCCCACATAAATATCAGAAGAATGTATCTCATAATGTTAACCTAAGTAGCAAACAATTTAGGCACACTTTTGAGTTATTTTCCGATTTGACTTATTTTCCGAGTTGTTTGTTATTTGTTTTCTTCCAAACTGCAACTTTTCTAAATGTACAGTTTTCAGCAAATACACAGCAGAATACATTAATGTAATGTTTTCCCTAAGGTTATTTACACATTCACACATTTGAGGTTTTCAGTGTTGTAAGCCAGCCACCTAAGGTTGGTCCCCATCCAATAGACCAATAATTAGTCGTGCACAAAACTGAGATTAAGTAGCTGGATGCCAATCAGCATAGCTTAGAAATATTTATTTATAAGCAGCTCGAGAAACAAGCAATAGTTGGTGACTCTGTTCCAAATCAATCTGCCGTAAATTTCCTTTTTTTCTGCTTGATAAAAGAAAATCTCCATTCTAGTGCACACCCTCTGAAAGTTGTCTGTCACTATAGACTAAGTATGCTTCCTTGTATAGCAAATAAGTTCACAATGGATACAGTACTGTTTTGTAATCTGATAACTCATTTTTATCAAACTTCAATTAAAATGGTTTTTTCAGTCTTTTCAAAAGTGTCTTGTCATCGTGAGAGTTGCTTGAGGCACACTGATTGGTTTATTAAATCTTTTCAGAACTGGCGTCATATCATATTGTCATATCGTTTTGTATTCTGATTTCCACGACTGCACCTCATCGCTACCAAATGGCATGAAAACAAACAGTGAAATGCGCTGCTGTTTCTCTTGCTACAAAAAGTTGGAAATTGTTTGAGCTCTTGAAAAAAACCTGAATCAGATTCAAGTCACAATTTGGAGTTTCCCGTTCTGCTGAGTTTCTTCACCATTCTGTTAAATAATGTACATGCCTTGTATATTGGTGCTGCATTTTTAATCTGTGGATGGGTGCTGTGTTAATGTAGCTTGACAGTGTATTAATGTTAGTTTGTCTGTTACTTTATTGTACTTTAACATACACTTGCTTTTCTTTTACTTAGTTCATTTCATATGTTGATGCACGTGCGTCAAGTAATACATATTTATTTATTTATTGATTTATTGATTGATTCATATTGTGTCTGGTGGCTACCTCCTTCTTAGAGAACACTTCAGCTATGAGAACACTTCGCTTCGGAGACTACTGTATTACAGTTTTAATTATTTTTTTTTCTTAAATGCAAATCCTCCTCTGTAATTACTCATTATATATCTTGGTTGAAAGGGACATTTATATTAAAAATAACAATACAGGTGTGAGATATTTTCTATTAAACACAATTACGGTAAGACTTGCATTTTATTTGTAGCAGCTCCCCTGGATTACATATTGACACTTGAGGTCAAACAGTCTAAAATAACACATGTTCAGGTTAAATTGCTCTAGCTTGGTATCTGTGCTGTCTTTCTCACAAAAGGAAGGTACAATATCAATATCAAAGGAAGTCATTTTTATTCGAGGTTTGAAGTCTAGTATAGCTTAGCTGTACATTCAAAATCCTAAACATTCCTGCTTTTTTCAAAGTGGCATACAAATGATGCGTGAGAGTTATTTATCGTGAATTAAAGAGTCAGTATCATGTTATAACAATACCTGTAAGATTTACTGGAACATTCTGTGCTGTTTCTTATCTTCCCGGATAACTTGAAATAACTTTCAGTACTTTTTTGGCAAGAACTGCTTGAGGAAACATCGATCTCGAAACAGGAAAAATCTATCCTGAAGCGTGGTGGTATATTTATATTTTTGGCTGAAGCCCCGGAATCAGTGTTGTCATTCTTTCCAGTCAGGTAGTAGCAGGTGCACCACAATAAAAGTCAGTAGATGCACCTATTATTCTTACTCGAGAGTTTCCCAGAGCTAGCTTTTACAGGCAGTAGCTTATCAGGTTGCTAGGATACAGTATGCCTTGTAAACAGTGTCATTATGAGGTGAAATTAACTCAATGCCCTATTGGCTTTAAGACTTACAAACAAATGTTAAAATATCAACCAACTCTGAAAAATATGCCTAAAAGTATATTTTTGTGTGTAACAGAACAGCATTTCACTTTTTATAACTATGTATGATTAGTATTATAATTAGTGCTACAACATTATATTAACTGTCACATTGTCTATGTGTTGACTAGACATTATCTCTTAAATATTATTATTGCCTTTATTTATCCTTTTTTTCTCAATTGTGGTTTCAAAAATGCATCTCTTAATAAATAATTAGCAAATGTTCATAATAAATGTGATTCTAACAATTTATACCGTTAGTAGTCATTTTAGAAAAAAGCTAATCTGAGTATCATTCTACTTTACTGATAATGGCTAACTCTCTTGCAGTGAGCATAAGTCTTGATTCCTGCAGTCTTTTGAAAACAAGTCAGTGTTATTTTACAGTACTGGCAAATATTTACAACTTACTTTACCTCTTCAATGCCATTAAATAACCATGCTTTTTATCAGTAATGTTAAACTGTTGGGATACCATTGCATTGCCTTCCTCTAAAAAAAATGTAACTAAGTAGACCACAGCATTACCAGCAAGGGATACGCAATGAATATAGAGCTCTCTGACTGTATGTTTGTGAAAAAAAATATTTCTTTGCTTATGCTGTTACATTTCACAGTGGACAATACAGCTCATGCAGCACTAATGAGCACGATGTAATCATCTTTGCAATACTCTTTAATATACCACACAAGTCTGCTAAGGATAGAATATTTTTGAAGTGCCATTAACTGTAGTTTAGTTCCCTCTGCTGGTAATTGCATAGTATTCCTGAATCCTGAGAATTGTAGATATACAGTAAGCACTAGAAATATTCCACTTACTAAAAAAAATAATATTTCTGTGTCACAAAAAACAGGGTTCCTTGTTTTCTTTCCTCAAAAAGAAATGACAAACGTAATAAAAACTACAGAGAAACTATGTACCTGTGGTATTTTAATAACATTTAAACCCTACATTTCACCAAGACTTGCTGAACAATACAAATAACCAATGCAAATTGGCAGACTGCAAAGTCTCATCTTAAAACGGAATAAATTAATGTAATTCAGAAATTGGACAAATAAATTATAATTCATGGGTTAACAGCGTTGTATAAATCAATCAATAAACTACAAAACATGCAAGGAACTGTAATATCGGTAGCAATATTTCTATGCAAGTACCAATTTAGAAAGGTTAAACATGTAAATCCCTTGATGATATAAATACTAATGAAGCAAGCCTTACAGAGCAATGGCATTCATAATTACTAGAATGGGGAATACATTTAAATCCAGCTTCGTCTACAGTATTTCAGTAATGAAGCACTTGCTGACCTTATCAGGTAACTGTTGCTCAAAACATGTCCTGAATCATTTAACTGTGGATTACATGACAGCAGTGGCTTCCTCAGTCTCTGTTTAGTTTTGTATCTACAGTTAAAAAAAACAATAATTGAGTTTGTTAACTGGGATAACTGTGGATGCATTATAAGGGTCAGGAAATACTAGGGGCAGGTGTATGCACTAAGAGAACATGCTTAGGAGTTTCTGGGTGTATATGAAGACAGCCTGTCTGTTTGTAGCACTTACATTTGTACATACATTACAGTATACTGTATGTAGAGAACCTGTTAAAACTTGTTAAGACTATTTTATAGCATAAATATGAAGTCCATCATAGTTAGACTGCTTGAGACTTGCGTGTCTATCTGTATGTCAGTGGATGCAGGTCATACTTTTTCATGTTATTGATATTCTAATTTTGTATTTACAAAATGGGGGATGGCATGTTTTTTTAAAAAAAATGTATTATTTAAAAATATACTTCTGTCTAGCAATGCAACTATTTTAAACAATTAGTCTCTGTTCAAAATCCCAATTTCTTCAGATACTGTGTATACCTTTAATTGCTTTGTTGAGATCAATAAAGAACTTTGATTGAATCCATTGCTGACTGACCAGAGCTTTTTGAGATGTGGATCATGGATGAAATCCTGATTGGCTTATAGCAAGCACATTGCTCCTGTTTAAAAAGTCCAATAACAGTATGTGAACTATTTTCTCTAATATATTTGATACAACCAGTAAGACAGTTATTTACATATAATTGCTGTATTATTTAGCAAATTATATACATATACTGTACAGTACACAATAGCATTTTTTTCAGAACAGTATTTTTTAGCAGTATTTAGTGGCTATGGTTTAAAAAGATGGTGCCATAAAATAAATATTTTAATTTTGAATAGTCTGAATATATGTGTAAAAAACCACAATGTTAAAAAAAACTTCAATCAGCCATATTGAATTTAATATTTAGTTAACAGTATCTAGCCTTAATTCAAGTATAAACATTTTAAGCATCTCATATAATTGCAGCAATATAATGTAATTGTGACACTGTAATGGATCTCCTTTACTGCACTTAAAAGAAAATTAGCATGCAGATTGAAAGCACAAATTCCAATTACAGCAACCAATTCACTATTTCATAAAGTGTGTAAAATTGGCAAATTTTCATTGGGTGAAAATTATTATTATTATTATTATTATTTATTTCTTAGCAGACGCCCTTATCCAAGGCGACTTACAATCGTAAGCAAAGGAAGGGGTGAAAGGAAAGGAAGGGGTGAAAAGAGGAGAAAGGAACAAAGAGACAGTAAGAGATATAAAAGTTGCTTCTCATGCTGGATTAAAACCAGCACGATACTTGTTAGAATTATTGTGTTTGTTTATTTTGGCCACCATGCCATTTTGTTTTGTGTATTTTTGTTTGTTATTTTTGATTTCATAACACAGTCCTTGTGTTGCCTGTATTTCCTGGTCTGACGTCACACACCCAGCCATCTGTGACAGTCCCTTTAAGAATTAATGAATTAACGAATTGTAATTACCACCAATGAACTAGATAAAAAATATAATACATTTTGTTTAAATACACACTGAGGAAGGCATCTAGCCGCAACGCGTCTGTGCTTGCTTGTCTGCTGTTTTTTAAAAAATAATAATTTAAATGAAGAAATAAATAAAGTAATCTTTTTTTAATGATGTTGTGTATGTAATTTCACTATGTAATATATGAGGTTTCAGTATATAGTGAATGAGGTGTGAGGAAAAAGCCAGGGACTTTTAGGATTTTAAAGGGGAGGGGGGGTGGCTGTTAAGGCCATGTGTGCTACACACAAGGGGTTGTGTGACGGGGTACACCCCACCCCTGTGTTTATTGGTGTTATTTGTGTATTATTGTTATTGTTTAATGTATTTGTATTATTTTTATAGTTAAATGTAGTTTGGCAGGGACGATGTTTGCTGCTTGTCTCTGCCAAAATACCTCCAGTGAGAATGTGTGGTCGGCAACAAATAATTTATTGACAATTTGGCTGTCGACCACGCTCATTAAAAAACCTGTGTGGAACGTGGTCGAGGGATAAACGAGGTAATTGACAACCAGTTAATCCCTCGAACACTATATATACTGCCAGCTGTGTGCTGGAAGGGGTGAAAAGAGGAGAAAGGAACAAAGAGACAGTAAGAGATATAAAAGTTGCTTGTCTTGCTGGATTAAAACCAGCACGATACTTGTTAGAATTATTGTGTTTGTTTATTTTGGCCACCATGCCGTTTTGTTTTGTGTATTTTTGTTTGTTATTTTTGATTTCATAAATAAGAGCACATTTGCATCTCACCCCGCAGTCCTTGTGTTGCCTGTATTTCCTGGTCTGACGTCACACACCCAGCCATCTGTGACAGTCCCTTTAAGAATTAATGAATTAACGAATTGTAATTACCACCAATGAACTAGATAAAAAATATAATACATTTTGTTTAAATACACACTGAGGAAGGCATCTAGCATAGCAACGTCTGTGCTTGCTTGTCTGCTGTTTTTAAAAAAATAATAATTTAAATGAAGAAATAAATAAAGCAATCTTTTTTTAATGATGTTGTGTATGTAATTTCACTATGTAATGTATGAGGTTTCAGTATATAGTGAATGAGGTGTCAGTTAGAATTATGTCCCTAATGACTGCTCATAAATGAATGCTGTTTTTTAGACAGTGGTAAATAATAATAATAATAATAATAATAATAATAATAATAATAATAATAATAATAGCGTGTTAAAAAACCATGTCAGCCTGCTCAATGCACCAATTCAAATGCAATATTAACGATAGCGATGTTTGTTTAGCTGGCGTTATTTTACTTATTTGTTTTCCTTCGTAACACATATTCGAGTGAAACATGTTGCACAGAGGTAAGTAAAAGCAACGGATATACATTCGGCTGTGGCTGCCTGAGATTCGCATACAAGTTTTTTTTTTGTGAACGGAAAATAACTGTCAAAAATGAGTTGTACTCGTATTCTTGAGTTGTACTCATACACTGAATGCTTTTTACAGGTACACATCTAGATAAACATTTACACACACAAGTATTTTTGACAGTTATTTCACTGAATAGAGAATGATCTGTTGACTGACAGGTTTTAAAGTTGGTCTCTCATGATATCTTTGGTTGTGTGAAAGAGTTATATACTGTCATAGCTGGCACAATTTTGTGCTGTGTGAATGGGTCTCAGTACCTGAATTTGTGTGTGAAAGTGACTTGAAAGTGGCTCAAATGATACACCTATTATCAGGATGTCTACATACACTTACATAAACAATTGCTAACCACATTTACAGGGTTTAATGCAGTACCTTGCAATCCCACACCTAATAAGCATGTGTCTGTCCTTTATATACAGCTGAGGTACTTCAGTGAGGGAATTAAGAACTTGATTACACCATACAATAAGTCGTCCTGGGTAAAGGTGTCTGCTAAGAAATAAATAATAATAATAATAATACAATATGTTCATTCCACTAGGCTGGTCCAATCAGTGCCTTATCACCCCATTGATTATTTACATTCTAACAACTGAGAAAACTATGGACAGTTGATGACACAGGGCAAATTGACCCTCTATCTACAGAATTTAAATACAAGAAAATAACTGTAGTATTTAGAGGGTGCGAAGTGGTCCTCTGCGAAGGGTAAAGGCCTGGTCACACGGGCGACTTTTGTCGACGGCAACAGGGGGCGACAGATGTTGCCGGCTTGTGACCATGTGACCACCCCGGGCAACACCCAGGTGACATAGCGGCAACATGTTATTTTAAATTAATTTGCTGTGTATGCAGTATGCCTGTCATTCCTACATTAACCCCAAATCATAACATCTTTCATTTTAACAGTAAACGAAGTGAAATTTATTTTAAAAAATCTCAGGTCTGCCTTCTTGCTCTCGAAAACCTAGAATTAAAAGTATTGAAAACATTGTTTAGGATAATGAATACCTATATATTTTTTATGTTTGTCTTATTAAATATGTAGACCTAACTAAATAATTCTACTAATGTACAACTTGTATTTAATTAAGAAGGAACTACAGGTTTATTATAATGTAATTGGTACATTTGTCATAGTCTTCCGTCACAGCATGTTTACGTCTTGTGACAAAAACGTGCATTATGATTGGGTTGCATTACGTTGTTTCCTGTGTGTTGCCAGCTTGTTGACTGCAGGCTTATCTCCCGTGTGACCACCACAAACTGCAAGGCAACAAATGTGTTCCTCTTGTTTCCATCGACAAAAGTTGTCCGTGTAAGTTCCTTGTAAGATGCTGTTTTGAAGACAGCAACTGAAACCTTAGTCCACTTAAAAAGCATAGAAAAATGGGATTGGATCCGGGATCACTTGAGCCGGATCATGAGTTGGTGTTTTACTATGAGTAGGGGTCTACTTAAATCGTGGTAAATTTATGTATTTTTCACGGGTATGTTGCGGAATAAAATTAGGATTTCGCGGACATGTTTAAACATTACGTAAACCGAAGTAGACAGTATTTCAGAACACTATAAAGCCTAAAATAGTGGTACTTGCTTCCTTACTAAAACAGAGTGCTGGCATTTGTTAAAGGCGAGGATGCAGCATCCCCCTGCAGTTGACGTGCCCATACATTGAGACTGCACGTCTGCATCCACTGAATTGATTGGAAGTTTTTGCCAAGTTATACAGATGTGGAAATCGATTAGAAACAGCCCGAAAACTCGGTTACACAAGGGTATCTGGCATACTTTAATAAAGGCAATGTATGCAGCACGTTCGTTGTCATGTTATTTGTCCCATCCAATAATTTATTTTATTAGTACCGAGTCAAAACAAAGAAGATGTGGCTATTCGGGTCTAATTCCAACTGTAAGCAGCAGGTTGAAGCGGGGTGGCTGTGCTGGATCGTTTAGTACTGATTTAACTGTTGCAGTCAGGAATACTTCTTGTCTGCGCTGACTTTCCAGTTTGGTTTCTGAAAGCTGTTCATTTTACGTTCTGTTCAGCAGCCTCTGAAATAGCCTTTTGTTTAATGTGTGATTCTGAAGCTAAATAGCGATCGATCGTATTTTCTCCAAATACACATTAAGATATTGAAAACAATTACCTCAGTCTGCATGTAGTTTCTTTGGGAAATATCTTAAAACGATCATCAGCCGAAATATACTTTGCTTTTTTTGTCGTCCATTTCTACTATTTTCCCTCCAATGCTAAAAACTAGATTTTAGCAACCTAAATCAAAACAATGCAGCACCAACCCCCTACTGCACAGTACAGGTCACATAAAAGCAGTAAAGACGCACTGATGGGCTGATTAAAACTTTGTCATTTGAATAGTAAACAAGAACGTTAACTGCTTTGGAGAATTTATTTTGTAAATGTTACTTGTGGACATTTTTTGTTTGTTTGTTTTTTGCTTAAGTGCAATGCACACAGGACGGCGAAGGAATAAAATAGGGCTATCTGCAGAAGGAAGATACGTAGTTTGCGTCACTTGCATTGTGCTGTAGTTCATTTAAACAAATTTTCTTTTTTTTCCCCCTCTCCATACTTGTTTGTATGCATTGGCCCCTAAGAGGTGAATTTCGCGGTGACCCCTCAATTTCGCGATTTAGGTAGATCCCTAACTATGAGGATCTGGATCAGGCTCCACTGATCTGTAATGTTGATCCGATCCTGGAGCTGCACACACCTTAACTGGGGAAACTGACCAATGAGAGGTTGAACATACGTGGTGCGGAGTTTAAAGACCCCCAGCTGACACATTTATATACAGCCTGAGATCACAGTAATGTTGGGGAAAAATGGCAAACTGATGGACAAAGATAGAGGAGGATGCACTACGTTGCTGTATCCAAGACACAGGAAAATGATTTAAGTTTGTAATTCACCATAGCTTGTGTTATTTACTAATGTTATCACACTGAGGTTTCTGTCTACTTACAGTTTAACTGTTAATTTTAAATTGAAACAATAAACTTAAAACAGCAAAATGACCATTGTGCCTTGTGCAAATAAATAGACATCAATAAAAACGAAATACATTACCAAGAACTTTTTACACAGTTATTATACCAAATGAATCCCTATATATTACTGATTGTAAATGATTTTGCATGTTTAAATACTTTGAATAGACTCTCGCATCTCTATTTATTAATGTTCCAAAAACTCACTCTTGGTCACATTTTACTAAACATTTTTAAACTAATAAATAAACATGTACCACAACAAACATTATCGTATTCATCATAGTAAAGCTGAGTTCTTACCTGTTAAGGAACACATTTAAAGTTTGAAACTCATTGTCTGGAGCTTGGTGTTATTTACATTATTGTTGATACACTGCGGTTTGAGGTTCAAGCTACACCTGCATATTTTAAGTGGATGGAAGCTGAAAATACTTTTTAAAAACACCTTTTTCTTATACCAATACAGTACGAGCATCATTTTAATAGCAAAACTGTGTTTATCTTAAGTATTGCAATTGTGGGGAAACCTCAACGTTTCTTGAAATATATTTCAAGGGCAATTCTCATCCCTCTCATTAAATCTGCATTATGCCAGACTCTAGCACTCGCAGCGTTCAGCAGGGGCTGGTCCTGGATCCAGGCTCCAATCTGAGCGGAGCTTCAGTGCTCTTCCAAGACTAAAGTCATGGCTTTGCAATTCCATGACTCAGAAGCAACTGAATAATATAGCTATTTGCCAATTTATTGTTTTGAATGATTGCTGCAGGACTGTTTTGGGATCTTTTAATTAGGCACACAAGGGATGCAATGTTTTGTTATACTTGTTTGTAACATATTTTATTATTTCAGCTAGAATAATCTTCATGCATGCCCCAGCTACAGAAACTGTCCCCGCCCCATGCCCCATGCCCCATGCCCCATGCCCCATATACACACACTTTTGAAACCACAGTTACGCCACTGTATCTGAGAATATCAGTGATTGTAACATGGACTTTAAAAATCATGTCTTCTGATTAGAGTTCAGGGTAATAGTGTTATCACATGGTGCTAAGGGATTCAAAACAACCTGATATCAGCATTGATTTTATTCTTGTTCAATCCTGTGATTTAAAAAAAAAAACGCACATAGTTTTAATTTAATATCATGTTGTTTAAAATTAATACCAATCTTGGATTTGGAGGACACGATTGCAATTACCATGCAGAATTACAAACATTTTCATAAAGATTTTTCAGATGCATGGCCCCTGGTATCTATTTATTTATTGAGGACAGTAGCTGGACATGTTCATTTACAGAAGGGAGTGGGTGAAAGCCAGAACAAAACAAAACTAAAACAATGTAAAATGTCTTGAAAAATATAGCACACAATGTCTCAATAGTCTATATGATTTGTGTGTGCATATGATTTTGTAAACCACAAATTTATTTTAAAACAAAATATTTACACAATAAATAAATAAATAAATAAATAAATAAATTGCTGGTACCCTCGTGGCAGAACCTGTGTGCTTGTGTCTGACTCTTTATTATTCAGTGACGACCCACAAACGTAACTCTTCCCCGTTACACGGTGTAAATTGCATAAAATCATAGACCACAATGTATGTAGTTTATAAATATAAACACTTTTTTAGATTGTATGCAAAAAAGCTGCAATCTAAATAAAATCTACTTGCACGTCTAGCTAATAATCACCATAATAAGGACCTTAAAATTACACAATATATATATATATGGAAAAAGGACTATATCAAAGTACTATTTAAAATAAAAATGGAATTGATGTATCAGTGCTTGTATTTCTTGACAAAGTGGATGTGTTCTTGCAGAACTCTGCAAGCCACTATTCTGGATATAACGTGCTCTGCTCTGAGAAAAACACAGTTTCTTCAGAGGACCATAATCTGTTTCCACTAAAGTCAATAATCTGTTTCCACTAATATATATCATTTCACTTGATTATTATGAATGGCTCACGGGTATATTGTGTTCACTCAATCAATCAATCAATCTTTTTTTTTTATATATAGCCTTTCATAGTGGACCACCATCACAAAGCGCTTTACAAGATAGTGAGGAACAATGCATAATACATTAAATACAGTGAAATACAAGGCATAGTACATTAAATACAAACAGTAAAAAACAATGCAAATACATTAAATACATTCATAATACATTAGATACAGCTAGGATGTATCTAATGTAATACATTAAATACAGGCATAATACATTAGATACAGCAAGGATGTTTCTAATGTAATACATTAAATACAGGCATAATACATTAGATACAGCTAGGATGTATCTAATGTAATACATTAGATACAGGCTAGGATGTGAAATGTAAACATTGTGGATGCGTGTGTCATACAGAATCATACGAATAAGATGGAGTGAAAAACCTGAAATAGCAATTTAAACAAGAGCTAATAACAGATATCAGACTTAAAGAGCATTGAAAGCAAGAGAGAACAAGTGGGTCTTGAGAGTTGATTTGAAGCGAGGTCATGAAGCTAAAAGAACTATCTCCAAGTGTGGTGCAATTTTGCTTGGGTATACCAAGCAGGCCAGAGTCAGAGGACCTCAGCTTGTGGGAAGGGACATAGCGGGTCAGCAGGTTGGAGAGATACTCTGGACCTGTGTGATGAAAGGCCTTGTAGGCAAGCAGGAGAATTTTGAAAGTAATCTTGAACTTTACTGGTAGCCAGTGTAGCTTGGCAAGACAGGAGGTAATGTGATCATGTTTTTCACATCTGGTAAGGATCCTAGCAGTGGCATTTTGAACCAGCTGCAGATGGTTTATGGAAAGGAAATGTCCAAGCGTTTCAGCAATTTCACCTTTTTTTGTATTCTTGCAATGAACAGCTCAAATTTACCATGCAACATGATTATGAGCGGATTCATTTCTTGGATCTATGGATCATTAAAGATGGGGACTATCTGTATACCACCTTGTACAGAAAACCTACTGATCATAATACATTGTCAAGATCAGATAGTTTTCACCCACTACACCTAAACCACAGTCTACCTTATAATCAGTTCTGCAGAATTAGGCAAAAGCGAGTCTGATTTTGAAGAAAATCTTTCTGATATGAGGGTCAGATTTGAAAATAAAGGTTATAAAAACAAATATGTTAATACTGCCATCACTAAGATCTCTTTAAAATCTCGAGATGATATTTTTCTTAAAGACAAATCTAAAATGAATACTAATCAGGTTATGTTAATTACAAAATATTCCAAATGTACAGAGAAATTAAAAGGGGTATTCAAAAGACAAAATTATTCTTGGATTCGCCTTGACTAACTTTTGGACGAGGACAAAATCTAAGAGATGAGGGCTGATTTGCCCCCGATTGCAATACAGTCATTGCTGAAAAAGTTAATTTACCTAGGAGGGGTGGGGATTTGGATAATCTTTTGTTGCGCAGAGAGGCCTTTTGGATTAATTCTTTGAAAACTTTAGTTCCTTATGGTATGAATGTGGAATTTGATTTGAAATGTTTTTTTTTGTAAAAAAAAAAAAAGTCTTTGTATATTATAATCATACTATTTAGATGATGTTTTTTATGGTCTAAATTAATTATTTTGGTTTTGTTTCCTTGATGTATATTATTCAATTCATATTTGACTTTTTTTAAATAATAAATTAATTATCTGTTTTTCGTTATATATATTTTATATACGTTGTATTTTAATAATGTATGATGTTTATCTATATAATTATTATCTAATTGGTAAGTAATTAACCATCACTGGTATTCAATTATCTTCCTATCACTTCTATTTAAACATCTGCGTGTGTCTGTTTCTTTACCCTGATGAAGGTACCAGTTTCCGAGGTTCAAGGAAGCAATATTGAGATTCTTGAGTTGAGTTTACGCTCCTACTAGAAGAAGTTCAGATTTTTTGGTGTTGAGCTGAAGTAAATTGGCAGACATCCAGGCCTCAATGTCTTCGATGTAATCCAAAAGCCGGACCATGGCAGATGGACATCCAGGGTCTAGTTTTAGGTAGAGCTGGGTGTCATCTGCATAGGAGTGAAACATGAGGCTATGTTGGTGGGTGAAGTGACCCAAGAGAAGTATGTAGATGTTAAAGGGAAGAGGTCCAAGAACAGACCCTTGAGGGACACCGCAAGTGACCGGATTTGCGTCAGCACTGCTTCCATCATAGAAAACAGACTGCATGCGTCCAGATAGGTAATAGGACATCATGGAGAGACAGGTTCCAGAGATCCCAGCATACTTCTGAAGGCGGTCAAGAAGAATGCTATGATCTATGGTGTCAAAAGCAGCAGATAGTTCCAGGAGGACAAGGACAGAGGGAGCAGCAGCAGCAGCATTAAACAGATCATTTACAATCCGGAGCAGAGCAGTTTCGGTACTGTGATGCGGCCGGAAGCCAGACTGCAGAGATTCAGGCAGATTGTTATCTGTGAGATGTTTCATCAGCTGGCTGGCTGCAGCCCTTTCAAGAGTTTTGGAGAGAAAATGAAGATTGGATATGGGACAGAAGTTAGATAAGACATCCGGGTCAAGAGAGGGTTTTTTGAGCACTGGCGTTACTCGGGCAGTCTTTAGGGCAGCAGGAACCAGGCCTGTGAGAGTGTGCATAATGGAAGGAGCAAGGTCAGAAGCACAGAGACGGATGAGATTTGTTGGCGAAGGGTCCAAGGGGCACGTGACAGTACTTGATTTCAACAATAGGCTGGAGACATCAGTAATAGAGAGAGGAGAGAAGGAACAGAGAGCTGGAGGGGCAACCGGAGGGTAGTCAAGGTGGTCAAGTACTATACTGGGTTTGTGGCAGCAGAGCATAGAATAAATGGTGTTGATTTTGTTCCAAAAGAAAGAGGAGAAATTATGGCAGGTAAGAGAGGAGGATGAAGAATGGGAGATGGGTTTATCACTGGCTGGATGCAGGATTTGGTCAATGGTTTTGAAGAGAATATTTGGTTTACCGTGTCCCATGGATATGATTTCAGAGGAGTACTTCACTCTGGCAGCAGCGAGCGCACGCCTGTAGCTACTGAGGTGATCGGTCCAAATCTCTCTGTGAACTGTTAGTCCAGACGACCTCCATTTGCGCTCAGACTTAAGGCAGACTTAAGCAGTTGAAGTTCAAGAGTATACATGGACTGTTCTGGTTGTAAGCGGGGCAACTGTGTCGATGATCTGAGTAAGGGTGGTGTTGTAGAGGGACACCGCATCATCGACCGTATCAGTCAGAGGGGAAGAAGAGACACATTCTGAGAGCATTACAGGATTTAGCAGATTTTTGGGACGGAAGGAAATCACAGTATCAGTAGTAGCTGAAGATGCGGGAAGATTAATATTGGCAGCGATTAAGAAATGGTCAGAGAGAGAAAGAGATATCCGTGACTGAGAGATTGGAAATATCAAGACCCCTGGTGATGAGCAGATCCAGGGAGTGTCCACGGGTGGGAATGTTGACAGATTGAGAGAGTCCAAGACAGTCCAGGAGCATGACAAAGTCAGTTATTCTTTGGTGGACGATAGATAACAGCAAGGTTAAGGGACATGGGAGAGGGGAGCTTGATAGCAAGATGCTCAAACGAAGAGAAGGCTGGCATAGAGAGAGTTCAGGCAGCAAGCACAGAGTTAGCAATAACAGCAGTGAGGCATAGTTTGTCAAAGATTGAATAGCCATTTGGGGTGGATAGATGTAGCAGTTTGCTTGTCATTACAGAGTATCAGGTTTCTGCTATACAAAGAAGATCAAGATTAGCATCAGTTATAAGTTTGTTGAGAAGCAGAGCTTTGTTAGTCAGAGAACGGCATTAGGAAAGAGAATTTACAGTTTGTAGCAGGCAGTACAGGGGGGGGAGGGAATGGAGTTATTAGCGGTATCTGAAGCAAGTACTTACCAGTGTTCATTCTAGGAGGGGAGAAAGAGTGAGCACACTTTGTCCAGGGGATCCAGACATTAGGTGTCAAGATGGGGATGAGACCTCTGGTAGCCATTAGGAGAGATTTGGAAAAGGTCCTCGCTCCATCTGTCCTTGCTTGGACTGCCACAGCTCAGACTGCCCTTGGTTGTGTGGTCCTTAGACTGCCACAGCTCAGACTGCCCTTGGTTGTGTGGCCCATAGACTGCCACAGCTCAGACTGCCCTTGGTTGTGTGGCCCTTAGACGGCTGGCGTTCTAAGACACTGATTGCCAATTTATACTATCCTGTAGGCCTGAAGCTGTGTACTTAAAACAGCGTCTCACCCGAAAGATGGAAATTGAAATTATGTGTGAGGTACAGACAGATGGGCAGATTCTGCATATATTCTGATATTTACAATAGCATGTGATAAAGAACTGTGTTTGGGTGCCCCCATTATATTCTAGGGGTGCAAATTTGGAACTATGGTGCTAGATTCTAGATATTACCTCATATTCTGGCACCACCAGTTTTTTTTTATTTATTATTATTATTATTATTATTCCTTAGCAACCATAGATGACGATAGTTTTTCATTGGGTCTGGACTACCGACACTCATCCACATACAGTGACTCTCAAAAGTATTCATCCCCCTTGGACTTTTCCACATTTTATTGTGTTACAACATGGAATCAAAATGGATTTAATTAGGAGTTTTTGCCACTGATCAACACAAAAAAGTCCATAATGTCAAAGTGAAAAATAAAATCTACAAATTGTTCTAAATTAATTACAAATACAAAACAGAAAATAATTACGTAAGTATTCACCCCCTTGAGTCAATATTCCATGTTGTAACACAATAAAATGTGGAAAAGTCCAAGGGGGGTGAATACTTTTGATAGCCACTGTATACAGGAGAGAAGGTTTGTGTCGTGTGGGGAGTTGGGGGGCTTGATTAGGGCAGGGTTTGATCATTTAGTACCAGCAGGCACTTGTGCTAAACTTTCAAAACAGTTCTCCACCAATTTTCAAAACTATTTGCACCCTTGTATCCCAATTATTGGGTATAATAAAGAGCAGAAGAATAGATTTTTAACCTTTGAGTGAGAATATCACTATCCGACTAACACATAAATACGACATACTAACAGTGAATAAGAGAAGGTCCATACATAGTGCATATTTACTATCAACATGGCATCATTAATAAATTACCCCGACCTCCTTAAAAAAAAAAAGTAACTATAGAAAAAAGTAACAGGGCTAAAGCCAGTGTTATTCATCCTTCCATTTGTGTTGTTTCCAATATACCTGTGTTATGATGAAACTGCCACATGGGCATTTATAGTCTTTCACAACCCAATACAATTTTTTAGATATGGCTCACTGATTCTCATGTCATTTCAGAACTAAATTGAACATGGTTGATACTAGACACTTATTGGAGAGGGAGGGGAAGAACTACAAAAAGTAATTTGTTGTGTGCAGTAAACCTTGAAAATGGTGATGCAAGAGCCATACTTTAACAAACAAGATAAAAATCCAAAAAGCCATCTGTGAAGTAGTGGTAATTGTCTCAGAATGGCAACCCACTACTCACAAACAACACAAAGGAAATGCTTCAGGCTCTGTTCTTCTGGTTTGTTGTTCAACCTAAATTTAATGACAAAACAATTTTAAAAAAGCCTAGCTCCTTTTTGAGCACTAACTAAACAACAGGTTAGTTTCCTCTCTAATGTAAAGGAAAATTGTTTGCCTCTTGTCCCTTCTATAACAGTATCCAAATCACAATCACTATTCACAATCTCAGTCCATTAAACAAAAGTTCAAACACATACAATTCTTTATAGTTACAATATTTATTTCTGAACTACCTTTCAGCTTTTCACACTGCTGTCCCTCTTCAAATACATGATTTGGCTAGGTTTATATGGCCCAGTCAACTGATCAATTACTCACAGCTGTTGCCTATTGTTTGGAAACTGATGGCATTCCCTACTGTAACAGAGCTAAGAGAGCTCTAGGCTTCATCCACATTCCAGGGTCCTAAAGGATGCCCTTTACATCCACGTAAGTACACTCCTTCACACCATCTTAATAAATACAGAAACGACAAAAGGCAGACAATTTAATATTCTGAATTACTTCATGCTAGGGGTAGTCTAGGCGGGCACTGTCTGATGGGACTGGCGTCACCTGTATCAACGGAGTGCTGGACTAGGTGCGTGCAGCTGGTTTCTTTAGGGTGGATGACGAAGGTGTCCTGGAACTCGGTCAGCAGTGTCCACAGCCTGGTGCGCTGCTCCAGGCAAAGCCCCTCACAGCTATTGTACCAGACCACTTCTACCATTGACAGATGAAGCTGCTGGGCTGGCAAGCAACAAGTTGGTGGCTGGTACTGCGGGCAGCCTTGTGGTAGTGATGTCCCGGGAGGGCCGGAACAAGGTAGCCTGAGCGAAGCGGTGACTGATGTTTCCATGGTGCAGATTGAGCAGACTGACCACTTGTTGCAGGAAATTCAAATCGAGTATGCAGGGGTAGCTAGCCAAATCTTGTGGCACTTAGTGACTCCTACATACTCATTTTCTTCCCTCTATAGGTGCCAGCTCACCCATGACCATCTTCAATTGGACCGGTGTTGGTTGAACCCGGGTCCTCCAGTCAGAAGTGGCCTTTTTCAGTATGTCCGGCCGGACTATGGTGATGGAGGACCTGGTGTCAATCAATGCAGTGCACCCCCTCAACATGGATGGTGGCCTGGAGGGAGGTACCTTCTCTGCACGTCCAACAGCATCAGTGGGTTGGAATGTGGCCGCAGTGGTGTCAAGCCCATATTAAGCAGAACCCATTAAATATTAGTTCAAGTTCAACTCCAAACTTTGAGTCAGCATTTAGAAAACAGAAACTTAAGTGATATAAGCAGTGATTGTTAATAACTAGACAGGTGATCCACTTGGGGCCTGCTGAAAGCAACCAGACTGTAAGACCTTTACGTTTAGGAGAGGAGGGTAGATTCCAGTCTTTGAACCTGCAAAACGTATGCTTGCCTCTTGATATCTGTAAGTGTTGAACTCTTTTATTGAACTCTTTAATTGTTGAACTGTCTTTTTTTTTACTCTCTTTTTATTGAATATTGTTATTTTGCTTAAATGCTTAATGCTGTTTGCTACAATTGCTTTTAAAAAATATGTATATGAGAATTCTAATTAAGCTTATTTACTTGATACAAAGGCTTGACTCATGTTGCCATCTGTTCTGAACTGAGTGTCTTCTTATAAATATCTTGCAGCCCCAGAATCCACTTTAAACTCATTGCCTGAGAACTATTGGGGTTCAAGAGCATGACGACTTAAAATGGCTAAGTTTTATAAATGAAGAACACCTTGCCTTATGATAATGCCATATTTTATATACTATGGGCACATATCTGTTGGAAAAAATAGTCAAAGATTTGGGGCAATGCTATATACATACTTAAATTAACAATTTAAATTATGTCACCCACAACTGTATATAGCGGTTCATTAAGGGTGTATTTTCTATATGAAGAAAGCTTTGCCCCACAATAATTTAATATTTCCTTTATAGAGTGGGCCAGTATTTATACACCTGTTTGCAAAGCTACAACAAAGCTACCTCAAACTCTATATAGTACTCAGTTAAAGGTGTCTTTTCTATATGAAAAACATTTTGATCCAGGATATTAGCCAACTGAATCATACTGTATGGACATGTCTCTTAGGGGTTTGGGGCAGTGCGATTTACATACTTCTGTAAGCTATTACAATGACATCATCTGATTCTGTATATAACGATACTTTAGGATGTCATTTCTATATGAAGAACCTATTACTCCACATAAATTTCATATGTTTTATACAGTGACGACTAATATCTATTAGTAAGAATCATGAAAGATTTGGGGCAATGCAATGTTATTTACATACGTTTGTTGACCATTGAAATGACATCAGCAGCAACTGTATATAATGGTTAATGTAGGCTGCCAATGTTTTGCCCCGGTATAATGTCAATTTTATAATACACTCGGGACTAATATCTCTAAGAAAAAAAAAATGTTAAAAGTTTGGGGAATTTCCCTGGTTTTCAGCATTCTCTCTTCACATTGCCTGTTGAGTTCAGCTGCTCTTCAATGAGCTCCTTTTCAACTGCTCTTGTCTGGTGGAAGGAACCAGATACCTTGTGGGATAAACCATGTGCACTCTTTTATATGGCTCATCAATTCTTTTATATTTATATTAATATCATGTATATGAATGTACAAAATGTATCTAAGAATCTTTTTTTAAATTATAAAAAAATATGTACTGGAGTAGCGGTACTAACCCCCTTGACTGTTACAAGGTTCTTTCCGACAGGACTCTGGCAACGTGCATTGAACAAGAACATGTCATGGGGTGTAAACAAAATGTGTCAGTTATTAACAATAAAGGGCTTTGCCCATGGATCCGTTCCATCATGCGTTTTTAATATGCATAATTGTGATGCGTCAATTAATTTAACGAGCATGTATGTTCTCTATTGCACCTTGCACACTGAGTCCGTAATTGTTGTACGACGGTGATGCGTCAATTTTGGAATCGAAACCAGTTTGATTTAATCCTTTTTGACGTACGTTAAAAATGACATTGACCAATGATAATCACTTGGGAAGACACATGGTTTCTTGCAGTTCCCTGAACAAAATGAAAAAACTTATTGTTTGTCACCAAACAAAAATGACTTTATGATAAATCCAACAACCCAGCAAAAAAAATACTATAGTAAAACTGTAGTACATTTCCTATAGTTTTATCACTATAGTATCTTACCATAGTATTTTTGCGGAAACTATAGTTTTACCATCAACATATTTACTATACTGTACACTATAGTAATTACAGTTTATACTACACCTTCAACTATCGTATAGTTGACAATAGTATTTACAATAGTTAGTACTACTGTTTACTGTAGTTACTATATTGAAAACTACAGCTAACACAATTTGCTATAGTTTTACTATAGCTTCTTTAATTGTATGTGCTATAGTTTACTTATGTATTTATAGTTTACTTATATATTTACGGTAGTTAATACTACATTGTTTACTATACTTGCTGTATTAAAAATTATCACTAATTTGATAGGATTACTATACATTCTGTACTTACAGGTATTATAGTTTGCTGGAGTAATCATAGCAGTTTATACTACTGTAGTTGTAAGAAAAAAGTGTTTATACAGAATAGTTATAGTTGTACTATATTTTCATAATTACGGGTACATAGTTTACCAATTCTGCATTGGACAAAAATACTATTAATTAATTCACAATTAAATAGCATAAAACCTAGTGTTGCTTTGCTCAGAATGACCATTTAACAGAAATGCAGCTGAAGACTTAATGGCATGGTAACTGTACAGTATTGTGGTGTTTAATGTGATAGCCTATTGTATAAAATTGCATAAAGCAGTGTTCTTTTCAATCTTATTTTATTGAAGATGTAATCATTTACACATGTAGTGATACAAGCCTTTCACAAGTTGTACAATGTAACTGTTATATCAATCTTAGAGCTACCAGTGGTAATAACTTTGTCACCGACGGTTCTGGCACGTCCCTTTTGTGCTACAAGTCATACAAGCCTTTCACAAGTTGTACAATGTAACTGTTATATCAATCTTAGAGCTACCAGTGGTAATAACTTTGTCACCGACGGTTCTGGCACGTCCCTTTTGTGCTACAAGTCATTCAATCCTTTTGCATGAAAGGCTAGGTTGCAAGGGTGTGCGGTTCTTTGGTGGACCCAGATTCAGTTAAAATGTTTTTGCCCACTGATGATGGGAATGGGAGTGTAGAGACGGAAGCCCTGCTAACAAGTTTTTGCAGGTATCAGGCTTTTAAAGACACACCTGTGGTGGCTTTGACAAACTCACTGAGAGCAGAAACTGACCCGAGACTGTCACAGCTACTGGAAGCAGGCTGATCTTTGGTATACAAATTGAACATTTGTGAAACTGCATGTGTGTTAAAATGTTGTAATAACTGTACTGTGTTTTAAAGAATATAAAACCAGAAGAAATATTAAACAAATTGTTAAAATACAAAACGTTCATACAAAAAGTTGTAATATTCTCTATAGTTATGTTAGAGCATTCTATATTCCTGTTTATTCTAACAGTAAAAATATTATTGTATCTTTGTGAGTCTGAAAAAAGTCTAAAAAGGGAGCTAGGTTGGGGTCACACTGACTAAAAAACACCTGTGAAATGAGCTAAGCTTGTCTTTGTCTGAGCTACTGGTGCCAAGGTTTATAACCTTGAGGAGGAAAGCAGAAACGAGAGTCTCATTTAATTAACTGAAATGTTCAAGTCAAGTTTCTTATTTAGTTTGATCTGAAAGTAGTCTTTAAGCTAAACACAGGTAATCTAGAATAATTCAAACAGAATATAAGTGTAAATGTTTTATTTTAACAAAAGAACTATTAAGTTTGAAAATAAGAGAATATAGTGCAGAAATTAACTTACAGTAAAAACTTCAGTCAAAGCAGAATGGTACCTGTCTATGTCAAGCATATAGTAGGCTTGCCAAAGAGAAGGCAATTAATCTTGATAACCTTTGCTTGTTTGCAGTACCAGATGGAGTTTTAATGTTTTGGGGGTTTGGAATCCAAGGTTTCTATAATGAGTGATCTATTACATATAAGAAATACCTCTTGGTATAGTAAAGGGGGAGTCAGTGGTGAACTATATGGGCTCATTAAATCATAGGAATGAAGACCTGGTATCTTCTACTAATGGTTCAGAACTTGCCTGAACAGGATTTTTGTAAGAGAAAAACAGAGAGAGGTCACGTTTAGTTTAAAACACTGAATGGCTAAAATAGGACTGTTATATTTTAACAATGTTCCTGATAGACTGAATTTAAGTGAGAATGCTTGTATATATAGTCACCTGCTTAAGAAGTTTGCAATGAGCCTTCTACCAGCCCCTATCCAATATGTTTTAGTTCATTGTTAAACTACATCTATGCATGTAATGAAGCCAACCAAATAAGGAGGATGTCTTTTGATGTTAAAAGGGACTTTTTAACATCAAACTTTTGTATATATATATACAACTTTTGTATATATATATATATATATATATATATATATATATATATATATATATATATATATATATATACAAAAATAGGTGTTATATATTAAACACATCTTTCTATGTATTTTTTATACTTGTACTGTATTCACATGCACGCTGTGTTCAGGAACTCCCTGGTACCAAAAAAAGAATAACATCAGTTCAAAAGTTCACCTCACATATTTTGGAAATGTAGGAGAGGTGGACTATGGGATGATGGCTAATTAATCTTATGGAGGGAGTCATTGGGTGTTTTGAAAATGTTATTAACTTGAAGGACAGGAGCTGTTAAGGCTAATTAATGTTTAAGACTTAATTGAGACTTCTGACGTAAGAAGCAAGGCAAAAACTCTATAAAAACCAAGGTAATACCCTAGTCAAGTGTCACCAACTTGCTAACTACAAGCTGATGTGATCCATGCTCTGAAGATCTCTGATCGAGTTGATTTCTGTTGGTGTCGTGTTCAGAAGTCTTTGCCTTTGAAGACAGTTCCTATCCTTACAGTATATTCTACACTTCCATATATATTTTTGGGAGGTAAGAACTATTTGGAATCTATATCTCTCTTATATTGATGCATTGCTATAAGGTATATAACTTATGTTTTAGTCTATGAGATTGATATATTGGATGTTTTAGGACTTAGCGGTGGGTGTTTTTAGTTTTATGCATGTGTAGCCTTAGGGCAAAACATGTTGTAACCATAAATGTATTGAAGTATTAATGCTATTACACCTGTTAAGGCACTGGACCGTCCAGATTGCCTGTCAGATGGGATTTGACGTAGTCTGTAACTACTCAATCAATTTTTCTAGCAGTTAATAAACCGAAGGGGTACTAATACTACTTTGATTCGTTAAAACTTCAAATGGAATGAGTCTGTGTGAATTTCTTGGTTATTAAAAGCCATCTGGATACGTTGCAAGCCCAGTGTTTTTTTTTTTTTTTTTATAAAATTAGTCATTGCCAATGATTTTTATTATTTTCCCCCAATTTAAAAATGGCCAATTATTTTTTAAGCTCAGCTCACCGCTACCACCCCTGCACTGACTCGGCAGGGCGAAGACGAACACACGCTGTCCTCCGAAGTGTGTGCCGTCAGCCGACTGCTTTTTTCACACTGCGGACTCACCATGCAGCCACCCAAGAGCTACAGCGTCGGAAGACAACGCAGCTCTCGGGCAGCTTACATGCAAGCCCGTGGGCGCTCGGCCAGACTACAGGGGCTGTGATTGAGCCTGTGTGAAACAGCTGTCGCTCAAGTTTTCTGGAGTTCCCCTGCAATTTATTGCTGGAAGTCGGCTTGCCACTTCCCTGGAATCAGAAACACCGCTCAGCTATAAACTGCACTGTGTTTACTCTTTTTTTTTTCAACAGCATACATCGCTTTGCGATTGTAGTCTGGTTTTCTAACCTTACAGCATTTTTTGTGTTTTTCCTCTGCTATTGCAGCAAAAAGAAAAGAAAAAGACCCGTAATCCTCCACCGGGCCCTGGCTCTGCCACGCCCCGCTGTTGAGTTGACTCCGCTGGATTGTCTCTGCCCGCTTAAAAATTCAGTTCACCCGCGTTTGTTTATTTATTTATTTAGCAGACACTTTTATCCAAGGTGACTTACAGAGACTAGGGTGTGTGAACTATGCCTCAGCTGCAGAGTCACTTACAATTACGTCTCACCCGAAAGACGGAGCACAAGGAGGTTAAGTGACTTGCTCAGGGTCACACAATGAGTCAGTGGCTGAGGTGGGATTTGAACCGGGGACCTCCTGGTTACAAGTCCTTTTCTTTAACCACTGGACCACACAGCCTCGCGTTGCTGTGGTGAACTGAATTTGCCTTCACAGCTTGCTGTTGTGTGCATTTTTTTTATTTTTTTTATTTTACTGCCTTGCAGTTTTAAAAAAAAAGGTAACATTCCCACTCATGGATCATTTTAAATAGCAGTTTTTAAACTATAAATAGCCTGGCTAAATGGCGATTTGGGAGTTCAGTTTGAAGCGACAGACAAACCAAGTGCGAGAAGGAGAGCGGGTCGGGAGAGGGGAAGAGGGAATGGGCTTGCCCCAGGTTCGGCTGCCGGAGCGGGGCTGAAGCGAAGCTGAAGTGTCTCGTCTCCCAGAGAAAGCCGCAGCTCCTCTTGCAGCAAAAAAGGAAATGCATTAGGAAAGATAACCACGTAATAGGCCTAATATTTATTTAGTTATAAAATGAAAGCTAAATAAGATGTCTGTGTTATAAAAGTGCCAGTGCAGCATTTCTTGAGTTCAGATACTGTATCAAAAGGGAGATACAGAAACAGAAGTTTAACTGAGAAGTTGTTTACAGTCTGAACAACACCGGTACTGTAGAAGCGTTTTATCCGAGGTGCATTATAACTGAGAGCATTATAGCGAGGAAGCACTGTATATATATACAGTATATATATATATATATATATATATATATATATATACAGCTCTGGAAAAAATTAAGAGACCACTGCAAAATTATCAGTTTCTCTGGTTTTACTATTTATAGGTATGTGTTTGGGTAAAATGAACATTTTTGTTTTATTCTATAAACTACTGACAACATTTCTCCCAAATTCCAAATAAAAATATTGTCATTTAGAGCATTTATTTGCAGAAAATGACAACTGGTCAAAATAACAAAAAGATGCTGTGTTGTCAGACCTCGAATAATGCAAAGAAAATAAGTTCATATTCATTTTAAACAACACAATACTAATGTTTTAACTTAGGAAGAGTTCAGAAATCAATATTTGGTGGAATAACCCTGATTTTCAAGCACAGCTTTCATGCGTCTTGGCATGCTCTCCACCAGTCTTTCACATTGATGTTGGGTGACTTTATGCCACTCCTGGCGCAAAAATTCAAGCAGCTCGGCTTTGTTTGATGGCTTGTGACCATCCATCTTCCTCTTGATCACATTCCAGAGGTTTTCAATGGGGTTCAGGTCTGGAGATTGGGCTGGCCATGACAGGGTCTTGATCTGGTGGTCCTCCATCCACGCCTTGATTGACCTGGCTGTGTGGCATGGAGCATTGTCCTGCTGGAAAAACCAATCCTCAGAGTTGGGGAACATTGTCAGAGCAGAAGGAAGCAAGTTTTCTTCCAGGACAACCTTGTACTTGGCTTGATTCATGCGTCCTTCACAAAGACAAATCTGCCCGATTCCAGCCTTGCTGAAGCACCCCCAGATGAGTCCAATTTTCAGCTTTGCCCAACACCTGGTTGTCTAATGGTTAGACGGAGACGTGGAGAGGCCTACAAGCCACAGTGTCTCGCACCCACTGTGAAATGTGGTGGAGGATCGGTGATGATCTGGGGGTGCTTCAGCAAGGCTGGAATCGGGCAGCTTTGGCATGAATCAAGCCAAGTACAAGGTTGTCCTGGAAGAAAACTTGCTTCCTTCTGCTCTGACAATGTTCCCCAACTCTGAGGATTGGTTTTTCCAGCAGGACAATGCTCCATGCCACACAGCCAGGTCAATCAAGGTGTGGATGGAGGACCACCAGATCAAGACCCTGTCATGGCCAGCCCAATCTCCAGACCTGAACCCCATTGAAAACCTCTGGACTGTGATCAAGAGGAAGATGGATGGTCACAAGCCATCAAACAAAGCCGAGCTGCTTGAATTTTTGCGCCAGGAGTGGCATAAAGTCACCCAACATCAATGTGAAAGACTGGTGGAGAGCATGCCAAGACGCATGAAAGCTGTGCTTGAAAATCAGGGTTATTCCACCAAATATTGATTTCTGAACTCTTCCTAAGTTAAAATATTAGTATTGTGTTGTTTAAAAATATGAACTTATTTTCTTTGCATTATTCAAGGTCTGACAACACTGCATCTTTTTTCTTATTTTGACCAGTTGTCATTTTCTGCAAATAAATGCTCTAAATGACAATATTTTTATTTGGAATTTGGGAGAAATGTTGTCAGTAGTTTATAGAATAAAACAAAAATGTTCATTTTACCCAAACATATACCTATAAATAGTAAAACCAGAGAAACTGATAATTTTGCAGTGGTCTCTTAATTTTTTCCAGAGCTGTATATATATATATATATATATATATATATATATATATATATATATATATATATATATATATATATATATATATATATATATATATATATATATACAGTACTGTGCAAAAGTTTTAGGCAGGTGTGAAAAAATGCTGTAAAGTAAGAATGCTTTCAAAAATAGACATGTTAATAGATTATATTTATCATTTAACTAAATGCAAAGTGAGTGAACAGAAGAAAAATCTAAATCAAATCCATATTTGGTGTGACAACCCTTTGCCTTCAAAACAGCATCAATTCTTCTAGGTACACTTGCACAAAGTCAGGGATTTTGTAGGCATATAGTCAGGTGTATGATTAAACAATTATACCAAACAGGTGCTAATGATCATCAATTCAATATGTAGGTTGAAACACAATCATTAACTGAAACAGAAACAGCTGTGTAGGAGGAATAAAACTGGGTGAGGAACAGCCAAACTCAGCTAACAAGGTGAGGTTGCTGAAGACAGTTTACTGTCAAAAGTCATACACCATGGCAAGACTGAGCACAGCAACACGACACAAGGTAGTTATACTGCATCAGCAAGGTCTCTCCCAGGCAGAAATTTCAAGGCAGACAGGGGTTTCCAGATGTGCTGTCCAAGCTCTTTTGAAGAAGCACAAAGAAACGGGCAACGTTGAGGACCGTAGACGCAGTGGTCGGCCAAGGAAACTTACTGCAGCAGATGAAAGACACATCATGCTTACTTCCCTTCACAATCGGAAGATGTCCAGCAGTGCCATCAGCTCAGAACTGGCAGAAAACAGTGGGACCCTGGTACACCCATCTACTGTCCGAGAAGTCTGGTCAGAAGTGGCCTTCATGGAAGACTTGGCCAAAAGCCATACCTCCGACGTGGAAACAAGGCCAAGCGACTCAACTATGCATGAAAACACAGGAACTGGGGTGCAGAAAAATGCCAGCAGGTGCTCTGGACTGATGAGTCAAAATTTGAAATATTTGGCTGTAGCAGAAGGCAGTTTGTTCGCCGAAGGGCTGGAGAGCGTACACTAATGAGTGTCTGCAGGCAACAGTGAAGCATGGTGGAGGTTCCTGCAAGTTTGGGGCTGCATTTCTGCAAATGGAGTTGGGGATTTGGTCAGAATTAATGGTCTCCTCAATGCTGAGAAGTACAGGCAGATACTTATCCATCATGCAATACCATCAGGGAGGCATCTGATTGGCCCCAAATTTATTCTGTAGCATGACAACGACCCCAAACATACAGCGAAAGTCATTAAGAACTATCTTCAGCGTAAAGAAGAACAAGGAGTCCTGGAAGTGATGGTATGGCCCCACAGAGCCCTGATCTCAACATCATCGAGTCTGTCTGGGATTACATGAAGAGAGAGAAGCAACTGAGGCTGCCTAAATCCACAGAAGAACTGTGGTTAGTTCTCCAAGATGTTTGGGCCAACCTACCTGCCGAGTTCCTTCAAAACTGTGTGCAAGTGTACCTAGAAGAATTGATGCTTGATGCTGTTTTGAAGGCAAAGGGTGGTCACACCAAATATGGATTTGATTTAGATTTTTCTTCTGTTCACTTACTTTGCATTTAGTTAATTGATAAATATAATCTAAAAACATGTCTATTTTTGAAAGCATTCTTACTTTACAGCATTTTTTCACACCTGCCTAAAACTTTTTGCAGTATATATATATATATATATATATATATATATATATATATATATATATATATATATATATATTTAATGTGGTAGGGTAGTGCTGCGGTCAAAGGTTGGTCAGTGGCAGGAATAGCAGATGCAGAGTCAGAAGACTGAAGTTAAGCGCAGGTGCACACTTTTATTAAAAAAAAGTTTAAACAAACAATTAAATATACATAATGATTTCCATTACACGAGAGTAGATGTTAAAACTTCATGCTGATTTGAACTCGGCTCTCGCCAAGATAAGCACCAACTAAGACGTAGCTTTACAGTAAACTAATGTGATCCATCTGTGTCTCTGTCCATTTGCATTTCCTTCCATATGATGATGTAGATCTCCTTTTGTCTGGTGTTGATGGCTGAAGTGTAATGCTGGCTCCAGGGATCAGCTTATTTGGCTCCCTGGCGCATCAGCACACACAACGGCTGCGATGCTGGCTCCGGGGATCAACCACAGTGCGGTCTCCCCAGCGCATCAGCATGACAACCGTCTGGATTGAGTGAAGTAGGGTACATCTCTGGGGTCTTCAAGTGGGCACCTTCCATCCTCGGTGTTTCGTCGACTAGCCCATGACACCTCAAGAGGGCTCGACGGTGATTCTGGTGTCCCAGCATCACCCCCCTCTGTCCCCCACTCAACTCAGCCCAGCTTACTTACCCGTACATCAGCGTTTCTTTTTTTCTATTGTGCTTGAGATCCCCAGCCAGAATCTTTCCGTCTCAACCACAGCCAGTTGCTGCTCCTCTCTGCAGCTTCAGATAAGTTTTTCACTGTGCAACGCAACTCTTGGCCACTGAATCCGACGTCTCTGAGAAACCGGGTTGTAGAGTGTGCCACAAATCTTCAACAACCCACCTCCACTGGGTAAACCCGGACTCTCCATTCTCGCTGTTCCGCTTCAGAGACTAGTTGAGCATACCGCAGTTTCTTCCTCTCATACGCCTCATCTACAGCATCCTCCCATGGCACTGTTAACTCTACTAGGTGGACAAGGTGTGCTGATCCAGACCACAAGACAATATCTGGTCGAAGGTTAGTGGTGGCAATCTCAGGTGGAAAAATAAGCCGTTGACCAACATCTGCCAGCATTTTCGAGTCTCTAGCAGCTTCCAGTTGTCCTGGGCGAGCATTGGTTTTAACACCTGTTCTTGGTGGTTGCTCTCCTGAGCGGAGGAATGTTGTCTTTTGTGTGTAATGTTTTGATGGACCTGGTGGCAACTTATTGCTCATGGTACGCTTGTCTTCCAGTGCTAAGGCCAAACATCGCAGCACCTGGTCATGGCGCCAAGTAAACCGTCCTTGGCTAAGAGCTACCTTACATCCTGTCAAAATGTGCCTTAATGTTGCAGGTGATGAACACAAAGGACATGAGGGATCCTCTCCTACCCAGAGCTTTATTTAGGTTCTGTGGTGATGGGAGAACATCATATGTTGACCTGATGAGGAAACTGATCCTGGTCTGTTCCATTGACCATAGGTCTTGCCAGCCAATCTTGCGTTGTTCCACATTCTCCCATCTCATCCATTCTCCCTGCTTGGCCTGGGAAACGGCCTTTACGCACCTCATCCTCTCCTCCTGCTTTTGCACCTTGTTGACTACCAGCTTCCTCCGTTGAGCTGGGGCTGCCTTGTGCCATGTAGGAGGAGCTGAACTGAGACCAAGACCCCCTCTTCCATGCTGAACTTGCCCTATGATATCACCAATTTGAAGGGCAGCCTTTGCATCCTCCACAGCTTTCTTTGCCGCCCACTTTCTTCCAGTTTTCAACACAGGTGCTGCCTCCCTTACGCATTTGTCGCTTGACTCTACTAATGTCATTTCCAGTCTGACCTTGGCGCACTTAAATTCCTTGGTTAGAGCGGAGACTGGTAGCTGCAGTATTCCTTTACCATAAAGTCCCACTCTGCTGAGGCAGTGTGGAACTCCCAACCATTTCCTGATGTATGAACTGATTAAAGCTTCAAACTTCTCTACTGTTGTCAAAGACACCTCGTACACAGTCAGCGGCCACAGCAACCTTGGCAGTAGACCAAACTGAAATCCCCAGAGTTTTAGTTTGCCTGGTAAAGCGCTGCTGTCTATGCTCTTCAACCCTTCCACTGCTTGTTGTCTAACTTCTCCCAAACAAACTGTGTCCTTTAGATCCCCGTCGTACCATCTCCCAAGACTTTTCACTGGCTTCTCAGACACTGTTGGCATTGCCTCACTATTAATGAAGAACATTTTATCTACTACTTTACCTTAATTATAGAGATGCTCCTTGATTTAGTGGGCTTGAATTGTATTCGTGCCCATTCAATGTTATTGGTTAATTTGCCCAATAACCGATTAGTGCAGGCTACTGTTGTAGTCATGGTTGTCATGTCATCCATGTATGCTCGAATTGGTTGTAGTCGCAGTAGCCGCATTCCAGAAGCCAAGCGCTCTCCTCCCACTACCCATTTTGATGCCCTAATGATTACTTCCATTACCATGGTAAAAGCCAGTGGAGAAATGGTGCATCCTGCCATTATTCCAACATCTAGGCATTGCCATGTAGTGCTGAATTCTGAAGTTGAAAAACTAAATTGCAAATCTCCAAAGTAGGCTTTCACTAAATTTGTTATTGTCATCGGTACACTGAAAAAAATCAAATGCTGCCCAAAGAAGTTCATGTGGCACTGAACCATATGCATTAGCCAAATCCAGGAATGTCACATGGAGCTCCTTCGTCTCCTTTTTAGCTGATTGAATTTGTTGCCAGATCACATTGATGTTTTCAAAGCACCCTGGGAAACCTGGAATGCCTGCTTTTTGTAGTGAATTGTCAATGAAACAGTTCTTTAATAGGTAAGTTGACAATCTCTGAGCAATAATGCTGAAGAAAATCTTGCCTTCTACGTTTAATAGGGAAATAGGGTGAAACTGACTGATGCTTTTAGAATCTTTTTCTTTAGGTATAAAGACTCCACCTGCTCGGCGCCATGCTCTGGTACAACCTGTTTTTCTCATGCCACTTTCATCAATTTCCACAGGATTCGTAGAACTCCTGAAGCACTCTTGTACACTCTGTACGGAACTCCATTAGGCCCTGGAGATGATGAAGCCCTTGCTTGCTTTTGCAAGGGCTTAGGTGCACAGTCCTCCATTTGGTATTCTGGTGGATTGATAGGTGGGATGTCTGAAGGAATTGACATAGGCTCCTGCCTTTTTGAATCTGTATGTGTTTCCTCCAAATATCTCTCTAGCTCAATCTTAGATGCTTTTAGTGTGCCATTCTTCTCACTGGTGAATAACTTCTTTATAAATTTGAATGGGTCTTTATAAAAGTTGGTTCTCGCATGCTCCTTTTTGTAGCGTTTCCGTAGGCGCTCAGCTCTGCGCAATGTTGCAAGCTTATCTTTTATGACCCTTTGTTAGAGATTGAGTCCCTCCTTCTGACTTTGTTCTGCTCTTCTCCATTGCTTCCTCAGCTCTCCTTTCTCTAACTAAGCGTTCAATCTCCTGCTGCCGTCTAGACTTTCCAGCAATAGTTTGTACTTTTTCCTTCCTTTTTTTAACTCCAAACCTCTCGCTTCCAGATGTGTAGATGATGTCCCCAAATTTATCCAGCTTCTTTTCAACTGTTCCACTTAACCTTTCCAACGCAAAGCAGAGATCTGTGTTTACTGTGTCCCACGCAGTTTTCTCACAAGCTGTTGGCCATTTAACTCCAGGCTTGTGCCCATTGAGATTCTTTTCTCTCTTATGCTGGTTTGTCTGACCGGGTTCACAAGGATCATTAGGTTCATCACTAGCTGTATCCATGCAAGTCCCCCTCACGTCTATGACAGGGGTGCTGATATCCTGCAAACTGTGGGTTGCTTCCTGTCGCTGGATTTCATTCGACTGACTTGACTGACTTTGTAAGAAGTACTGATCAATGCGAGGCCCTTGCCCCTTCTCCCTCAACCATTTCATTCTCCCTTGATGAATCTTCAAACCCCTGACCGTTGTCGCCTTGCTCCAGCCGCAGACACAAACCTGGAGTTCCATGTCTTTGCTAACTGCAGATCTTGAACTAGTCTTTTGTGAAGTACTCTCCATACTCATATCCGTTTCCGTTCCTAAGTCGTTAACCGTGTTGTCCAACGTTGAGTCATCTTCCGCCCCCACTCTCGCAGACTCTAGGGTATTTTTCTCTTTAATTTCTTAGAAGCCTTGGGCAGGTGTCTCCAGCATCCTGTAAACACAGAGCTGGATACTGCCGACAAGGGTAGCTAACCCTTGCCAGCCCTAATGGGGTCTCTTTCCTCCTGTCAGCTGTCTCTCCAGGCTGTCACGAGGTCTTTCCCTTGCTGCCAGCTGCATTATTCACAGCAGTCACTGGACGTATCCAGATCTTCATGATTTCCATTACACGAGAGTAGATGTTAAAACTTCATACATATAATCAAACAATTTACATGCAGTGCCTCTGACTGCAAGTTACATTTGTAGAATTTTAGAACCTCAACTTTTACTGAATGCAGTAGAATTTGTAAGCTTATTCGTCAAGTCAGATGAGTGAAGTCCAGCGACAGGGTGCAAACCACAGTTTGCAGGAATTCAGCACCCCTGTTATAGACAAGAGTTTTCCCAATAGCAGTACAGCTAATGATGAAACCAATGTTCCTGGTGAGCCTTGTCAGATGAACCAACCTAGGAGAGACAGGAACCATAATGGGTGCAAACCAATGGTTAAGTGGCCAAGAGCCTCTGAGAAAATGGCTTGGCACGCGATTGACACGGATCATAATTGTTATTGGAGAAGTTAAGTGGAACAGTAGAAAGGAAGCTGGATGAGGTCGGGGATACCATCCTTGCTTATGGGTGTGAGAGTAGTGGGAAGAGAACAGTTGGTTTCTGGCATTTGGCTGCCACCACTTCAAAGTATGCTTTGACAACCACCATGACTACAATGGAAGCTGGCACCAAATTGGTCACTTTGCAAACTAGAAGACAACATCGGATGGTAACATATGCAGTTCAAGCCTGCCAAGTCAAGAAGCATCTCCATCATCAAAAGCAAAGTAGTGGATAAAGTGTTCTACATTGATTGAAAGGCCATTCCAACTGTGTCAGAAAAGCCTGTAAAGAGTCTTAGGAGGTGGTACGGCAGGGATTTAAAGGACAAAGTCTGAGTGGGAGAGATGAAACAACAGACAAGGGCAAGAGCTGAAGAGGATTGACAGTACTGCACTGGTGGGCAAGTTTAAAGTCTGGTGCTTTCAGTTTGGTCTTCTTCCAAGCTTGCCGTGGCCACTTACTGTGTATGAGGTTTCTCAACAATAGAGACTGGAGGCCCTGTACCCTATACATCAGGAAATGAGTTCCGCAGTGCCTTAGCAGGGGAGCACTTTTAGGTAAGGGGAAAGTGCAGTTGTCAGCCTCAGCTTTCAGTGAGGAATTAAAGTGTGTTTAGGTTCGGCTGTAGAAGACACTGGTAGAATTGCGTGACGAGTGTGTGAAAGTGGGCAGCAAAGGACACGGTGGAAGATGCAAAGGCTGCCCTTTGCATCAATGACATCATGGGGAAAGCACAACATGGAAGAGGAGGCCTGTGGTCAGTCTCAACACTCCTCATTCTCCTGGCAGGATTCCATGGATGGCATACGAGAGGAAGAAACTCTGGTATGCTGTTAGCCGTTGAGATGGAACAGCGGGGGAGGAGAATCTGGGTTTATCCAGTACAGGTGGGTTGTCGGGACTTTGTCACACACTCCATGGCCCGGCTTCTCAGAGATACTGGATTCAGTGGACAGGAGTTACAGCATATATTGAAGGCTCTTTCCGAGGAAGCAGAGAGTAGCTGAAACTGACACTGACTGAGGAAGAAAGAGGCCGATTGGGGACCTCGAAAGAGAGGTAATGGAGGAAGTTAGCCATCCATTCCTTTCCATTGATGTTAAGTTAAAGAGTAAGTAAGGGGTTCTGGAAAATATAGCATTATACATCTTTACATGTTGCTACAACTTTAAATGATGTACCTGTGACAGGATAGTGCTGCAGTTAAAGTCAAGAAAGCTGCAGTTAAAGTGCTGTTGCCCACGTTTATTACACAAACAAAAATAAAACAGGACACAAACAAAACACGGCACAAGGGCCAAAAAAAAAGTTCAAACAAAAAATTAAACAGTTGCAGGCTGGGCATTAGCCTTCAGTACAAAGTTACAAAATACAAACAAAAACTCAGTTTAAACACTCACCAAACTCCCACTACCCACGCAAAGGATTTCTCCTCACTTTAATATAGATGGCCATACTCCAATTAACTCTTAATTACCTAAATGGAGAATGACCACACCTGTGATTGTTGGCAGGGACAGAATTAACCCCATCCCTGCCAACCTTAAATTCCCACACACTATTTACACAAGCAGGGATTTTGACCTGCCACAGCATCTGCAATTTCTTTTTGTTGTTAACGTCCTGACAATTTTTTCACATAACTTTAAAGTCTGTTTCAAAGCTTTTTTCAAAATGTCCGCTCTTGTGCACTGGGGTTTGAGATCTGTCCTCTAAATCACTGCAGGAAGAGCGATTAAAAAACAAAACATAAACAAACATAACAAGTGCTCTGGAGTTTCTGTTCCATACCACATCATGGATCGTTACTGCTGTGTTACCTGTTTGACAATGTGAGCAATAACAGGTACATCTGCACATCCTGGGTGATACCACTTGCCACACAATGAACACTGTACGATTAGTGCCCCACAGTAGATTAGCCTACACAAACAATAAACTGAAAAGACAGCTTTTTCTAAACCGACTGCTACTTTTTTTTTTCTTTGTTTGGAAAGGTGTAAGCAACTGATTCCTGAAACAAGCAGTGATGTGTTTCCTTAAGTGTTGTTGCTCAAACCTCAGGGTAGTTGGGTCTTTCCCAAATGCCAGACTGATTGCAAATGCAATTGCAAATGCCCCACAATCCTTTGCATTTGTTTGTGTTTGAACATCGTTGACTGTTAGCTGCAGGTCATCATTAACAAACATTCTCATTATCCACAAGATCCTTAAAGTTTCCTGTGAATAAAGCCCAGTATACATGCTGTCATATAATGCAAGTTCCCTTAGAACATGAAATGTTGCTCAATGTGACCCAATGATTGTCATGCGGATGGATAATCTGGATGAAGTCATGTGCTGGGGACCCCGCTGGCTCACCATTAAAAACAGTACTTAGCACCACAGTGTTTTGTAGTCTATCAATGTCTGGAAACTGTTTGCCAATTAAATACATTGCAACATCCATATGATCACACGATAGCCTTTCATTTCCACTTAGCACGCTCCACTGAGTTGGTGAAAAATGCTGCAGTGAACAACTTTTCAATTTGGCAGGTGTTCGGTTGCTTTATTCTTATCTTTAATCTGTAAATTAAAAAAATATTTAAAAATGTAATAAATCATTACTTCAAACACTAAAATAGTATAATCAAATGTAATGTCTCAGCACCCACATTTGCATTCCAGACATCAAATAACAATTACAGATTTAACTTCTAAATCAGTTTTCTCTATATTCTAGTTTAACTTGTAATTTTTTGATGCGAGAGAATATTTTTTTCATATCAGAATGTCTTTGTGAAAATGAAATAGAGCCCATTCATTATTGAGCCAATTTCTACAGTGATCAAGAGACATGGTAGCTGTAACCACACAGAATTAATTTAATCCTTGTTATGTTTTATTATTTCTCAGAAATGTAAAATGTTGTTAGAATAAAGCATAGCACATTGAAAAGAAGATACAAAGGAGCTAATTCACTAAAGGGCGGTAACTATTTTACTGTGTGGTAAACGTTTTTAACACACAGTATTTCTTTTACTATTCATTAAACCATGCAGTAAATAGGCTTGTTAAATAACACTTAGTGTTTTTACCGCTTTTCATTCATTTGTATTTAATAAATAGAAGAATTGATGCTGTTTTGAAGGCAAAGGGTGGTCACACCAAATATGGATTTGATTTAGATTTTTCTTCTGTTCACTCACTTTGCATTTAGTTAATTGATAAATATAATCTATTAACATGTCTATTTTTGAAAGCATTCTTACTTTATAGCATTTTTTCACACCTGCCTAAAACTTTTGCACAGTACTGTATATAGGCAGGATTTGAACCCTAACTAGTCATACTTTCACTCCAACTAACCGCTATGCTACGCAGATTCACATCGTAACCTTTTAAACAGACTAGGCTACTATTTACATTTACCCTATCCAAATGGCAATATAGCCTCAATATGGGTTGAAGAATTTTGCTATTCCCATAATGTGAGTGTGTTATTATCAATAACGTGTTAGAACAGCTAATTGCTTCTGCATTTCACATCGTTTATCAAGTTACTTCTCCAGCTCTGCTTGAGAATGCCACTTTACCAGACATAATGTAAAAGTTATTTTAAGAAAATATTGTTTCATTCAGCCTATCACTAATCTGTCCATTGGATTACATTACAATTGATCACTTATTCTTCTATGGGATTAATGCACGCTTCGCAAAGTTCTGAATTGCACACAAATTCGACGAGGAATGGCCCTCTGAACAAATTGGGCCAGTCGTACAGCAAGTACAAATAATTATACATTTTTACTTTGCTGCATTCCAATCTGATATTGCAATGTCATGTTATACAACATTTTGTTAAACATACTGTAACATTGAGGGACAATGCTAAAGGAAAGGGGCTTTAAACCAGAAGCCTGGTTCAAATCCTGGCTCAGCCACTAACTGACTATCTGTGTTCCTGAAGAGCAAGTCTCTTAACCTCTTTGTGCTCCGTCCTTCGGATGATATATAAAACCCAGGTCCTATTGTAAGTGACTCTGCAGCAGAAATTGTTGATGCATCATTCACCCACCCTAATCTCGACGTCGCATTAAATAAAAGTGTCTGGTTAACGATTAATTATTATTGTACTGAAACAAACCAAAGCTCCTAAAGTTTTTTCAATTATATATTATTATTTCTTCTTCTTCTTCTTCTTATTTATTTGCTTAGCCGATGTCCTTATCCATCATTACTGATGAGGTGTCTATGATTTTCAATGTCACCTTGTTATATATCCATCTTCGTCTATGCAAGATTTTCCACACTACCAACAAAGACAATGGCTGCTTTGGAAAAATCAACATCTTACTTCCGGGGGATTTGCATCAGCTTCCAACTGTGCATGAGAAACCACTTTATGTGCCACTTACTCAAGAGGAATTGCACAAATGGTTCTATGGGATCTGTGGAAATTGTTAACGTTTGATGAAATCGCAATTAATATGTGTCAGAAGCAGGACCGGGTTTATGCCAATCTGTTTAACCGTGCCAGACTCGGAGCCACCAACAAAACTGATCACATTTTGTTGAGTAAATGACTGATACCAATAAAGGGAGGAGATATTTACAGCTGCAAAAAATAAATTATCCAACACATGAAATATTTCGATGACAAAGAGACGGAAGTTCAACCTGTCACATGCCTACAGTAGACACTTGTAACCAGATACTGACCGCTATGCTTGATAGTATGCCTGGGGAGGACATTCATCCTGTGGCAATGGATACTGTAGACTGCCTTCCTTCCCCCCAGGAAAATGTGCTGAAAAAATGTAAAGCTTATGAAACCCACCTGGTAAGACAAAGGCTAGAAGGTTTGTTTAAATTCAGAAAGCTGATTGCTTTAAAATAAATGTCCTGGGGCCCGTTTCATAAAAGCGATTTGCGAGGAATCGCTGTCGCAGACCCCTGGCAGGTTGCAATTTGTGTTTCATGCACGTATCATTTCAAGTCTTAACTGCTCTCTATGCAAGCGGTAGTTTTCAGGAAGTAGTAGTCGACTGTCATGGTACTAGACCACTGTTTCTCGATGCGTATTCAAAGTTTCTACAGCTTTGTCTAACCACATTGGTGAATACATTTCCTGAAGAACTTGACATAAAGGGGGGAATGACTGACTTCTGTAAACTGTGTGGTTTCTCAAATGTCAATCATGGAAGTCAGATACAAATGATGTCCCCTTCTGAGAATGATCACCTGTACCTATGCAGGAAAGGTTTTCATTCCATTAATATTCATGTGATGTGGGATGCCAAAATGTACGTGTTAGATGCTGTCACTGGATACCCTGTGAGTACACATGACAGCTTCATTTGGGCTAATTGTGATATCACATATCACCTTAGTGACATTGGTGATAGATGGCTTTGGGAGACAGCGGGTAAGTTAATAATAATAATAATAATAATAATAATAATAATAATAATAATAATAATAATAATAATAATAATAATAATTTAAGTTAGATGGATAACAAAAGACGTGGTTACTTACTCTAAGCGCAAATCGCTAAAAGGGATTGCAAGTGACAGAAACTCATGCACTGCACGTCTCTGCGAGTTCGCAAGTAGCTCCCCATAGCAAATCGCAATCGCAATTCTTTATGAAATGGGCTCGACTGCTCTGAAGCGTGTCATACATAACATGTTTCTGAAGTGAACTCTGAAGAATTGGGGCAGAGTTTTGAATAGGACTAGAGAGAACGGCGCGAAATGAGACAGAAAGAGCTGAGCGGGAGAGAAGGAACTAGCGGGACACAGAGACCTGAGCTAGAGAGAATCGAGCATCTGGCGCTTTGCGGTCCGCGGGTGAAGAAGACAAGATTCCCAGGATTATAATTTTTATTATTTAAATTGCAGTTAGTAAACTTAAAAGAGAAAAAAATATACTTACCCTGGAGCCAGCGTTTCCACAGTTCCTGCCACACGCACAGACCGCATGGCCACAGCATTGGCTAAACATTCTGGGTCCTTCCAAGAACATTTGTTTCTATTAGATCATAGATCTTCACAACTTTAGCCCTAATAAGGGAATCATTAACCGATTTGAACTTATAAATAAAACTAAATTGTGGATTTAACACCAAAGGCTGTTGTAGAACCCAAAAGGGGTCTAAAGAAAACTCATACTTGACCTTTAGTACACTCCAAGCCCTCAGCACACTCTTGTAAAACAGAGGAAGACACGTCAAATTAATTTGACCAACATCCATAAATAACAAATTGAAATCAAAACCAAGCCCTCCAACCTGACGAAAGAAAGACAACGCCAGTCCTCTCCAAGGCAACTCTACCGGTGAATAAAACAATTTTTGCAACGTTTGCAGTCTGAAAGCAGCTGTCCTACACTCAATATTAATTAATCCTTGCCCACCTTCATCCAATGGCAAATGCAGCACACACTGCCTCAACCAGTAATATCCATTCCAAAAAAACTCCAAAAGCAGGGATTGGATCTGTTTAAACAACATTTTTGGAGGCTCTACACAAATTAACTTATGCCAAAGACTGGAGGCGACTAAATTATTTACCACTAAAACTCTGCCTCTGAAAGACATTTGAGGAAGCAGCCACCTCCACCTCTGCAAACGTCCTTTTATATTTTCCAAAACCCCCTCCCAATTTCGCTGTTCCATTTTCTCATTGCCCATAAAAATTCCCAAATATTTAAAACCTTCTCGAGTCCACTGTAATCCATCAGGCAATACCAGTGACTTGCATCTTTTTTCTTTCCCAATATGCATAGCACTGCTCTTACTCCAATTTACTCGTGCAGATGAAACCTTTTCAAAGATTTTCTGGGTCTCAACTAACACCTTTATGTCTTCTTGACTATTTATAAACACTATTATATCGTCAGCATAAGCTGACAGCTTTATTGACTGATTACACTTTGGAATATATAAACCCGCCAAAACACTTCTTAACCTACTAAAGAACGGTTCAATTGATAGTGCGTATAACATACCAGATAGAGGGCATCCTTGTCTAATTCCTCTCTGAATTTTAAAAGATGCAGTAAGTCCTCCATTTATTTTAATCAGACTGAAAACGTTACAATAGAGCGATCTTATTTTACTAATGAAATCAGAATTAAGACCAAAAGCAGCAAGGACCTTCCATAAATACTGGTGGTCTACTCTGTCAAAGGCCTTTTCCTGATCTAATGAAAAAAGACCAGTACTACAGCCAAACAATTTTGAGGCCGCCAATATGTCTCTGACTAAAAAGATATTATCAAAAATTGATCTATTTGGGATGCAATAAGTTTGATCAGGGTGCACCACAGTCTCGATCACTGTACTCTAGAAAGAATTTTATATTCGGAGCACAACAGTGACACAGGTCTCCAATTTTTTATGTCACAAAGATCACCTTTCTTTGGAAGGAGCGTGATAACTGCTCTCCTGCAGCTTAGCGGCAGCTCTCCTTGCTCAAAGCTCTCTTCAAATACTTCAGCAAGATCATATTTCAACAGTTGCCAAAAACTTTTAAAAAACAATATGGGCAAGACATCAATACCAGGAGCTTTGCTCTGATTCAGCCCTTGTAAGGCAACAGTAAGTTCTTCTATAGACAGGACACTCCCTAGCCCTTCATTAGCCTCCTCAGGCAAACACGTCATGTCCTGCAGGAAACCCTCCACCTCCTCAGGCTCAGCCCCAGCCTCCGCTGCAAATAAGCCTGAGTAGAACTGGACAGCGTACCATCTCCTCCGGCTCTCTCAGCTCCACTCCGTCTGGCCTCCTTAGACAATGAATTGCCTTCCTTTGGCTACTTTTTTCTCCAAACTGAAAAAAAAACTGAGTAGGTGCGTCCATCTTCGTCAGCCCCTGCACCCTAGATCTCATCAGTGCTCCTTTTACTTTTATATCCAAAAGATTTGCAATTCATTTCCTTTTATACTTTAATTTTTAAATTAGATTATCATTGTGTTTGGAGTCTAGAGCTCTCTGGAGTTCTAAGGCCTCCCGCTCCAGCTCTTGCAGAGACTCATTTACCCTCTTTGTAACGTTTTCATTGTACTGTTGACAGAATGTTTTTATTTGAACTTTACCTACGTCCCACCATTGTCTAAGATTTGAAAAGGAACCTTTATCATACCTCCATTTTTTCCAAAAGAAATTAAAACATTTGATAAAATGCAAATCATTTAACAGATTAGTATTGAATTTCCAATAGGAACGACTGCGTTTAACAGTAGGCAATAAAACAGAAAGGAATAGTTGTGATCAGAAAAGGTAGTAGGAGAAATGCTAGATTGTTTTATCAAATTGAAATGCTCTTTGAAAACATAAATTCGATCTAATCTAGCCATTGAGATGTTACTCTTACTGTACTTAACCCAAGTATATTGTCTTTCATTAGGATGCACACTTTTCCACACATCAGCTAAATCAATCTTTTTTAATATAACTGCTAATTCTCTTGCAGACTTAAGGTGTGGCTCCGGATGATTTCTGTCCTTTTTACAATTAGCAGTACAATTAAAATCCCCTGCTAAAAACAAAACCTCATCAGAAGTGCATTTTACTAAAACCTGGTCCAGAATTTTGAAAAATTTCAGCCTCTCTTTTCCATCATTGTGGGCATAAATATTAATAAATACAAAGGATTGTCCTTCGACTACAGCTTTTATTTTAAGCAACCGACCTTTTACCAGTTCAGTAAAGTCCATTGACTGAGGTTTAAAATTTTCCTTAAACAAAACTGCCACCCCAGCACTCACATTAGATCCATGACTAAAAACTATTTCCCCTTTCCATTCCTTTTCCCTCTCTGATTGGGTTTTGAAATCACAATGAGTTTCTTGTAAGAAAAAGACATCCAGTTTTTTCTAGCTCAAATATTCAAAAACAGAAGCCCTCTTAAGACTGCCTCTACAACCATTTATATTGATAGTCCCTAATAGAAAAGTCGTCATTGGGATAGAAAGAAAGCTCAGAGTACAAAAAACAAACAATATTTGAAAAAAACACTGAGTTTCTTAACATTTTTATTTTTGATTGAGCTTACTACGAACTCTAATCAACAATTCTTTAAACACCAGCACTCTTGGTCTGTAAAGTTTGACCCAGAGGACTTCTTTACTAGATAAGCCGCTGAGTTCACAAACAAATTTAAATCAGGAAAAAAATCCTCCACATTTCTCCTTCCCTTTGTCAACAGTAAAAACTCTCTTATATATTGCTCACCATACCCGCTCTTTAACAAAGTAGATTCAGAGCATTGAGACGAGTCGGTTAACACCGCCTCCTCCTCCTCTTCCTCTCTCTCTGACTCTGAATTACTTTAATGTATTGTACTGGCAACCACAACACTCCAGGACTTTTGCCCCTCCTTTTTGGGAGGTTGTTTTTTTTCTCTTGTTTCTACTACCTCCATATTTTTCCTTTTTGGATTTTCTTTTCATTTTTCCTGGAGTCTTAAATCCATCATTATCATTCACATTCTCACTCATCTCCATTGCCAACTTGCTCATTTCAGAAACTTTCTCCGATGCATTCTCCCCTAGACACTCAGTTTTATTTTCACCGCACCGATTGTCCTCTCTTACTTTTCCATTCTCTGCTTCTCTCTCACTATTTGTATCATTAACAGTACTACTTTCAATCTGTTGTTTTTCGTTACCATCACTACTGGTATTTTTAATTTCCTGCTCTCCAGTTTTACCCTCTGTTCTGTTCACCTCCACACCAACACTCGTCCCAGCCACCTCTCCATCATTTTCAGCGTTCACATTCTCTTTCTCCATACCCCCACTCTCTGTTTCAACATCAACATTACTCGACTCTGTGGATTTCAAATTCACCGCTACTTTCTCGCTCACATCTCCCCCTTCTCTCTCCTCTCTTTCTTTTACTTTCGGACAATTTTTAAGTAAATGTCCATCAACCCCACAATTGAAACATTTCATTGTTTCTGAAGTAGCAAAAATCACGTAATCCACCATCCACTTTAAACTTTAAAACAATGTTAAGTTCCTCGCTCACTTTAGATTTACAGCCCAACGGGATTCTTTTTGGGGCTGAGACAATTTGCCCATGTCGAGACAATTTATTTACAATTAAAGCATTTTTAGCCATGCTGACCACAAAATTTTAACAAAGTTCTTTAACTTATTTAACAAACAAAACAAATTAACTATTCACATAAACAAACACATATAAAAAAGAAAGAAAAATGAAACACCTACTTCGATCCACTCCACCTCACTCACTCCACTCCCCCAGCATGCATCACACTAGATAGATAGATAGATAGATAGATATAGATAGATAGATAGATAGATAGATAGATAGATAGATAGATAGAGATATATAGAGAGATATTTTATTTTAAAAAGATCTTTATTATCATAAATAATCATACATTAAACAAACAATTCAATAACAATACAACACATATACATATTTAAACAAACAATTATACATTAAATATTATATTTATTTTTTATGTATTTATTTATTAAAAAATCACACTCTCATAATTAAAATTCCTTCTTCCACTACACACACCACTTCACCAATAGCCCAGACTGTTTGGAACTCCAATTGATGTACTAATTTATAATACATAAAATCAACTCGCACTCTCCAAGCCACCAGCACTTTAAACACAGATATTACATCAGCAGTCAGTACATTGCTCAGTTTGTTTTTTCTGCTTTTTAAAATGGCTAATTTAGCTTGACCAGTAAGAAAATTGGCCAATTTAACTCTAGACTTATTCCCTTTAGAAAAATTAACCCAATATATGAAAACAACATGGAAGAAAACCATTCCTAAACGATTAAACAACTCGTCTAGTAAATTCATCAGAGACTGCAGCCTTGGATAGAACAAAAAACAATGAAAAACAGTTTATCATCTGCCTCTGACTGGATAATACTGAGAAACGAGTTCACAGCAACAATGGTGTGCAGAACTCTCCACTGGAGATCACCTACTCTTTTCTGGATTGGTGGTTTATTCCAGGCAGGTTTAACAGAAACTTCAACACCCAATCTCTCCCTCCAATGCGTGTCTGGGACATCTTTCAAAATTTTAAAGTTCCTAATCTTAACACACAGCCTGTACAATGCTTTATTTTCCATTGTTCCAAATTGCAGGCTGTAGAATGCTCCAAACTGTAAAAGGTGTCCTGGGGAGTCAGCAATCTGATCGACAGCAGGTCTAGCCTGAAGATTAAAAACCTCTGGCTCTAAACCCTGAGAACTGTCCCCTTTGAAAAACTGACTCATAACCTTCATACCCTCACTAGACAAGGCTGCCCACACCTGTATTAAAAAACCAATCTCACCCCCAACTCAGATGCTAGGACCTCAGGGCTTTTCCAAGCTCGCTCTTTAAGATTCACTAACTGCACAATTTTTATCAATCCTTTAGTAGCTTAAAACTATTTGACTCTAAAATTGGGCATTTCAAATTAGGATTATATACCAACGGCTCTTCTAAGAGCCAATACAACCCAATACACCTAAAATCTTGTTGTACTCTAAATAGCATCCAGGCATTCAGCACCCCCCTATAAAAAACAGGTAAAACAGACAAGTCCAACTGTGCAGTATTCAACAAAAACACCTGTCTGTCTAAACCCAACTTCCCCGCCCGTTGGAGGAAAAAAAAAGCCAGTGCTCTCCAGGGGAGAGATTCAGGAGCATAGAGCAACCTCTGTAGAGAAGACAGCCTAAACGCTGCCACCCTACTTCAACCGGCAGAAACAGCACACTCTGCTTTATCCAGTGCAATCCATCCCAGAAAAAATCTACTATCACTCTCTGGATCTCTTTTAATAACAACACTGGGGGGTCAACACATCTTACTCTGTGCCCTCTCTGTGATAGATATAGATATATAGAGATAGATAGATATAGATATATAGATATATAGATATATATATATATATATATATATATATATATATAGAGAGAGAGAGAGAGAGAGTTTAGTTTTAAAAATAACCTTTATTATTCAATTATAAATCAATAATCATATACATTTTACAAATCTTTTTTTTTTTTAAGAACAATTAAACATACAATATCTAACTATAACTATCCTATTATTATCTCCCTCTCCACCACTGAGCACACCACCTCCCCAATTCCCCACACCTGCTGAAACATTTCAATCTGATGGGTGAGTCTGTAGTACGTAAACTCCAGCTTCAGTCTGGATGCCACAATTACTTTAAAAACAGCAATCACATCACCTGTCAGGACATCAGTCACTTTATTTTATTTTTTTTTACTTTTAATTATGGCTAATTTAGCTTGCCCCAATAAAAAAAAATTGCCAGTTGACATTTATTTTTTTTCCTTTTAGAATATCTCGCCCCAAAAATAAACACAATGTTTGAGAATTCCACTTCCAGTCTCATAAATAGATCTGAATAGTGGCTGTAATCTAGAACAATATAGAAAACAATGAAACACTGTCTCTCTCTGTAAACAATAAGGGCACTTATCTTCTACTCCTCTCTCTCTCTCTCTCTCTCACTCCTCACTCTCTCTCTCTCTCGCTCTCGCTATATATATATATATATATATATATATATATATATATATATATAGAAAGAACAACTAATACACTAGCTTATTGTATTTAAAGAAGTTTGGGACTTCATTTCAATATTATCCAATACACAACCTGAATTACAGGATGCTTAGTTTGAATTTTCTTAGAGAACGATTGCTTTTGATTTTAAAAGATTACTGTAACGAGACTTGTATTTAAAGAAAGAAATACAGAAAGAGCTTTAATTTGTTTTGAAGATATAATCAGCAAGTATGGAAAAGACCAATTTATTTTTCAAAGAAGATCTCCACAGAGAAACTCTTGTTTTGTTGATTGCACGGCACGAGTGACACATCACCACCATCTGTTGGGAAGAAGGGAGAAGCGCACAGTATAATGGAATACTGTTTAGCAATATTCAGTGTTGAAATAGGATTTATTTTTTGCTACAAAGAGTTATTGTTTATTAAAAGGAGGGACACTGATTTAAAAGAGACATTTTTATTAAAGGGATATAAAAGACATTGCTTTAACCGGGATGTTTTCTGTTTAAGAAGAAAAAGAGAAGTTTATTTTATAAAAGGGACACTAAAGTGACTGTTTGTTTTATGTTTAGAATATAGAATGTGATGTGGATGAATACAACTTGTGCGTTGCATCCCGTTGCATCCCGTTGCATTGTGTGAGTATGAGTGAAAGTGGACAGTGCTTGAGATGTTTATTAGTTGATGTGTTTAACACTTTAAATTATTTCTCCCAATTATTTTTCACTGTGAATAAAAAAGTTATTTGAACCTTCAATGTTTAATTGCATGCTCTCTTAAAGGTAACACAAAAGAACACATAATATATAATTTCCAGAGATATTAATAAGTAATTGTAATTCTTTACTCATTCTACTTCTTGATTTTATCAGTCAGACTCAGTAAAGTGGAGGCATCACTACTGTATTGTTATTGATTCATGCCTGTTGGGTTTTGGTATTCTATATTTTAAAATATATATTTCAGAAGGCTTGGAAAAGGAAATACACCACACTTACCCATTATTATTAATATAGAACCCAGGTCCCGTAGCTATCCCTGAAAAATAAAATAAGTCATCTGGGAGAAGTGGGGTTACACTTTTAAGGCTGATTGCAGTCGTACAGCAGGACTGCAAACTAGTGTATGGGTGTGTGGCAAAGTGCCCCCCCGTGTGTATTTTGTGTTACGTGTTGTGTGTAAATGTTGGTGTATAGGCATTGGTACACGGGATATAAGCGGGTCTGTTTCACATGTGTTTAAATTGTAGATTTGTATTTAGGCACGAGGAGGGCACAAATCACATCACGTGCAAGTAAAAAGTAATATGTGAGCACGGGGAATTGCACTTTAATTAATTCACGTGCAGTTGTACCGAGATTCCAATTGAATGATTGACTAGCAATCGAGTCTCGGTACAACTGCATAAAAGCTGTATGTTTTCACTCACTCGGGTTGGGTGTTCGTGAGTGGAGAACGGGTGAGAGAGAGAGAGAGAGAGATAGGAAATATATAGAACAATTGCTATCGCGTGCTGGTAGGACCAGCACGGTACTTGTTTTATTATTTACTCACCGTGTTTGTGTGTCTGTCCGTCCACCGTTTGTTTAGTGTTAGTCCGTTTTTGTTTATCTATTTATTTTGGCGTAAGTGCCGTGTCCTGTTTTTGTGTGTTTGTTGTTACAACCGTTTATTTTTCTGTTCTGTTTATTCATTAAATGCTGAGCGAAAGCATTCGCTCAGCTTCACCAAACTCCTCTCTGTTGTTTTTGTTCCTGCTTCTGATGTGACGTCACCGCTCAGTCGTCTTTGTCACAGGGTGAAAATAGGCTGTAAGCTGATGCTTCGGAAAAATATCCACATTGCCACTGGTTTCATCAATGGTGCAATAGGGAAACTTAAAGCTGTTTCCTATTATCTAGAAAACCCTATGATGGTGAAAACCATAACCATCCATTTTAACAATGGACACACACATACCTTTGAATGCTCAAGGTCAAAGTTTGAAGTCATGGACAGGGCCTACGTTGTTCGACAGCAGTTTCCAGTCATTGTGCTCACGCAATCACCATTCATAAATACCAGGGCATGACACTTAAAACAGTGATGATGGACCTTGGTAACTCCATTTTCTCCTGTGGCCAAAGTTTTGTGGCATTTTCTAGAGTTACTTCCTTAAGCGGCGTCCACCTTTGACCCCACCTGCATTAAAGCACTTCCATCTGCAGTTGCAGAGTACAACAGGCTGGGAAGTCTTTACTGCCCTGAGTTGATAAGCTTGAAGGAGACCAACACGCACGAGGGATCCATGGTGAAGGATCGTGTGTATTTTGTATTTTCAATTCATAACGTTTTTACTTTTTACTCAAAGCGATTTTCTGAATCTGGACTACATACTCTCAGAAATATGTAGACTTCCCTTCCTGTTGAGTAGGTGTTATCTAGGTATTGTAAAATAACATTGAATGAAATCACAATGACACTGTTCTTCATTTACAATCTCCACAATGAAAAAAAAATAAAATAAAAATTGTAAAAAACTGGCAGATGGTTCTCTGTGAGTTTTCCAAGTAAAGGCCAGAGGAAAAGATACCAGCGCCGCTGGGAAAAGAATCCTCGCCCTCAGCACCGCAGGTGGGCAAGCTACCGCTTTACAAAACAGATAGAACACCTTCAAAAGGCTTGTAAACAGGGCACAGGGACATTTATCAATGTAACCATTAGAATGCCATGCCATAACCAACCCATATAACCCTGGGTGGTTACAGCTGCATTGCAGGGGGAATTATTGCCCCAATTATGGTCATTGTTGCCCCTGGAACCTCCCCAGGTGCCCCCACAGCTGTGCTGCCTTTTTGCTGTAACATATAGGAGATAAAATGGTGGCATATTACGCAATAAAAAATAAATTGAAAACATAAAATGGTACCAAATATTTCAGAATTAAGCAATTTTAGTACATGTTGTTCTTAATTACTTTTAAAAGTTATTTAAATAGAGTATTGCATTATATAAAATATGCATTAACCAGAAATATACTGCAACAAAAAAAAGTAATTCCATGGTATCCTCTTAGCAGATTGCAAAATATGTATATATTATCTTATCAAATTAGAATACATATACTGATAAATGTAGTCTTTTTTGCAAAAACATTAAAATACATTTAATCCTTTCCTAAATGTCCACAAGTGGCTCAAAATTCTGAAAACCTAATGTACCAAATGTAAGTAGAGATGTGTTTTTTTTTAATGTATCTAAGAAAACAAAAATTCCCTATAGCCTGACATTTTTGTAATACAAAATTAAAAGTAATCAGCCTGTTTTTTTAATTTTTTTAAAAAACAATACTCATGTTTATTTTGTGAGATTAAAAATGTTTTAAAGGCTCAATCAGATATTAACTCCATTACCTTCTGACAGCGGTCATATAATATCTTCAAAAAATAATATGTTCAAACAATTGCACATATTTGACCACAAGCGATCCTTAGCATTCTTGGATGGGATGGCACTTGTAGCAAGTATTTCAACTTGCTCAACAATTTCTCCTGTTTTTTTTTTTATTATTCTGAAAATACATTTTTTATTTTTAATAACAAAAAAATAAGAAATTTAATTATTTGAATAACAGTATTACAGATAAATCCTCAAACTGCAGATGCCATGACTAAGATATGACCACATATTACACTTTACATTCATTGATTTACATTCCATTTCTACATGACATTTTAAAAAGTGTATCAGTTCATCTGTAAGCACAATGAATTAAGTTGAACTACATAGTCTGATGGAGAATAAAATCAGAAAAACAAAAAAACACCCTTGATAGAGATTGTAATTGCCCTTATCATTTGTTATAATAATATGTTTGGAAAAGCAAAAAAAATGTCAAGTAGGGGCATACTGTTCCTTGTGTTACTCACCACCTTATATTTAAAATTATAGTAAGGTATATTTAATACAATTTATTATTGAAATTAATAATTAAAATGTACAAGGGACAAATAAAGTTTCTACATTCCCGAAAACTTTAAAAGTGATAAATCTGTAAAACAAAAGGGAGATTTAAGTTGACTACAAAGGTAAATTACATATTACAAATACAGGAAACAATATAGGATAAATAAATATATGCCTACATATACTGTATTACACACGATACAGTGAGATAAGAGAACAACATCCTCTTTCCATCCAACTTTTAAGCTCGGTAAAACTTATGCGAATAAGAAAATATAGGCATGTGACAGAGAGTGAATGAATCCTAGTCAACGATCTCCGTCTCATTCTGTGAGGGTGCTGTTTAACAGGAACAGAGTGCCTCGTACTGGTTGGTCTGGCAGTTCATTCCAGGGTCAGTCGGAAGCCAGCCAGCCAGCCAAGAAGGGGGCAGAGTCACAATGTGCGACATCATCGCCATAAAGCGGTACGCGATGTGTCAGTCATGGATTGGAGAAGACGTGACTGAACTAGCTATCGAAGGGGGCGTGACTGAGGGTATAATTGGGGATGTGACAATGTGGTTACGAGATTGACCAAAAAGGAAACGGACTGTGTAAAAACCAATCGCGGGTGTTAAGTGTTTTGTTTGTTTTGTGGAAACTGTCGGTGTTTGTCACTAACACAATACGGGAGCTGTCGCTACAGGCCAGCATCAAGCCCAGACTACACTTCACCACTTGTCACTGTAATTATCTTGCACCGCACCTGCACTCAGAGCACACACTGTCAGGAGAAGTGGCCGTGTCTGTGTTGTTTTGTGTATTATTATTTCGGGACTGAACTCCGTGTTTTAAACACTGGCAATACCCATTGTTGGGTAGAGTCAGCATTATTATTTCATGGTCTCAAACAGAGAACAAAGGAGAAAATAAAGAACTGTTTTAAACTGTAACTTTGTGTCTGTCGTTGTTGGAGCACCTGTATTACCTATTCACCTGAGCACTGCAAACCACACGTTCACAATGTGACAAATGCTATGGAAAACGGTTTAAGTCGACTTTTAAGATGTTTTTACCCGCATGACAAGCTCGCTCGCTAAAGGTGGTTTTATTTCATTTTTTTAGTATTAAGGCCTGTCGTGGTTAGGACGGGGGAAATTTAAAGTGGAATAACCTTATTTCAAATGTAGTTGAATTAAAAATGAGTAAATATCAGGTTTCTATGGTTTAACAGGTGAGGTTGAAGTTCAAAAAGAAACACCAAGTATTTAGGGTCTGTAGAGAAGTTAAAAATGATACAAAGACAACCACACTATGGAGAGCATGGAAAAGGACAGACACAGGAAATGTGATAACTACACAAATATAAATATAAAATATAAAACGTGAAGAGAAAAAGAAACAAATAAATATAAAACCAAAAAAACACCAAATACAAAATAAACAGATGTGCAAAATAAATGTGCAAACAAATATCAAATCCCCAAATAAAACTAATTCCTACGTCTACACAGTACATGCAGACCATGGTGGGGTTGCACTTTGTCGTCAAGTTACTGCAAAAGGCACATTCAATAATTAATAACGCTAACCGAAATACAAGGTGTATAAAATAATAAAAAGAAAAAAAAAATTATATTCCAGAAATAGGTTGATTTAAATAAAGGAGTGGAAGGTCAGTAATCAAATAAACAATAACCAAATAGATACAGTAAATAAAGAGAATTGGTAATCATAAATAAACAAATAAATAAATACAGTAACTTACCTTTTTTGCATAGTCGCTATTATAAAATAAAAGTAGTTTAGCTAACAAATGCAAAAATATATATTTCTGAAAAGCAGAAAACAACTTTGTTTACTCTCAAACAATCTGTGCAAGGCTGTACTGTTTTTTTTTTCAAGAATCACATTAAATTGACCCCGGTGAAGTTAGGCTGATATTGAATATTCGCGTGCACATTTGATATTGGCGCATTTGTTACATTTTTACATCAAATAATAACTCCTAGACCCTACATACAAACTTGCAAAGGGATGCTATTTCACCTCATGAAAGATGTCATGTCAAGTCATGTCTCATTGATTTGCGAGTTAGTAATCTCTAATTATGAACACGCAAAAAAAAACCCTGCAGAAGTATTCACTTTAAATTGTACAGTAGGTTACATCATCAATTCCTAGCTCCTAAAAACAAACTCACAAAATAATGGCATTTCACCCTATAAAAGATGTCATGCTAAGGAGTAAATTAAGACATCTCATTGGTTCATTGGAAACCAATCAAATTGCAAATCAACCTCTATTCAATTTAACCACACTCACCTGGTACTAATCAAACACTAGATCACCTAATTGAAACACCACCTTTATAGTCTTACTTAAATATAACTAATGTAAATTACTTGAAGCAGGATCACTTACCTATCTGCCTCAGACTCTGGTTACTCTTAAATTAGTCATTTAAATCATGTCTCATTGAGTTGCGAGTTGTAAATCTCTGGTTATGAACTTGCAACATACGCACACATATTAATTTTACATTGTACCATAGGCTATACGTCATAAAATGGTTTACAAACTCGAAAAAGAATGTTAGCCCCATTAAAGATTTCATACTAATGAGAACATTGACATGTGCCATTGATTGTGTTATTAAATTCAATTGAATATACAATAATATAGTGCATTATAAGTGGCAGTTTATAAAACATTATTATCAGTAATTTTTGTTTTCTATTAGTATGGCAAGCATGCATAAAATTAATTGAATGATTTATTCTTCTCTTTTATAGAACTTGTCTACTGAAACCCCTTTCATATCGTGAAAGGAAAATGATTAGAAAATTAGAAAGTATTACAATGTATGCTGTTTAGATGAATGTATAGGAAAAATATTACATGTACAAAATGTGTCTTATTCTTCTGCATCTTCTAATGCTATTGTTGTTTGGTGTTTGCTACCAGCCGAGCTTTCTCCCACCAGACCTCAACCTTGTCTCATTGATGCTCCCTCCCATTTCTCGATCCATTTGTTTTTCTAGGACGAAAAATGGGGGAAAAGAGGTCAGCTTGTAAGGGGAAAATCTCACCAATCGTTTCCCCTCGTTTGTCTGCCACGTTTACGTGTGTGGTCGGGACTCTATTTTTAATTAATTATTTATACTGTGGGCAGTCCCGGCCCAGAATTACTGGGTGTGGTAGCCTTTCCACCACCCCCACTACGAGGTGACGCTGCATCGGTTCTACCGATAAGTATGCTTTTAGTATGGGGTATGTCGCCATGTCTCCATGGATACAAGAGATCGCCACCTGGCCTTGTGGCTGCCAAGACATACCGCCCAAGAGAGGTGTCCGAATTAAGGTCTGCTCACACCCTGAGTCCACTAATGCATGGGTACTCACTTTACCGACAACCACATCAACAATACAAGGTCCCTCCCGACCATTTCCCCGTCTCTTACCCGCTTCCGATGCCAGATAACATGTCGCCACATTGCACTTCATAACTGATTAGAACAGCTGGATGATATGTCCTGTCTGGTGACACCTGGAACAGATAGGAGGGGCAGAAGGCACTGGGGTTACATATCTGTCTGTGGCATTGAATCTACCCCAGATGGGGGCCAACCGCTGCCTCCATGGTAAGAAGGTGGGCCAGCCCATTGGGGTCGGTGGTCTGGGAGTTCTTGGTCCGGATCCGGGTGTGGGTAGTGGAGTCAGTCCCCGATTGCTCTGTGGGGCTGGAGGGGTTAATAATCCAGCTCTGGATGAGGTCAGGGAGTCCTCATAGTGCTCCGCCAGCTTGATGGATGCCTCCAGGGTGTTCGGATTGTGGCGCCGTATCCACGCCTGGGTTTCAGCGCCGACCACATGACAGAACTGTTCCATCACAATGGCACGTTCAACACATTTGCTTTTGCAGGGATGGGATTTTCACTTTCGTCTTGCATCAGGCCTCAATGAAAAGTCTGAAGAGTATCAGGTGAACTCTTCACTGTCCACAATGGGGGATGATCCCGATGACATTTTGTGTGTCCTACCTCTGAGTGATGAAGACAAGAAGTACAAGCCAGTCAAACAAGCCTTTGAACAGCATTGTGTGGGGAAGCACAATGTCATTTACGAGAGGGCAGATTCAACATGAGACGACCAGGTGAAAGTGTAGAAACATTTATCACAGGGGTACACACTTTGGCGGAGCACTGCAAATTTGGTGCCCTTTGAGAGGAGCTGATTCGGGACAGAATAGTCATGGGCATACAGAACAGAAAGCTCTCTGAACGCCTTCAGCTTGACCCAGACTTACTGTGCACTCGGCAGAATGAGACCGTCAAAAAGCAACAGACACTATTACACGGAGGTTCAACAGAGGAGCCATCTATGCACAATGTGGATGCTATAGGGTAAAAAGCAAATAGGGGGCAGATAAGTCAAAAAAGCTATGGCTCGCAGAGAAACCCTGAATACAAAACTGTGGCAATGTGCCCGCCCCTGTGTGCATGTGTGTGTTATATGTTGCATGTTGCATGTGTTAATGTTGGTGTATAGCGATTGGTACACGGGATATAAGCGGGTCTGTGTTTCACGTGTGTTTAAAAATGTATAATTGTAGTTAGGCACGAGGTTGCACTTAATTAATTCACGTGCTGGGATTCAAGTAAATAATTAATTAGTAATTGAATCCCAGCACAACAGTATATATAGATGCACGATTCACTCACTCGGGGTGGTGTGTTCGGTGAGTGGAGAACGGGTGTGGAGAAGGAGATAAAAGTAACTAAAATAATTGATAGTTGTCTAACTCACTGTGTTTCGTTTGTCTGTCCGTCCACTGTTTTGTTTACTGTTTAATCCGTTTTTGTTTGTCTGTTTATTTTGGCTCAAGTGCCATGTCCTGTGTTTTGTGTGTTCAAACCTTTTTATTTTCTGTTTGATTATTAAATGCTGAGTGCGATCACGCGCTCAGCTTCACCAAAACCCCAAGTCTCTGTCTGTTCTGTGTTGCTCCCGGTCTCTGGTTTGACGTCATCACCCACTCTGGCCGTCTTTGTGACAAAAACCCACAGCATGTCAGGCTCCACACAGTCAAGACAAGAGTGTAGGTGCTGTGGTGGCAGAAGAAAACACCTGTGGAACGACTGCCTAGCCAGAGAGGCCAAGTGCAGTAGATGTCATAAGAAGGGGCACTGCAGTGGCATGCTGCTCTGCTCGTGCCATAGACAACGTTACAGAAGGTAACCAATCAAAATGGAATGACGAGGATTTTGCATTTCTTGGTGAAGTAGCAACAGCTGCAGTGAAAGAATGGACTGAGCAAATGTTCTTAAATGTGGAAAAGCTAGAGTTCAAGCTTGACACAGGAGCAGCAGTTTCTGCAATCCCAGCGGGAAAGTTTAAACAGAATCGAGACGGCAAGCTAATGCAACCCAGCAAAGTCTTATATGAGCCCGGAAACAATGTGTTGGACGTTCCAGGGCGCTTTAGCAGCACATTAGTAGGGGTCTACTTAAATCCCGGTAAATTTATGTATTTTTCACGGGTATGTTGCGGAATAAAATTAGGATTTCGCTGACATTTCGCAGACATTTTTAAACATTAAATAAACCGAAGTAGACAGTATTTCAGAACACTATAAAGCCTAAAAATAGTGGTACTTGCTTCCTTACTAAAACAGAGTGCTGTCATTTGTTAAAGGCGAGTATGCAGCATCCCCCTCCAGTTGACTTGCCCATACACTGAGACTGCACTGAATTGGTTGGAAGTTAAGGCAAAGCTTTGCCAAGTTATACAGATGTGGAAATCGATTAGAAACAGCCCAAAAACTCGGTTACACAAGGGTATCTGGCATACTTTAATAAAGTCAATGTATGCAGCACGTTCGTTGTCATGTTATTTGTCCCATCCAATAATTTATTTTATTACTACCGAGTCAAAACAAAGAAGATATGGCTATTCGGGTCTAAAATTCCAACAGCGAAAACGTAAGCAGCAGGTTGAAGCGAGGTGGCTGTGGTGGATCGTTTTAGTACTGATTTAACTTGCAGACAGGAATACTTCTTGTCTGCGCTGACTTTCCAGTTTGGTTTCTGAAAGCTGTTTATTTTACGTTCTGTTCAGCAGCCTCTGAAGTAGCCTTTTGTTTAATGTGTGATTCTGAAGCTAAATAGCGATCGATTGTATTTTCTCCAAATACACATTAAGATATTGAAAACAATTACCTCAGTCTGCATGTAGTTTCTTTGGGAAATATCTTAAAATGATCATCAGCCGAAATATGCTTTGCTTTTTTTGTCGTCCATTTCTACTATTTTCCCTCCAATGCTAAAAACTAGATTTTAGCAACCTAAATCAAAACAATGCAGCACCAACTTTGTCCCGCCCCCTCCTGCACAGTACAGGTCACATAAAAGCAGTAAAGACGCACTCATAGGCTGATTAAAACTTTGTCATTTGAATAGTAAACAAGAACGTTAACTGCTTTGGAGAATTTATTTTGTAAATGTTACTTGTGGACATTTTTTGTTTGTTTGTTTTTTGCTTAAGTGCAATGCACACAGGACGGCGAAGGAATAAAAAAGGGCTATCTGCAGAAGGAAGATACGTAGTTTGCGTCACTTGCGTTGTGCAGTAGTACATTTAAACAAATTTTCTTTTTTTTTCCCTCTCCATACTTGTTTGTATGCATTGGCCCCTAAGAGGTGAATTTCGCGGTGACCCCTCAATTTCACGATTTCCACGAAATCCGCGAAATCGCGATTTAGGTAGGTCCCTACACATTAGCTATTAAAGGGAACAACACAGTCCAAGAGGTCTACGTGGTTTCCAGATTGTCAAAAGCGCTGCTTGAACTGCCTGCAATAGAAGCACTACACCTTGTACACAGGATTCATGAAGTGAAGGAGCTTCAGGAGAATTTCCTGGCCAACTACCCATCAGTGTTCTGCGGACTGGGGAAACTTGAGGAGCCCTACAAAATTGAGTTTGAGCAAGGAGCAACCACTTATGCTCTGTCAACATCTCGTCGTGTTCCAATCCCTTTGAGGAGCAAAGTCTGAGACGAACTTGACCGGATGGAAAGAATGGGAGTAAATTCAAAAGTGACACAGCCCACTGAATGGTATGCTGGGATGATGGTGGTGCCCAAGGTCAACGGCAAAATGAGGATTTGAATCAACCTTATTCGACTGAACAAGTGGGTGAGGCGAAAATGCCACATCCTGCCGTCAGTAGACCAGACACAAGCAATGCTGTCGGACGCAAAGCTGTTTACAAAGCTGGATGCACGCTGTGGTTTCTGGCTGATACTGTTTTAATAGGCTACCCTTCAGCATTACCTCTGCACTAGATCACTTCCAATGAAGGATGTCACAGATGCCGGAAGGGCTTTGAGGGAGTGCTTTGCCACACAGGTGATGTACTAGTGTTCGGATTTGACAGACAGGAACATGATAACAGATTTCATCAAGTTTACAGAAGTTTTAGCAGGTGGAACTAATACTTATCGAGAAGTGCGAGTCAGCATGCTTTTTGTGGGACATAGGATCACAGATAAAGGACTAGAAGCACATCCTAACAAAATAAAAGCGATAATTCAGATGCCAGAACCAGCTTGTTTAGCAGACGTGCAAAAAGTGATGGGAATGGCTAATTACCTGGGAACATTTTTACCATAGCTGGCTTCCTTTACAATGCCACTGAAAGAGCTGATGCGAGAAAAGAATGTGTGTTGTTGGGGAGAGGCTCAGAAAAAGACTCCTTGCCCAATATACACCGAAGTCTGAAACCAGAGTGGCAGCAGATGCATCTTCATATGGTCTCGGTGCAAAGATCAAGACTAACCTGCTTTGTTGATGTAGTTTATGCATATTTTGTTTTCAATCAGTCCCAACTGTAGCTGTCTGTCTTGAGGGAAACTAATAATGGTAACACTTTATTTTAAGCACTACATATTAAATTTGTTATGTACTTATTTGTAACTAATTAGATAATAATATATCACGTATAGCCTCCTAATAAGGGTTTGTTAGGTACTTATTATGCTTATTCTCAAACATGCCTTACTAACAGGTTACTGGACATTAATAAAGGATTTGTATGTCTTATACTGAAGTGAAGACTGTTGTTAGCCATATCAGGTCCTACAAGCTGCTTGTATATGATTAATACCTTGGTAATAAAGCAGCAAAACAAAGTGGACCATGCATGGATATCACTCTATCCCAGAGATGGACTTTGTTTCCAATATAAGGCTTATTAGGAGTCTGTTGGTCACTAGTAAATGGTTTTGCAGCCCCTATTCTGGTGAAGGTTTCACATTTTTATTAATTAAGAGCTTATGAGAAGCATATAGGTCATTAATAAAGACTTTTGCAGCCCCTATTCTGAAGTAAAGGCTTCTTTTACATTAAGTACTTATTAGCAGCATATGTCGTTAATACAGTTTTGATCTAGGAAATACTGCACAAAGAAGCAATTATCACCAGGGCATCTTTGTGCATCGTTGTGCAACCTGTGTACTGAAGTGAAGACTCCAGGCACTCCATGAAGCTCTTAATCACATTAATGAACCTGACAATAAGTTGAAGTAAAAAAGAAACAGACAAAATCATTTTAATTAGGATTTATTTATTTATTTATTTAAAAAAGAACTGTTAAAACTTGTAACAAATTGCCATATAATTATTTTCCCAGTAAAACACACAATCTTAAATTGGAAATATTTTTTCCAAAAAAAGTCAGATCCATTCTGCATTCCTAAACAGGTACAGCACCAGTTGATGCAGTGTATAATGTACTTTTTTTTCTAAGGTCATCAGCAATCTCTTGTGAAGGGATAACAGATGCAATAACATTGGAAATGTAAACAAAGTACTATTTATTTTTTCCCGTATTCTGTATTATTAGCATTATAGAAATGGGGATTATGAACATGATTTCTAACACGATTTTCATCTTTAACATCACAAATTAACATTAACAGTTAGGGCCCTATGAAATTCGTTTTATTATTTTCTGATTATTGTTTTTACCGTTTTAAAAAATGTAATTAGGTTGATTTAATTGAACTTATATCACCACAGGCGCAGCAAACAAAACAAAACTGTAAATCTACAGGCTTATATATTTTTTCCATTCTGTGTGTGCATTGAACATAAGAACATAAGAACGTTTACAAACGAGAGGAGGCCATTCAGCCCATCTTGCTCGTTTGGTTGTTATTGGAGTAAGAGTCATGTGTTATGTTTAGAGTTTTGCATGTTCAATGCTACAGGGGGGACGTAATTGGGGACTGTGGAAATCGGGTGACGAATGTTCCTGTGGAGACAGCGTGAGCTAGGAACACAGAGTCAGACAGTCTAAATAAAGCTATGTGTTACTGAGTGTTTGTTCTGATATTTAATAAACAACAACGTTTATAAGTACAAGAGTCTGTTGGCGCCGAAGATGGCTGATTGTCCGTTACCTCCGTCTGCATCATTCCTGTCCGTCCCAGGCGCCGGTGGTATCAATCCTTCCAAACTTACTTAATAGCGTTGGGTTTACAAGATGTGGGGGACGCACGGAAGAGAGCCATTCTTTTACACTGCTTGGGTGCGGAAGGCCAGAACATTTTCTCTACTTTGGAACCGGCGGACGACATGTTTAAAGCAGCTGTTGATGCCCTGTCTGCACATTTCGGCCCCTCACAGGGTGTTCTTCTCAACCGCTTTGTTTCGTCAGCATGCTCAATTATACAGGTCATATCAGCACTGAGAGAGTTAGTACAGCACTGCAGGACGAATTATTAAGGGATCAGTTAATTGAAAAAACATTTTGTGCACAACTGAGGGAGCCCCTGTTATTAGAATCTGATGACTTATCATTGGGGAAAGCAGTTGATATCGGGAAGCAAGTGGAAGCTGCATTAGCAGCTGCTAGTAAACTAGCAGGCTCCTCAACACCGCTATCTTTAGACTTAACACCACAAGTGCCTGTACAAAAAGTGCAAAATAATTCTCGATCAGGTTCCAGGTGGTGCACTAATTGTGGGTCACTCAGGCATGCTACTCGTTCTCCTGAGTGTCCAGCAACTGGCCAGCACTGTAGGAGCTGCCAAAGATTGAACCACTTTGCCCGGTGGTGCTGCTCAGCACCAACCTTAGCTGCTACCGCATCCGACACTGCAGCTTCATCACCAGTAGCAATCAACTCAGTGTCCCAGCCAGCCACTCTCTTTAAAACCTGTGGTTGCTATGTGAATGACATTTTGATTCCTCTGCTGGTTGATACTGGCGCCAAGGTCTCGCTCATAAATAAGACAACACACATTCCCTTACAGCGGACTTCATTGACTCTCTCTGGTTATGGCCATGCCCCAATCACCGTGCTGGGCACTGTCTGCCTGTCTGTACAGTACAAAAACCACACCCCTGCCCCTTCAATTTTCTATATCACTGCTACGGGTGCCAATTTGATGGGGCTGGACTTATTTCAAAGCCTACACTTTCGTCTGTCTGATTCCTGTGGCACAAACGTCCTGCATGTAACAACCACCTGGCACCACACACTCCCCACATTGTTTACAGGCCTGGGGTGCATCACTGACTTTGTACACCAGCCCACAGTCAACCCGGCTGTAACCCCAGTCATCTAACCCCTGTGGAGGGTGCCTCTGGCCCTCCGAGACCAGGTCACAGCAGAACTACAGCGCCTCTTCGACTCGGATATCATCAAATCTATCAACGCCTCCCCTTGGATTTCGAACTTGGTCATCGCACGCAAAAAATGTGGAGAACTGCGCCTGTGTATGGACCTCAGTGCAGTCAACAAAGCCATAATTCCAGATAAATACCCCCTTCCCACTGCAGAAGAACTCACCACACATTTCCATGGCTCCACTGTTTTCAGCAAACTGGATTTAAAGCAGGGCTATCTTCAAGTGCCCCTGGCACCTGCCAGCCGAGACCACATGGCCTTTGTCACACATATGGGGGTTTTCCGATATAAGCGCATGCACTTTGGCCTCAGCTCCACCCCCAGCTGCTTCCAGAAGATAATGTCCCTTCTTCTAGCTGGCATACCTGGGGTGTCCATCTACTTGGACAATATTGTAGTTCATGGAGCGACCCAGTCTCAACATGATGCCCATCTACTTCAGGTTTTCCGTCAGCTCTCAGCCCATCACGTCACGCTCAACACTGAGAAGTGCCTACTCAGTGTTCCAGAGAGAGAGTTTGTAGGGTACAAGCTCTCAGGGCAAGGCATCACCCCTATCTTCTCGCATGTGGACGCCATCCAGACCCTACCTGACCCAGAGTCAGTATCCCAACTGGCATCTTTTCTGGGCATGGCTACGTATTACCTCCATTTCCTCCCACAGTTTGCCTCCATTGTAGCACTGTTGCTACATATGTGGGTGTAATTTTCACCCACCTGTCTCTTTAAGTAAAGGCAGTAGCCTGGCCAGGCCAACTTATAAAAAATACATTTCCCAGTGTCCATTTCTTTCTTTCTTTCACCCCATTGGCCCATTCAAATTTTCATCCACCAATCCTCTCACACAGTCAATCTTCACCTGTTTCTTATTTCTCTGATTGTGTGGGGGGGGGGGGGATTTCTCCTGTAGCTAGCACCCTGGTGGGAGAGTCTGTCTACCTTTTTTAACCTAATCTTTATACTGTTAGCTAGATATTATTCTCTAGCCATTGTTTTTCTTCTTGTCTGCTGCTTTAGTTTATTGTCTAGTTACAGTTTTTTGCTTAATTAGGTAGTGTAGTTTATTTTGTGTTTTTTGCTGGAGGGTGTGGTTGTATGTTTTTGTGCATCTGTTCTGGACTGTTTGCAACCTCAGTTTTCATCAAACCTCCATTTCATCGCTCTCAATGTTTTCCATCTCATGAAGTCATCGTTCACGTTCATCCCAAGTAATTAACTGGACTTCAGTACCGGTTTGGTGAACTCTCTCCATTGACTTGGTCATCGTCGTTGTTTTTTTTCTTTTGTTACTTTTTGGGACTTCCATACTATTTTGTTGATATATATTTTGTGTTGCATTGTTCATTCATTCATTCCATATATTCATTATCCTCTGTGTCAGTAATTGTTAATTTGTTGTGGATATATCTATTAGCTCTGTTGTGTATATTCATTTCTAATCTGTTTTCCTGTGTTTGTTTTCACTATATTTTCTTCCTTGTCACTCTGTCCCTAATTTAGTTGTTTTCTACTATAATTGTTTAGTCTGATTCTTTTTGTCAAGCTTTGTGTTCCATGGAATAAACCGGTGTTTGTTTAGTTAAATTGACGCATTGTGACGACCCTATTTTACTGTCAGTCACCCTTACTGACTTATTTAGTTTTGATTATTTGGCCAGTAGTATCTCCTAAGGGAGGACAGTACAGTTGCCTACAGTTGTTACCTGTGATGCCTCTGCAGTGGCACTGGGTACTGTACTGTCACAGCTTCATGACGGTGTAGAGAAACCGGTGGCATTTGCTTCCCGCTCCCTCACACCAGCTGAACAAAAGTACTCTGTGGGTGAAAGGGAAGCGTTGGCCTGCATTTGGGCATGTGAGTGCTGGCATCTCTACCTCTACGGCAGAGCCTTCACAATGCGAACTGACCATCAAGCTATCACTGTACTTTTGTCCACTAGCGGCTCGGGACATAAACCACTATGGCTACTGAGATGGGCTGACCACTTAAACCAGTTCAATTATACTGTAGAATTCACACCAGGCCAACAGAACACAGTTGCTGATCTTCTGTCAAGAGCAGTCGTTCCACTGTCAACAGTCCAGCAGGTAACAGACACCAAACCTGACCTTGTCTCCATGGAACTGCTGCGTAAAGGCTCCCAGGACGATGCACTGTTCACCATGCTCTGCACCTACATCAGAGGCGGGTGGCCATCCAGCTTGGAAGGGGAGCTGTTGCCCTATTACAGAGCAAGAACAGTGTTATCCTGCTGGGAGGACATCTGTATCGCCAGGGGTCACTGCACCCTGATTCCAGCAGCTCTGAGAGCACAGGTCTTGAGAATGACACATGAAGACACCTTGGGGTGGTTAAACTTAAACAGCGCTGCAGGGACACTGTCTGGTTGCCAAACATCGACTAAGACACCAAGCTGATGGTCAAGGATTGCACTGCATGCCTCCTCAGTGGCAAGTCTTCTCCACCGACTCCTGCCCCTCTGTCTCCTGTGCAATGGCCGTCCACACCTTAGAAGTATCTCCAGGTGGACCTCTGTGGAGAACTGCATGGCGCTCCAGCTCATGCTCAATACCTCTTAGTGGTGCATGACCTTCATTCAAAGTGGCCAGAAGCTCTGCCGATGGGGTCAGTCACCACTCAAGCAGTGATTCAAAGGCTGGATTCATTGTTTGCTCATTGGGACCTACCAGACAGCATTACCATAGACAACGGGCCCCAATTCATCTCAACTGACTTTACCACTTACCTGACACAAAAACCTATAAAACACATCAGGACAGCCGTATACCACCCCCAGGCTAGCAGGTATACCCTTCTCGAGTGCTCTGCCGTGGCGCTTCGAGGTGGAAGTAAGCTCTCGTTGAACGATTGTGTAGGCGGCGCTTTTAAAATGGTGGAGAAAATTGCTCAGGCATTGTTTCTAGATGAGTTTAATGATGATAATCGAGACATTGATTTTGTAAATGCTTCAGTCTCATTGGTATCAACAACTAATACACTTGCAATAGTGGCAGTGACAGCAGATACACTCGCGGTACCTGTAAGAATGGAAAACTACGCGGAAAACATTGTTCCTCACTACTCTGCTGTCTCATTTAAATCTCATTTCCGGATGGAGCGATCACCATTCAAGGTTAATTAATGTTTTGTTTTTATTGTATCTCTTGAAATAAATAATACATTATTTGAATTAACGGCCCGCTCAACTGGACGATTGAGCATACTTTGACATACGAATTAACAATGAAAAAATTGCAGGATTGACACTGAACCTGCAAGCTCCACCAACTGGTTGAAGGAATATATTCCTTTTGGTACCGCTAGATGGCACTGCAGCTTCAATCAGCACCTTTCTAGAGTTGCCTACTTTTCAGGAAGTATACACACACTAAACACACTAAAGCACTTATTTACTTGATTTTTTCATAAACTTTTCAGTAAAAAACTAATCTCATACATTTTTTTTTAATGTACTTTAAACAGTAAATAAAATTATTTAAAAACAATAAAACTGTAAGTTATTTCTGCAAGTATTGCTCAGTAATTCATATTTTATTTTATGGCAATTGACAGTAATGCAAAATTTCAGTTATCCAATATGTATCAAGTATGATAATTATTAATAATTTATATTTAAATTATTGTATTTGGTTTCAGTATAATATAATTAAAAAGTTTTATTTTTTCTTTGAGTAAGTTTTTTTTTAAATTTTATTTTGTGGCATAGCTAGTTGAGATAGAATAGATCCTAAAATTGCTAGCCTATTTAGTGATGTAGGTTTTGTCCTACATCACTAAACAGGCTACTCTGTCCACCCTGATTCCAGCTCCAAGAAGTCACAGTCTAGGCAGAGAATGTGGAAGAAAGCTGACATCCCCATGTTCCAGGTTCCTGACCCAGTCTTTGATGTCCCAGACTCTGATGGATGACAAGGATTTAACACGGCAAAAGCATGGTGCATACGACTACCGCTCTTCTGAAGGGGTAACTGCAGTGAAGTGGCTTGACAACAAGTTTGTCAGTTTGCTCAGCAATGCCTGTGGTATTGAGCCTCTTGGTTCTGTCAAGCGATTTAACAAACTAAACAAAAGATCAATGTCTCATGTCCATTGTTTTGGCCTACAATCAACACATGGGGGGCATTGACCTTTCTGATATGCTAGTTCATCTGTACAAGAACCTCATGAAGTCATGGCGCTTGTATCTGCTCCTTTTTGGCTACATTTTGAACCTATCCATCCCCAATGCTTGGCTGAGGTACAAGAGGGACTGTGATCTTCTGAAGGGAAAGCCTAAACCACTCAAAAGGTTTCATCTGTCAGTCACTCAGACACTGAAATTGGTCAACAAAGCTCCAGTCAGGGTTGGCCGACCACTGATTTCACCAAAGCTGAGAAAGCCTGAAAAGAAGTGCCGCCAAAATTCTAGAGCCCCCAAGCCGACACCTGATGTGCGCTATGATAATTATGGTCACAGGCCAGTCTTTGGTGACCAGTGTGCTCGTTGCAACCTGTGCCCAAAGGGTGTGCCCCAATGGAGGTGCTCTAAGTGTGGCGATGTAAAGCCGTTCCTGTGTTTGAACAATAAGCAACAGTGCTTTGTGGAATACCACCAGAAGAAATAGCTTATTACATGTGATCCTTCCATGTTGTATGTAGTCTAAATAACAGAATTCTAATTGTAAAACGTCCTTCAGTCTCTAAGGGTAGCCCGGCTGACAGCTAACTTGAGAAAATGTGCATTTGCCAAGACAGAGACTCAATATTTGGGATTTTTAATGGGGAATGGAAGGGTTTGACCTGTAGTCACCAAAATCCAGGCTTTGGTTGATGCAGCGATCCCCAAAACCAAGACAGGTGAGGTCACTACTGGGATTAGCCAGTTATTACAGCCGCTTTATCCCCGAGTATACCACAGTTGTTAACCCTTAAGTTGACCTCACCAAAAAGACTGCTCCAAATTTAATTAAGTGGTCAGCTGAGAGTCAGGGGCGTTTGATACTATTAATCGCCTTTGTCAGGCCCCCACTCTTATCACACCAGATTTCACCAAAAGATTCATCCTCCACACCGACGCACCGGATGTAGGTTTGGGTGCTGTCTTGTCTCAAAAGGTAGATGGAGTAGAACTCCCGATATTGTACATCAGTAAAAAGATGCTACCTCTGGAACGCAACTACTCCGTAGTCAAAAAGGAGTGTTTGACCATTAAATGGGCTACTCACTCTTTACGATACTACCTGCTGGGACACTCATTTCATCTTGTCACAGACCATGCCCCACTCAAGTGCTTAAGCACAATGAAAGACAGCAATGCCCAGATAACTCCTTGGTATCTGGCATTGCAGCCCTTCATGTACCCTACGGTACACTGTGCAGGGAAAGACCATCAAAATGCAAATTATTTTTCCTGGGAGGGGGGAGTAATGGAAAAGATAGATTCAGCCGAGTGTTCCTTCGGCTCCACTCTGAGCGGTGGGATATGTGACAGAAATATAATGAGTTCTGGTTGTAAATCTCCCTCCCAATCTGTGAGGGCGCAAAGTAGCAAAAGGGAAAGGCTTTGGACAGGCTGGCCTGACAGTTCATTTCCTGGGTCGGAAAGTCGGTCAGCCTGGAAGAAGGCGAGATTCTGTTGCAGGAACGTATTGACCCGGAAGGAAAATGAGGTAGGAGCTGCAGGCAATAGAGTCAGCTGCAATTGTTTACCAAGGGGTCATGCGTGATAGCCTAAAGGGGCCGGAGAATCGTAAATCTTTTCTTTAGCTTTTGGTTTGAAATAGACCGGAAGGACCCGTGCACTGTGTATTAAGAGTATCATGAGTGTTTGTTTTGTTTATCTTGTCTATAATCATTACTTGTGTGTTTATAGATGGCTAACACATTCTGGAGCCGTCACTAAGGGCCAGCACTGAACCCAGAACAGCACTGCACATTTCGTCACTCTTTAAACTGTATCACCCACCACCCACGAGCACTGCAGCACACACCCAGGACTGGTGATCGTGGTTGCATATTGTGGGAGAGATACTGTGTCTCTTTATTCCTGCACTGCATCACCTCTGCACCTGTTCATAATCAGCAACCACTTTGCCACAACTGCACATATGTATATAGAGATATGTTAAATACATGCCAGTAGCAATCCACAGCGTTCAGTTATTCTGCTAGTATCAATAATTCATGTATCACTATTGTTAACTAAAGGCCTGACATAACTATACAATTATGGGTAATATGAAATATTTTAAGTATCAATCTATGTTAAACGTAAGGGTTTTTATTAACCATTCCGTGTTGCCAAGACGCTGATTCTCTGCAGACATCTGCTGTCCCTCTGGTCTGTCCATGTTGATGTTGTCGGAGTCTCTCTCCGATTTTGAACCTTCTGATTCGGAGGCATACAGCTCAAATTGATACGGGAGACAATCCCTGTTTTCTCTCTCTACATCAGATCCATCACTACATAATTCACATTCATAAGAGGTGTGTGAAACTGATAAAATGAGGCTACTCTCACTTTCACTGTCACTGTTACTGTCAGCCATACTGGCAGATGCAAAGTAAAATTAATTTGATAATATGTTCAGGTGATACTGGCAGATGCAAAGAGCCTGAGGTCAGTCTTCTGGCCCCACACCAGGAAATGGAGATCGCCCTCTGTGTATTTCTGGGTATTATTTGATTCATTGTAGCGCGATTAAACATAATTTGGTAAAATTAATTTGATTATATGTTCAGGGGAGACCTGTAAATATTATTTTGTATGTTTATGGTAACAGTCAAGTTCCATGTCATAGGCTCTTTTATCACTTTAAAAGAGCAAAAAACACTCTTCCTGTCTGCTGGTGGCAGAGTATTCCCATTCTTTCCCATTCCCGGAAGCTTAAATCCCGTTCTTGCCCGTCCTGAGAGGTTTATTTATTTTTTTATTTCCTGGTCCCGCCCATTCCCGTGAGCTTCACTCCTGTACCATTCCGTCCCGCAAAGTTTAACACAATTTTTTTCCTGTACCACGGGAGTCCCATCTTCATGTCACGATACAGGGACAATGGACATGTATGTGTCATTGCAAAGAATTTAAACAAAATCCAGAGCTCAACACGAGTTGGCATAGAGGAGAGCATTTGGATTGCTGAAGTGCAAGTGGAGAAGGCTGAATTACATTGATATGACAACACTAACTCATATTCCAGTGGTCATTAGTGCTGCTTGTGTCCTTCACAATTTTTTTAATTGAGATTGAAAAGATGAGTGGGGAGAAGGTTGAGCTGGAAATGGAGACCAAGGGCAATCAAGGCTGTGCTAACCAAGAAGTTGACTCTACTACTGCACGTAAAAGAGATGACATAGCCCATTTATTGGCCTAAACTAGGTTCCGAAAGTTTGACAGCGTGACCCTCGCTGCAGTAAAAACATGGCTAATATCATACTCTGCATATTGAACTGATGTTTTAGAACTAACTCAAAACTCTCTTGTAGATCTTTGTATAAAAACATAAAATGGGGGCAAACACATGCATATAATTTTGGGTCAGTTTTGAGATTTAAAATATAAAAGTATACAAAAGGCTAAAATGATTTTAAAATGTATATTAATAAGTTAATAATTTAGTGTGCATTAAAATGTTACCCTTCTAAAAGTATCATGTAATAGTTTAAATGAATTTGTTTTGATAAATATTATAGCCAAACACCAAGTTACATAGTTACTTGAAAATTCCCCCTAGGAGTTGAAATGTAATTTATTTTAATAAACCCACAATATGCATTCATTTGATTGCTTTTAGTGATGACAAGGGATACAATGATAGTAATTGGATGGATTTTGATTAAGCCTGTTTTGAAATAAGTGCAAGGGTTTGCCTTAACAATTGACTATTTTTAATTTTTTCAAAAGATTCTTTCAGAACATCAGTGAACGACTTTAGATGCTCGTTTCGCTCTACAGCAACCTGCAGTGCTTTTTTCTGCATGTCCATCAGTTCCTTCATGGTGTTGTTTTGCTCATGTGCAAATTCCCAGAACCAGACTGGGGGCTCTCTGTCTGAACGTCTCCTCCTTTTTCTACGAGTCTGACACGACACTTTCATCGCTGGACAGTGGTGTTGGTGTTGAAGCTATTTCTGGTGTTGAGCTTCCTGAAGGTCTATCAAATACAAATGATTCATCATCTGAGGGGGAAAAAAACAAACAATATTTAGTCCAAACAATAATGAATAGCAACGTTCATTCTTTGTCTTTACATTTGTACTACAATAAAAGGAACATTATTTTCATGTCAATTAATATACAGTACTGAAAGTGCACAAACATATTTACTCATTTTTACTTAGTGTATGATTAATAAAATAGTTAAATAAATACTTCTTGCAAGTTATGAATTTCTTGTATCTGGCGTCATTTTTTATGGCAAAGGTAACAGACAATTAACAAAAAAAGCCCATAACCTGTATTGGCAAGTGTAACAAAGACACTGTCTGCATCCTGCATGACCTCAAAAAATTCCCATGAGGTATGACCTCTTCTAGTCTTGTTTCTATTGTCCCGTATTGTTTTGAACCAGTTAACCAGGAACTGTGAAGCGTTTAGAGTTGATACTATAATGTACGTAGGAAGTAAAAGTTGTCAATATGTATTAGAATATATATTATATATATATATATATATATAATTATATATATATATATATATATATATATATATATATACAGTACTGTGCAAAAGTTTTAGGCAGGTGTGAAAAAATGCTGTAAAGTAAGAATGCTTTCAAAAATAGACATGTTAATAGATTATATTTATCAATTAACTAAATGCAAAGTGAGTGAACAGAAGAAAAATCTAAATCAAATAATCAAATCCATATTTGGTGTGGCCACCGTTTGCCTTCAAAACAGCATCAATTCTTCTAGGTACACTTGCACAAAGTCAGGGATTTTGTAGGCATATAGTCAGGTGTATGATTCAACAATTATACCAAACAGGTGCTAATGATCATCAATTCAATATGTAGGTTGAAACACAATCATTAACTGAAACAGAAACAGCTGTGTAGGAGGAATAAAATTGGGTGAGGAACAGCCAAACTCAGCTAACAAGGTGAGGTTGCTGAAGACAGTTTACTGTCAAAAGTCATACACCATGGCAAGACTGAGCACAGCAACAAGACACAAGGTAGTTATACTGCATCAGCAAGGTCTCTCCCAGGCAGAAATTTCAAGGCAGACAGGGGTTTCCAGATGTGCTGTCCAATCTCTTTTGAAGAAGCATAAAGAAGCGAGCAGCGTTGAGGACCGTGAGCGCAGTGGTCGGCCAAGGAAACTTACTGCAGCAGATGAAAGACACATCATGCTTACTTCCCTTCGCAATCGGAAGATGTCCAGCAGTGCCATCAGCTCAGAACTGGCAGTAAACAGTGGGACCCTGGTACACCCATCTACTGTCGGAGAAGTCTGGTCAGAAGTGGCCTTCATGGAAGACTTGCGGCCAAAAGCCATACCTCCGGCGTGGAAACAAGGCCAAGCGACTCAACTATGCACGAAAACACAGGAACTTGGGTGCAGAAAAATGGCAGCAGGTGTTCTGGACTGATGAGTCAAAATTTGAAATATTTGGCTGTAGCAGAAGGCAGTTTGTTAGCCGAAGGGCTGGAGAGCGTACGAATGAGTGTCTGCAGGCAACAGTGAAGCATGGTGGAGGTTCCTTGCAAGTTTGGGGCTGCATTTCTGCAAATGGAGTTGGGGATTTGGTCAGAATTAATGGTCTCCTCAATGCTGAGAAGTACAGGCAGATCCTTATCCATCATGCAATACCATCAGGGAGGCATCTGATTGGCCCCAAATTTATTCTGCAGCATGACAACGACCCCAAACATACAGCGAAAGTCATTGAGAACTATCTTCAGCGTAAAGAAGAACAAGGAGTCCTGGAAGTGATGGTATGGCCCCCACAGAGCCCTGATCTCAACATCATCGAGTCTGTCTGGGATTACATGAAGAGAGAGAAGCAACTGAGGCTGCCTAAATCCACAGAAGAAAGTGCACTGTGTGCAAGTGTACCTAGAAGAATTGATGCTTGATGCTGTTTTGAAGGCAAAGGGTGGTCACACCAAATATTGATTTGATGTAGATTTTTCTTCTGTTCACTCACTTTGCATTTAGTTAATTGATAAATATAATCTATTAACATGTCTATCTTTGAAAGCATTCTTACTTTACAGCATTTTTTCACACCTGCCTAAAACTTTTGCACAGTACTATATATATATATATATATATATATATATATATACTGATTTATTGTCGTAAAAATAATATTTTTCTAAAAATTACATGCCTTTAATGCCTGCATTTTTTTTTTATCACATTGGTCTGCGCTGTAGTTGTACCCCTTGGCGGCCATTATATTAGCAATTTTTCTCCAAACCTCTAATTAAAAGTAGACTGAAAGTCATCTTCATGGTCTCGGTATGTCTCAGTGAGGAGGAGGATAGCCTCATGCACCCATTGGATTCCTGAAATAAAAAAAAAGAGCAATGATATAAAAGTGATTTTTAAGGTGGTACAAACTTCAAGCAACCACTTCTGTAATATGTTTACAGTGTGTCACTGTATTTTTTAAAATGACTAACAGTAGAACTTACCATTAGAATTTGTAACACTAATTGCAGAATCGTATGGTGCCTCAGGTAAACCCTCCCAGGCTGCATTGGAAACTGCCGCTGTAGGCCTTACTGAAAAACAAACTTTTATTATTATTATTTATATTCTATGTATATGCAGGCTACTAAATAAGATGCTGTTAACTAAGATGGTGTTATTTAGTACAAAGGGTTAAGGTTAGGTTAAGGCTTAGGATTAGGCCCAATGAGTAACATACATTAACTGCATACTGCATGAACAATATCACTATTTAAGTAGATCGTAACAGAGACAACTACTGATGCTTTACAGTATGACACCAAAGTTTTATTCAATGCAGTACCATGGAAACAAAACAACATTTCCTGTATTTTAGTACCATACATAAATCGATTCTCCACAGTTAATCCTTTGGTTCCATTGCTGGAGACGAGCAGTGGCTTTTGCAGAAAAAGCTTTGTGGTATTCAAATAAGTAATCCTCCGAATCTAACAGAAAGGTCTTGAATAATTGACATGTAATCAACCAGCTCACGGCGCTGGTCAGGATAGAATTCACAGATGATATCGCTGAAAGCTAGGATAAATTCAGAAATGGTGAGTTTTGAATAAGCGGGGGTCAGATGTTTTGAGGGTAACTGAAAGATCTGCGCACTGAACCACCCTGGTACTGGCTGAATCTAGTGTGTTTGTAAGGAGGGAAATCAAATTAATATCTGCACCTGCTAGAATCTGGTGGCGCAGGGAAAGGCAGGCTTGGGGTTGAAGATCAGGGAGTTTTCAGGAGGATGCAAGACAACAGCATTGTTTAAAGAAAAAACACAACTTGCTGAGGGAGGAAGTAAAGGGTGGTAATTAAGAAACTGGACAGCCAGGGGAAACTGGGAGCTCCAAATGCTGAGGGAGAGTAAGAGGAGGATGCAGTTATGGGGACCCAGCTGAGATGGGAGTGAGGAGCCTGCTGTGTGGGTTTGCTGGGAACTGGGTATAGAAAGAAAAGGAGGGGCCTGTTGCAAGCCTGTGAAGGAGGAAGGGCATGCTGGGATAGAGGAAAGATTGGACAGAAAGGCGGGGGCCTGCTGGACACCTGTGAGAGGCAAAGAATAGGAAGGGACTGTGGGGGCCTGCTGGACACCCAAAGTTGGAAAAGCAGAAGACAAGCATGTAGGGGTTTGCTTAACACCTACATTGGAAAGTGAAGGAACCGCTGTGGGGGCCTGCTGGACGCTCACAGTGGCCAGAGTGGCTGCAGGGGCCTGCTGAACACCCGAATTAAACAAAAAAAGGGGCCGCTGTGGGAGCCTGCTGGACACCTGCATTACACAAAAAAGGAACCACTGAGGGGGCCTGCTGGACACCTGTAGTGATCCTAGATGTGACTGTCGGGGCTTGCTGGAAGTCTGGACTGAGGAGAATAACCTGGGAGGTTATAGTTGAAGGCAAGGCAGGGGCCTGTAGAACACCCGCAGCAGACACTGAAAACCCAGGACAGATTGCGGGAGCAGCCGCTTCTGACTGTAAAAAAAAGTCTCAGTACTCACTTGTCCAGCTGCTGTGTGAGCCTTTGACAGATGGGTGCTGCGGTGGCTCCACCCACTGGGTCTTCGGGAAGTGGAGGCGGGGCTTTGAGAGGCTGATTCAGAGGGAGCGGAAGGAACTGGAAAGCGATGATCTGAGGTTTCGTCATAACGTCTGCGATGAGGGGAAACCTGAAGAGTAGATAAATACATGTTAAATAATTGTTCCTTACGTGCCGTCGAATGGAATGTTTTTATTGCGGAGAAACTGCTGAAGCTTTGGGATTGTCCAGTTTTTGATGTCTGAAGCTGGAGTCGATCTTGTATACAGGCGGGAACTACGGTGAATAGGAGATTGACCGGAATGTTGTGCTGATCTGCAGCTGTGGCAGTGAGCAGGCGAAGGATCCGATGAAAAAGATGGAGGCGGACATCTGCGCTGAAAAGGCTAGTGTTGGAAAAACTGTAGATCGCAGTTGCCTTTGAGTAAATACTCCTGACATGGGAGGAGCTGGTTGAACCGAAGGAAGGGTTTTCTGCTCCGGGGAATGAGCAAACAATTCGTTGTCCGATGAAATGCAGTAATCCAAAATGTTATCCATGATTGTACGAGTACGAATGAATCAAAACTCATACAAGGGGTAAGTGGAGAGGGTATTTCTAATGCTTGCAGGAGTTAATTGCTGACATGTAAATTGAATGATCCAATTAGTGATGTGGAGATTGGTGCATGCACCTCCTCTCGAACTTTAATTATAAATTTCATATATATAGGACAATGAAAATCGTTTTATTAACCACAGGTGGTTAACTATATTTAACATATAGGCAGGTATATAATAGTCATGGCTTGACTTGGGTTTACACTAATCGCTATTAAAGCAATACATAAATAACTAAAACCATCATCACTGGTGGTCACTAAAAACAAAAAGTATTACTGCGCCAAAGTGTGGGCTTTTTGTCTTCAGTGGCAGCGTCGGTTTACTTGGTACACTGAAACATTTAAACATTTTGATACTGAATTTTAAATATATTGTTTAAACTAACACGTTCTGAGCAAAGAAAAAAACACCAGTGGCCTGCTCCTGTATGATAATCTTATTATTCCCCTAAAAAAACACAACTCCCTTTGAGGGTGGCATGGAAACCATAGGTCTGTGCTGAAAGATAACTGCACACCTAAAATTGTCAGTGATTTTTAACACTTTTTTAGGGTTCACTTACCACATACTTATTGCTTAAAAAAATCCAAAAAAAAAATCAATTGTTTGGATTAAGAATACTACAACCGTTCCACTTGTAATTTGTGTCCGCCATCTCTAGGCAGCTCCTCAAATCGTTAGCTCCTGTCACATAGCCCTCTGAGCTAACAGGTCGTTCAATAGCAAAGCGCTCTAGAGCGCTTTGCCCATTAAACGCACCCCAGATCTCCGCCATTCTTCTTTGCTGTCAGTTGACAAGGGATCTGCTGATATCCCAGCATGCCTTTCTTCTTAAAGGAGACTGCCTCTAACTCCCCAATATCTCATAACAAAAGGAATACATTTTTTGGTACAATACCCGAAAATAAATCGCAATATTTTTATATAAAAGTAGCCGGCGCAAAGATTACAATTTATTTTCAGGTATTACTTTAGTAAATCTGACCTCTTTCTCTGTTCATACAAAATCCAGTTGAAGCAGGTTTTAAGACAACCTACTCTCTTGCAAATTTTAGTGTAGATAAATATGAAACACTACCGTAAGCATTTTCTAATACTCATTATTCTGAACCACATTTTAGCTTAACTCAGTAAACCGTCCTACGCTTTAACTCTTCTTGCCAGGTTCTAATGAATTTCTGCGATATATATAGAAAAATGTTTATTTTAATATAAACGTCTACCTTCTGTTATCCGAAAGGTATTCCGTTTGTTAATATTAACCAGATCGCTCATTATAGAAAAGGACCTTGATTTCTAAGTTGCTGATCACCCAAAAATCCTGCTTCAGCAGCCAAAACCAATTATTATTATTTATTTCTTAAGACACCCTTATCCAGGGAGACTTACAATTGTTACAAGATATCACATTATTTTTACATACAATTACCCATTTATACAGTTGGGTTTTTACTGGAGCAATCTAGGTCAAGGGTACAGCAGCAGCGTCCCCCCACCTGGGATTGAACCCACGACCCTCCGGTCAAGAGTTCAGAGCCCTAACCACTACTCCACACTGCTGCCCATATTACAATTGCTCATCTCCAACAAGAAGAGAGAGTTATTTTCCTTCAATTGGTTCACTGTATATTAAAAAGTTAGTTTATACTTTTTAAATTAGTTTTTAACTCAAGGGCTCCTTTTTTAAATCAAGTTTTACTACTTATTCCAAATAAGATACATGACTGCGAATTCATTAAAATATACAGTATGTTTGTTTATATAGCAACAGTATTAAGACTTAGGTTGTTGGTTCAAATATTCTGTTTCCATTATTTTAGAATACGTGCTTTTAGATTAGACTGTCTTTAAATCAAACTTACTTCTTTCTTTAAATAAGAGACTTGATTGTGAGTCAGTTCTTGAACTAGTTAAATGGTATACTGGTTTTCTAAGTCTTTTTAGTTTCAAATATCATTCTCTAAAAAGGGTTACTTTTTGTTTTTGCTAATTTGCAATACCTAGCCTCTGTTTAGTTCTTTAAAAATGATGGCTTCATTTTCAAGCTAATTAAATGAGATGTCTGCTTCTGCCAAGGTTATAGGCTTCTGCACCAGCAGCTATTAAATAAGGGAAAGCTTAGCTCATTTCACAAGTAAAGCATTACCTCAAGCCAGTGCGCTCTCTTTACACAGACTCTATAATACTTATTTTTTACTGTTATACTGGACTTTTCAAAAGAATATATTTTTTACATATATTTTGACAGGCTGGGGTGTTTTGTCACTGTTCTTTCAGGTCTTGAACACAGTCTGAGCGAAACCAAGCACTCTGGACAACAGTATCTTGTTTTAAACAGGGCAGTGACTGTCTGTTTATTTTCTCATTATGGTGTTCTCTTTATCCAGAATCATACAAATCAAATATCAATAACGTAAACAAAATAAACCTAACAAAAATCTAGCTCTTTAGTAAGAAGCACTAACTAAACCTTTTAGTTATCTTTTCACTATCCCTTTCTACAAGTCAGACAGCTAAGCTGTTTATTGACAGAACAACACATAACTTAAACATACTCCTCATTGAACATGGTGGAATATTGTTTCTCCAGGTAGAACACCAACCTTCAATCTATTTCCAGCCCACACCGGTCTCTCCGTATGTTGCATCCTTTACACTGCTCGCATTTGGAAAAAAAAAGAAAAACATGCTCTTTTATGGCTGCCTAATTGGAGACAGGTGAAAACCCTTGTCTCAAAATGGTCACCCACGTGGAACTCTGGGAATTGTAGTCTTTTCTGACATTGGCAGTCAAAGACTACAATTTACTTGTGTGACCCAAAATCAGTGGAGAGGATACAGGCTCATTGTCACTCTTGGACCAATATACACACCCTACATCACTTTCCCATATATTTTATAGCTCACTTTGTCACAGTATATATAAAATCCTACAATATTCCCTTTAACCAATACAAAGTATAATTAACATTATCTCAAATGTGTCTCAACAATTTGTTTACAACATTCAATGTCAAGCAGATCAACTCTTCTATTATAATAAACTTTTAATATGTTCTTTCAACAGCAGTCTCTCCTAGAAATTGTAATTTTATTTTACTCCATTGGTATACACAGAAGGCAAGAGGTTAATTTTAATTAGGCACCTGCTTGGCAGCAAATGCAACCTTGAATATAGGACTGCTTTACTTTGATACAGACTAACATCCTCATATATTTACTTAATGTTATTATATTAGGTTTCTTTTTTATTAAATACTTTTGTTTTTTCTTACTATAATCCAGTGGTCCTCAAAGTGGTGCCCGTGAAGCCAGGCCATCGTGCCCGCGGCAGCTTTTCTTAAATTATGGGTCGTGAACACAGTGGCAGGTCGTAGCGTGGAAAAATAAATAAAGCTTTAAACACGTTTTCCAACAAAAGCGTCACAGCAGTCTGTTGACAGTGCTGCTCGCTTATGCTGTGCTTATACGTACTCAACATAATTTTTTTTTTTCCTGAAGGGCCTCTGCGATACGATCAACCAATTGAATATCTGCATTTTCTCTGCGGTAGCCCAATCATACATTAGCTGGATTGGACATAAACTGTGTCTGTTTCAGTTGCAGGTACTGACAGTAAGTTTAACCAATAGGAGAGTCAAATATCTGCTGAGTTTTACGCAGCTGTCCATTCATAAGCAAGCAGAGGCCGTTCACTATATTCTGCATGAAAATTGAAGGTGAGTGAGTAGCCAATGGGAAAGTGAAAGATCTGAGTGCTGTCCAATCATTCGTGAGCAGAGGCGGGGTGTTAATGCCAGGTAAGCACTGAATTTCGCCAACTGTTATTGAGAAAAATAATACATTTCAGTATTTAGAATTTAATTTTCTCTCTATATATTTTTTTTTAATTTCACCAGACAAGGGAAACACCATAGTAGATTTAGTTACCAATCCACTTTCTCTGAATAATTGTACTGGAGATAAGCGATCATTAAAACAGAGTAGTGTTTTAAAATTTGCCAAATTGAAACAAAGCGAGACACTATCTATCCTCTTTTATTTTAATTTATTCATAATTATCTGTGTAAACATGTTATTTAAAAATATTTGCATTGTGTATACACTGTGATTTGAATTTGTGTGTGTTTAATTATATATACAGTGTATATATATATATATATATATATATATATATATATATATATATATATATATATATATATATATATATATATATATATATATATATATATATATATATATATATATATATATATACACACACACACACACACTGTATATGTCGCGGGAAGGCAGTGTTTGAGATAAGAACCTATGCAATACTCAGCGTGCCCGCAAACAGCCAAGTAAGATCAGTTTATGTCCGTGCCCAAATTATTTTGAGGACCACTGCTATAATCAAGCCACATACCTATCCTAGTTCGATTGCTTCTAGCATATTTATTCTGTTCCATAGAGTTTGCCATTCTGCTCTTGCTGAATCAGAATGTTTTAAAGCTCTGAGTCTAATTAAAAAATATGCTTTTGCCTGATAAGGGAGGTTTGGAACTTTCAGCAGGCCGGCCTGACCTTCAGTGCAATGAACTTCTTCACACAGACCTTACACAGATCTGCTAATAATATTTTCTACTGGTTTTAAATTCTTTAAAACACATTACTGTCATTACAATATTTGTTGCAGTTTCACAAATGTTCAATTTGTATCCCAAAGATCGTCCTGCTTCTAGTAGATGTGACAGGTTAAAGAAAATAAGAACATAAGAAAGTTTACAAACGAGAGGAGGCCATTCGGCCCATCTTGCTCGTTTGGGTGTGTGACAGAAATATGAGTTTTGGTTGTAAATCTCCCTCCCGACCTGTGAGGGCGCTAAGCAGCGAAAGGGAAAGGCTTTGGACGGGCTGGCCTGACAGTTCTTTCCCTGGGCTGGGAAGTCGGTCAGTCTGGAAGAAGGCGAGACTCTGTTGCAGGAACGTATTGACCCGGAAGGGAAACGATGTAGCAGCTGCAGACAGTAGAGACAGCTGCAATTGTTTACCAAGGGGTCATGCGTAATAGCATAAAGGGGCCGGAGAATCGTAAATCTTTTCCTTCGCTTGCTTTCAGAGCATACGGAACTGGAAGGACCGGGAGAGATTCACTTGTGAACTGTGAAAATAATTTGTGAGTTTTGTTTGTTTGTAGCACTGTTAGTAATTGTCTTTTGTTTTGTGAATTCACTAGACGGCTAACACGTCTCTGGAGCTGTTGCCTTGGGCCAGCACTACCCGGAACAACAACACCACAGTCACTGTTTGTTTGTTATCACCCACCTCGAGCACTACTGCACGCACACGGACTGGTGATTGTGTTAGTATTATTGTGGGATGGATAACGTGATATTATTTTTTTGTTTTGCAAATCATTATTATCATTTTCTTGCCGAGCTTTACACATTGGTGTGTATTGCCGGAGGATTATTGTTTGGTCACCAGACCGGGATTTATAAAATTAAGACCCCTTTCCAAACCGGATTACAGTTTCCTTTTGTGATTATTCCTGCACTGCATCACCTCTGCACCTGTACTACTCAGCAGCCACTTTGCCACAGGGTGTTAATAGCTTATTGATCCCAGAATCTCATAAAGCAGCTTCTTGAAGGATCCCAGGGTGTTAACTTCACCAGCATTACTGGGGAGTTGGTTCCAGACCCTCAATTCTTTGTGTAAAAAAGTGCCTCCTATTTTCTGTTCTGAATTAAATTATTTGAGCCTGTCTGCATACGACATGCCTTTTATACCCGGGATAATTCTGGTCGCTCTTCTTTGCACTCTTTCTAAAGCAGCAATATCCTTTTTGACCAGACCAGAACTGAACACAATATTCTAGATGAGGTCTTACTAATGTATTGTAAAGTTTTAACATTACTTCCCTTGATTTAAATTCAACACTTTTCACAATATATCCGAGCATCTTGTTGGCTTTTTTTTATAGCTTCCCTACATTGTCTAGATGAAGACATTTCTGAGTCAACAAACTTTCTTTTTAATAGATTCCTTCTTCAATTTCAGTATCTCCCATGTGATATTTAATATGCACATTTTTATTGCCTGCGTGCAGTACCTTACACTTTTCTATATTAAATGTCATTTGACATGTGTCTGGTCAGTTCTGAATGCTGTCTACATCATTTTGAATGACCTTTGCTGCTGCAACAGTGTTTGCCACTCCTCCTATTTTTGTGTCATCTGCAAATTTAACAAGTTTGCTTACTATACCAGAATCTAAATTATTAATGTAGATTAGGAATAGCAGAGGACCTAATACTGATCCATGTGGTACACCACTGGTTACCTCGCTCCATTTTAAGGTTTCTCCTCTAATCAGTACTTTCTGTTTTCTACATGTTAACCACTCCCTAATCCATGTGCATGCATTTCCTTGAATCCCTACTGCGTTCAGTTTGAGAATTAATCTTGTCAGAAGCTTTCTGGAAATCTAAATAAACCATGTTGTATGCTTTGCAATTATCCATTGTCAATGTTGCATCCTCAAAAAAATCAAGCAGGTTAATTAGACACGATCTCCCTTTCCTAAAAACAAGGTTGACTGTCTCCCAGGAAACTGTTACCATAACGGTAATTATCCATTTTGGATCTTATTCTAGTTTCCATAAGTGTACATATGATAGAAGTCATTGGTTCTAGCCCCTTTAACACTTCTGCCTCTGTTATGCTAAAGTTATTTAAAACTGGATAGGAACAGGTCGACATGTGGGGCATGTTGTCCGTATCCTCCTTTGTAAAAACTTGTGAAAAGTAATCATTTAATATAGTTGCTATTTTTTTTTCTTTGTCTATGATTTTTCCATTTGTATCTCTTAGACATTTAACCTCCTCTTTGAATGTTCTCTTGCTGTTATTGGTATTGGTTTTAGCCCCCTTAGCAATGTTCATTTCTATCTTTCTCTTGGCCTTTCTAACTTCCTTTTTGACTTGCATTTGCAGTTCCAAGTACTCTTTCTGTGTACAAAGTCCTGTGACACTGTAAACTCCCTTGCACCTCACTTTGTGTTGCAGCAGACCTCTGTTCACACTGAAGTTGGCAAGGGGAAAAGTAGGTGGGCTTCGCCTATAAACACAAAAACGTAAGGATGCCGTTAAGAAAATAAAAGCTATATTGATACACATAGGAACCCCTCAGAGTACCTGGAACTAAACCCTACAAAATCGTTGTGGTCCTATGTCGGACCTGGTCCGACATTAAAATTTTCCCTTTCCTGTCCAATGTCGGACCCTGTCCGACATCATCAAAAAGAGGTAAAAAACAGGTCTCTAGTCGTTTATTCTCCGGAAAAAGCCGAGAAAACCATTCAATGACCGAGTGAGACCGATAGGAGCTGAGAGAAGCAAGAAAAAAAAATTAAATAAAAAGGGGCGTATCTGAGCAATACACATAGGCCCAGCACCACAGAGATAACACTGACATAAACAAACCAGATAGCTGCTTCTGCATCCAGCGCTTAAAGAATATCAGACATTTGCAGAGCTTTTTGAGAAGTTATAGTAATAAAATAATGACTTGGATCGCATTATTGAGGAGTTTGGTGATAAAACGGGTGACCAGGAAATGATTTATCGGTATGCCCAACTATGAAGAGGTATGTGAAAACAGGGAACAAGGGGTGGGACAGGCTGGAGATGCAGTACTGAGTGTCCTGTTGATATGCAGTGCCTTTTAAACCTGTTTTACTGTGAAAAAAAAAAATTGGACCTGACGCGCCTGAGATGCACTGAATAAATGGACTGCAAAGGGTTAAGGTAGATCATGTTCACTAATAACTAAATATTCACTTACCTGGTCGTTGTATCTTGACACTGACAGCCTTCCATGCAATGGCTTTTTTGGTCTGCATCCCGGTAAATAGTAAGTGTTATATTGTAAAGCTCTGGATGTTCAGACACATGGTAGAGGGGCTTTTCTTCTTCCTTATTGTTTATTGATTTGGTGCGGGCTGTCTTCTCTTGGGAAAGGAGCCTGTTCTGAAAACTGTATATCTATCTGTACATAGTATTATTGCTCTACTGTTCTACACTGCCATCTAGTGGCAAACTTGGGTACTGTAGCTTTAAACAGCTAACTTCCTGTTCAGAGCTTATTGCTGTCCAAGCAGTCTGACGAACGGCAACACCACAGACGAGCTCCATCTTTCTTACTTACTAGGCCCTGGGTGGGCAAACTTTTTGGCTCAAGGGCCACATTGAGCTTTTGAAACCAAGTGAAGGGCCACATACTATATGCGTGACAAAACATGTGAAGCCTTTGTTCTTTTTCACGTTGACACACAACTACTAGTGTATTGTAGGTGTACATATGCTTGCAGAACAATTCTACCATTGTACCCTCAAAGTCACAGCCACAAAAAGTAAGTGCAAACTTTAAAAAAAAGTATGTTTATATGACTGGAGACATAAAAATAGGCATATATGACATACTGTATATGACAGCAGATGTCTGATATACAGCACTGCAAAACCACCTGCATTCTAAAAGTACAATCTGAGTGACACAAATAGTAAGAGCAAAAGCATATCATTTGGTTCATATTGAATGGCCTGTTTATGACAGCATATTAAGGAACAATTCTCATTTCACCTCCATTGTGAGCCATATTTACAGTTCTCAAATCATCTCAGCCCACATAAAGTACCACAATCTGAGCCATTGTAATAAGTGTTCATTGTCAGATGAATGGGGACAAAAGGCCTGTATCCAAGTGCATTGCTGGATAGTTCTCACTGCAATAACCATCACCATAAAAAGCCTAAGACTGTTGAAAACAGAGAAAGAAAGCATAAGCCTTGCCTACCCGCCTTGGTGATTTGGGTCTTAATGTGAGCAATGGGTCTGGTCACCTCTCTTGGCAAGGGCATCAAAGTCTGGTGTCATTTTTGAGGTAGAGATCCTCAGAACAGCTGACAAGTGGTCATTTGTTAAATTTGACCTGTGATGGGATTTGTTGTAGTTCATGACTGAGAACGTTTGTTCACACACATATGTGGACCGAATAAAACCAGCATCCTCTGGGCGTGCTTTTTCATGTTTGGAAACTTTGTTTCATTCAGTGAGCCATAAAACTGGTCTATTGTAGCTATTTTGTACTTCTCCTTCAAAGCACTGTCACACTGGATGTCGATGAGCTCCAGTTGTGTGTCTGGTGGTGCTTTCTCACTGTCGAAAGATAGGGCATGATACAAGCTCCAGCTCAGTCTCAATCTTGCTAAAGTCTGAGAAGCGGCGGAGAACTCGCATGCAGGTCGATCAAAGTGCTACTGTATGTCACTGTATGATGTATGCTACTGTATGATGGGGCGCTGCTCAGTGCTGCCAGTGTCGGAAATGAGCGAGAGACCTGCTGCTCATTTGTCTGGAGAACAACAGAAGTTTGGCCTTGAACGCTTTCACGTTGAAATACAGTTCATGCACAAAAACACCCTTTCCTGGAGCTTCATGTTTAGATCGTTCAGATGCCCCAGTATGTCCACACCGAAAGCAAAGTCGGCCAGCCAGTCTGTGTCTTGTAACTCGGGAAGTTGTCAGCTTTACCAACCGTATCCAGGAACATACCAATCTCCCCTCTCAGCTCCCACACACGGCTAAAGACTTTCCCCAGGCTTAGCCAGCGCACATTTGAATGATATAACAAGTCCTGGTGCTCTGCCTCTGTGTCATTGAGCAGCTGAATGAACTGACGATGGTTAAGCCCCTTGCCCGTATAAAGTTTACAAGTTTCACGCACCACTTTGACAACATGTTCGAGCTTCAACACACTTTTACACAGTGCTTCCTGATGAATAATACAGTGAAGAAATATCAATTCCTCCGAGTTTGGGCTTTCTTCTCTTACTTTGTCTTGTAATCTTTTAGTAGGCCAATGTTCTTACCGGTTAGATTTGGGGATCCATCTGTTGTGACGTTTGTCAGTTTACGCCACGGTAGATTCATTTTTCCAAGCAGGCAGACACACTGTCATATAAGTCAGAGCCCTGGTTGTCCCCATCATCGATTCCATTGCAAGAAGTTCCTCTGTTATTTCAAAGTTATCATTAATTCCTCTGACAAAAATTAAAAGTTGAGCGGTGTCTTTGATGTCAGTACTCTCATCCAGTGCGATAGAAAAAGATTGAAGCCATCTGCTTTCTTTTTCAGCTCGGAGGTTAGCTCATCTCCTATTACTTCCACACGCCTGGTGATGGTTCGCGTGATAAGCTAATTTTCTCGAATTGGCTTTTACTATCAGGACAAAGTATGCTAGCAGTCTCCACCATACAGTCTTTCACAAACTCCCCTTCAGCAAAAGGCTTGCTATGCTTTGCAATTTTATGTGCCACTATGTAGCTTGCCTTAGTTACCGATTCTTGAGTAGAGGTCTGTTTAGTAAAAATATTTTGTTGGGCTTTTAAGTTCGTGGCAAGTTTAGAGGCCTTGCTTGCCTTTTCCTGAGAGGACAGATTGCTAGCGTAGTTAGCATGCTTGCTTGAAAATGACGACTGAGATTGTATTCCTTAAAACTGCAATACTTTCTTGGCATATCAGACATACCGCCTTCTGTCCAACATTAGTGAAAAAGTATTTTGGTGTCCATTCTTCCTTGAACACACGACATTCAGAGTCCACTTTTCTCTTTTTCGCCGCACTCATTTTTCATGTCAACGCGTCGCCAAGCATGGAGGTGACCGTGGCGCATTCAGATTGACTGAATGTAGGCCTAATACCAGCAGCTGCTAGGCTACAGCGCCATCTATTGGAGTTTGTTTGTATAGCATGGAAGAAGTCATTTTAGGCCAAAAATCGCAACTCAAATATAATGACATTTAATTAGTTTTAAAAATGGCTCGCGGGCCGGATTGAAGTGCCCTGGTCGGACTCGCCCATGGGTCGTACTTTGCCCCCCACTGTACTAGGCCTTGGATAAAGATAAGTCTGTAAGTAGGCACCTTTTGTTTTCAAGTCATTAGTACATGCTTTCGTTAATTCAAGCTGTGCTTCCTAGAAGATTTGTTTTTACATGTTTATTTTAGTCGTTAGCGTCGCGATGATGCTAAGCTAATGTGTGCTAACTATTCCCGATAGGAATTGCATTGATTGTTAGCACACTAGCTAATGTTTCGACAGGGGACTTAGCTACTTTTGTTTGTAATGTATCTAGCCCTTCTAATACTTAGATATCAGTATATTACGAGAATATGTGCTTGTAATTATGTTGTAAGTGTGCATAGTTCTGGTACTATCATTTAGTGGCACTTTTCCTGTCATGTAAATTGTCATATTTCTGCAGTGTCATGTTGGCTAGCTAGGCCTATTGTATTGTTAGCTTGTGATGGTTTGTGGAGTCAGGCTATTCTTTATGTGTATGTATCGTGTGAATGTATGCTGAACATTTTCTAATACATATTTTCTTTATTCGGTATTTTACAGTTTTCCGAAATAAATATTCACTAAAGATTTCAAATGGTACTCCTGCCTCCTGGGTCTTTATTGGAGTTGTTAGCTGTCTGCCAAGCTTTGTACTTTATACACATCGTGAGGGCAGAACAGTAAAAAGACTTACTACACGGTGGGCCCAGCCACAGGAAGAGTGGTTCCCTTCTACACGTCGTCATCCAGCTTCTTCAGCCATTAGACACAACAGAGAGGAAACCCGGCTCATCATGCAACAATCAGAGGATCAAGGTAACACACCAGATATCCTTCAGCATCCAGACGCAGAGGACAGCACATACAACACGCTGGGGACCAGGTCACGGTGCTCAAGCTCTAGAGACTCTAGTCAATCTGATCTGACATCAGTTAGTGCTGAAGCTGCCAGCTCTAAGCGCATTAGCTCTAGACATTCGAGCCACTCTAACCTGTCATCAGCTAGTGCTGCCACCACCAGGGCTCATGCAAAAGCAGAGGCTCCACGCGCACTGGCTTCCTATGTGTGGAAGGGTGGGGGAAATCACTGACATAGGAGACAGAAAATTAGATTTTTCTAAACACCACTTGCGTGCATGATTTATTTTCCGTCACAAGGGGGCACTGTGACACTATTGTTACCAACGATGGTATAAGTATTTCATAGCTCACCTATGGCGCACTCGCAGGTGCATTAAATAAGTCAAAAACAGAAGGCACAAAGAAAAAATGAAAATAAGCACTATTAATCAAAAACTACAAAATAAAGGTGCTGCACTCAACAGCATATACCCCAACCGTCGCTACGCACACGGCCCGGGTCTCCGTCCTACACTCAGACGTTCCCTGACTGCCCTATACATTCACTGGGGTCTGCCCATTTATTTCTCCGCTGCACACTATTCATTTATCTCCTTTCGGAGTGTTTAATTATTTGGCGGCTCTTCCAACCCCACTCAGTCTGTCCGTAGCGCTCCCGCTGGTTCATTTATCTACAGAGGGCAGACCTGAGGAAACAACAAGGTATTTGTTTATAGGCCCAGCAATTCCCCAAAGCCCACCTCCCAGCCACTCAGAGAGAGGGAAAGCCCACACACCCTCTTCCCCACCTCTCTGTGTCATTGCCATGACTGACAGGCGGATTCCACGGGACTGCCGCCCTCTTCCTGCAGCGTCGTGCATACGTCAGACGGCCAGTCCCCTCTTACACTATGCAATACGAGAAGCTGACATGATAAGAGAACAAGGCTGCATAGAAGAAGAGCAACATAGGGTTACAGCTGAAACAGCTAGAAGAAAAGCAGAGGTGAAAGCACACTTACATATTCTCAAGCAGGAGAAAGCTGCCACTGCAGCCATAGCTGAAGCCGAGGTTCTCGAAGCAGCTGCCGTAGATGAAAACAGAGCCAAGCCGTCTGATAGAAACCCAGATGACACCTCTCAGCGCAATTCAACGCACCTGTGAGTATGAACAGTCACACACAACCATGTACACTGCTCAACAGCCTTGTGACACAAAGCCATCGAAACCATCGAAGGTCCAGCCAGCAGCAGCCAACATTGATACAGCCAGTCGAAGGTCCAGCCAGCAGCAGCCAACACTGATATAGCCAGCCGCTACAAGACTGAACCAGACCTCCGATGTGACAAGCCAAGTGGTCATGAGCAGAGGGACCTACCTGTCAATCCTTCAGGAAACCAGCAGAACGCTGACATAATCCCTCCACATCAGAACACCATTATGGGCTACAGATGAGAGATTATCAGTGTAGGAGAACAACCACACAACGAGAGGGTCCAACCAAGCCCACCTGCCATCTCGCCAGCTACAACCAAGCCCTGCGGCTGCCCCCAGAGAGGATTCACCCAGACAGAACTCAACCAATACATCAGGAGCTACAGATGTAACCAAGTACCTGGTACGTCGTGAAATGGTGAGTTCTGGCCTTTTGAAGTTTGACGACCACCCAGAAAACTATTGGGCCTGGAAATCATCCTTCCTTAGCAGCACCCAAGAGTTAAACCTGACAGCCAGAGAAGAGCTGGACCTACTCTCCAAATGGCTCGGGCCCGAGTCATCGGAGCAGACCAAGACAATAAGATTGGTGCATGATCACAACGCAACAGCAGGGCTCACAATAGTATGGCAGAGACTTCAATACAGCTGCGGTTCACCTGAAGTGATTGAAAACGTGCTACTGAAGAAAATGGAAGATTTTCAGATGATAACAAACAAAGATAACCAGAAGTTGAGAGCGCTTGGGGACATGCTTCTGGAAGCAGCTAAAGCTGATGGATACCTGCCAGGCCTCTCATATCTGGTCACAGCTCGCGGAGTCAATCCAATCATAGAGAAGCTCCCCTACAGCCTACAAGAAAGATGGATCTCGCAAGCGTCAAAATACAAGGGAGAAGGGGCTCCCGAGTGGCGCATCCAGTAAAGGCGCTCCACGTGGAGTGCAGGATGCGCTCTGTAGTCTGGAAGTCCAGGCTATTCCACAGCCGACCGTGGACGGGAGCTCCCAGGGGGCGGCGCACAATTGGCTGAGCGTCGCCCGGTGGGAGAGAGGGTTAGGTCGGCCAGGGTGTCCTCGGCTCACCGCGCACCAGTGACCCCTGTAGTCTGGCCAGGCGCATGCGGGCTTGCCTGTAAGCTGCCCAAGAGCTGAGTTGTCCTGCGACGCTGTAGCTCTTGGGTGGCTGCATGGTGAGTCCGCAGTGTGAAAAAAAGCGGTCGGCTGACGGCACACGCTTTGGAGGACAGTGTGTGTTCATCTTCGCCCTCCCGAGTCAGCGCAGGGGTGGTAGCGGTGAGCTGAGCTTAAAAAAAATAATAATAATTGGCCATTCTAAATTGGGAGAAAATAATAAAAATAATTGGCAACGACTAAATTAAAAAAAAAATACAAGGAAGATCATAGGGTTGCATTCCCACCGTTTTCCTTCTTCACCAAGTTCATCGTCAACCAAGCGAAGACATGCAACGATCCAAGCTTCGCCTTCTTGAACTCAGGAGACTCTAGCTCTGCAAAGACTGAGAAACCACCTGTGAAGCACAACAGAGAACACAGAACACCAGTGTCCGTACGGAAGACAGAAGTCTCATCTGAGTCTGAAGCCAACCAGGCTAGTCTCTCAGAGAAGAAAGTTGAGGACCCAGACAAACAGTGTCCACTACACAACAAGCCTCATCCACTGAGAAAATGCCGCAGCTTCAGGAGCAAGACACTAGATGAGCGCAAGTCTTATCACAAGGACAACCACATCTGTTACAGATGCTGTGCTTCAACCCGACATCTCGCAAAAGACTGTGAGAAAGCAGTGCAGTGCAAAGAGTGCGACAGAGATAGACATCCGTCCACACTGCATCCGGGGCCAGCCCCATGGAGAACAGAGAACTCTGCAACCAAGGAATATCATGGTGGGAAGCAAAAGGACAGCACAACACCTGCAGTAACCTCAAAGTGCACTGAGATCTGTGGAGATGCAGTCAGCTGTAGATCATGCTCCAACATATGCTTAGTCAAAGTGTATCCCACAGGACACAGAGAGAAGGCAGTCAGAATGTATGCTGTCTTAGACAAACAAAGTACAGTAATCCGTCGCATATCCGTCCGTCACACATCCGCCCTCACCGCTTACCCGCCTGGACAAGACTTCTCAGCCACGTGACTAATGTGTACAGCGCAGAGGGAAAATGGCGACTGGAAAGAGAGTTGTGCTTACAATTGAGAAAAAGGGAAAAACTAGCACAAGACATCAGAATTGGAAAAAGCACTGTGACAGACAAAAAGTCTGCTTCAGAGATTAAAAAGTTTGCATCGGGTGCAGAGTGTTTCTATGGATGCAAACAACGGAAGGTTCTGAGACGCCCGCAAGGCGACAAATTAGGTAAAGCTGTGTATACCTGGTTTGTTCAAGCACGGAATGAGGGAATTCCAATTTCAGGAGCTATATTATGTGAGAAAGCAAAGAGGTTTAATCAGTTGTTGGACGGCGACTCAAACTTCAAAGCTTCATCTGGCTGGCTGAAGTGGTTTCAGAGCCGTCATGGAATCAAGTAGCTCACTGCAGGGTGAAAAACTTTCGGCTAACACTGAAGCGGTAGAGCCGTTTGTTTCAGAATTACACAGTTTGATAGAAACACATCAGCTTACCAGGGATCAGCTGTATAACTGTGACGAAACCAGACTTTTTTTTTTAAATGCCTGCCTACACGCAGCTTAACAACACCTTCGGAAAAATCAGCCGCTGGATTCAAGACTGCAAAGCAACGGGTAACACTAATGCTATGTGCAAATGCATCTGGCTCCTGGAGACATCCGGGAGAAGAGCAAGCAACTACATCATCGAATCGATGGACAGCAAAACACAGCTCACTTTCCCCACTCTTATAGAATGTGACATGATGCCTGACGACAGATCAGAGATCCCCTCACCTGAAGTTGCACGTCATCACCCTCATCTGATGCCAGTCGCAGACAAGATTCCAGCACTCGACCCAGACGCAGCAATCCTCCTTCTGCTCGGAAGAGACATACTGAGAGTGCACAAAGTCAGAGAGCAGTACAATGAGCCTTACAACGCACCCTACACGCAACGTCTACACCTCGGATGGGTCATCATCGGTGAGGTATGTCTGGACGGAGCTCACAAGCCAGCTAAAGTGAGCGTCTACAAAAATAACGTGCTGCACAATGGATGCACATCAATCCTTAGCCCCTGCGCTAACAGCATCCAGATCAAGGAGAAACTGGATAACACTACACAGCGCCAGGGAGCTCAGAGCGGCATGGAGGCCGCCGTCCCAACTGGAGATACGGACGACGTCGGATGCAAGGTGTTCGAAAGAACACAAGACAACGACAAGCCAGCCCCATCTGTCGAAGATGGCATCTTCCTCGAGATCATGGACAGGGAAGTCTTCATGGATGAGTCTAACAGCTGGGTAGCTCCCCTACCTTTCCATTCACCCTGGTGTCACCTCCCCAACAACAGGGGACAAGCAGTGAAACGCCTCACTTCGCTGCGACACACTCTGGAGAGAAAGCCAGACATGAAAGAACATTTCATGCAGAAGATCTTCGACAGCGATCAAGCTGAAAAGATACCACCGTTGGAGGGAGAACAAGAGTGTTGGTACTTACCGATCTTTGGTGTGTATCATCCCCAGAAACCAGGTCAGATACGAGTAGTATTTGACTCCAGCGCCAAGTATGAAGGTGTCTCCCTCAACAATGTCCTCCTCAGTGGACCAGACCTGAATAACACACTCCTTGGAGTCCTCATCCGATTCCGAAAAGAATGAGTTGCAATCACAGCAGATGTGCAACAGATGTTCAGCAATATAAACTCCTGATTAGACCACTTTTGTTGGTCCCTTGAAATTTCTCTTAATGAGAATTGACTTTACATACATGTTTTTGTTGTTTTAGCTGAAAGTCCTTCATTATCATGCTATCATTTTAATAAGCGTTGGTCTTATACTTGTATCAGACTGATACTGGTAAAATGTTTTGGTTTACAATATACTGATACGATAACACTTTCTGTCCTAACTCAATTTTCAACACCAGTGCAGGACCGATAATGTTGCGATGTACATATTCTCATTTTGAGTTAGGACAGAAAAAGGATGGCTGTTTTTTAAAAATGTAGTACTAGATGTGCAAAACAATTACATCCCAAAAACAGACAAATCTAAATCTAAAACAAAATGGCCAAAATGGTTTAATAGATCAATTTAAAAAATACTTGGAACTGCAAACACAAGTCAAAAAGGAAGTTAGAAAGGCCAAGAGAGAGATAGAAATCAATATTGCTAAGGGGGCTAAAACCAATTCCAAAATGTTTTTCCAACATTTTGGAGAACATTCAAAGAGGAGGTTAAATGTCTAAGAGACACAAATGGCAAAATCATAGATGAAGAAAAAAAAAACTCAAAATGGAGCGAGTTAACCAGTGGTGTACCACAGGGATCAATATTAGGTCCTCTGCTATTCCTAATCTTTATTAATGATTTAGATTCTGGTATAGTAAGCAAACTCGTTAAATTTGCAGACGACACAAAAATAGGAGGAGTGGCAAACACTGTTGCAGCAGCAAAGGTCAATCAAAATTATCTAGACAGCATTCAGAACTGGGCAGACACATGGCAAATGAAATTTAATAGAGAAAAGTGTAAAGTATTGCATGCAAGCAATAAAAATGTGCATTATAAATATCATGTGGGAGATACTGAAATTGAAGAAGGGAACGATGAAAAAGACCTAGGAGTTTATGTTGACTCAGAAATGTCTTCATCTAGACAATGTGGGGAAGCTATAAAAAAGGCCAACAAGGTGCTCGGATATATTGTGATAAGTGTTGAATTTAAATCAAGGGAAGTAATGTTAAAACATTACAATGCATTAGTAAGACCTCACCTAGAATATTGTGTTCAGTTCTGGTCACCTCGTTACAAAAAAGATATTGTTGCTCTAGAAAGAGTGCAAAGAAGAGCAACCAGAATTATCCCGGGTTTAAAAGGCATGTCGTATGCAGACAGGCTAAAAGAATTGAATCTATTCAGTCTTGAACAAAGAAGACTACGCGGCGATCTGATTCAAACATTCAAAATCCTAAAAGGTATAGACAATGTCGACCCAGGGGACTTCTTTGACCTGAAAAAAGAAACAAGGACCAGGGGTCACAAATGGAGATTAGATAAAGGGGCATTCAGAACAGAAAATAGGAGGCACTTTTTTACACAGAGAATTGTGAGGGTCTGGAACCAACTCCCCAGTAATGTTGTTGAAGCTGCCACCCTGGGATCCTTCAAGAAGCTGCTTGATGAGATTCTGGGATCAATAAGCTACTAACAACCAAACGAGCAAGATGGGCTGAATGGCCTCCTCGTTTGTAAACTTTCTTATGTTCTTATGTTCTTAAACTGGTTCATATCGATACACTTACATCAAAGATATTCTATTACGACAAGATACTGAACTCCACTGATTCTCTATGGGGACCTCCATCACACTGTGTGGTGGGATATAGAGAGTTCGGGAGAAGATGTTCTATTCAGAGTCAATGGTATTTTACTCTTGCCCAGGGTGTCTTGACGAAAAACATAACCTGTGGTAATGATGACATACTGTAATCTATACGAAAAATGCACTTTTCTGAACACAGTACTAGAGATGGCGCATGCAAAGAAAACAGAGAAGCATTTCACACAGTACAGTGTAGACGGGTGCAATTATAAAATGTGGATTTAGTTGTATTTGCCGTCATTTTTTATATGTTTTTAGTTTTTAACCATTTATTTAAATTTCACTTCCATTATTTACTATTGTAACTTATCTGTAAATATAAAAAAAACAATACATTAATAAAACAAGAATGACCAAGGTAAATGTGGAATTGAGAATCTTGGTACAGTAATCCGTTGCTTATACACCCGTCACATGTCTGTCCTAACCGTTTATCCGCCATGATCAACCTGTTCAGTAAGGTTAGTTTATTATTGAACAGAGAAGATTAGTTCAGCTACTCTAGATCCTACCAAAGTTTTCGTACACTGTGTTGTATGTGCTCCATGCGTAGTGTTACGTGACCTGTTCATTGTGTTGATATGTAAATAAATCAGCAGTGTGGAGTAGTGGTTAGGGCTCTGGACTCTTGACTGGAGGGTTGTGGGTTCAATCCCACGTGGGGGACACTGCTGCTGTACCCTTGAGCAAGGTACTTTACCTAGATTGCTCCAGTAAAAACCCAACTGTATAAATCGGTAATAGTATGCAAAAATAATGTGATATCTTGTAACAATTGTAAGTCGCCCTGGATAAGGGTGTCTGCTAAGAAATAAATAATAATAGTAATAATAAATCCTGTTTGCCTGCGGGGCGTATCAACTTCAACCTCCTTCTCGATCTCCTGCCTGTCACTCGGCAGTGAATGTACGCACTCACATGGCAGACGGCTACCCTGTCACAAGCATTAATACCCTATATCTTTCTAAACAAGGGATTTAGGAGAGTTCCCTAATAAAAGCTGAATCTCAAAACAATAATTGTGTGAATATAGTAATTGTTACAGCTGTGTATAATTCACAGGATTCATTCATCCGGCTTTTTACATATCCGCCTTTACTCTGGTCCCACCGCAGTCGGATATGCGGTGGATTACTGTAGTAGAATATCCTTGGTGTAAGTGTGCACATGCCTCAGACTCATCCATTCTGTCGTCATTCAGATCCACCTGTCCACAATTGATCTGTTTTGACTCATTTTGCAACTGTACAGGTACGAAACTTGCTCTTGTCTGGGTTTCGTATCGAAACAGTTATACTAAAAATGCAAGTGTGAAAAGGGCTTTAGTTCCCCTTAACAATATCACCATTGAAAATTGGTAACGGAGGAAACTAGCACAGATGCTTAACACCTTCACTTACTCGCGGTATGAAATTAAATGCCATTCAAGAGAAAGAGGAAAATATGAAACAGGCAACGCAGTGATTATAACGTTATTTTTTTTTTACTTCACTTAATCAAATGAATTGTGCCTTAAACAGTACCGCACAGTGGAAAATTGGGCCCTATATTAGAAACTGCTAGCTACGTCTCTACTGACAGAAAACATTTTTAAAAAAGCTTGTGTTTTCCAACTTTGCTTTGGCAATAATTAGCCGACACTCACATTATCAGTGTTGCAGTAGTAGCATTCACATCCTGATAAGTTCCCAGTAGAGAAAATGTCTTCTAATTTTCAAAACACACAGGAAACTAGAATACATAATTTGGTCCCATGGTTCGCTTACTAGAAGATTGACAAGAGCTGTAATAGGACAGTAAAATTCCCCAGAGCTAGAAATACTCCAGAGCCTCTATACTATCAAATATCAAGGGGAACATAGCAACTATGTCACTTTTGTATAATTAAAACAATAAAATCAAAAAGAAACAACATTTAAGGCTGTCACAAGAGCTGACAGGAGACCGTCGAAGCATAGAAAAAAAAACCTGTTTTATTGACACAATCCTGTTTTTATTATGTGATCCATTTTAATTTATTCTTTTGGGAGGTACTTTAAAAAGTGCACAGCAGCTTGTGTTTCTCATCATTATCCATGGTGGAATTATGTTTTCTTAAAGTTTTTTTCTTTGGAAAAACATTAAAAACATACTTTTTGCCTTAGGATAGCAAAAGAGGATAACTTTGAAGACTTAAGGCATTCAATAGTTTTTTTAAAAGTCACGTGCACACAGTAGTGCTTCAAAGATAGATTAGTCCAATACTAAAAATGGGCCATATTTAATTAAGAATAAAGAAAAACTCCTCCTAGCACAACCAAAATGTTACTTGCTAATAGCATTGTGTATATTGAGATGCAAATTGTCTGTCCACCAAAAACATACGGAACATTAGATAAATCACAACAATGCTGCTGTTAAAAACCTACAGAATATTTTAAAGAATATAGGCGAATGAGAATGCTACTTTAAATTGAGAGTTTGTGTGCTTTTCCACAACACGTCAGGTTGATATTAACTATTCAACTATATCAAAAGATATTAATTATTGGGCCAAAATGTAATTTACAGTGCCTGAGAGAGATATTTGAGTAGATCAAGTCTTGTAATCTACATATGGAGATACTATTTTTCCCCTAGCTGTCACCATGAAGCAGAAACCTTGGTATCAAACTAAACAGAGAACGGGCACAAATGACCAAAAATACAGTTTAAAATTTGGAAGGGATAAGCCTCCTGAAACTTTCTCGTGCTGCAGAGTAGAGAGTTTAGCGAGGTCGCTTCCCTCTCCAAATAAATTTAGAAATCAGGGAATGAAGTTTATCCCAGTACCCACTTGGGGGAGAAAGAGGGAGCATAGAACTGAAAAATTGACCTGGTGGAGCACATTCATTTTAATTATGGAGATGCGGGCTTGAAACGAATTAGGAAGATGTGACCAGCTATCCAAATCTGTCTATCTCGACAAATGTTATTAAAATTAATAGATACGGCAGACTGCAGAGAGGAGTGAATATCAACACCAAGATATGTCTAACTAAGAGCAGATTTAGTCCAGTTCATTTTATATCCCGAGATTGAACTAAAATTGTCGAAGATATTTAAAAGGTGAGGAAGTGAACGGGAACATTTTCGATAAATAATAACACATCATCCGCATATAACGAAATATGACGTTGAGTGGAATTAACAGTGACGGGGGCAGAGAGAGCTGACTGACGGACAGCTTGGGCAAGTGGCTCTAGTGATAATGCAAACAGTAGAGGAGAAAGGGGACAGTCCTGACGTGTGTCCCTAGACACAGAAAATTGGGGGGATCATTTATTCCCTGTTAACACCATTGCAGAAGGGTTAGCATATAGGACTTTGATCATATTAATAAACTCTGAGCCCAGGCCCATATGATCCAGTACCGACCAGAGGTAGCCCCATTCTCGGCGGTCGAAAGCCTTCTCTGCATCCAGTGAGAGAACCGCACACGGAGCGTCATTATTTTTAGTAGAGTGAATAATATGAAACAAACGGCAGATATTACCAGAAGCCAGGTGGGTCTTAATGAACCCAGTTTGGTCGTGGTGGATTAATTTCGCCATATGGATCTCGAGGCGACGTGATAGGATCTTCGCATATAATTTGGCGTCTGAATTAATAAGAGATAGGGGATGATAGCTTGGACAGAGCGTGGGGCCTTTATCTTTTTTCAATAGTTGGGAGATAACAGCTGTGTTTACGGAAAGAGCCTCTTTCGATAGCGCTCTGCATCATGTCTGATAACAGGGGACCCAGCTGGGCCCAGAAGGTCAGACGGGATATCATCGATACCCGTGGACTTGCCTTTATTCATGTCCCAGAGTGCCTCTTCTAATTCTACCAGTGACAGCGGGGATGTAAACGTAGCTGACTCAGTGTCCGATGGAAGCTGGAGGTTCTGAAGAAACCCAAGCAGTTGTCCCTGTCGTATCGAATATCAGAGCCTGTGGCGGAGAGTCCCGCCCCCATGATATTTGTGCGCTGGTTTGTTTGTTTTATTTGTATTATGATTTAGACATGACAGCGAAAAGCCGTGTTTTGATTTATTGTTTGGCAAGGACGAGCGAGGTGCCGTCCGCCATATTATTTTTTTTAATGTTTAAATACCTTGTGAGAATGCAACTGAGTATTTAACTAGCTGGTAGTCACTCATTAAACCCGTGCAAAATGTGACCGAGGGATAATCAGAAAATTATAGCTGGTTAATTCCTCGGTCACGGATATAAAAGCCTGCAGCTTTGCTTGTTCGAGGAAGGGTGTGGAGAGGAGGTAATACAGAAAGAAATAACAATTGCTAAGCATGCTGGATCTACACCAGCACGATACTTATTTGTTATAGTTCGTTTGGCCAACGTGCCTTTTTGTTTTGTGAAGTCTTTTTGTTTTGTTTAACTGTTTTTTGTTTATTTTATTTAATAAAAAGTTGAGCACCGTAGCGTCTCAGTTTCATCCTGCAGTTGTTGTGTGTTTCATTTATTTCTGGTCTGATGTCACCACCAAAGCCATCGTATTCACAGAGCCATAAAGCTGAGAGTAGAAGGAACGAAACGTAGCGTTTACTTTAGTCAGATATCCCCCTGTGTGGACCTAATGAAAACAATGTTAGCAAAGCACTCATTCCCAGAGTGAGTAAATGAGAGGGTCTGCTACCATTAAAATAGTTCTACCTTGCTCTGTGAATGAAGAATTCTGCTCTATGCCTCAATGATAGGTTAAGTTCCTTTCTGACCAGATTGAGTTTGAGCGCTGTGGTGTCAGAGAAAGCATTTTGCTGAACATGTTCCAGAAGAGCCATTTTGGTCTCCAGCTCTGAAATTTTACTAAGTTGTGACTTATTAAGGTTGGAGGCGAAAATAGTAGTATTATCTTTGATAAATCCCTTCACCGAGTCCCACAGTATACTAGGATCATAAACAGAGCCGTGGTTAAAAAGTAAGGAACTCCCGTAATTGACGGAAAAGACGTGCGGAAGGAGTCATTCTGCAATAGTGTAGTATTGAAGCACCATCTAGGGGCACGCGTCAGTGTGTCAGTCAGAATTACTCTACATAGGTTTGAATGGTGGTCGGGGAGGCTCATGGGTAAAAGCTCAGAAGTCTTTACTTCAGAAAAGAGAGACTGTGTTGCAAAAATAAAATCAATCCTAGAAATTGACTTGTGTCTCGATTGAAAAAAAAGAGTACTCCCTAACCGAGGGATTAATCACACACCAGATATCAACAACACCTGTGTCTGAGATGAGTTTCTTCAGTGCAGAGGAAGCTAAACGCTGCAAGCTCCTTCTTGTGACGTAGACCTGTCTACACAGTGGTTCATAATAGCATTCATGTCAGCATCGAGAACTAAAGAAAAATCTGGCAATTCTAGCGAAAGATTGGTCAAAAACATTAAGAACCCTGCTTCAAATATAGCAGGAGTATATACCAATAAGAAAGTGATTTTTATCCTGAGATAACAAATTTCAAAATATGCTATTCTCCCTGTTTCATCCCCCCCTGCGCCCAAAATCGTAATCTGAAAGCTGCGGCATAACAGAATTAATGCGCTTTTGGTTTTGTTTTCAGCAGAAGAGGAAGCGAAGTATTTATTCGCTAACCTAGGTATATCTTGTTGTTTAAGATTAAATTCCTGTATCATGGCGAGATCTATTTTCTTTCTGCGCAAGAGATCTAGGCAGGCTGTGCATTTGGCAGGTGAATGTAAACGTTGCACATTCCAGAATAGGACAGAAAGACAATTCATGAGAATCAAAAACAATTTTAACATTCAGGGACATAGGCACAGTGTTGTGTAAAACGACCAGTGGTAAAGCAAGCAGACATAACAATGGAAAGATATACAACAACCTTTTTGTCCCCCAAGATTCATATTCATCCATTCCAGACCTGTTGCAGAAACATACATTGAGGTAGCCACCAGTTTCACCCCCCCCCGAAAATCCCAAAACACAGCACTGTGGAACAATCATCACGTGTTGATCCAGCTGTGAGTATCCTGTTCACTTTCTATGATGATGACAACGAAAATGGGAAAAAGACTGTAATGGCTGTTATGGAAATTGTCAAGTATGTCATTCCCTTTGTTTAACAACACTGCTTGGAAAAGTTTGGTCTCAGACTGTTTAATACAGAATATAGATTTAAAAAACAAAAACAAAAAAAGAGATGCTTTTTAGAAAAAAACTTATTGTTTATAAAATGTATGTTAGCATGGCCAGCTCAAATCAGATGGTGTCAATGAAACTTCAACATGTAGCGAACATGGAAAAAATTTAACTAATTGGATTTTTTTTTAAAAAAAGGAATTGTGGCCATTTAAAAAAATGAACAATTGAAAAATATGCAAAAGAAAAAAAACACATTCAAATTATCAGTGCCAGGGACCCGAATCATGTGGTGCAAGATGGAGCTATTCACTGTCGATTTAAGCAATGTTATGTGCCGACCATGGCAACCTAACTTTAACGCCTGTCTTGTGACTTGCATTTAATCCACAAACACTCAGAGCAGCTCACTTACTTAACGCCGACAGTCAACACGAAAAACAAATATATACAGTATTTATCGGAGAATAGGTTCTTGTGCATTCAATCTCGCCATTTCTCTTCTTTTGTAAATATTTTATCTAAACATGTTTGTTTATACAGTCTGTCAAATGCAGCAGTAAAACACTTGCATTCTCGGCTCTCTACTGACACGGCCTAATCCCAGAAATACACGAGTAGGAGCACGTTTTGAAGCTGCAGATCTATGAGAGACTGTTCAATTCAAAATTACAGTTCTGTAAATATGACACATGCTAAAATGGATTAGACATATGCTGAAATGAATACGCTGAAATGGATATGACACACATTGAACTGAGTATATCACCTACTGAAACTTGTGAGTGTAACACATACCAAGAAGCAGACCAATCACAGTGTGGTGGGTATAAAAGGGTACTGGTCTGGAATGGCATTTCCACGTGGATTAAAGCTGGATGGTCACGCCTGAGCCAGGTGCACAGTCCAATACACCAAAGGTGAAGAAGTGTTTTTTCATTTTTTGTTTATGCAATTGCTTGTTGTACGTACCGCAGGACTTTTTATTTTTTGTCATGGCTTCAAGTTACATTTACTGTCTTTACGTTTGTTTATTTTTACATATCATGACAACAGAGGCAGTAGAAGATATCAGTGAATACTATCTTTCATTGAAATCATGCTGTACTATGGTAGAAAGGGCTGTGTTTTCTGTTGATCTTAATTTCATGGAACACCTAGACAGAAAACTCAAAGGCTATTTAGAGATTTTAATTGCAATGCTCATAGCCTGCTACAATTGTGAAACAACAAACCCCTCTTTGATCAATGTTAGAAGAAACCAGGGCCAGCCATAGGGCAAGGCGAGCAAAGGCGTGCCTAGAGCCCCACACCTAAGGGGCCCCGCATGCATCACAAATTGTATGACGTCTTCAGAGTCGAAAGAGTCTCGCGAGTATCATGTCGGCCCCTCGCAAGTACGAGTCGGGCCATTGTAAAAGGAAAATAAAAAATATAAAGAAATACAAGTCAAGCGGCAATAAGGAGCTCTGCTGCTGTATCTAGACAAACCACCAAATAAAAACCTCCTTCGGGAAGCAAATGAATCCGATTCAGACTCTTCACAATAATCATCTCCAAAATATGGATTTCTGCTTACTAGTGTAACATTACCACATTTGCACTTTCTGACTGACAAACTGGACGTCCTCATGTGAGTGTACTCCATCATAAGAAATTTAGGTAACGTTTTATATTGCTTGGCATAAATTGATATTAAATGCAATTGCATATTAAATTTACTTTAAATGATTCCTTGTTTCTTTCCATTAACATTTAAGTCAGATTAACTATTTTCAATAAGGACATGTAAACAATGGGAAATTATTACATATTTTCAAGGGTAACAAAACATAATATAAATGGACGTGATATGAATTATATTTTCAATCAACATTTGGTTAACATTTAGCAAGAAACCAGCTATATCATATTTATTAAATATTCATTTAAAGTTTTACTGGAGACTTTTCTTAAAGTGCGTAGCTAGGCTACTATTAATCGATAATGAAATTGAGATTGTGTGTTTTAAAGTATGACGGACCACCACACCAACGGTCTGAATAGGTATCTGCAACAAATGTAATGTTTGGAAGTACACTCGTAAATGCAGCGTGGTATAAAGTAAAGCTGCTTCTTGGCAACAATATTCAGAAAAAAAACGTCATGATGTTTTGTTGGACATATTGTTTTAGTGTAACTTAACCTGCAGGGACACCGGCCCTCAAGCACCGAGTTGTGCACCACTGTAATAGGGAGTAGCAAAGTGTACTGCAGCCCTTTATCCAGGAAGTAATAGTTTCCTTAAATCAGGGATGTCAAACTCCAGTCCTCGAGGGCCACAGAGTCTTCTGGTTTTCATTCCAACTTAAGCTCTCAATTAACAAAATTGATCTAATTATTTGTTGAATTTGACATATTTAATATTTTTCAAGGTCTTTTACAGTTGGTTTTAAAAATGCACTTGATTCAAGGTACACTACCTATGAAACATTTTGAGGCCTGAAGAGAAGTGTTAAATGTGTCCAGTTAATCAAATAATTAGACCAATTAAGTAATTGAGCGCTCGGGTGGAACGAAAGCCAGAAGACACTGCGGCCCTATGCACCTCTGCCTTAAATAGTAGCCTCCCATGAGGATATGGAGAAAAAAAAGAAAAAGCCGTCCAGTTGAGCTGAGGGGTTATGTGCAAGAAATATAAAAGCACACTCCCCTCCTTCTGTGTAAGAGATGCAAATCTAGAATTGTATTTGGTTGAAATAAGGTCAACAGACTATGCCAGGGGTGTCCAATTCTGGTCCTGGAGGGCGGTGTCCCTCCTGGTTTTTGTTCCAACTGTACCCTGAATTAATTAATTGGACCAATTAAGCTCCTAACAAGCACTTTATTGGTCCAATTAAGTAATTTAGGGCCAGGATTGGACACCCCTGGACTATGCAGTCCTTGAAGTCTTGTATATAGGGGCATTCAAATCATCAATATTGGAATTTCGTTTATTTGTGGAGTCCACGAACTGATAAGAAACATCATTTGGAAACTACAAAATGCCACACTAAATTTAAAATAACCTCTAACTTACGTTTTTTTAATGAATTGGGGTATTTCCTATATAGGTTACAAAGCAATACTGCAGTACATTTACAGCTTATGCGAGTATGTCTACACCAGTGCTGGGGACTCTAGGCAAAAATTAAGGCCATGATTAAGCCAAACAATCAACTTAAGAGTCCATGCAGTGTATCATAAATTCACATCATAAATTTGAATACCATTCTTGTACAAAACCATTCTGAAAAACGAACTCTAGTCTCACACACAATACATCACCTTTGATTTCACAATATTCAGCTAATGATGCCAGGTGTTGGCAGACAAAGAATTTTGACTTAAGTCCAAAATTAGTCAAAATTTAAGCAACAGCATGTGTCATTACAATTTCAAAATAGTACTTTTATTCTGAAAAAAAATAAATATCATTACTTCCGTCTCAGTTTCCTAATTTGTTTTCAGATTGCGTTCCTCTGTACTTCATATGCTGAAGCTCAGTTTTTAATGATTTGCAAATGCGTCTGTCTCAACAGGTATACATCAAGGTGGCTTGCTGCACAGGTCTGCTGATGTTCAGCACTGACTTGCAAGCAATTGATATTTCTGATACAGATGCATGACATTTATCCAACATGGAGGGACAGCAGCAGACAGGAATAAAGGTTTAAAAGAGCAGCAGTCGGCGAAGAAAAAAAAAAGAAAACAAATGCACAAGCCAATTAACAATAATAAAATAAAGCACTGCAATAATTATATTCAAGGAAGAGGATGCATTGTATCAGAAATATGAATTGCTTGCGAGTCAGTGCTGGAGATCAAGGCCCGTCACGTCAGCAAACTGGTGCAGCAAGCTACCTTGAAGCTTACCTGTTGAGACTAATGCATCTGTATATTTATAAATCATTTAAAACTGAGCTTCTAGGATTTGAAAGACTACACAAGAATACAAAATCTGAAATCAAATGATGGAACCGAGACGCAAGTTAGGATATTTACTTTTTTGGAGAAGTAGCTTTGATCTTTAAATGTTGAAAAGAACTTGGTAAAACAAGGACAAAACCAACAGCAAGATTAAGCACGTCCAAATCCTGGGGAGTTCTGAATACAAAAATCCATGTTAGTTTTGAAATTTTCATAGCTTTTCAAAAGAGGCAGTTTTAGCACATGTATTTGCCTCTGGATATTTGGAAAGCTCATCATTTCCATCCTTATTTTGAAGAAACTCAATTGAAGGCTGAGGATTGAAACCAAGTGGAGGAATCTGGTTAGCTCCAGTTACAAAAGACAGAATATCTGGTAGTTTGGTGCTGCACTCCTCCTCGAACTAGTTATAAAATACACAAGAAAAAAAGCATGTTATAGTATTCACATTAAAATGTGTAACAAAGTTATGCATTGTTTATTTGATTAGGTGGTTCTCCAAAAATGCTTCTCCAAAAAAATGTATCATTACTAATGTCTGTTTCCTCGTTTGTTTTCATATCCTGTCACTTCTGCACTGACATCTCTCAGTAGTGACACTGCTCAACATGTAATTCTACACAGACTTTTGCATATTTAGAAATCATTCAAAATTGCTCCCAAAAACAAAAAAACGAAACAGTGATATAAGTAATTATATTTCCATTTTTGGGGTCAGTAGTGATAAGGCCTTTAATGGGGAGCCTATCACCAGGTGGGATTTAACAGTACATTAACATTGACAATAAAGGCTTTGGTAACCTGAAATAGTTTCTAAAGAAAATGGTAAGTTACATATAAGTATATTAAATTAATACAGCAACAACCTCAGTTTGGAATCTTTACCCCCAAAAAAAAAAACAGACAGTACTGACCTTCACAATCCTGTGAGTAATCTCGCTAGTAGCCAATGACTCTCTCCTGGAGTACTCTTCCATTGCTGCCCTGTAGACTGAAATTGACGTGGAAGAGACTGTCCACCATTTCAGAAGTCATCGCCACCTGCTCCCAGATCAATGTCTTCAGTCCCTCTTTAAACCCTCAAAAAAATATAAAAAAGCAGATTCAATAATGCTTTTCTCTTTTGTAAATACTTAATTACAGAACATAAGATAATCCTAAAAAGTAAAATGTGTAAATTCAAGCAAAATGTTAAACGTTTACTATTAGGTCAAAAACTACAAATCCTGATATCAAGAATTGCCTACAATCAACTTTTACTATCACATTTTGTAAGGAAACCAAAAAAAAATAAACACAAAGTACAAGTACTAAATACATAATCCCACAAATCAGAAGTGATCATTTCTTTACCTTTCTTGAGAATGCATCATTCTGTCTAGGCCCTATATGGTAGGATGGCAAGAAGGAAGCCATTACTCAAGAAAGCCCACCTTGAATCCTGTTTGAAGTATGCAAAAAACACTCAGGAGATTCTGTAGACATGTGGCAAAAAGGTTTGTAGTCTGACGAAACTAAAATGGAACTTTTTGGCCTAAATGCAAAGCGTTATGTTTTTTCACTTCTTTTGATCGATTTATGACCGTAAGCCCCGCCCCTGTTGGTTGATTTATGACCTTAACTCCCACCCCTTTCCACGCCTCTGAGTGATTTATGACCCTTAAGCCATACCCCCTTTCCCCACACTTTGAGTGATTTATGGCCATTAAGCCCTGCCCCTTTTTCCCACGCTTTGAGTGATTTATGACCCTTAACCCTTAGCGGTCCATTTATTCAGCACGTGTCAGGCTCGTCAGGTCCAATTTATTTTCACACGCACAGTTTATTTTAGTCACGCTGTTTAAAAGTATTTTTTTCACAGTAAAACAGGTTTAAAAGGCACTGCATATCAACAGGACACTCAGTACTGCATCTCCAGCACCGCCCCACCCCTTGTTCGCTATATTTTTCAAATAACTCGTAATAATAGTACATACCGATAAATCATCTCTTGATCACTCGTTTTATCACCAAACTCCTCAATAATGCGACCAAGTCATTATTTTATTACTGCAACATCTCAAAAAGCTCTGCAAATGTCTGTGATATTCTCTGAGCGCTGGATGCGGAAGCAGCTATCTTGTTTGTGTATGTCCGTGTTATGTATGTGGTATTGGGTCTATCAGTATTCATGAGATTCGCCCACTATTGGTCTCACTCGGCCATTGAATGGTAAAAACCCCAAAACCTTTACAATTCAACCTGTGCTAACATTTTTAGCTTCTAAAATAACTTGAAAGCGTTTTTATTAGCAACCATTATATAGAAACGTGTATTATGGAAATACACCGATACCTAACACGTCCTGCAATATTAATTATCATCCAGCAGATGGCAGTATGCGGAACGGCTAATCATTCTGCATTTATACAGTTTTTACATAAAAAGAGGACCCTTACTCCTAACCATGTCTTATTAGCTCTTAATGTAGTCGTATTTTTTTTAGATTCTAAAATAACATTAACTAGGTTTTTAGACTATATTCAGTTTGAGGACGCTGTAATATTAAAGATCAACCAGCAGATGGCAGTATGCAGAACGGCTTATCAAGACAAAATGAAGCCTACAACATTTATACAGTTTTAACAGAAAAAGATTATCCTTATTCCTAATTACGTCTTATGTGGTCTTAAAATATTCGTATTAAGCCAAAAAAATATAGTGGTAATTGTTTTAGATTCTAAAATAACATTAAATGGGTTTTTAGACTATATTCAGGTCGAGGACGCTGTAATATTAATAGATGCCATTATGCAAATCCATGTGCATTATGGGTAGGCTCCTAAAAACCCTAAAACCTTTACAATTCAACCTGTGCTAACATTTTTAGCTTCTAAAATAACTTTAAAGGATTTTTTTAGAGGACGTTGTAATATTATTAGCAACCATTATATAGAAACAGGTGTATTGTGGAAATACACAGATACCTACCACGATCAGGAAAACCAACAGAAATGTAGGGCCCAGCACATTTGCTGCATACTGTCATGGGCTATTTTTCAGTATAATACGTGTATAATATACTGACTCTTTCATATGTTTAGGCACTCTATTTGTTTATAACCCTGGTTATTGTTATGGAGTGTGTTGAACAGTCAAAAAAGAAATGCACTACGATACAACTTGCTTTCTCTTTTTTTGTTCTGTTTTATGTAATAGTCTATAAACTAGGGCACAACAGATGCTATTTTTAGGGGAGGGCTATTTTTGGCGGATATCCGGTTAATGTCAGAAAAAACGGGTGGGTCATAAATCACTCAAAAGTGTGGAAAGGGGCAGGGCTTAAGGTCATAAATCAATCAAAAGGGGGGGGGGGCTTAGAAAATTGACTTTCGTTGTCGTGCCTTTACTACTAACACCATCTCTACTGTGACGCATGGTGGTGGCAGCATCATGTTATGGGGATGTTTCTCATCGGCAGGGACTGGGGCACTTGTCAGGGTAGAAGGGAAAATGAATGGAGCAAAATACAGAGTCCTTGAGGAAAACCTGCTGCCCTCTGCATTAAAGCTGAAACTGGGAAGGAAGTTCACCTTTCAACATGACAACGCCCCAAAGCACGCAGCCAAAGCTACACTGGAGTGGCTAAGAAACAGAAAGGTAAATGTCCTTGAGTGGCTCAATCGAAAATTTGTGGCATGACTTGAAGATTGCTGTCCATCAACGCACCCCAATTAACTTGACAGAGCTTGAACAGTTTTGTAAAGAAGAATGGTTGAATATTGCCAAATCTAGGTGCGCAAAGTTGGCAGAGACCTATCCCAACTCACAGCTGTAATTGCTGCCAAAGGTGCTTCCACCAGGGGTGGAGACTTATCCAATTATGATCTTTCTGTTTTGTATTTTTAATATATATTTTTTCTCAATAAAAACTTTTTTCCCCTTAACAATGTGGAGTATGGTGTGTAGATAAGTGGAAAAAATCCTGATTTAAATGCATGAAACTCTGAGGCACTGACACAACAAAATGTTAAAAAAAAGTTCAAGGGGGTGTAGACTTTCTATAGGCACTGTATATATATTTTCTGCATTTTTGCATATTTTTGACACAATGTTATCAGATCTTCAACCAAAACCTAATATTAGATAAAAGGGACCCTGAGTGAACAAATGACAGAAAAATTTGATACATATTTCATTTATTTATTAAAGAAAGTTTTGCAACACCCAATGCCCCGTGTGAAAAAGTAATCGCCCCCTTAGACTCAATAACTGGTTACGCCACCTTTAGCAGCAATAACTGCAACCAAACACTTCTTGTAGTTATTGATTAGTCTCTCACAGTACCGTGGAGGAATTTTGGCCCACTCCTCCATGCAGAACTGCTTCAACTCAGTGACATTTGTGGGTTTTCGAGCATGAACTGCTCATTTCAGGTCCTGCCACAACATCTTAATGAGGTTTAGGTCTGTACTTTAACTAGGCCATTCCAAAACTTTACATTTCTTGCTCTTCAACCATTCTGATGTGGACTTGCTTGTGTGTTTTGGATCATTGTCTTGCTGCATGACCCAGCTGTGCTTCAGCTGCAGCTCACGGACGGATGGCCTGACATTCTCCTGTAGAATTCTCTGATACAGAGCAGAATTCATGGTTCCTCCAATGATGGCCAGCCGTCCAGGTCCTGAAGCAACAAAGTATCCCCAAACCATGACACTACCACCACCATGCTTGACCGTTGTTATGAGGTTCTTCCTATGGAATGCAGTGTTTGGTTTTTGCCAGACATAACGGGGCCCATGTCAGCCAAAAAGTTCCACTTTTGACTCATCTGTCCATAGAACATTGTTCCAGAACTCTTGAGGATCATCCAGGTGCTTTTTGGCAAACTTGAGACGAGCATTCATGTTCTTCTTAGTAAGCAATGGTTTCCGCCTTGCTACTCTGCCATGAATCCCATTTTTGCCCAGTGTCTTTCTGATGGTGGAGTCATGAACACTGACCTTAGCCGAGGCAAGGGTTCTTTGTGACTTCCTGGGCTATTTTACGCCTTGCTCTTGGAGAGATTTTGGCAGGTTGGCCACTCCTGGGAAGATTCACTACTGTCCCAAACTTTCTCCATTTGGACAATATGGCTCTGACTGTGGTTCGGTGGAGCCCCAGAGCCTTAGAAATGGCTTTGTAACCCAACTTTTTTTCTGGAGGTCTTCAGGAATTTCTTTTGTTCGTGGCATGATGTGCCTCTAGAACCTGTGTGCTGACAGTAAGGGCCCTCTGATGGTAAGGGCCAAATCAGGCCTGGTTGTTAACCAAAGTACTCAAACAGCTGACCCTAAGTATCCCTTTAATTGGGTTGAGTTAACTGGGGGGGCAATAACTGTTTCACATCTGAAGATTGCATGTTTGATTACCTTGCACACCAAACAAATGAAAGAAGCACCAAGCTTTGGTGTCATTTTTTCTCTCAGGCTCCCTCTATATACTAGAGCTGAGTAGGGGCAGAGAGGGGAGTCTAACTTCAATAGCTGGATGAATTGACCCTGGCAGAGCTGGTCTGTCTTAGATGATCTCAGGAACAGAATGAAATGATGGTCTGGAACCAGGGAGAGGGAAAGAGCTGCTGACATATAATTTCTGGCTGAATGGAGAAGATTGGAGAGGGTAGAATTCAGTTGAAGATGAGCTGATGGAACTGTGGGACTTGAAGGGGAACCGGAGCTGCTGTTGGGACCAGGCTGCGAAACTTGGATATCTGAAAACAAGACAAAGCGCTGGCTGCATTATTATATAAGCCTGGAAGATGGTGAGCTTGGATAATGAAATTAAAGGATACAGATATCCAAACAAGACCAAGTTGTATTCTGGGAGAATGACTGCTGGAATTGTGGGTGGGGTTGAAGTTGCCTGGGCTGGAATGGGTGATGCATTTAATGAGGGGGCAGCGACTGGTGCATGAGATGTGGAAGAAGGATCTGAAGCCGATCGATTATCCATGTCATCTAAACGGGAATTTACATTGGATAGAGCGTCTGCAAAGGGCTGTATAAACTGCTTCATGTCATCCATTATTCTCTGATGCAAATCTGCCATGGCGACTTTGGGTGGAGGTAGCTGCTGCCTTTCAGGCAGACTTGCAGGAGACACTGAATCAGTGAATGAGACATCAGCGGAGCCTGAAGCTGGAGCTGGTGCTGTGCGGTGAGCAGAGACAGAGCGACGAGATGAAAATACAGGCTCTGCAGAGATAGACTCACAATAAATGGAAACATTTCAGTCTAATCGCTTCTTGCTGGGATTTGGATTCCTTTGTCGAAGAGGGATTTTAGTAATTTTGTAATCAGCCAGTCTTTAAAGAAAAGCTGCGCTGGAATAGGATCTGGCCAGTGTTTCCTCGTAGAGTGACGCGGCCGGGAGTGCCCTGGTTCTGGGGCAGGATCCATTGACTGGAAAGCTAAATCCGCGGGTGGAGTATCAAGAAGATGAAGACGTAAAAACATCCATAATCTTTGTCGAGTCAGTTCCTTGTTCAGTAATGAGGATGGAAGTCGTACTGCGATATTCAAAGCCTATTCGTGTAGTCGTACAGAAAAAGGTCAAAACCCAAATCAAATAGTCGTTCAAAAAAGATTCAAACGTTGGTTAGGGAAGTCATACAAAAAAGGGGTCGAAAGCCAAATGAAATCGAATTTCAGAGTCAGCAGCAGGGTAGTCAGGCAGGCAAGGTTCATTCACAAAATACTAGTAGATTTTTGTTTTCACTCTGTACGTGTCAAAAAGCTAACGCAAGAGAGAGAGCATAGGCTGTGAGGGGTTTAAATAGGGAGTCTAAATTGTTTGATAGGAGGAGGTTGAGCCCTGGTTACCATCCCCCGAATTACACACAAGGGTTAACATCTATAAGTATCTGCAACAGCAATGGTCTCTGGTGTTTTCTTCTCTTAGGCTCCAAACTTCAAACCATTGCTCCACTGTCAGATTGTCCCCAATCTGCATAACCTTTGCTTTCACTGGAACAGAGAAATCAGGTTTGGCTGGTGGATCTCATAGTCCACCTCCTCAACCCGGTGTGTGACCGCAAAGGGCCCTTGCCACTTTGCCAGGAGTTTGGACTCTGTACTGGGAACCAATATAAGCACTTTATGTCCTGGCTGGAACATGTGCAATTGGGGCCCTTGGTTATAAGTGGTCTCCAGTCTGTGCTGGGCCCATCGCAAGTTATCCTGAGACCACTTGTGCAAATCCAGCACATACTGGACCGTGTTGGTTGAACTGCTCTGCTGACCCTCCCATCTCTGATGAGAACCAGCACACCCCGGGGCTTCCACCCATATAGCAGAACAAATGGGGAGAACCCTGTGGAAGCCTGGGGTACTTTTCTAACAGCAAAGAGAAGTGGTGGAATCAGCTTGTCCCAATTACACATGTCACTAGCAATAAACCGATGCAACATGCTCTTCAGGGTCTTATTAAAGCTCTCCACCAAGCCATCAGTCTGGGGGTGATAAACCGAGGTCCTGATGGTCTTAATATCTAAAAGCTTGCATGCCTCGCTTACCAGCGATGACATAAAATTGATGCCTTGGTTCATTAACATTTCATAAGAACATAAGAAATTCAAGAATGCTTTGGTGCCAGCGTGGTCCATTAGTGCTCAGGAGAAGAAAAACAAAAACTCCCAGACCGCCCTTCCTCCAGGCAGCTAACTAAAGATCTTATTGTGGTCACAGAAAGGGTTATATAATATTGTTCATGACAGCATCCAGTCTTTTCTTGAAGGATCTGATAGTCTCTGCTTCAACAACTGTCCGGCAGCCTGTTCCAATGGTTTACCACGGTTTCTGTGAAAAAGTTTCTGAATGCCCTTCTTCAGCTTCCACCCGTGGCCCCTGGTTCTGTTCTCTGTGACCTGTGAAAGACAATTCTCAGCAGTTACTTTTTTAAACCCCTTGACAATTTTATATACCCCTATTAAGTTGCCTCTGACTCTCCTTCTTTCTAGGCTGTATACATTCATCTCTTTCAGTCTCTCTTCAGAAAACATGCCTTTTAATCCTGTAATTAATCGTGTTGCTCTCCTCTATACTCTTTCCAAGGCCTCTATGACTTTCTTATGCTATGGGGACTAGAACTGTATACAGTACTCTAGGTGTGGTCGTACCAGTGTATTATCTAATTTTAACACTAGAACCGCCGAAAGTTCTGACTAGTTACAACTGCCGCAGCGGTTCATTTGGCGTCTATTTTAAAACAGCTTCGATATGAAAATGAAAACTAAACAGTCAGATACAACTTAATATTTGTATTTATGATTTCCATTACATGAGAGTAGATGTTAAAACTTCATGCTGATTTGAACTTGGCTCTCGCCAAGATAAGCACCAACTAAGACGTAGCTTCACAGTAAACTAATGTGATCCATATGTGTCCCCATCCATTTGCGCTTCCTTCCATATGATGATGTAGATATCCTTCTGTCTGGTGTTGATGGCTGAAGTGTAATGCTGGCTCCAGGGATCAGCTTATTGCCTCCCTAGCGCATCAGCACACACAACAGCTGCGATGCTGGCTCCGGGGATCAACAATAGTGCGGTCTCCCCAGCGCATCAGCATGACAACCGTCTGAATTGAGCCAAGTAGGGTACATCTCTGGGGTCTTCAAGTGGGCACCTTCCATCCTCGGTGTTTCGTCGACTAGCCCACGACACCTCAAGAGGGCTCGATGGTGATTCTGGCGTCCCAGCATCACCCCTCCGCCCCCACTCAACTCAGCCCAGCTTACTTACCTGTACATCAGCGTTTCTTTCTTTCTATTGTGCTTGAGATCCCCAGCCAGAATCTTTCCGTCTCAACCACAGCCAGTTGCTGCTCCTCTCTGCTGCTTCAGATAAGTTTTTCACTGTGCGACGCAACTCTTGGCCATTGAATCCGACATCTCTGAGAAACCGGGTTGTAGATTGTGCCACAAATCCTCGACAACCCACCTCCACTGGGTAAACCCGGACTCTCCATCCTCGCTGTTCCGCTTCAGTGGCTAGTTGAACATACCGCAGTTTCTTCCTCTCATACGCCTCATCTACAGCATCCTCCCATGGCACTGTTAACTCTGCCAGGTGGACAAGGCGTGCTGATCCAGACCACAAGACAATAACTGGTCGAAGGTTAGTGGTGGCAATCTCAGGTGGAAAAATAAGTCGTTGACCAACATCTGCCAGCATTTTCCAGTCTCTAGCAGCTTCCAGTTGTCCTGGGCGAGGATTGGTTTTAACACCTTTTCTTGGTGGTTGCTCTCCTGGGCGGAGGAATGTTGTCTTTTGTGTGTAATGTTTTGATGGAACAGGTGGCAACTTATTGGTCATGTTACGCTTGTCTTCCAATGCTAAGGCCAAACATCGCAGCACCTGGTCATGACGCCAAGTAAACCGTCCTTGGCTAAGAGCCACCTTACATCCTGTCAAAATGTGCCTTAATGTTGCAGGTGATGAACACAAAGGACATGAGGGATCCTCTCCTACCCAGAGGTTTAGGTTCTGTGGTGATAAGGAAACTGATCCTGCTCTGTTCCATTGACCATAGATCTTGCCAGCCAATCTTGCGTTGTTCCACACTCTCCCATCTCATACATTCTCCCTGCTTGGCCTGGGAAATGGCCTTTATACACCTCATCCTCTCCTGCTTTTGCACCTCGTTGACTACCAGCTTCCTCCGTTGAGCTGGGGCTGCCTTGTGCCATGTAGGAGGAGCTGAACTGAGACCAAGACCCCCTCTTCCATGCTGAACTTGCCCCATGATATCACCAATTCGAAGGGCAGCCTTTGCATCCTCCACAGCTTTTTGCCGCCCACTTTCTTCCAGTTTTCAACACAGGTGCTGCCTCCTTATGCATTTGTCGCGTGACTCTACTAATGTCATTTCCAGTCTGACCTTGGCGACTTAAACTCCTCGGTTAGAGCGGAGACAGGTAGCTGCAGTATTCCTTTACCATAAAGTCCCACTCTGCTGAGGCAGCGTGGAACTCCCAACCATTTCCTGATGTGTGAACTGATTAAAGCTTCCAGCTTCTCTACTGTTGTCAAAGAAACCTCGTACACAGTCAGTGGCCACAGCAACCATGGCAGTAGACCAAACTGAAAGCACCAGAGTTTTAGTTTGCCTGGTAAAGTGCTGCTGTCTATGCTCTTCAACCCTTCCACAGCTTGTTGTCTAACTTCTTTCACACAAACTGTGTCCTTTAGATCCCCGTCGTACCATCTCCCAAGGCTCTTCACTGTCTTCTCAGACACTGTTGGTATTGCCTCACCATTAATGAAGAACTTTTTATCTACTACTTTACCTTTAATTATAGAGATGCTCCTTGATTTAGTGGGCTTGAATTGCATTCATGCCCATTCAATGTTATTGGCTAATTTGCCCAATAACCGATTAGTGCAGGCTACTGTTGTAGTCATGGTTGTCATGTCATCCATGTATGCTCGAATTGGTGGTAGTCGCATTCCAGAAGCCAAGTGCTCTCCTCCCACTACCCATTTTGATGCCCTAATGATTACTTCCATTGCCATGTGTGGCAGAGTGTCCCGCCCCTATGTATTATTATTTGTATTTTTGTTTGCGGCGTGGATAAAAGCGCCGCGTCTTTTATTATTTATATTTAAAAACCTCGTGAGGATGCATGACTGATCAGCTACTGATTATTTAACTAGCTGACAGTCATGCATCCTTACCAAATGCGTGCAGACTGTGGCCGAGGGGTAATAAGATAATTAACAGCTAGTTAACCCCTCGGCCAGAGTATAAGAACTAGCAGCTGTCCGTGCTGCAAGTGGAGTATAGAGAGGAGAGTACGGGACAGCGGAGAGAAAGAGCGAGGAAAAAGAACAATTGCTATATTTAAAAAATATACTTGTTGCTGTTTATTTGTTTGGCCAACGCGCCTTTTTGTTTTGTGGTTTGTTTAAATCTTTTATTTTTGTTTTGTTTATTAATAAATACGCTGAGTGCCATTGCACTCAGCTTCACCCGCCCATCCATTGTTTTGGTTTCTGTACTTCCTGGTCCGTGACGTCACCACTGCGAGCCAGCCTGCCACATATGGTGTCCTGCGTGGGACAAAACAACGCCTCCAACAGTCGGACCAGGAAGGAAAAGGACGTTTTTTTTTTGTTTTTTCAAAAAGTATTTTTTTTGTGTGGTTTTTTGAAAAAAAAAAAAAAAAAAAAAATGGGGAAGAGTAGCCGGAGGAGAAAGCAGCAGCAACAACAACAGCAGCAGGAGGTGCAGCAACAGCAGCGGGTCCTTACCACGCTGGACGTCTACCTCACCTGCCTGAAGGGTGAGGAGTGGTGCTTCGTGGTTGGTGAGGTTGGGCACGTGGCACCGGACCAACCCCTCCATGGCAGGAGAGGAAGGAGCCTGAGCATCCAGCAAGGGTGAGAGGACCCGCATCCTCCGAGGTGGAAGAATCCCGTCTCCTCTGAGGGGATCTGGGACTGGCTGGCGGAGCCTGAGAGGGATATAATGGTCGCCTCCCTGCTGTGATCAACCTCCAGTGGGCTTAGAGATGGGGAGCTGGGAGGCCTGGGAACAAAAACACCACCCAGCATCCCTCCCAGACATCGCAGCCATGGTGCTCAACTACCTGGCTGCAGATATGGGAGGGGCCCCGTTGCTGTTTCCAGCGCCTGAGGGAGAGGAGCCATTGCTGCCATCTCCAGTGCCAGAGGGAGAGGAGCCATTGCTGCCGTCTCCAACGCCCGAGGGAGAGGAGCCATTGCTGTCATCTCCAACGCCCGAGGGAGAGGAGCCATTGCTGCCGTCTCCAACGCCAAAGGGAGAGGAGCCAGTGCTGCTGTCTCCAGTGCCAGAGGGAGAGGAGTCATCGCTGCCTTCTCCAGCGGCAGAGGGAGAGGAGTCATCGCTGCCTTCTCCAACGCCAGAGGGAGAGGAGCCATTGCTGCCGTCTCCAGCGTTAGAGGGTGAGGAGCCCTTGCCACTGTCTCCAGCACTAGGAGCAGAGCAGCAGGAGCTGCCTCTGTCTCCTCCACCACCAGGAGCAGAGCAGCAGGAGCTGCCTCTGTCTCCACCACCACCAGGAGCATAGCAGCAGGAGCTGCCTCTGTCTCCACCACCACCAGGAGCAGAGCAGCAGGAGCTGCCTCTGTCTCCACCACCACCAGGAGCAGAGCAGCAGGAGCTGCTTCTGTCTCCACCACCGCCAGGAGCAGAGCAGCAAGAGCTGCCTCTGCCTCCACCACCTCCACCAGCAGAGGGTGAATGCCTGCTGGTTCTGCCTCAACCGCCGTGGGAGGACTGCTTGCCCCTCCCACCTCCACCAGCAGAGGGTGAATGCCTGCTGGTTCCGTCTCAAGTGCCGTGGGAGGACTGCTTACCGCTCCCAGCTCCACCAGCAGAGGGTGAATACCTGCTGGTTCCGCCTCAACCACTGTGGGAGAACAGCTTGCCGCTCCCAGCTCCACCAGCAGAGGGTGAATGCCTGCTGGTTCCGCCTCAACCACTGTGGGAGGACTGCTTGCCGCTCCCAGCTCCACCAGCAGAGGGTGAATGCCTGCTGGTTCCACCTCCACTGTCATGGGAAGGACTGCTCCTGCCCTGCCTCGCACCGCCCAAGGATGCCTGCCTCACTTCGCCCAAGGATGCCTGCCTTGCTTCGCCCAAGGATGCCTGCCTCGCCGCCCAAGGATGCCTGCCTCGCCGCCCAAGAATGCCTGTCTCGCATCGCCTGGGGCTGCCTGTTCCTCCACATCACCTGGGGCTGCCTGTTTCTCCGCACGCCTGGGGCTGCCTGTTTCTCCGACGCCTGGGCTGCCTGTTGCTCCGCACGCCTGGAGAGCCACCAGTTATAGGGAATGAGGGAGAAGTGGAGCTCCCGCTGCCGCCTCCATGGCCAGGGGCTCCTCCCGAAGTTCGCCCCGAGGGTCCGCTACTGCTGCTGCTGCCGCCTCCCGAGGGTCCGCTGTGCTGCCGCCGCCTCCCGAGGGTCCGCTGCTGCTGCCGTCGCCTCCCGAGGGTCAGCTGCTGCTGCCGTCGCCTCCCAAGGGTCCGCTGCTGCTGCTGTCGCCTCCCGAGGGTCCGCTGCTGCTGCCTTCGCCTCCCGAGGGTCCGCTGCTGCTGCCTGCTCGCCAAGGTCTGCAGCTGCTACCTTCGTCTCCCGAGGGTCCTGTTTTGTCTGGGGTCACTACCAGTCCTGCCATGCGGCAGGAAATACTGTGGCTGGAGCCCCATGAAGGGGAGCTGCCGACCACGGAAAAGGGGGGGGAGGTCAGGAGACCAGCTCCCCCCGCAGCAATTTCGCGGCAGGAAATACTGTGGCTGGAGCCCCATGAAGGGCAGCTGCCAGCCACGAAGAAGGGGGGGGAGGTCTGGAGACCACCCCCAAAATTTTTCTGGCCAGAGGAGCCGGCCTGTGCGTGGTCCACTAGGACACTACAGTTGTTGGGGTGGGAGGAGGACATCCCGCCGTGGCCGCCCCCGGAGACACCTTGCTTCCCCTGTTCCTGGGCCAGGACTGCTAGCCGGACTTTAGGGAATAAGGGGGGCAGGTGGCCGAAAGGCCATGTGTGCTGCGCACAAGGGGGCATGTGTGGCGGAGTGTCCCGCCCTATGTATTATTATTTGTATTTTTGTTTGCGCGCGGATAAAAGCGCCGCCTTTTATTATTTATATTTAAAATTCATGAGGATGCATGACTGATCAGCTACTGATTATTTAACTAGCTGACAGTCATGCATCCTTACCAAACGCTAGCAGACTGTGGCCGAGGGTAATAAGATAATTAACAGCTAGTTAACCCCTCGGCCAGAGTATAAGAACTAGCAGCTGTCCGTGCTGCAAGTGGAGTATAGAGAGGAGAGTACGGAGAGCGGAGAGAAAGAGCGAGGAAAAAGAACAATTGTTATATTTAAAAAATATACTTGTTGCTGTTTATTTATTTGGCCAACGCGCCTTTTTGTTTTGTGGTTTGTTTAAATCTTTTATTTTTGTTTTGTTTATTAATAAATACGCTGAGTGCCGTTGCACTCAGCTTCACCCGCCCATCCATTGTTTTGGTTTCTGTACTTCCTGGTCCGTGACATCACCACTGCGAGCCAGCCTGCCACACCATGGTAAAAGCCAGTGGAGAAATGGTGCATCCTGCCATTATTCCAACTTCTAGGCATTGCCATGTAGTGCTGAATTCTGAAGTTGAAAAACTAAATTGCAAATCTCCAAAGTAGGCTTTCACTAGATTTGTTATTGTCATCGGTACACTGAAAAAATCAAATGCTGCCCAAAGAAGTTCATGTGGCACTGAACTATATGCATTAGCCAAATCCAGGAATGTCACATAGAGCTCCTTCCTCTCCTTTTTAGCTGATTGAATTGGTTGCTAGATCACATTGATGTGTTCTAAGCATCCTGGGAAACCTGGAATGCCCGCTTTTTGTATTGAAGTGTCAATGAAGCAGTTCTTTAATAGGTAAGTTGACAATCTCTGAGCAATAATACTGAAGAAAATCTTGCCTTCTACGTTTAATAGGGAAATAGGGCGAAACTGACTGATGCTTGTAGAATATTTTTCTTTAGGTATAAAGACTCCACCTGCTCGGCGCCATGCTCTTGGTACAACCTGCTTTTCCCATGCTACTTTCATCAATTTCCACAGGATTCGTAGAACTCCTGAAGCACTCTTGTACACTCTGTACGGAACTCCATTAGACAACTTAATATTTGTATTTATGAACATCATATATAACATTTGCACAGCAAAAACACTATATATACATTGAAAATTAAACTTTTTTTCTTTTTTTCAAAAAGAGCACATATACATAAATATAAAAAACTATAATAAAATAAACATTACACAATAAACTACTGTGTAAACAGGTGTCGAAAGCTGTATGCACATACAAAATTATAAAAAATTAAATAACTAGTTATAAAAATAGCATAAAACAAAAATATAACTTATGCGATGTGAATGCGCTTTGAGGGAAACAGAGTTCAAAGGCACATCTATTACAGCTGTCTAATTAGTACAATCCACACAGAAAACACGCTTTTGAACTTTACCAGTGCATGTACCACAGACTGGCATTGTCTTTTGTTCCATGTGCCAGTGGGCGCAGTGCTGAATGAAGGTTGAGGGGCATTTGCAAGCCGACATGCGCTTCTCTGATCAAAATGTTTCTGCTGTAGCTCCAGGGCTAGCTACAAAATGAAGTCCCTATAGGAGATTGTGTTCCCGGTGCACTCCTTGTACAAAACAAAAGCCAGTTCCAAAACATTGTAAAAAACAGCCACAGGCCATCTGCGAGAACCACCTTTGACAGAATACTGCCGTGCCATTTGATCAAGTACATCCACACCATACTTTGTTGCATTGTAAAATGCAACAGTCTCTGGCTTTCGTTTAGCATCAGTCCTGATGGTCACTGATCTGTGCAGAGAACTTAGAATAATAATAATAGTATATGATGTGTAGAGTGACTTTCATCAGTGTTTCAAGCACTCAATAGGATTATAATACGTTTTTTCACAATAACTTTGATTGTATTACAAAGGCCAGACTAAATTGTCTGCTATATTTTATTGATTTCAATATGCGATTAAAAAAAGCTGCTCTGGCATTTTAAGGAGTAAGTACTTATAACTTATTCATTTTTACAATTATGCAGCTGAAACACTGTATTGGTATTTAATTCAAATATTTAGTAACATTTAAGAAGGGACATGCGCGAGAAATTCACAAATGCCGAGAAATTTAAATTTAAATTGCTAAAACTGTTCAAAAGACTGTAATGTGTTAAATTCTAGTGTTAAAGAGAACATAAAATCACAAATCACAACTAAATTGTCCAGGAACACAGTATGTTTGATCTGTGTGCTCCATAAGTCCAGTATATTTCTTAAGTCTATTTGCAAAGAACCTCGAAATTAATTTAAAATTAGAACATAAAAGTGCCATAGGTCTCCAGTTCTTTAAAAAAAACATAGATATCCCTTTTTGGGCAGCAATGTAATTACTGCTCTGTGGCAGCTGAGGGGCAGTTTACCATGTTCTAAACGCCTGGAAGAAGTCCTACTCTGTCAGAGTCCAGAAGTATTTGTAGAACTCCGCAGATAGGCCGTCAATTCCAGGCCCTTTCCCACTAGACAACTGCGAGATAGCATCAGTTAGTTCTGTAAACTCCAGTGTAGTGTCCAGGTCCCTCCTAGTCTGGGCAGATCCTGAAGCAATCCTTCAGTGTCATCTGGGTCACAATGATCTTTAGAAAACAATTCCTTATAGAACTGAACTGCTGCATCACTGATCTCCTCTTGGCTGTACAGCTCCTTGCCATCAGTCGTCCGCACGCACCTCAGCTGCCGGCTCTACATTTTCCTATTCTCCAAGATGAAGAAACCGGTGGGGGCGTCCATATCTCCACACTCCACAAAGTGGGATTGCACCAATAATAATTTATTTTCTTTTAAGTCTTGGAGGGTTTGCTCGTTAAACGTATTATTTTCATCATTTTGTAATTGTAAAATGTCTCTCTCTGACTGCGTTCTTCAGGGTATTAGTATTTAATTTGTCCCTTCCCAATGCCCCACCACTGCCTTAAATCTCTTTATTTAGTTTTCTGCTCCTTCCACACACACCAAAAATATTTAAAATTATTATTAAAAATGCCAGGGACTCCCGAGTGGCGATCCGTAAAGGCGCCCACGTCACCGGGTTCGAGTCCAGGCTATTCCACAGCCGACGTGGACGAGAGTTCCCAGGGGCAGCCCACACTGGCCGAGCGTCGCCCGGGGGGAGGGAGGGTTAGGTCAGTTCAGCCAGGGTGTCCTCGGCTCACCGCGCATCAGCGACTCCTGTAGTGTTCTGCCTCTTCAAAAGCTCAACATTATAAAAGGTGGGTTCCGTCGCTGAGGAGACCCGACAAACAAGATGGGCTCAACCGCTTGGGGCGCTCACATAAATAGAGGCATCAGAACCTGAAAGAGAAGAAGACAAGGGATCATGCATGCTAAAGGAGGGGTTTGGTCAGGGGTCCCCTCTGACTCACGGAGAACCCTGAGTGGCGTGTGGGTGTCTTGAGACAACAGACCCGCTTGCATTGATGAATAGGGGATCGGAAGGAGATTTGGGTTTACATTCTGTAATGTATTTCAGCATGGAAGCATATGGGCATAGATGAGAGGTTTTGGACGACAATGGACCGCAAAGGGTTAACCCTTTGCGGTCATATGTTGGACCTGGTCCGACATTGCAATTATTCCTATCAGGTCCATTGTCGGACCTTGTCCGACATCATCAAAAATGCAAAAAACGGGTTTCTAGTCGTTTTTTCTCCGGAAAAAGACGAGAAAACCATTCAATGGCCGAGTGGGACCGATAGGAGCCGAGAGAAGCGGAAAAAAATAAATAAATAAATAAATAAGGGGTGTATCTGAGCAATAGAGATAGCCCCAGCACCACAGAGATAACACGGCCATAAACAAACAAGATAGCTGCTTTCGCATCCAGTGCTCAAAGAATATTTACAGAGCTTTTTGAGATGTTATAGTAATAAAATAATGACTTGGATCGCATTATTGAGGAGTTTGGTGATAAAACAAGTGATCAGGAGATGATTTTTCAGTATGCACGACTATGAGAGGTATGTGAAAAATACAGTGAACAAAGGGGTGGGGTGGGGCTGGAGATGCAGTACTGAGTGCCCTGTTGATATGCAGTGCCCTTTAAACCTGTTTTACTGTGAAAAAATACTTTTAAACAGCATGTGTAAAATAAACAGCGCATGTGAAAATAAGTTGGACCTGATGTGCCTATTTTACTTTATGAAGCAATCTGGATAAATGTATCTGAGCGAACACACCGGCCATGTTATCATGAGTACCGGGAAGTGGTGTCTTAAATAAAAAGGATTGAAAACTGAAATCCATATTAGATGACAAAGAAGTTTCATGACCAGTGACAAAGAGGACCGGTCAAGAGGGCTGATGGGTGGATCATATCCCTGCAGGCGTTTTCTCTGAAGTTGCTGCAAGAAGTCGATTTGCTGCAAAACCTGTTGAACTGATCGGGAACAGTCTATGAATGCATTATCCATCGTGAGGTATGAGAATGCTTTCAATTATATTAATAGTTCTTCAATGTCTGCTGGCAGCTCCACACATTAATTATTAGTCTTTTAAAATAAACATTTCAAACCAAGCTGCAGGTAATAATTATTTGATTAGAAAATACAGGGCTTTCTTACACAAAGATATAGAAGCTGTAGCTTAAAACACACAATTTGTGGTGTTATACTACCCTTTAGTGGTTACGATTAAACATGCATGAGTCCACTTCATGAAAGCAAGAGGGTAAACAAGAATGATATTCTGTGAAAGTCCACCATTGGGCCATGTTACACAAACTGCCTTGGTAAAATCATAGGTTTCTTTGAGAAAAACGCTTTGATTTCCACTTCAGTCCATTCTGCCAAACCTATTCCTGTCATTGGATGAGGCTTGTCATCATACAAATCAAAAAGTGCATATTTCATTGAAGCCATGTGTGGCAGAGCAAGAGAGCAAGAGCTCTGCCTGTAAATATTGTGGTGTTTTGTGTGTGTTTTTTTGGTGGTTGGCAGGGATAGTGGTTAATTCCTGTCCCTGCCAAAAATATGTGAGAATGTGGCTGCTCCTTAATAGAATAATTGGTGCTAATTGGGAGCAGCCACATCGTATAAAAGGAGAGCCCAGGGCTCCATTTGGGGAGAGGGAGTTTGGTGAGTTTTGGATTTGTGTGTTGCTGTTTATAAACAGCGACAAAATCAAGATTATAAAAGTAGTTTGTCAAGGAGATACAATTTCCCCAGAGCTCTTCACGGCCACCCTAGAAGGAATTTTCAAAACACTGGATTGGGAAAATACGGGTCTGAAGATCAATGGAGCCTACTTGAATCACCTGTGATTTGCTGATGACATCCTCATATTTACAATGTGTCCAAAAGAATTACAAACAAGAATACAAGAACTACAAGAGGCTAACATCAAAGCAGGTTTGAAAATGAACGTGAAGAAGACTCAAGTCATGTTTAATAAATATACCACTTCACAGGCAATTGACGTCAATGGGATCAAGTTTGAAGAAGTCAGTAATTACATATACTTAGGACAGTTAGTTTCAGCAACAGAGAACCAAATGTGCGAAATCAACAGAAGAGCAAAAATGGGCTGGAGTGCCTTTGGAAGATTAAGCATGGTTCTGAAAGGGAAACTACCCTTATGCTTCAAGACGAAAGTCTTCGACCAATGCGGGCTGCCAGTGCTAACTTACAGATGCCAGACCTGGACCCTCAATGCAAAAATGACTCAAAAATTACAAACGATTCAACGGAGTATGGAAAGATGCATGCTGGGAAAATCAAGAAGAGACAGGAAAAGGAAGGAATGGATAAGAGCGTGAACAAAAGTATGCAATGTTATTATAAGAGAGAAAAAACTGAAAATACAGTAAGATTCTGTAGGTTAAATGTAATTCTAATTAATAGATCTATAAAGATGTGGGTAAAGATGGTGTCACAACTTGTAGACATAGTTGTAATGCCATAGAAAACCTATAAATATACCTCCACTGTTTAGATTCAAACACATGCTCCCTTGAGAAAGATATGTAAAGCATGTTGAACGCTGGGAAGCTAGCTTCTGCACAATATATATTAAATCATCTTCTATGGTAACTATATATATATATATATATATATATATATATATATATATATATATATATATATATATATATATATATATATATACACACACTGTATATCATTTAGTTTAATTTCCATATTGCCAAGGTTACTTTGTTTCATTACTATTGGTATGACGTTATAAATGAAAGTAAAACCGTCTCAGGATAATTGATCTTTTATGATCGTATTGTATCAATATCATTTTTATTGCAATGTTTTATGTTTCCCATATACACAACAAAACCTTGTCACATTACTGTAATAATGAAAGAAACAGACACTACCTCTGAATGTGATTGTTTTTTAATTAGGGCACTGAAGAGCTGGATGTATGAAATGAGCAACACATCCTACTCCCACCGATTCTACATTCATTAATCTATCCTTTTTTTTACTCTCTATTTTATGAAATGACATAAGTCTGTAACAGCTGAGAATCATAGCTTATGTTTTATTTTATTTTATTATCATAATACTTACTGATCTGTTCTCTGTTTCTTGCTCCTCATTAGAAACCGGTTCTTGCCTAGCCCCAGATGTCATGGGCCTCACTTTAGGTGTTCTTGGTATGCTTTGGGTCTCAGGCCCCAGCTGATGAGCACAGCTCAGAAGCCCTCCCAGTGTCACAACAACATCAGGAATAACTAAAAACATAACAGCTGTAAAATAAAACTATTTGTAGCATAATTACATAGATTCCCTTGCCTTGATTTTTATATTCACTTTTGATCCCTTGCTTCATTATTTAAATCTGATATCCTATTAAACATGGCATTGTGAGTCATAAAATGTCATGCACCTTTTAAAACTCTGATTGCTTCCCACAAGCGCTTGTTTTCCTGCAGAAGCTTTGCATTTTCTGCTTTCAGTTTGTCCATCAGCCCTTCACTCTCTTTTGACATGGGCTCCTTTATGTTCCTAAAGACATTAAAATAAGTTAGAACTTCTCACCATGTAAAATACTTAGTTTGCATAACATACTCAACATACAGTGCAGTAACATACAGTATGTTATTACAAATCTTTTGTGCCTTCAGTTTTTTCAGAATTTCAAATGAGTTTTTCTGTTTAATATTTTTTAGTTTTTTTGTTATTGATTTAAGAGTTTGTGGTTCCTAGCCAAAAAACAAATAAAAACAAATTAGATAACAGCTTTTAGTTCACAGAATAGAAATGTTTTTATACAGTATATACATTTAATTAATGTAATCTAAAATATTCTTCTACATTGAAAATAACAGTTTGAAGGTGAATACCATCCATTCCTATCTTTGAACATATATTATCTAGTCATTGGTATTTTAAGATTATACAGACCATATACATTTATTACACATTTAAAAACAAAGTTTAGAAATATATATATGAAATTGCAGATATCTACAGTGGATTCTGGCCCATCAGTGAGGTAGGATGGGGTTAATAAGCTCTAAGACGACAAATGTAGGCAAGCCTGGCTCTTTTGCTTTGTGGTTTCGACGCTCGCTTGGGGGCATGGAATCATCGGTTGGCGTCTGGCCTCTGCCTCGTTACACTAGGAAATCTGCTATGAATTTACAATGCTTTACTTTAGCTTGCCATGTGTTTACAATTTAGTCTGTTTATCTACATTTTGGTTTAAATATAAACATGTTAACAGACACATAAAGAACATGCCTCTTCCTCCAATTCTAACGTATCAGAGCCTGAAATAAAAGATGACAGTCTCTTCTTTCTTTTACCTTTACCCCTCTCTGGGCTCAACATGGCACCTCCATGGAGTGTTTAAAAAGGACACACAGTGGTTTAGAAAAAAAAAAAACACTCCATATTTATTTAATCCACAAATTCTATAAATGTGGTGATAGCATTTAATTATTTTCTTTCCCCTTGGCCAGTTCACAACATAGGTTCTGAAATGGTCCAGATTTTTGGAAGTTAAGCCTTGTGCATCCTCAATCCAAGAAACATCCCCAATATCGGCTGTATTTTCTTGAAAAAAAAATCAAATAATGCAAACATCTTGAAATAATCTTTCACCTAAAAATCAGACAGAAAACAATTTTAATAAAAACATGTTTCTACAGATAAGATACACACACCTGTTGGTCATTTTGGATTATGCCACGTGTTATCCCGAGGCCATTCCCCTCTGATCTATGTCCGCTAAATCTGTTGCCAACGAGCTTGTGAAGGTTTTCTCCTGGGTGGGGATCCCCAAGGAGATACTGATCGACCAAGGCACCAACTTTATGTCCCAGTTAGTCCACAGAACATGTAAACTTTTGGGGATTAAGACCATTAGGACCTCGGTTTTTCACCCTCAGACCGATGGTCTTGTGGAGCATTTTAACAAGACCCTCAAAAACATGTTGCGCAGATATATTAATATTGACGTGTGCAACTGGGACCAGCTGATTCCTCCCCTTCTCTTTGCTATCAGAGAGGTACCCCAGGCTTCCACGGGCTTTTCACCATTCGAGCTGCTGTATGGGCGGAGACCCCGGGGTGTGCTCGATCTGGTCAGAGATGTGGGAGGAACAGCAGGACAATTCGACCAATACTGTCCGGTGTGTGTTGGACCTGCACAAATGTCTTGAGTCTGTGGGAAAGTAGGCATATGACAATTTGCAGCAGGCTCAGCACAGACAGGAGACCCCATATAACAGGGGGGCCCGGTTACGCACGTTTCAGCCGGGGGACAAAGTGCTTCTGTTGTTGCCCAGCTCTGAGTCTAAACTTCTGGCGAAGTGGCAAGGACCTTATGAGGTTAGACGCCGGATAGGGACGGTGGATTATGAGATCTGCCAGTCGGAGTGATGGAGAGAAAAGCAAATTTATCATGTAAACCTCTTGAAGCCCTGGTTGCAACAGGAGGTTTTGGTAGTGGCGCAAGCAGATGATGTCACAGACCTGGGACCTGATCTTTTATGTGTTAGCGAAGAAAGGGTCGGTACAGATTGCAGATAATCTGACACCGAACACAGAAATGTCAGGCTCGGGCGCTGGTGGCAGAGTTTACTGATGTGTTTTTTCCTGTACTGGGGCAGACTCGAGTAGCCCACCATCACATTGAAGTTGAGCCGGGGGAGCCAGTTCGTCTGAAGCCATACCGCATACCTGAACGCAAACGGCAGGTAATAAAGATGGAAATTGACAAGATGCTCAGACTGAGTGTAATAGAAGAGTCCCAAAGTGACTGGAATAGTCCCATTGTTCTAGTGGATAAGCCAAACGGGTCAACTTGATTTTGCATTGACTTCAAGCGAGTCAATGAAAAATCGAAGTTTGACTCTTATCCCATGCCCCAGTTAGATGAGTTGCTGGAACATCTAGGCACGACTCATTTTATGACAACACTGGATTTAACGAAGGGGTACTGGCAGATACCCCTGACCCCGGAATCCAGAGAGAGGACGGCGTTTTTGACTCCCTTCGGGTTATCCCAATTTAGGACCATGCCCTTTGGGTTGCATGGAGCACCAGCCACTTTCCAGCGGATGATGGCTCGCATTTTGCGGCCCCATCAGCAGTACACCGCTGCTTACATAGATGACGTGGTTATCCACAGTGAGGATTGGCCGAGTCATCTGTGTAAGGTAGCGACAGTGCTGCAATCTTTGCGGGAGGCTGGGCTCATTGCTAACCCAAAGAAATGTGCCATTGGGAAGAGTGAGTTGGAGTATTTGGGGTTTTGAGTAGGGAGTGGCCAGATCAGACCGCTGATTGCTAAGGTGAAAGCCTTGGCTGACTGGCCGGTCCCTACGACAAAACCCAGGTGCACTCTTTCTTGGGACTAGCGGGCTATTTTAGGAAGTTCATCCCGAGCTTTGCCACACTCGCTACTCCCTTGACAGACCTCACCCGGAAGGCTGCCCCAATTACAGTTCAGTGGACGAAGTCATGCCAGAGAGCCTTTCTCGCTCTGAAGCGAAGGCTGTGTAGCAAGCCAGTGGTGTGCAGTCCTGTATATCAGCAGGAAGCTCCTTCCCGCAAGAAAAACTATAGTACCATCGAGAAGGAGTGTCTCACAGTAAAATGGGCAGGCAAGTCAATCCGATACTACCTCCTAGGGCAACACTTCACCCTGGTTACAGATCATGCCCCCTTAGCATGGCTTCACCGGATGAAGGATAACAATGCCAGAACCACACGGTGGTATGCAGCCCTATGCCTTCAGGGTAGTCCACCAGGGTAGTTTTTCTCTCGGGAAGGCATGGGGGTGTAGTATTTTCGAATGGACCGGTGGTGCCATTCTGAGGGGGAGGATATGTAACAGGGAAGATCTGTGCTGACTGTTTGGCGCATGCATGGTTCTGCAGGAAGAGGGCAGCAACCTGTAAGATCTGCCTGTCAGTCATAGCCATGACACGGAGAGGTGGGACGAGGTAGTGTGGTCTCTCCCTCTCTCTACGAATGGTTGGGAGACAGGCCTTGGGGGATTGCTGGGCCTATAAAATAATGCTCTGTTGTTCACTCAGGTCGGCCCCTATAGGACGAAAAACGAGCGAGCGGAAGCTCTATTGCCGGACTGAGAACAACCGGAGAATGAAAACAAAACAAAATAAAAATAAAATAAATATAGGGTTAGCGGAGAAACCGTGGGCAGGCCCAAAAGTATAGACCGTAGTCTGAGGGAACGGTGGAGTGTAGGACGGAGAGTACAACACCTTTATTTTGTAGTTTTGTTAGTAGTAGTTTGTTTTCCCTTTTTCTTTGTACCTTTTGTTTTCATTATTATTTTGAGCTCTTGTATGTGCACTGGACTGTCTACCGTATTGGTAACCCTGTGGTCCTGATTACTGTTGGCAGTATTTAGGCCACGGACAACAGCGCCCTCTGCGGGTAGAAAATAAATCAGTGCGTCTGAGCGGCGTTACAAATGAAGTTTTGTCTCCTGTGTGTCAGTGAATTGCCCACCACCCTTCCACACACATGTCTTTCAGTGCCATATTTGTACAACTACAGTATCGTTCCATATAAATACACTTGAAAACGGGCTTTTCGCTTATTGGCAGCTTTTGCTTAATGACAACTTTTTGCTGGGAACCGAGAGGTTGTTAATAAGCGGCATCTACTGTATATATATATATATATATATATATATATATATATATATATATATATATATATATATATATATATATATATATATATAGTGATGGATTGCCTTCTAGTCACAGATCTTTTCTTCTTTAAACAAAGACTTGACAGCCAGAATGCAGTGAAACGCCGTAGCGTGTGTTAATGAGTTACAATACACAAAATAAATAGAAGCAAAACAAAAGCCTAACCCGTTCTCGGGCCCTATCTAAACAGGTGTTGATACTATCTGAACACGAAGTAGGCTAAGCCTGTTCCCTCGTCATCAAAACCAAATCATAATCCAAAGCCGTAATCCAAATACCTGTTTCAGTGTTCGTTTACCAGTAAATCAATAACAAATAATTTCCTCCGTTTACTCTCCCAGCCGCCAGCCAAACTCCTCATGTTCTCCCTCAACCAACACTCACAAACACAGAGTTTTTAAATGCTTATCCATTACACTGTTAAAGACAATTGACAAGACATTAAATTGAATAATTAATTAATTTGGACTGGAGCCAACCCTGACTCCAGTAGCTTCCACATGGCCCTTATACCCTCATGTATTGTCTCTGCACAATAAGAAGTATTGTTTAACCCAACTTTCATTTTGGTCTCAAGCCCTTTACATTAATTACTTTGTTTACCAACCAGTTTGTCTACATTGTCTTTTATGAGTTTTTATTGACCAATCCCTTACAATATATATATATATAAGGGCAATATATTTGGAGATCCAGAATTGGATGCTGACAGCCATATCTATCCTGGTTCTACAATCAACAAAGGTCAATTTCTGGCACTGCTGCTTGCAATATGTCTTACATTATGGAGTTTCAGGGAAAGGGTTGAAGGACTTGTTAGAATTACTTAACATAATGGTTCCAGGAGGTAATTTTTTTCTTGTAATGCATTTACTGTGCAGCTAACTGAGATTATTGCACAAGCCTATATTCTAATTCTGATCACATTCCTCTGAGCATTATACTGGCAGAGAAGATAAATATAGTAGTGAAATGTACAGTTTCAGCCTACGTGACTTCATTCAAAATCCTGACAACATTACTCTCTCATTCATCTGCAATGGGGCTTCTGTCTTTAAATCATCAAACTATTCCATCTGGCCAATTTTCTGCACAGTCAGTGAGTTGCCATTTGAAGAGAGAGGAAGGCATGTAATATTCTGTTCACTTTGGTTTGGTGACAAAAAGCCAGAAATCGGGAATTTTCTCCAGCCATTTGTTTCCGAAATGAAGCATCTCTACGAAAGTGGTTTTGAGTGGACAGACAAGTGTGGGATTGTCCATAAGAGTAGGGTTGCACCAGCAGTCTGTATATCTGATACCCCTGCAAGGGCTATGATGCAGTGTATGAAGCAATTTATTGGAATGTATGGCTGTGAGTTTTGTCTTCACAAAGGTGAAAGGGTAATGGCCATGTCAGAGTATATCCACAATCAGATGCAGTTTAGTTTAGTTTAGTGGCTAGTCAATCAGTTTAACATTAATCTGTACCATCAAATGAGCTAACATGTTGGGAAACAAAAATGTATCTAAGGTGAAACAGAAATATTTAGAGCAGGGGTGTCAAACTCCAGTCCTCCAGTCATCAGTGAAAGCAAAAAAAAAGGTCAGTGGAACAACAGTTAAATAAGTTCTTGAAAAATATGAGTAGGTGGTATGTTTTTATTATATTACTTTCTGAAATTTCAAATAATCTTTAACCTAATTTGTATTGTTGTCTTTGATGGAGGGAGGTGGGTGCAATTGACTTAACTAATTTTGACTTCAGGTATCCATACACTTACACTTTACAGTGTATTAGAGAAATTACACGGCAGTTTCTTTTTCATTCAATCATTATACTGTAGTTAAATTTCCTGGTGGCACTAAAATGGATGGAGTAGCTAAGAGCTGAAAAGATTCAAAATTATATAAACATGCTAAAATGTTGGGCATTAGAAAATGTATAAAGAAGCAACTAAGTTGATTCCTGTTTTCAAAGTCATGAGCTATGAGGAGAGGGTTAATGAAATTGACTTAAAGCTGAACACATGTAGATTTAGAACTGAGAACAGAAAACACTATACTAGTGTTGAATCTGTGAAATGGGCTGCCTAATAATGCAGAGAAACTGTAATCCTTAAAAAAAAAAAGTTGTGTCTAGATCCAGTTTTAAATGAGCTCCTAGGAACTAAACAAGTCAAGTGGGTTGAATGGCTCCCTCTTGTTCTTACCTTTTCTTATTTTCTTATGCATAAACCTAAATTGTCAAAATTATTGATAACATTTACAGGTGTAGAAAAGCTTGGACTTCCGAAAAAGGGACATACACTGGTCCCGGAAATAGATGGACCAGAGATTGATGATGATGATGATATCTTGTTGGACTCTAATTATGGAAGGGGACAGCTGGACCCCACGTATACCTGAAAGCTCACCAAAAGTACAGATGAGCAGAAGTACAAATGAACACAATAGTAATACTGAACAAAGAAATGAAATGATATTGCTTGGCTCATCAGTAGACATTGAACAATTTGTAATTCATAGTAAGTACCTCAGTTTATGTTTTACCTTTTATTTCCCTTGTTGTTCATAAATTCTGCACCTGTTTAGAACCTTTGAACACAGACCTAGCTTTCTTCTAACATTTTTTTTGGTGGCTACACTTTCAGGGGTAGATATACTAAAGTGTTGCAGCTGTCGCAATAGTCGCAAAAACCAGATGCAAATGAGTCGGAAGTCTAGGGTGAAATGTACTAAACAAGCGCAATGCTATAAGCAACCTTTTAGGGAATGCGTTGCAGCAGAAGTCTTTCTTTGCAGTTCAACCTTAGATGTTTATGTAATTATGGCCGTTCCTGCATAAATTCGCAAAAAGCATGTGGAGATGCAAATCAGTGTTCTCAAATATTAGAATGAGATGTACTAAAGCTGCCAGCAATTGTGACAATTACAATTGCATCAATTTCATAAGAACATTTGAAAGCATGTTTTAAACAGTTGCAATTAGCAAACCTTTAAAAGGCAGTATGAAAAACACTATCCTCATGGCCACTGTGATTGCAACAAGAAGACACAATCTTCAGCAAGAACAAGTGATTTGTAGAATGAGAAGAGAAAAGTTATTTTGTACCTGCATTATCTTCTTCAATTTAAATGACGACCAAATTAAGCACAAGTACAGGCTCGGCAGCCACAAAATTCTTGAACTGCTGTCTGATTTAAAAGATGACCTGGAGACTGTCACCCAGAGAAGCCACGCTATCCCTGCAGTGGTCAAACTATTGTCCACCCTGCCTCTGGGTCCTTTCATGGGACTGTGGCAGCTGTTGCTGGCATTTCCCAGTCCACTTTCAGTTGTGCTCAATGAATCTCTGAGGCAAACACCCAAATACCTATTTTACCTAAAAGCAGCATGTACTTACAAGCCTTGAAACAAATTTCTGTGACATTTCTATTTTCCCCAACGTGTTGAGAGCAATAGACTGCACACATGTGCCGCTAACCCCTCTAGCTTATTCTGAACATCTGTATAGGAATAGGAAACACACCTATTCGATTAATATACAGGTGGTTTGTAATTGTGCACAATTTAGCACTGCACCACTGACTAACTTAAATAAACTGACAGTATACATTTGGCTTATAGGCTATTTATGATAATACGAAGTACTGGTATAATGCAAAAATTCTTATTAACAAGAATTGACTGTCCTCCTGTAAGTATCATAACTTGTCAATGCAGCACCATGATCTATTTTGTGTTAATTGTCTAGGCTAAAAATAATAATAATAAAAAAACACTAAAATCATTTAATTCACAATGTGTACAATGCAGCATGGCTTATTTTGTGTTACCGGTAGCCTACAGCAGGTTAATGTGAAAAAAAAGTCAGCTAGGTATTCATTTGATTTTATTAATGTACTGTATACTGTAGAGGCCTACTGTACAGATTTATATGTTTTACATAATGTAATGTGTAGCCTACCCAAAACACATTTGTGTTATTGCAGCACAATGATTTATACATTTAAAATACATTGAGCATTATAGATGTATGTGTGTAATTTTATAGTATTTTTTTAAACCCGACACCTCCTTATGTATGTCAGACAAACATGTTTATTTAGCAGACACCTTTATCCAAGGCGACTTACAGAGACTAGGGTGTGTGAACTATGCATCAGCTGCAGAGTCACTTACAATTACGTCTCACCCGAAAGACGGAGCACAAGGAGGTTAAGTGACTTGCTCAGGGTCACACAATGAGTCAGTGAGTGGACTGGGATTTGAACCGGGGACCTCCTGGTTACAAGCCCGTGTCTTTAACCACTGGACCACACAGCCTCCTGTCCGGTTTAGTGAGGGGCTACTGTGTGATTATGAAAAGCTTTTTGATAGAAACACATTTTTTATGTGGGGGTGAAGGTGGAGAGTGAATGAATCCTAGTCAACAATCTCCCTCCTGACCTGTGAGGGCGCTGTATAACAGGAACAGAGTGCCTTGTACTGGTTGGTCTGGCAGTTCATTCCAGGGTCAGTCGGAAGCCAGCCATCCAGGAAGGGGGCGGAGTTACAATGCCCGAAGTCATCGCCATAAAGCGGTACGCGATGTGTCAGTCATGGATTGGAGAAGATGTGACTGAACTAGCTATCGCAGGGGGCGTGACTGAGGGTATAATTGGGGGTGTGACGATGTAATCTCTTCCTTTTGATGTGGTTATGAGAATGACTGAGAAAGGAAATGGAATGTGATAAGCGTATCGTGAGTGTTAAGTGTTTTGTTTGTTTCTAACTCTCTGTGCTTGTTATTATAGAAGGCTAAGCTCCGGGAGCTGTAGCTAAACCGCCAGCAATTAAACACAGACTCCACTTCACCATTGTACACGAATAAACCTGTAAATCACCAGTTTCACTAAGAGCACTCACTCTGGACTTGTTACTGTGTTGTGTTTGTGTGTGTCTTGTTTAGTGTATTATTATTTCGGGACTGAACCCCGTGGTTTGCCTGAGCGATACACATCGTTGTGTAGAGCCAGGTGTTATTATTTGACCGTGAACTGTCTTGTGTCTATCATTCCTGAGCACCGCATCATCACTGCACCTGTGCACTATGAACCACTTTGCCACAGGGCCCCACTATATAATCTGATCGGAATAAACTGATTTTCATTATTTATTCAAACAAAAAGTCACACAACTCTCACAATGTTAGAAATCTCGCTAAGATGACAAAACAAATATTTTAATTAGTATATTGCGGCTCTCTTCATTAACATATTTTTTCTTAGCCCATACGACAAAATGTATACTTTGCAAATTGTCACAAAGAAAATGCAAATTGTCATATGTTTGCGCTGCGACTGGCCCATCTTAGTTCATCTACCCCTCAGTATTTTAACACAACCTAACAAAACGACATGGAAACACACAACCCGAAAGTACTATCAAAACACACTGAGAAAAAGGTGAGACTTATTTTTCTTTTTCCATGGAAATTGCCCCATTGTCCGATATCTAGTTCCGAGTGGTCAGGCTTTCTGTGAGCAAAGGGGCCCATTTCCTGTAACACTGTGTTCTGAACTTGAATTCAGAATCAGCATTAATAATGGCAGATAACTCTTGGGAACTTTGTACCACAGAGAGGCCTGAAGAAGTGCTTTTAGCACAATACAACTGCCATATTGAGGAACTGAAAAAAGAATGTGAAACTAAGCCTAATGACAACCACATACAGATTCTACTTAAAGAAGCCTTTTCCAATCGTCGCTCGTGGATGACCACTCTCCCTGCTGGAAGAATACAGCCAATTGTTGAAATGTACTGTGTCTTTGAATGTGATGTATTCTTCAGATTTTTTTTTTCTTCCTCAGTTTCACAGAATAAATAAATACTACTGATGACTAAGATATTTTAAAATTATGGTTGTGAGTGTCTCATGGTGGGGGTCACACAGAGGGCAGTTAAAGCGCTTAGTCAATTCCGCTACTGCCTATGATTTCACTTTTAGTGTAACTTTCAAAGCTGCAGAATATTTATTTATAAAAAGGTATTTACTCTAACTACCAATGGGGTGCTTCCTTTCCTGGGGATGCTTACTACAGAAAAAGTGACAAGTAAGTCCTTTGTAATGACTACAACAATTAATCAGGCAGCACCATATTTGTTATCTTTTTTTGTAATCGGAATGTTGCAATGGAAAAGCTACGTATTTGTCTTTAGTATACAGTCAGCTAACTTGTAAAGAAAATATAAACACATTTCTCCTATATTAAAGTTTTTAAACAATGATTTTATACCAGATGTGCTCTAACAGTTTGTCACAGACAGTGGGACTGTGGGGTGCACTACCGAGTAAAACCACTTGAGGCAGTATTGAGTTTCTGGAAAGTTCTCTTATTTTCTGTTTATTATCTTTCACAATCACAAATCAAATCTTCATAATTTCACAGGCTTTCTGTTCACACGTTTCTTTATAAATTCCTTCTTACTTTGATAAATCAAAGTTCCTTAAGGATCATATTTTCTTTACATAAATCAATAAAATAACTCAAAGAAAACCCTCCCCTCCTACCAACAATGGTATTCAGTTTAGTTAAATTAAAAAGTCTTAAACGTAAGAGAACCACTAACAAAGGACTTACAATAAACAAAAGAAGACTGTTTTAAAGTTTTTAAAGCTTCCTGGAGGGCTTCACTCCGTGGGAAGAGTCAGCATCCCGCTGGGTTTTCTCTCTCTCGCTCTCGCACTCTCTCTCTCTCTCTCTCTCTCTCTCTGGATCTACTTGATAAAAAGTTCACACAGAGTGTTAGCGTCCTCCTTTCTGGCCCCCCCCCCAAAAAAAAAATCAACAGCACTCAATCATCTGCTGATTCAAGAATGTTTCAGCATGTTCCGGGGTTGCTGCCCCCAACAAAGATGGCGACCGCTGTAACTGCACTTCCGCCCCAACGTCAGGTGATCCTTGTTGGGAACGTCGTGGTCGATTCACAGCCCTCTTATGGTTGGGAGGTTGAATTGCAGTACAGGACCGCTTTACTCTGTCACACAGTTTTTCAGGCAGAAACAGAAAAGTGAGTGCTTCAAATATTGTGCAGGAGCTAGTTGAATAATATGGTGTTAATGTGTCAGCACAAACAGTAAGAATAGAGTGAAAGAGAAGGGATGTATTGGGTTGCTAGAAAGAAGCCCTTCAGCAGTGCAATCAACAAGAAGAAAAGATTAGCTTTTGCCAAAAAGTACCTCCAGAAGCCAGATGCCTAGATTTAAAGATGAGTGTCTGAAACTCACCATGAAACATGGAGCAGGCATCATTAAAGTTTGGGGGTGTATGACAGTTCCAGGTGATGTTGAACTTCTACTAATGGAAGGCAACATGAATTGAGAAATGTACAGGGGTATTCTACAACGGAATCTGAAGAAGTCAGCTAGTAATTTAAATGTAACAAAGTTTCTGTTCCAACAAAATCGGTATATGAAGCACAGCAGACGACTACTAAACAAAGTGCACATCTGGCATACAGTCTTTGTTTAAAAATGTATTATAGGAGAAAACGTATTTATATTTTCTTCATAAGTTGCCTGACTATATACTAAATACAAATAAGTAGCTTTTTCTTTGCAACATTCAAATTCAATATGAAAGATTGCAAAAACTAAGTGAATAACTGTTGTAATCACTGTACAAGGTCAGAAGGCTAGACTGCAGAAGCATTTAACTATTTGTAAAGGGGTGGCCCACGCAACTTTATTTAGGCACGTTTGATTTTGTTATTGTAGTATATTCACGTTTTGATATTCACATTTGATTTAATGTTAGTTAGTTTGTTTTATTTTAGCACGTTTATTTTGGCACGCTACTTTGTGTGTAGATTTGCGCAGATCTCAATGGCATGTTGATGCTCTCCTGTTCTCAGCCCCCATAGGTGCAAACTGAATAATTTGAAGAAGCTGAGCACCTGGTATAAAAGTTCCTGATTTCATCCATTCGAGAGATTAGATTTTGTCGTTGTATATATATTATTTTTTTTAAATATGTCTTTGTTATTAATTGAGAAATGTAAATGAGCTTAAGTATTAATTTATGATATTTTGTGATATATGATATATGCTGCATGATATCTTTATATATGATACATGTGATATCTTTCAAATTATAAAGCAAGGTCTTGAATTAAGTTATGGTACAATAAGTATTCTTAAACTGAGCTGCAGTTAGTGTACAACATAAAAATAATAATTTTTAGGTGAAGAATGAGTTCTCACACAGCTTTACATAGTAATTTTCACATTTTTCCTGAAATACCACTAATGGAGACTTTTATTGTAGAAGTGAAGATCAGTGCAATTTACAGTGTATTAATATAACTTAGTTTAAAAGGAACCTACAAAAGCCTAAATACTTCCTTTGGGTAAGACAAGAACGACATTTTTGAAAGAAGTAAACGTTTGACAAGAAGTGATTTAAACTACAGACAAATATAAGTTATACTAACAAAAAGACGTTTTTAAAACCTGTATTTTTGTGTCAGCGAGTACGTGTCTATGTAACATGTTGGTCTGATCATGCCAGTGCTGTTGAGCATAACGGGCCATTACGTTCTTACCTGGAAAAATTACGCTGTATTCAGGCTGTTAAGCTGTGTTTTCAAAAAAATAATAATAATCCTGTGAAACATGATTATTCGTTTATGTGAGAAATTGGTTTGCTTAAAATACTTGTTTCAGCTCTCAATTCTCTTCAATGGGTTGGTTGTGACTGTTGTGATAAGCAATAAAAGAAGAAACAAAAGAGAAGTCGCGGGCTTCTTCTTTTCGAGTCCACATAAGTGTAGTTTATTGAAGATAAAAGTTCTGAGTTGCAAAGTTACAACCAGACATCTTAAAGGTTACATGGTGACAACAGTTTGCAGGTATCCTCTCTCCAAGCACAGATCAGAGCAATACCAAGAACATTTCAATATTCTCAGTTTAAATGCAGTCTCTCAATGACGTCATGATTTTTCCTTAAACCAATCAGAAAGACACAAATCTCTTATCACTTGGTTAATTGTCCATTTGTCCTAACCCTAGTTTCAAAGCATCTGGTTCAATCCAGTTTTTCTTTGAAGTAGCTAGTTTTTATAACCCTCATAAAATCAACTGTAATTTCCAAAGAAAGCCTGTTTTATATCTAGTTTGTAAAGATTTTTAACAGTATGTTGGTACCTCTAACACAAAAACAATGACCCACCTAAATGGCAAATGCCTTTCATGTTAGAACTGGACATCAAAGGAGAGGCCAACACCTATTTCAAAATGTCTTGGAGGTCAGCCTTGTCCTAGCAAGGACAAAGTGACCAGAAAAATCTTAAATGCATAATAAGTTCCCAGTCAACTTCTTGTCTAACTAGGAATTTAACCAGAATCTGACTTAATGTTTAACCCACTCTGTGAGTTGTATTCTAAGACCGATAATTCATTTATATCTAAATAAAATGTTCCAACATGCCCCAGTTTTTAAATATTTAAAAAGAAAAGTCTTTTTTTCCTTTATAAATATTACATTTGCTGTATCTGTTGCTCTGTGCTAGTTTAAACTAAAACTAAAGAAATGAAAGAAGATTTCTAAATACTTTAAAAGTTATTCAGAAAAAGATTCAAAAGAATATAGTTATTTCTCAATAATCTCACAACTTCATATTTATCAATTAATATCCCAACCATAATTTGCCGTGAATATCCAATTCCAAAACATGCTTACTAGCTTCTTCAACAGATCACCCATCCTATTTCAGGTCTTTTGCCGTTCATATGAGCCACGCCCATTTCTCTTTTGGCTTTCAAGGAGCTTCGATTTGCTATCTGACAGAATTTTTCCTCATCTTCACCAAAAAAAACTTTTTGCAGTACCTCTCGCTTATTAAAAAAAACATAATGGTGTCCTGTAAGCTTCACAGAGACTCCAACGCACCTCCCTGTCACAGGATGGCCGTCAAAAAACACAAGCAGAGTCCCGTTTCTACTCCTCCGTGGAGATAGTTCCAGGTTTATTATTTAAAAAAAAATGATAACAAACAAAACTGAAATTTAACCAAACAAGCAATAAGGGAAAAATAAACTAAATTAAACAGCCAGAGGTCTTCCGACGATCTCCTTCTTTAGGCCCCTCGTCTGGCTTCTGGATCCTTTTCCTCATGCCAGGTCTCTGGGCTCTGTGAAAAAAAGATTCCCTTTTTATGCAGATTCTACACGTTCCCATGAACCAACCCCGAGTGTTGCAACCAGAGCCCTTTTATGTGACTTGGAACACCCCCAATCAGCGGAACACCAATCAGCGATTGATATTTAAATTGCCTGCTGATTCTGGAGTTTTCCAGCACATTCTCCTATTGCTGCCCCCAACAAAGATGGCGACCGTTCTTTTGGGACTTCCGCCCAAAAGTCGGAACTTCCACGTCACGCCCTCTCTGTTGAAAGCCTCAAGGTTGGCTCACAGCCCCCTGGTGGTTGGGAGTTGAATTTTAGCATAAGATCGCTTTACCTCGTCACACCCCCCCTTTAAATTTAGAATTTCGCACATGAGCAAAAAGGCAAGAGGCTACTTATTTTCCAGGTTACTTATTTTCTGTTACACCAGCACACAACCTAGCTAAATAAAGAGCTCTTTTACCGTGAACTGTCTGGTGTCTGTTTGTCCTGAGAACCGCATCACCACTGCACCTGCGCACTGCAAACCACATTGCCACACCTTGTCATGAGTTTCATGACAAATATTTACAATTATTTATTTAAGAAAGGCTGGACACACAATTATGTGCTCTCAAATTGCAATTTTATGGTTGTAGTTCATTAAACCCTTTTGCGATATTTATGGGATTTACAATCATAATATGGGTCTCCCAGTATATAATGCTGCAGAAATCCAAGCACCTGGGAGTATAATTTGGGGTACAGCAAGTGAAATGCATAATAAGTTCCCAGTAAATCTGTAACAGCACCTAGAATATTTTATGCCTGACAAAAGACTGAAATACTGTCCCGCACTATTATGGCTTTTTGCAAGGTGTTCTTTGCAATGCAGAGAATAAGGCAAGGCAGCTATTCTTCATTAGTTTGCAGGTATTCGTCAAGATCATTTGTAGATACATCCTGAAAAATATGTATAATAATTAATAATAAGAAAAGAAAGTTGCTTTTAGTTGTTACATTTACAGAGTCATAGTTATCATTATCATTTGAAGTTAAGACAGTAAATTTTACCAATTGCACAAGTTTAATTGAAAGTAAAAGCATGTCTTTTCAAACATGTTTTGTTAAAAAATAAATAAATAATAAGCAGCTTCCTGATTTATTGAGAAAAAGAAATTGCAGCCATCATTTATTTTTGTCTGAAAAAAAGTAAACAAAAATAATTAGGCAAGCAGTATAATTAATTGCACTAGAATTGTATCTTTTTTCTGCTCCTGTATAGTTGTGTAATATACATTGTTGTTGCTTATTTACAACCCTTTTTTGCAAAAGTTCTTCTAAGGAAAGTTGAACAGAAGCATATATATATATATATATATATATATATATATATATATATATATATATATATATATATATATATATATATACACACCCATCCCTTGTTATATCGCCCCTCGTTATACTGTGGATTCGGATATATCGCGGTCCTGGAGTTGGCTCCCTATTTTTACTGTCTAACTGCGCATGCCTTAGCTGCAATAGACATAGGCACTTAGAATTACTGTTCGTTTTATTTCGTACTGCACATCACAAACAAAAATATACAAAACAATTAAAAACAAAGCATTAATATCGTACTGTTATCAAATGCACACGTATTGCACAATAACACAAAGCAAATTAAATATCTACTTGCTGAAGCGGTTTTTATTTTAACCAACGAGGTGTTCACTTGTGGCAGCGATACACTTGCAAAAGTCACAAGGCAGGGACGTCAGCTCCCTAGCAACAAGCCTGCTATGTTGGGAATGGATTCTTTCAATGCAGCAGGTTTGTGCATTTGAGAAAGGAGAGGAAGACTCATGAAATTAATTGGAGACTGAAGTTGATGAGAAGCAACTGCTTTTTATACGAACAATGAGAAAAAGCAGGTTGCGTAGAGGATTTATACTGGACCCTGACGGCCCCGATAAAACGAGGGAGTAGTTGTACAGTATCTGTTAGCCTATTTGTTTTTCTATGGGTCTCTCGCTATATCGCGGCCCTCGATATATAGTGGATTTATATTGGACCTTGACAGCCGCGATATATTGAGTGGGTGGTGTACTGTGTGTTCAGATATTTGGGGTATTCTGACAAATCCCTGCACAGATGAGAGTCGGAAACAGGACTTCAATGAAACCAATAGGTACGTTTTATTTAAGTGAACAAATAAATGAAGCAGTATACTGAAATTAATGAAAAGGAAAATAAAAACCTCATCAGGGTATTAATTAAAATATTATTTTAATTAATTTATTTATTTTCCTGTCTATTCTACCAGCTAATAAACAAAACAAAAAGGTAAACAAGGACTGAAAACATTCAAGTTCAGTTGGTACTGTGATGCAGCCGGAAACCAGACTGTAGAGATTCAAGCAGATTGTTATCCGTGAGATGTTTCATCTATATATATATATATATATATATATATATATATATATATATATATATATGGAGATAGATAGATAGATAGATAGATAGATAGATAGATAGATAGATAGAAAGATAGATTTGCCTAGGGTTAGAAGTCCATCTCTACTTTTTTCTCTCGTCAGACTCCTGTCAGTGAATCTAGTTAAGAATTTTCCAAATTCAGAATCTTGGTTGATACTCGGCAATACCGAGACGCTGAGGTATATCTCTCCAAATAATAAAGACTTGACATATTTGCTGTGGAACAAACTGAGTACCTTTGTATAGTGACTTCAGTGTGCCATTATTATTTCAGAAATTAAATGAAGATGTTGCCCCCAGTGGCCCCCAGTTTTGAACACTCTCACTAATATGCACCAGCTGATGCACATTGAATGTCTCATTTTCTTTACCATACAATAAATCCATTTTTTCAACAAAGGTACACAGTGATTTGCGTGCTGACTTAATGTCCTGCCTGGACATTCTTTCCTGAAGAAGAATATGGATGCTGTAAACTAACAGGAAGAAATGATCAGGACACATTTGCTGAAGAATGCCAGGAAGAATAAGTAATGCATAAAATAAAATATATGATCGCCATTCCGAAGCTTTCCAGTACTTGCGTGATATGAGTGATTGTGGTGTTCTAGCAATTTCATGTGGTGGCTTTATTCTCAGCAATTTGTCATCTAGTTGCCTGATCTGCCTGCCTGTATACCATGACTGCAAGCAATTTTGTGGGTCTAACTATAAACCGACAAACTGCCTGGTGACACCTAAAAGAACTGCATGCATGTAATCTGGGACAAATCCAGGTATTATGTTAAACGATGGGAGTAAAAGTAGTGTGCTTACTCCTTTCACACCATTTACTGGGAATCAGATTGCAGCACCTCAATGGCACTGCTCTTCAACTGTTCCTCTGTTCTTGGAACTTGTAAAAGCTCTTTATTAGGGTGTGTGTGTACATAACCCCTTCCCTTCTCTATTACTTCACCAGGATGCAGGCACCAGTCATATACTCCATTAAATTGTTTTGAGTTATTTTGTATAAAGTGTGCATTTACCCATGCATATGCGATTATGCAGGTTTAGGCAAAGGTATGGCAGGAAATAAACATTCTCTCCCTCCAAAATAAAGACATATTGTACAACAGGCAGTCCACCAATAACAATAATAATATGAATAACAGGTTCACAATGTCTGCATTCAGGCCCAGGAGGTGGTGACTCCAAATCTACAGTACAAGGTACAAGGTAATTCTGTTTTGATTCAGTCTAGCAGCTCATTACTTGGTAGCACTCCTCCAGAAGTTAAATTATTATGGGCCTCATCGGCTTCAAATTATTTAAAACTCATTCCAGATGTCTTACCAGCACAGTTGCTAAAGCGGGCCGAAACACACAGGACATCACGCTCAATCTAATCTCCTCTCGTCTGCCCTGAAACTTCAGAGGAACAGGCTCACAATGTTTTAACCTTTGTGGACAACAACAAAGTTGCATGGTACTCTCTTGGTGGATAGAAAAATTTAATGAAACTACATTTCAACTAGCGGCACAACGCTGTGCACCAGTCAAATAATGACATAAATATTATGCAAGGGTCTGGAACCATACCAAATGCAGTATATTAATACATCATAGTGTAACAGGGGAGATCTGTGCTGACTATCTGGTGTGTCCATGGTTCTGCAGGAAGAGGGCAGCAGTCTCGCAAGATCCGCCTGTCAGTCATGGCGATGACACTGAGAGGTAGGGAAGAGGGTGTGTGGGCTTTACCTCTCTCTGAGTGGCTGAGAGATGGGCCTTGGGGGATTGCTCGGCCCATAAGTACTGCGCTAGGTTATGCATTCGGGGGGCCGTGTTTGGCAATATTCAGTGACGCTGGCAGAAGACGCCAGTGTAAACAAGGACCAGGCAAGCCCGCCTGAGGGAGAAAGCCTGCCTTAAAATAATTTAAAAAGTAAAAGAAATAATTACGTACCTGAGGGGACATGTGTAGTTATACGGGGAACTCTGGCCACCCCAGTGTATAGAAATAGCTGAGTGTAGGTCGGAGGCTTGTACTGACTGGCTTATTGGAAGGGGGGGCACTGCGTAAGCAGCACTTTTTGTTTTGTAGTTTTATTACTGTGTTTTATTTTCCCTTTTCATTTCGCCTTTTGTTTTAATTATTATTTTGAGCATCTGTGAGTGTGCCAGCTTTTAACTATTACCAGTATTGGTATTCCTGTGGTCCTGTGTACCATTGCCGGTACTCAGGCCACAGAATACAGCGCCCTCTGCGGGCTGAAAGAAAAAACAAACAGCTAAAATAATAAAACTGGGCACCAGTGCGGTGTTTTCAAATAAATCTTCTGTCTCCCGTGTGTGTCAGTGAATTGCCCACCACCCTTCCACACATACATATATACATATATAGGAATAGAAAGAAGACAAGCATTGAACTGACAACAGAACTGGCAGAAGGCACAGGTGTTGTTGTCCATCAAATCAACAGTACGAAGGTCACTCTTGAAATCAGAACTTAAAGGATGTGTTGCAGTAAGAATTCCTCTGTTAAGAAAGGGGAACAAGACTAAAAGGCTAAAATATGCACAAGAACACAGAAATTGGACTATGGAACAATGGTCAAAGGGGCTTTGGACTGTTGATGGATAGACAACGACACCTGTGCCTTCTGCCAGTTCTGTTGTCAATTCAACCCTTGTCTTTCTCTTCCTTAAGGATATTATCTTCAAGTATTGCTCATCCTTGTAAAACAGCTTTTTGGGTCTTCCAGTCCTGGGTTTGTCAATTACAGATGATGTTTCTCTGTACTTGTTGATTATGCTTCGGATACCACACCTTGAAAATCGAGTGATGCAAGCTATTTCACTCAATGTTTTTCCTTCTTTATGCAAGTCAAGGTTGTTATAATAGTGGAAAACACTAGTGGAGGCTTTGAGTGAATTGCTGATGCTCATAATGCAACATGTCTAAGAATTTTGCACAGCAGTATATATATATATATATATATATATATATATATATATATATATATATATATATATATATATATATAGTACCAGTCAAAAGTTTGAGTACACCTACTTGAAACCAGGTTTTTCATGATTGTCTATGCTTTTAACTGTATAAACTTGTCTATAAACACTTAATATTTCATTATATGATACTTGCACTTATATAAGCTGATAATCATAAGTGAATTGCATTCAAAAATTGAATTTTTAAATGAAAATGTAAATTTTGTCAATTTCAATGAAATGGTCACCCAAAGCAAAGGGATTTCAGTCTGAAGCCAAGTCAGTTAAAAGTCTGAAATATGTATAACACGGTGTTATAACACTGGCCTAAGTATAAAAGTGTCTTTGTTAGATGTTCTCTGAGTTAACTAGCATGTTACCTAATTAACCTTTTGTCACCAATTATTGTTAACAGGTGAGGGTCCATGATTACTATAAATATACAGTAGGTAGCATAGGCACAAGTTTGTCATTCCTGAATGTAAGGGAGCAGAAAATGGCAAAATACGCTCAGTTAAGCAAAGAAAAAAGTCTGTAATTACTTTAAGAAATGAAGGTCAATCTTTAAGACAAATCGCAAGAACTTTGCAAGTGTCTGTAGCTGCTGTGGCCAAGACCATCAAACGATCTGAAGAAACTGGCACTCATGAGGACCGAACAAGGTCAGGCAGACCAAGGGTGACCTCAGAATCAGAGAACAAGTTCATTCGAGTCACAAGTCTGCGAAACCGGCAATTAACTGCCCCTGAAATACAAGCTCAGCTAAATGCTACTAGAAGTACAGATGTTTCAACATCAACTGTTCAGAGGAGATTGCGTGAAGCTGGCCTAACTGGAAGAATTGCTGCAAAGAAACCATTGTTAAGAGTGCAGAATAAGAGGAATAAGACTTGCCTGGGCCAAAAAACACAGAAACTGGACGTTTGAGGAGTGGAAGTCAGTCTTATGGACCGATGAGTCCAAATTTGAAATATTTGGGTCCAACCGCCGAGTATTTGTAAGACGCAGAGAGGGTGAGCGCATGAGTTCTGCATGTGTGGTTCCCACTGTCAAGCATGGAGGAAGCAGTGTTGTGGTCTGGGGTTGCTTTGCTGGTGACAGAGTTGGTGATCTTTACCAAGTCCATGGCAAGCTCAACCAGCATGGCTATCATAGCATACTTCAGAGGCATGCCATTCCATCAGGATTACAGCTAGTTGGGCAGTCTTTCATTCTTCAGCAAGATAATGACCCGAAACACACCTCAAAGTTGTGCAAGAACTATCTGGCGAAGAAGGAAAGTGGAGGACAACTCAATCTAATGACCTGGTCTGCCCAGTGTCTAGACCTCAATCCCACAGAACTTATATGGGACAAACTGGACAGAAGAGTCAAAGCAAAGCTACCCACAAGTGCCCTACATCTCTGGGAATTGCTGCAGAAGAGCTGGAAAGACATGTCGGGTGATTTCCTGCTGAAACTTGTTAACCAAATGCCTCGTCTTTGTGAGGCTGTTATTAAGGCAAAGGGTGGCTATTTTGAGGAATCCAAGATTTAGAGACAATTTTCAATTTTCTTGAACATTGCTTTGATACTCCTTATGTTTTGTTTTGTATATTGTAACATGTGTATTCATTTTCAAGTATTTACAGAAACATATACCACGTAAAACATTGTCAATTATGAAAAAAACCTAGTTTCCAGCAAGTGTACTCAAACTTTTGACTGGTACTGTATATATGTTGTGTGTAGGTGGTATATTGCAACAACTGTGTGATATGAACCGAGTGTAACCCCAGACTTGTTTTCACTTTTGTCTTTCTTTAGGGGGTAAGGTTTAACCAGGTCCGGTTGGGCTGTATAAGACGGACTGTTGGTGTATGGGTTGATTGTATTCAATATACTCGCAATAGATGGTAAGTTAATTTATTTTAACGTATAAAACTCCAACCTTCATCTAAGAGAAACATTAATATCTATAATGATTATGATATAATAATAATAATACTTAGATACATTACGGGGTGACCAAGTGCTGTGATCTTTTGCAGCGCTTGGCAAATGCATAAAGAAACGTGTGTCAGGTTTCCCTATTTAATGGTTATTCCAGGCACCTGATAGTGTAAATTGAGATAAGGTACACCTGTATTGCATTATCTGGGCTGGTATAAATGCCAGTGTTAACAGAGATGCCAGTGTGAAGAGGAGCGAGAGAGAAGCGAGCAACACATGTTTTATATTCAAGTTTTCTGAGTCAATAGCAGAGCCTTGATACAATTTTTTCAGTTTTATTTTTGGACATTTTAAATGTTTTAATTTCTAACCTATCCCTAATAAAGAACTATTCTTAGTAATGGGTTGGCACGTTACGGCCAGTGAATAGCCCTGCGCCGCAATAACTGCTAATAAGAATAAGAATAAGAATTACATGTAAATAGTCAGGACAATTAGTTTAATACCATTCAGTAAATTACACCTCCCCATCCGACACAATCACAAAAAGTACATCGGCTTGAGCTGACCACTGCCCAGAGCTGTTAACTTCAAGAGCCAGCGGTTCAGCACCCCGTTCACCCGAACGTGACGCGCATGCCGCCCCCTGGCACGTCACACTGTGTTGCCACAGACCAGTGTTCATACCGAAGGCGGCAGGGGGGAAATAGCGGCCTGTTATTACAGTTACAGTTATTTTTGGTTGCTAAGCAGCAAACTGTAAATAGCAGAGACTCTGTCAGAGAGAAGGGAAAACATTTTTTTAAAATGTTATTCTGTAAAGTCGATCACATGGCAAATTACACATAATCGTATTTGTGAAAAGCACTGTTTAATTTCCATGAATGTTATTAAAATAAAATAAATAAATGTACACTTTGTTAAACCAAATAAAATGTTTCAAATAAACGTTTGTTTGTCTGTGCTAATGGTGATTTTATTTAACAGCAAATGCTATGAATAGCAAGGTGCATACATTATTTTAGCAAAACATTAAAATACTGTTGCATCTCATAGGCCGCAAAGGTACTACAGTACATAAAAATAAATAAATAAATAAATAAATGAATATAATTGTGTGCTGTTCATCTATAATAACTACTGTCATTCAGTGGTAATCTTACACTTTCGTAGAATTCAGAAATCTATTTTTGTTATGCTGTTATTTTGGGAAAGAAATGAGAAAAGACCTAGGAAGAGGGCAGAGGCAAAAGAGAAGAGTTTAAGTGATGAAGAACCTTTGACTTTTAAAACTAAACAATCCCTTCAGAGTCAGCTTGATGTGTCAAAGGCCCAAATACGTTACCTGAAGAGGGAAAACAGAATATTAAGAACGACACTGTCCCTTGTTGATGGTAAGTACATAAAGTATATCAAGCCCAAATGTAAGGTATATATATTGAATAATTGAATAAATGAATAATTGAGCCCATTAGTTAATAACTATAGGTGTATTTTTGCTTGTTTGTACAGAACTCCCATCCCTGCTTGAAACGGTGAAGGAAATAAAAAAAAAAATCTTGAATTCCCCACAAAGATTTACTTCAGAGCGAAGTGAGTATGAAATAAACATATTAGTTTATGAACTCCAACTGATTATATACTATGGGATAATACAATCCTTTAGGATTTTAGTAGTGTAATTATGTTTTACTTGTGTGTTTTTTCTAAAGAAAATTATACTTTAGTTTCAAATCGATACTTGGAATCCTTTTGTCTGTTACTTCACATTATTGTCTTCTAACAATAAGAACAAGCAAGTTACTGCACTGTGTGTTTTTATGAGGATGTACCAATAAGGGTGCATGGAAAAAAGGCACGCTGTGTGTAAAAATTACAGTATGTATTATTATTATTATTTATTTCTTAGCAGACGCCCTTATCCAGGGCGACTTTCAATTGTTACAAGATATCACATTATTTTTACATACAATTAGATTATTTTTTACACATTATTATTACATACAATTACCCATTTCAATGTCATTCACATTCTATTGCTGCACAGAAAAAAACACCTACTCTAGATATTTCCAAATATGGAAAGCCCATACAGGTTTCATTACCAGATGGCACGTGTCAGTCCTCAACTAAAGACAGACAACCCCTGCATGTTGTCCATATGGAAAGAAACCATGGATTGAAACAAGTGCAATGGTAAAAATGCTACTAATTGGTATTGCAGAATAACTTTTATTCACTGTCATTTTGCTTTGCATTCTTCACCGATCTCTAGAGCATGTATTTATGTAAGAAAATACTTTGGAAACACTGAAAAATGTATTGTCTGTATATTGCGCTGGCTGTCATGAAGGCAAAGACATTACAGCTAATCATAAACCATCACAGCCATTATAAACCTACAGCTTTTTTAATAATTTAACAATAATAACAAGTACAACATATACTAAAGACTAGTTTAAGCAAACTTGAGCTTTCATAGGCAACAACCTACTCTAGCAAATGTAGGTTTTGGCCTATGGAAACTCATGCCACAATAAACCATTTAGTCTTAAAGCTTCTACTTTGGGGGGGGGGTTGTTTTTTTCTAATAGCTTCATTTTTACTTGCTACATTGGCAGAACTAGAAGAAGGATCTGGTGTCTTTCTCAACAATACAGTCATAGCAAGGCTTACAAAGGAAGATGACACAGGAATTAGATGACTGCATTATTTTCAAGAGAAGTATGGCCAAATCATCAATTACTGGAAAGCAAGCAAATGTCTTTAAAATACAGGATCCCAAACCACAGCAACAACAGTGTCAGCAATCTGCTGTAAATTGAAAGCTTTTAATTCAGTCAGTAACAATACATTTCGTAGTTCTAATAAATATCTTGTATACTGGTTTTCAAATCAGACACACTACTTTGGGTAGACATTCTTTTAGTCATAGTGCATATATAGTAATTTGGTTTCTTAAGAAAGTTGCTGAACAGTTATGATTTAAACCAGCTCTGTCTGCCATAGACTCTCAGAACAGAGTTAATGTTATTTATTTATTTTTAATTGTAATAGTGGGTCATTTTTTCATGTATGAACCATGTTCTTTTCAAACCGCTTGTTGGTCTCGGCTTTTAAACAAAGAAAGCCAGACTTACTTTCCCAATGGACTGTGTGCTTTAGAGGGGAAAACCACAGCAATAAAGAAACACACCATACATACTGTTTTATTCTTTATTGAGTCGTGGTGTTATGGAAGGCCGTCTGGGTCAAAAACACATACCTGGTACACATATTCATTTGGACCAATCAGGATACATAAAATACTATGCGTTCTAAATAAATGTAAATTAATTACGCATTTTCTAAGTAGTGGTTGGTCATTTTACAGGTATGCGTAATTACAAGAGTAGCCAATCACCTTCGGGATAACGTTTTTTTTTAATTTCAGACATGAAACTTGTTTAAAAAATGCATAAATCAAGAATTAAGCCCGGAACACACTGCCCGATGCGACCGTATCTCAATGGAGGAGGTCTCGTCGCAAAAAGATCTTTTGCGAGCGGGCAACACACACTTCCCGATGAAATTGCAGCAAAGGACGCAGAATTTGTGATTTTTTTCTGATGTTTGACCTGCTCTGGATGCATAAAGTACAGCGGCAATGGGGCAAATAAAATGACAATATGCGAAAACACAAGGCTATGGCACAAGTTTGGCTAGAAGGCGATGTGATCGTGAAAACCACATATGACTGGATACATGCATACATTCTCTCTCTCTATTAAAATATATATTTTTAAAAAAAAAAAACTGCTGTGTACCTGCAAAATCAAAAAGAAAAAGGTAATGTAGCTACACAAAAATGTGAATAATTGATAAAAAAATTTATATCAGGACGTTTCGGACTATGTCCTTCAGGTTGATTTTTTTTTTATCAATTATTTATATTTACCTACATTACCTTTTTCTTTGATTATATATACATATATATAGGGGAGACCGGGGTTGGTTGTCACAGTGCTCATAACTATGACACTAGACGGTGCAGACAGGTGATACTAACACTGAAATGTGTGTTCTATTGCAGGCCCACCAAGAGGACGGGGAAATTTCCCTGGGGCCCAATGCCTCGAGGGGGGCCCAGTGCCCAAGGGGAACTTTTTTCATATATATAAAATATTTTAGCCCTGCACAAGACCGTTTGCGTTTCCACCACCACATTAAAAAGAAAAACTGCCGTACTGCACACTGAGCCGATGTGCTTCTATTGTGTAATGATTGTGTATCCAGGCGCTGTCAAACACTTCCTTTCACACAATGATTTGAACTTTCACATTTCATATTTTACTACACCAAAAAGCTGAAAAAAAGGCATAGCAATTTTATGTATTTTTTTAAAGACTTTTAAAAACTTTAAAAGAACCCTAAAGTTGCACAATATATACCACAGTATGAATTATTATATTATTAAGATCTATAATTTGCTCAAAACAACGTGGTGCAGCAGTTTGTTAGAAAAATTGTATTGTGTAAAATAAATAAAATATTTTATTCAGCTGGTGGTAAACACAATTAGAGAATGATCGGTTATATTGCTTAAAATACAAATATAATTACCAATACAGGCTATTAGTTAAGAGCAGAGATGGTTTATTTTTGGCACGGGATAAATAAAACAGTGTACAGCAACACCATTAAAATGTAGTTTATGCCAAAAACGTATGTTATTTGATGTTAAGTAAGCTTCCGATTGATGACTATTACACGTGGAATTTGTACAAAAAAAATATTTATTCACTTACCTAAAAAAAGTCTGAATACGTAAATAACTTAAACATAACTACTTTGAGAAAGACTAAACTATCCTGCTGCAGATATTGAAACTTCTAGGCATCGGCGTTGACAGTTTCCTTCAAACCCATTATCAAAATACTGTATCGGTTGAAATGATCTTCCTCAGACACTGCTAAGATTGCAATATCATTGCTTGTTTTAGAAGCTTTGTTTACACTACAGTATACTACAAAGTCGGATGAATGTAGTACCGGGGTTATGGGCTGCAGCTGGACATACCAATCCTTCCCCGGTGCCCATGACGGCTCTCGGCGGCCCTGTTCTATTGTCTGAAACTCAACCATCTTGTAATTTGAGGTCAATTCCATCTAACATAAAGGTTAGCACATATTTCATTTTTTTTCATACCCAAAGTAAAAAATGTATATCTTGTTATTTATGTTATAACTCTTAGTAGTATTGGAGTTTGTTTGAACTGATGGCCATGTTAATAGAACCAGATACTGGCTATCTTTTGGTGTAAAAACAAAACCAGTAGGTTCTCCCAGTAGTACCGAGTGAATTAAATTGTCAAGTCGGGTTGGGGCCGGTTGTCACATAGTTTTTGGGTTGGTTGTCACATGTAAATCCTATAGGAAGAAGTCTTATATTTTTTCTTTCTACTTTTTTTACACCAACATGTGGGATATGTCACCATACAATGCTTATTTAAGTTATTTCCTGTTTGTTCTCCGGTGCTGTGGAGGCTGTGGTATTATTTTGTAGCATGGGTCAACATTTCAAATATATATAGGTCTATATTTTTTATGTTCACATAAAAAGTAAAAATACAACTTTGTCTGTCATTGTACACAGTAGAAACTTTATGTTATTTAAAAAAACAAAACATGTTACATTATTGTCTACTGTAAAACCAAGAAAATACTTTGTTCTTGGTTTGAGGCTGTGTGGTCCAGTGGTTAAAGAGAAGGGCTTGTAACCAGGAGGTCCCCGGTTCAAATCCCACCTCAGCCACTGAATCATTGTGTGACCCTGAGCAAGTCACTTAACCTCCTTGTGCTCCGTCTTTCGGGTGAGACGTAATTGTAAGTGACTCTGCAGCTGAAGCATAGTTCACACACCCTAGTCTCTGTAAGTCACCTTGGATAAAGGCGTCTGCTAAATAAACAAATAATAAAAAAAAAATAATTTGTGACAACCAACCCCAGTATGGGGCAGATTGTCACAGGTGACCGGCGCATTTTCAACCATCTAAATATCATATTTGGAATAAAGTTACGCTGAAATAAAAAACATCAATTTGTACGTGAAGAGTTATTCTTCAATATAACGAGGAACATAACCTTGCAGAATGTCACCAGATTGAGGAAAATAATAAAAAGTAAAAAGTGTGACAACCAACCCCGGTCTCCCCTATATATATATATATACTGTATATAACACACACAAGGTATTCCGTTGGTTTGTATACGATGTCCGTGACGATATCTTTTGAAAACAAGACAGCCCCATAAGCATTGTATTTTTTCTTCACATTAATCAAATGAGAACGTTTAGTAAATATTTGAAACACATACTAAATAACGCGTTTTTTGACCCAGATTGCCTTATATATGGTGTTATGCACCAGCCAGGACATTGAAATACGGGCTGGGTGTAATGATGGGTCTCGCCAGTAGAGGTCTCCAAAGAACCAGAAAAGGACAAAGGGTTAATTTAATCCAAGAAAGGACTGTATTACTGTATTTTAAACCTAAATTTACCTGCTTTTCCTTCGTGGACCAGAGGGACGCCAAACTCTCGTGTGGAGAGAACCAAAACCCAGAGACACTTATCTGAAAATGGAATAACCAAAGTTACACTTGTGGATTATAACATTATGTGTGAATGTGATACTTACCTTGGGTGGATCTGTGCCTGGAGGTTTCAAAAGGTAACACTTCAATTAACCCGGTGGTGATCAGGAAAACCTGGACTGGATCCAAACAATTTATGTTTAATAACTTTGTGTTTTTTACTTGCACTGAGAGAAGCGCATGCAAGGCTGAGTAGAGGCCCATTTGCGGTTCGGTGTTCCCTAACTTATTATTCACTATATATATATATACTGTATATATATATATATATATATATATATATATATATATATATATATATATATATATATATATATATATTAGCTCAAAGAGCCAGCTGCCCAACGTTTCGATATGTTGTACACATTGGAGGCATAATATAACTCTTCCTACCCTAATGAGATTATGATTATTATTCTCTATTGCACAATCTAACAAACAGCCCGTCTTGCTTGCAGGCCTGTGAGGTTGTCATGTTTTTTTCTTTGCTTACAGTCTTGAGAAATCAACTATGTTGACTCCACCTGCTTCTAAATGTAAAACATACTATATACCAGGGGTGGCTAAACTTCCTGACCCTACGAGCCACATACCAAAATGTCCTTATTGTTGAGAGCCGTAAGACATGTACTGTAAAATATGAAATGTTTGCGAGCAAGACATTTTTAATACTAGCATTGATGAGCAGTACAGTAGTTATTAGAACTGCCTCTCTCTCCTCTGTCCTAATTCTCCTCGACCTCTCTGCTGCCTTTGACACTGTCGATCACTCTATCCTACTATCCTCTCTCGCTGACCTGGGAATCTCTGGCACTGCTCTGGCCTGGTTCTCCTCCTACCTCTCCAACCGCACTTACCAGGTAACCTGGCGTGGAGCAACCTCCACACCCCGCCCTCTCTCAACAGGAGTCCCCTGCCGCCAGCCTTGGGTCCTCTCCTGTTCTCTCTACACCGGCTCCCTGGGCCCCTCATCGCATCCCATGGTTTCTCATACCATTTCTATGCTGATGATGCTCAGATTTTCCTCTCCTTCCCCACCTCTGACTCCACCATCCCTCCCGTATCTCTACCTGTCTGTCTGCTATCTCCTCCTGGATGCACTTGCATCACCTCAAACTCAACCTCTCTAAATCTGACCTCCTTTTCTTTCCTCCTCCTCCCTCCTCTGATCTCTCTATCTCTGTTCCTCTTGAATCTACCACACTCTCCCTCTTTCCTCCGCTAAGAACCTCGGAGTCACTCTGGACCCCTGCCTCTCTTATTCCCAGCACATCTCCACTCTGGCACGCACTTGCCGATTCTTCCTGAGCAACATCCGAAGAATCCGACCCTTCCTCACCAACTACGCCACCCAGCTCCTGGTCCAGGCCTTGGTACTCTCCCCGCCTAGACTACTGCAACTCCTCCTGGCTGGCCTCCCTCGTCCAAGAACCCGTCCGCTCCAGCTCATCCAGAACTCCGCTGCCCGCCTGGTGTTCTCTCTGCCTCGCTTCTCCCACGCAACTCCACTATTCCGCTCACTCCACTGGCTCCCGATCACCGCCGCATCCAGTTCAAGACTCTTGTACTAGCCTACAGATGCCTTGACCAGACTGCACCCAGCTACCTCCAGACCCTCATCTCTCCCTACACCCCCACTTGACCTCTCCGCTCCGCCTGCACTAGAAGACTGGCTCTACCTCCTCTCACGCCCCTGCCTCCAGAGCTCAGCTCCTTTTCCACCCTCGCCAAGCAGTGGTGGAATGACCTTCCTACAGATGTCAGGACTGCCCAGTCCCTGACCACATTCCGGCGCCTCCTCAAGACTCACCTCTTCAGAAAGCACCTGTAGAACTCCTCTGTTCTTCCCCTGGGACACTTATCACCCTTCCTTAAATGCGCTTTACTTGCTCTTATCTGCCCCCTATTTTACTGCATTTAATCTTGTACTGCAGAGTACTGTAATCTGTTAAGTGTTTAATCTGTAGTATTTTGTATTTAATCATATCCTGATGTAACTATCACTGACACTTATCTGCTGTATTATTGAATTGTATTTTGTCACACTTGTATTTGCTTGAACCAAAGTCATTATATTTATCTTGCTCTTAATTGTATTATTACTTGTACTGTTATACTTGAAATGTATTTGCTTACGATTGTAAGTCGTCCTGGATAAGGGCGTCTGCTAAGAAATAAATAATAATAATAATAATAATAATAATAGAACATTGCAGAGCCTATACAGTTTCTGTGTAATTTGTATTGTAATTTGTATTACAGTGTATTAAACTTTAAATTTTTCCATTATTTCTGTTTATGCTGTATGTATTATGCACTTTAAAATATATTCAGTTATTATGAAGCAAAATACAATTACTGACCTGATTTCACCAAAAACACCACATAAAAATACACATTTTTCTAAGGATTCTTTTTGACAAACTCTTCCCTTGAAGAGCTGAATGCTGGGTTTAAAAAAGAGACACTTTTTTTCTGTGTGCCTGCTGTTCTGCGTGTATTAAATACTTTTGAGAGTTTTGTGGATAACATATGCACTGTATTTATTTTGAAAGCAATTACACCTACTCAATATGTAAGATATGTAAATATAATATTAATTTTAGTCCTGCAGTATAACATTTAAACATGCATTCTCTAATCTAGCACCAACACTCCAACTTTATAAAAATATTCATTCATCTGAATAAGGACGTTTGGCACGAGTGATATTCCATGCTTGCCATACAAAACCTACTTGAGTCCTTAAATCAGCTTTGTTACTAAATGCAGAAAGGAGCATCTGCTGACTGCTGAGGCATGCTTTTAAAGAGGCCAGTTCGTTCCTCCTTCAATCTGATCCAGGAGAATATTCAGATGAAAATGTGTTGTGATTTGTTTCATAATGCCGTTTGAGGTTGCTCGCCTTGTACAGACTAGTGTGTAAGCGATTTGTTGCAGATGTTACAATTAAATATCCAGCATAAATGATCCTGTTGCTATAAAGATAAAAGAAAAACACATATACATCTGGTCTCACAGACCCTAATTAGCACTGATTGTTTATGTTAAATTAGTAAGGTAGTACAATATTAGGCCCTGTGAAACCACACCTTTGTAAAATAACATACATACCAATCCTGTCAGTAGTTTAGTAATAAAACATTTATTTTCCATTAAAAATAAATTCACACTGCAGTAAAAACAAGTGCAAAAAGATAATTCAACAGACAGCACAAAATCATCACAACTTCAAGTATATTACCCAGGATAAAGTTCATTTTCAAGTGGCACTATTTCCTTTTAAAAATAAGACCTTATATATTGTTTTTTACATGGCACTTAATCATACATTGAACTGAGATTGGCCTTCCTCAAACTCTTTTCAATTAGATTGAACTGGACCCTGGCTGGGTTCTAATTGTCAGTGATGGAAAAATAGCATTTAAAATGTTTCTGGACAATTTTGCATATGTATCTTCAGTCTGGCTGAATGGTGGTCAGGGTGCAGCAAGGGGCCATTTCTGTCTTCATGTTTTCAGCAGTGCAAAAGGAGAATGAACATCATTTTCTAGTCAAGTTGGATGAAAAACAAAAATGGGGCCTACAACTATTGACATGTCATTAAAAATTGCATTACAGGAGTTTCAAAGCACATATTTTATTGCTTTCGAGAAGCTTCAATTATTTATTTATTTTTACTGTCTCCTTACCTTTTTTTCTATCATTCTGGGTGTTTTTTAGAGCAACTATGCTAATATTGTGGTGGTGTTTTTTTTACTGTTATTTATGTGAGTAGGGTGTGTTGAGAGGAGTTCAGGAGCTGCTGTTCTGTTCTAGTTGCTTGCCAGATATAAACCATGCTAGATCATCCAGGACCCCCTACTGCACAGTTGTGTATTGTGCGCAATACAATGGAAACTTTATCCTGAATTAAACGTTCAATAATTGGTGCTGTTCCTTGCTGTTATGCCATGCATGAAGTCCAATACATTTATTTTCATAACATGGAAGGCCATTTTCATACTTTATTTCATTAATAATTGATCATTAAAGCAGAAACTAAGCTTACCAGCAGCATCAGTGTACAGTTGTGACACAGGGCTCTTTCCTTCCTTCCTTTATTCTTATCTAAATTTGTAATGCAAGCAATCAAAAAGCAGCATCTGAACATGCTGCTTGTTTTCACCAATTGCATGAAATAAATATTGCATAAAAACAAATCCATCATCCACACCATTATCCACTTACAGGCCAAACAGTGTTCTTTTGCTGATTACTGATCAGCTTGGCATGTTTTATGAAAGCATCTGGTGGAGAAAAATTGTAGCCTGGGAAAACAGTTAAACTATTCAAGGTTTAAAGAGATATTAACCACTTCCCTGCTACAGTTGTGTCTATCATATAACCCTACACTAGCTTAACAAATTAATAAAAAATACACACGTAGTTAAAGTAATTTGTACTTAGTTTATTAATAAATTTGAAGTGTCGACTGGACACGGTTGAGATATCAACATTTACACCCAATTCATTCAAGACTCAAAGACATTGGTATAAACTAGAAAGCACATTCTCTGAATTACAAACAATATTGTTCATTCATGTCAAACTAATGCACTTAAACAGTTCAATAAACATAGTAAAAGTCATTTCCCCCACATCTTATATTCTTTCTTTCTGCAGTGTTTTAACATCATTCCACTCTTAACAGATATTTCATATTAAAATGTCCCAGCATCTACAGATCATCTGGTTTATCAGAGGGGGGGCCGCAGGGCTGCAGCATCTTTTCCATTAGATTGAACCGGACCCTGGCTTTGCTCTCGTTCTCAGCGATGGAAAAGTAATTGAGCAGGTCGAAGTGGCCCATGTAGGAGCAGTAAGAGTCCCGGTGCTGGTTCACGAGCCATTCCCACTTAGTAGTGTCTGCATGGCCCGTCCCGATGTATTTAGACTGCAAATGTTCCAGCTGGCTGTGAATGGTGTAGCGGTCCGTCATCTCAAGGGCTGTTGACAATTAAACTAAAAAAAAAAAAAAAAAAAGTATCATTAAAAGTTCAGAATTGTACAAAACGCATATTTACAGACTACATATTTGAACAAATCACATCAATCTGTTATATTGTTGCAGAAAGACGGGCCAATATTAAAAAGTGTACTACATTCATTCGAACACATATGCAACTTTCTCATTGAGCCGTTGCTTGATGAGTGCGATTGCCGCTGACACCAAAGGTAATACGTTTGTTTCAACGATATCGAGTGTTGAAAAATGAAATGAATTGCCTTACATGCGATTCTGTTATGGTACTAACCCTAATGTAAAGGTAGTTGTGTGCGTGTATTGGAATTAAAACGAATTAAACATTAAACTCGGTATTCAATTTATCTGATCTGGCCCGTCTTTCTACGCCTATGAAAGCAATCTTCCAACAAAACTCCTCTCACGTATGACACAATTTCTAAACAAAATACATTAACCTATTTAAACATTTTAGACCCAATAATCTATTTTTATTTTTTTACCGTGATTGTTTGTACCAGAAACCATAAAACGTTCCACCGCAGCAGCACATATAATATGTGATATATGTCGTCTGTGCCTTTGGCCTAAGTCGAGAAGCATCATGGGACAGTACGGTAGAAGAGAAAGGCCAAAATACGTCTGTGATGTTTTGCAAATTCTGGAACCGCTAACAGGCACTGCAAACGGTTGTTTTGTTTGCAGCAATAGCAAAATCAAACTCTCAAACTGCAAAGGTTCGGAGAGCAATGCACACCTATCTTTATTGCTTACTAGCTTGTCGTTGCTATTGGGCTTGTATGCACATTTTTCGATGACATTTTATTTTTAGATGTACTTTATAGGGGCCGTGGCCACAGGGTGAATTATTTAGTAATAACTGCAGAATAAACGTTATTTAAATAACGTTTATTCATTTTTGTATTATTTATTTGTTGCATTTAAAAAACGTTATTATTATTATTATTATTATTATTATTATTATTATTATTATTATTATTATTTACCAAAACCCTTTTTAAGTTTTATTATATCTACCAAAACAGTCTCTGAATTAATGCAAATAGTCTGTGTTTCAAAACATATATGATCATATCACTATTATATTACCTTTAAGGTAGTTTAATTTATCATTTGCGTGGTAACGACCCTACTGCAGGTTTCTACAACAGGCCTAAATTTAAGCAGATGTTTCTAAAAAAGCTGTATGGGTTAGACGTATTTCCAGTTTTCAGCTCACTAGCCCACAATCAATTCAGTCTCTGCACACCACCACACAAAATAATTAATTTAATCACATATTGAACACTATTGTCTTTTACTCATAAGCACTTGTAAGGTAGGTGAGTTTACAAAAAGGTATTTTTCAACCTAGTGCTGGTTAATTATTAATACTGTATACAGAGAAATGAGAACAAGCTTGTTTTCTATTAAGACGCCTGAGTTGTGAGACTCACACATTTGAACCCTGTCTCACATACTCACACTTAAGGCCATAAAATCTCGCAGATGCATTAGTTACCCTGGTAAAGATAGCATTAAAAGAAATCATACCATCTATAGATACTCTGCTAAAGGTAGCATAAAAAAAGATAGCATTAAGGAATGTTCTGTGTATTTTTGATCTGACTCAAGAATCTGTCAGTCACTGTAGTGAGGAGATTCTAGTGGCTATGGTGTCACATGCCAGTAGAGTATGTGCGATGACATGTATTGCCCGCCTACTGATGTTACTTTGAGCGGATCGAGTCAACTGTGTGGTAAAAAAAATGTCGGGCAAACAGATATTTAGTGCTTTCAAATAAAATACTAAATTGAACCCTGAATCTTTGGCACCAGAATGGCAATGCATACGTCGAGACAAAAATGATTAGTACATGTTTTTCTGTGATATATGCAACAAATCAGTAAGCTGTGTCCATCTAGGACGAAAGGATGTGGAGAGACATGTTAACAACAACGAACACAAGGAAAAAGAGAAAAAAAGTTTGGTGGGTATGACAAGCAGTTCTCCTCTAAAAGCAAAGGTGACTAGTGCTGAGGTACTCATGGGACACACTTTACAGATCGCCACGGCAAACTACATTGGGCCTAAGAGCAAAGGCTTATGCTTCAGCTGCCACAAAAACATGTTGTATAATTAATGATGCACTTGATCCACACTTTCTTTCACCTACAATAGAATCTTTGATTTGTGGTCCATTTTCACTTGGGATGGACTCAGGTAAAAAGATTTAATTACGTATTTCTTTTTTGAAAAAGCCCAATTGCTTCAACACAACACAACATACTTATTTTGTAGGTTGATCTTTAATCAGTATAAAATATCAAAGTACCGGTATTTAAAACAGATTAAACAGATGATTACTTCACTATGTCTTATAACTAACATATTTGTATTACAAGATTTAGTGTAAAATATTAGAATAAGAATTTCATATGGTCTGTTTCAAAGAAATGTAATGTCATTTAATCCTTTTAGTGTTTTGATGTGAACTGAAAGTTCACATTTAAACCACGGCGATAAATACTTTTATAGCATAAGTAATCACATAGATTCTCAATGAAAACTCAATGAAACGCCGACGCATGCACAGATCTAAAAATAATGCAAAATTCTGCATGACATGACGATTGTGTTTTACTATTCTGAGTGGACAGTGAAAGCAAACTAAATAATTTGTGTGTATTTTATTGGTATTTAATTGTAATGTTTATACTTTTGTTATGTATCATCTCTGGATGCTGGATACATGATCTGTGTGTGATTAAACACATACCCTCCTGGAAAACCCATTACACCATAACTACAGTAGTGGTTTTCACTTTCTAGTAGGAATTGGATACTTTTCCATTCCGATGTAATAGTGCAATGGTTCCCTTTACAGGTGTAATGGTCTATATTGGAATGGTGGGTCTCATTACTGATCTACTAGTCTGCATAGGTCTAATGGTTCCCATTACCACCGCTGTAGTTGAGCCATAATGCGCCGGAATGCTGTTCCAGTACTTTTTTCTATAGGTGCAGAACCTTGACTTAAGAATTGCCTTAAAAATCTTTACAGATTTGTTAAGAAAATGCTTATATGTTGACTTACCGCTGTCATTTCGGTGTCTGGGCACCAATGGAGTGATCTCTTTTACGTGGGGAAATGAAATTAGTCTTTCTGTGCCTTGCCATTGAATAAGCACTAGGAACAAAAAAAGCAGTGTCCAATTCCCTACGTGCCACTTTTAATGGTACACTCCGAATCAGAGTCTCTGATAACCGCTGTATATTTTAAATGTTTCCAGAGTCAACGGTCACACACATATCTCTCACAATTGTCTGATTCAGTAAGTCCTTGTGATGCGAGAGAACATTAGGAATTTCTATTACAAACTACAGTACTAAAGTTTAAGAAGGCTAAAAATGCTGATGAAGAAGACAGCAAAAGTGCATCCTACGACTGTGGCCATAAACACAGGTTTAAAGCTGCTTTGTATATCGATCAGTGCAGAGACTCAAGGATTGGAATGAACGACTGCCCTTGCAACTGGCTTAGTATGGCACTTTGTGCCCTGGGGGTAACATTGTAAATTTGCAGGGGAAAAAAGTGTATGTTAAGCTATGATTTTGTGGGGGAGTAATGAGGTGCTGGGGGGCTGGAATGTGTGTCCATGTTTTTTCCGTGTCTCTGACTTAGCCGGGGAGTTTAATCAAGGCAGCGCTGGCAGATTTTTTTTTGCAACACAGAGAGACAGAGATCGAATGGTGCTTGGTGTTAGATCTCCCTCTCGACCTGTGAGGGCACTGTGTAAAGGGAACAGAGTACCCTTAACTAAATGACACGACAATTTATTCCGTAGGGTAGGTGGAAGTTGGTCATTTAGGAAAGGGGCGCAGCTACGGTATCCAAACTTAATAACCCAGACGTTAAACGGTGTGGCATCTGAGGATTGGAGGAGCGGATGCGCTCGTTAAACTAGGGGTCATGAGCGAGGATATAAATAGGGGTCATAGCTGACGTGATCTGTTCCTTTGTAAATGGTTAGAAACAACCTACAATCTTAAATGAGTTAAGATAAGAACCATGAGTTTGTTTTGTCTGTTAGTGTTTGTTATAACTGTCTGTTTGTTTTAAACTAGACTTCCTATAACACGATCCAGAGCTGTAGCAGAAGCCAGCATAAACCCGGACATCACTTTCACCCCTGCATTTCACGGAGAACTGTAATACACCACTTGCACTTATTTCACTATCACTAAGAACTGTGTTTGTTTTTTGTGTTTAGTGTTGGTGTGTAAAACTGGACTTTTGGTTATGGTCAAACCCGGGATTTATAATACCGAAAGTGATACACGCCACTGTATCACTCCATCATTATTATTTACAGGTCTTTACATTAATTCTCTGGACATTGTAGTAATTTCTCAATAAACACCCTTGCATCTGTTAGTAATTGTCCGTGTAATTTGTACCTGCACTGCACTCACCTGTATCCACTCACCACTTTGCCACACACCCCACCAAATTTTGGAAGTTACCAGCCAAAAAGTAGCCACATTGTGTTTTTTAAACCAGACAAAAAAAACCTCACTTAAGATTGAATATATTACAAAAGCATAAATAAGTGCTACACATTTATTTAAAATAAAAAAAACAGAGTAATGTTATAAACTATTTATTTGTTTACTGTTTTACTTTTTTTCTCACAATTTACAGTACCAGAACCGCTGTCTTTTTTTTTTAATCTGATGAAATAAAATGCAGTAGGTCCAGGAAATAATTTATTCAGAATATCGTATAAAATTAAATTGTCCAGAACTTTCGGCAGATACAGTCTTTACATTTAAAAACAAAAACAATTCTAATTATACTGATACAGTTCTGAAATTGATGACGAATAAACAATAACTGAGCATTTGTGTGATTTCCGATTAAATGTTACCTCAAGTTCAATGTACATGTAAAGCATGAATTTGTATAATTTTTGTTTAAGAAAATCTATATTTTAGTTGGCGATGTAGTGCCAGAAAGTGGTACATCATCAGAATGTGGTACACCAGAGCTCATTTAGGTGTGTCATAGCAAAGGGGGTGAATACTTATGCAATCAATTATTTTCTGTTTTATATTTGTAATTAATTTAGAACAATTTGTAGATTTTATTTTTCACTTTGACATTATGGACTTTTTTCTGTGTTGATCAGTGGCAAAAACTCCTAATTAAATCCATTTTGATTCCATGTTGTAACACAATAAAATGTGGAAAAGTCCAGGGGGTGAATACTTTTGAGAGCCACTGTATATATATATATATATATTGTAAGGCAGCGGGATGGGATGTGTGAGACAGCAGGGAGGGGGTTAAAACCTCCCTGAAGGAAAAAATGCACCTTTTGGTATTGTTTAATTGTTTTACTTTATTGTTTAATTATTTCTGTTAATTGTTTTATTATGGATCATTCCCTGCACCTGGTGCTTATTATTAAATTAGAGCCAGGTGCAGGGTATTTAAGGGAAGCAGTCAGTCTGCTCAGGGCTGCTGAGTAGAAGGAAGCAGGAGTGGTGCTCTGCTTCCGAGCAGTCCTAGAAGTAAGTGCTGTGTAAACCTGTGGGGTTTTTGTTTGTATGCCAGGTAAACGGCTTAGCCGTCCTGCAAGTTAGTCAGGGAAATTACCTGTGTAGTAAGTGCTCCAAATCGGAGTTAGGTGTTTGTTTTGTTTTGCTGTATTTATTTTTGTGTTTATTAAAATATTAGCGCAACCGCGCTTGAAAATCCATTTCTGTGTGCTGGGTCGTAGTTTTAAAGGGCACGAACCCTGAATGGTGCAATCGCTTCACATTTGGTGTCAGAAAGTGTGGGCTCTCACGACCCAGAAAATGGATTTTAAAGAATTGATCGCAATGATCAACCAGAATACTGCTGCTCAAATAGAGCAGACGGCAAGGATGGAGAGGCAGACACAGGAGCTGCTGCTACAAAGGTGGGAGCCCAGAGGGGAAGAGCCGCCGCTGCCAGAGCCCAGAGGGGAAGAGCCGCTGCCAGAGCCCAGAGGGGAGGAGCCGCCGCTCGAGCCCAGAGGGGAGGAGCCGCCTCGAGCCCAGAGGGGAGGAGCCGCCCCGAGCCCAGAGGGGAGGAGCCGCCGCCGGAGCCCAGAGGGGAGGAGCCGCCTCGAGCCCAGAGGGGAGGAGCCGCCTCCGGAGCCCAGAGGGGAGGAGCCGCCGCCTCGAGCCCAGAGGGGAGGAGGTGAAGAGCATACCTCCACCACAGCCCCAACCACCACCCCTGCCATCCAGTCCGCACAGCTGGCAGGTCCTCGCCCCTTGCTCCTGGACACCCTGTCGGTTGGCCTGGACCTCCCTTCACTTGACCTAGAGCCCAGGAGTTGGCAGAATCGGTCACAGTTCTGCACCTGGTCCCCTGCTCCGATCCTCCCGACACAAAGACGCCGCTGCACTGCTCCCAGACGCCGCCACGCCCCTGGTCACTGCTTCGCCCTCTTGGTGACCGGACGTTGTTACACTGGGTCCCAGCTGCAGACCTCTGCCCGCTGCTGTAGCCTCCAGTGCCCCGGTTGTCGCTCCGGTCGCCCCTGACAAACCGTTAGTCCTCGTCGCCGGTGCGCTGGTCCCTACCTGGCTGGGCCGGGACGTGGACCGATCCACTCAAGTCCGCCTGTGGAAGAGGGCTAAAAAGGACATTTATGGACTCGAGGGTGGGTGGTTATGTTTTAGGGGAGGTGGCCTTGAATGGCCAGCCAGTGTTGCACACTTGGGGGAAGGATGTAAGACAGCGGATGTGTGAGACAGCAGGGAAGGGGTTAAAACCTCCCTGAAGGAAAAAATGCACCTTTTGGTATTGTTTAATTGTTTTACTTTATTGTTTAATTGTTTCTGTTAATTGTTTTATTATGGATCATTCCCTGCAACCAGTGCTTATTATTAAATTAGAGCCAGGTGCAGGGTATTTAAGGGAAGCAGTCAGTCTGCTCAGGGCTGCTGAGTAGAAGGAAGCAGAAGAGAGGTGCTCTGCTTCCGAACAGTCATAAAAGAAGTAAGTGCTGTGAAAACCTGTGGGGTTTTTTTGTTTGTATGCCAGGTAAACGGCTTAGCCGTCCTGCAGGTTAGTCAGGGAAATTACCTGTGTAGTAAGTGCTCCAAATCGGAGTTAGGTGTTTGTTTTGTTTTGCTATATTTATTTTTGTGTTTATTAAAATATTAGCGCAACCGCGCTTGAAAATCCATTTCTGTGAGCTGGATCGTAATTTTTAAAGGGGCACGAACCCGTGAGTGGTGAAATCATTTCACATATATATATACATACAGTGTGTGTGTGTGTGTATGTATGTATGTATGTATGTATGTATATATATATATATATATATATATATATATATATATATATATATATATATATATATATATATATATATATAAATTACAAAATGTGTTTCAATTACAAAACACATCTTTTGATTTTCACAAAACATATTTTACGATAAAAAATTTTAATATAAAGGAAAATGAGTACCGTACGTAATCCTTGAAGGATGTATTTATAATCTTGAACTTTCTGTTTTTGTCAAGGAATTTATTAATTATTTGGAGGGTGAACATTTGAAGTTCACCACTCAGAAGGACTCTGTGTTTCTGAATGCGTTGTCTGACACCAAAGTAATTGTGTCAGAGTTCTGGTGAAAGTGATTTGTATAATTCTACCCTTTCTGGCCAAGGTCTAGATATTCCACTTTTCCAAGGCACTACTTTTACAAAGGCTCAATCGGTTATGTTGATAAATACACTTGTATTGTGACATGATTTAACTAAGGAGGCTACAGCTGATCTTTTAAAATGAATTGAGCTCATATTCACTGGTGTATTTCCACCTTGTGTTTACCAATTATCTAAGCATTTTACATATTATAAAAACATTTGTGATATTCACTTTTATTGCAAAGTATGACTTGTGTACTGTGGAACAGATCTATCTTCTACCAGCTGTCCTGATTGTAATTCAGACTTGCAACTTCATAGTCATATGGAAACATATGTCTCTACCTCTAGAAAGAAAGCTTCAGGATTTTTTACAATTCACTGAAGCAGCCAAACTCATCATACACTGGCAACAATGTAATCGTGCTGATGCAGTGATGATGTTTGCAATTATATTTTGAAAGTTAGGTACAATTTTTTTTTTATTTGACAAGAATGACTTCTCACTGGCTCGCTTTATTCTGTTTGGCCAATTCAATTTCATATAAATGAAATCTCCACAGATTTGCGTAGGAAACACACTTTTTAGCATCTTTGTGGTTGGGCAGTTCTAAGCTACGCATAGATACGTTCTTAAAACCATTTGTTGATGAAACTGTAAAATTAGGCAATGAAGGTTTTATGTAAAAAATAATTTGAATAATTTGGTGTGTTTCCAGTGATCTGTACATGTGACTCTGTTGCATGGCCTGTCTTGCAGAATGCTATTGAGTTTAATGTCGAATATGGATGTAGCTGGTGTGAGCAAACTGGTGAAATGATTTCCTTGGGGCGTGGTTTTTGTCATGTCTATACTGCTGGATTTCCTAATGTACTTCAAACTTGTGATTCTGTTGTTCACAATGCGCTGCATGCTTTGTATTTTGATGAGCCAGTGAAGGGAATTCAATTTCTGTCACCTTTAATGTTTATTCCTTGTTTTGATATGGCTGATGGCTTTGTTCCAGATTACATTCATGCTGTATTACTAGGTGTTAAACAAATGGCATCTTTGTGGTTTGTCTCATGTTATCATGGGGAACCATGGTATAGTGATATTAAGATAGCAGATGTGGATGACTTGCAACAAAGTTTTACACCTCCAGACGAACTATCCAGGTACACAAGGACTCTAAAAGTTAGGAGATACTGGAAGGCAAAGGAGTGGAGAAATGTTTTACTTTTGTATTCTCTGCCTTCTCTACATGGTAAATTAGAATGGAAGTATTATTTACATTGGAATTCCATTTTCAGAACTAGATGCGGTTCAGCAAAATCTCCAGTCTTTTGTCAAATTACTTCAGAGGTTCTATGGAAATGAGCACAGGTCCTCTAATGTGCACCTTTTTTGCACATTTGTTGAAGTGTCCGTAATTGGGGACCTCTTTGGGCATGGTCTACTTTTTCTTTTAAATTTTACAATCATCACCTACTGTTGTTCTGTCATGGTGCCAAAGGAGTATCTATGCAAATATTTAAAAAATATTGATATAATAGTCATTTTTATTTTCGAAATACCAACCAACAGTGTCAGATTTTAATGCATAAATTAAGTATTTTATTCATAAGCACAATTTGACAAATTAAATGTTTTGGTCGACTTAACCCTTTTCCCATTTCTCATCAGATAGCAGCTGAATCATTTATCCAGAAATACTTTAGAAGAGTATGACAGATTGAATCTATGTAATGTAGATTTTTCATCAATAAGATATGCAAGGCAGACGAGAAAGGCAAATTATGCAGTATGTTTCCATGTAAGATTTACTTTCATTACTGGTATCTTACAAGTCCACTTTCTAGATAGAACAGATGTTGTTGTTGTCCTAAAGCTTTTACAGGTTATAAAGAAATTCAGTGGAAGATGGCAAAAATTTTCCATAAAATGTCCATTCTTATGTGAAGTGGAAGATACTGATGAGGAGATTGCAGTGTCACCTTTTGATTAAGGTAAAATGTGTCTTAATGAAGATGAATGAAACTATAGATATTTGACTGGGCATTTTTTTGCTGGATCAGCTTCACCTGGTGGCACATGCTTTACACATAATGGCATGACCCTGCATTTTCAATTTTGAAAGCAGATTTGTGTACCCACAAAATGTGGTACATATGAGAGTGCATGGTTAAAACTGTCATAGCTTTAAGTGTAATGGCTCAGCGACAAATTAGACATCGGTTAAGTAATGAGGACAACATGGACAGGGGCAACGTCATGCTGCTCAATTATTGAATGTGTCCCAAAGTGTGGTCTCCTGTATGTGGAGTCGATACCATACTAGCGACACTGTTAGGAGGCAACATAGTGTGGGGTGCAAAAGAGTTACAATCCTTTGGGAAGATCACTATATTCAAATTGAGTCATGTTGGCGACCTTTCATGAACACTACCCACTTGAGAATCGACCTTCAAAATGTAACCGGTTATAATTTCTACACAGTCGGTTCATATGTGGCTTCATGGGGTTTGTATGAGGTCCAGAAGAGCTTTAATCTGTTTACCACTGACATTGACAAATCCAGGAACGTTTGAGATGGGCTGGGGATCACATCAGGTGGAACATCAATGATTGGATGCCAGTCCTCTTCACTGACAAATCCAGGAACGTTTGAGATGGACTGGGGATCACATCAAGTGGAACATCAATGATTGGATGCCACTCCTCTTCGCTGACAAATCCAGGAACGTTTGAGATGGGCTGGGAATCACATCAGGTGGAACGTCAATGACGCTACTCCTCTTCACTGACAAGTCCACATTCTGTCTTGATTATACTGACAGACAGCGTGGTGAACGTTTCTTGCCGCATCATATTGCAGAACACAATAGAAAATGGAGGAGGATCTGTCATGGTTTGAACAGGAAGCAATTGAAATGATGAACTGGCCAGTGAGATATTCTAATTTGAACCCAATTGACCATATTTTACTGTGTAACCCTTTTTACTGATACAGTTCTGTACTTGTAGATTATTGAACTGCCCCAGTGTGTGCTGTAAAGTGGGACATGTGTCATGAGATGTCAAATTAAAAAAACAGTGTAGAAGTACACATTTTACTTTTTTTTTTCTTTTTGGTGTGCTTGGGGAGTGCCTGTGTAAATCTGTTATGCCCTTAGTGGACTTTATTTGCAATTCTATTTAATATGCCCATTTGTTCTGTTAACATCTCCTACTTTGCAAAGCACGCTGTCCCATTATAACTGAATCACCAGATAATGTGGGCCAGGGATATTCATGCAACACATTGCAGATTGTTACTTTCAAACAGAAAAGGAAAAGGTCTTTTAGTTCTTCACAAAGATGTGCTGTATTTTATGTTATAGGTAAATATGGTCTGATTTAAATTGTTTAATTGAATTGTTTAATTAAAAGAGCATTATTGCTTCACAAACTTCTGATTAGTTTAATGTGAAAGTACCACACAACCTACTTTCAGTGTTCAGAAAACACAATGGTTCACACTTTGCAAAACAAATAAATCAGGGCCAAGATGCATTTATGATTATTATCAAAATAGTTGATTACGTTAAGGACAACACAGTTTGTGTTATAAACTCACTCATTGTGATGTTTTGATTTTTTGCATTTATTTGTTACTGGTTGTAGACTGAGCAAATATTTAATTTCACACTGGAGCACTTTAGTTATCAAAACATCCCATATTATAGTGGAATACCTCCCCGTTATGGTAGTGTACAAAAACAGCACACATGCCTTCAATTCCAAAATAGCAGAATGTAGAGCAATAACACCAATTCAGTGTGATAAGGCACATAACAAATTATATACCTTATACCTTTATGTTCATTTATTCAGAAAACAGATTAAAAATGACAGGAACAAGGTCACCAAGAAAATCACCCAAATGCATTTAAAAGATGTTTGTTTATTGTAAAAATACTAAAATAGCAACACATTGTTTACAAGGTACTTGTTTAAGACAATCATTCCATTCGCCCATAAATAGGTAGCGAGATTTCAAACAGTTAAACAAGGTTCACATTCATGGGAATCATTTACTTTGTAAAGTGCAAATGTAACAACGCTGTACCCAGCGAATATGATATACATTTTTACAGAGCACAGTAATAGCAATAATAAAAACAAAATACAGCGGTCTGTACAGGGTAGGGAACACAGAGAGAGAGAGAGAGAGAGAGAGAGAGAGAGAGAGAGAGACTAGCACCACCATATAGCCTATTCTGTTTCACTTCCTAAATTTCGGTCGGCTACAGACAGGCTAAAAACACTCACGCCGCTCAAGTTCGTTATTCAACAACTGCATACAATCAGCCCAATACTTAGTCAGGATGCTCCATTTACTGGTCCGTTTTGCTCCCCCTTATTCGTCATTCCAAGCTACAAATGCTGCATTCCCACTCCTGCACAGACAGACACAAACCCCAGGATGGCCATCCCGTTTGTAAAAACATGGGCTATTTATATTCAGGTGTGTAAATTGATCAATAATTCAATTAGTCGGTGCAGATAAAGGGAAACAAGTGGAGAAGCCAACATACTGTGATACAAGTCAATTATAAAGTGTCAGACAACATAAAGTGTGCACTAATCAAATCAGTAAATAAAATTACAAAAAATAACATACAAGTGCAAAATAAATGTGAACAGGGCATTCTTGACCCTGTTACAATAGGTCTACTCAATACCAAGGAAATGTAAGCTTGCACAGTTTTTATGAGCAAACAAACAAATACATTTTCACTTGCATAAATAAGGCAGGATAACAAGGAGTTTTAGGTGAAACTACTGGTGCTATTTTAATCAAATCTAGGAGGTAAAATTTCCTCTGGAATGCAATTTTATACATCAGCAAAAGTCTTAATGTAAGGAACAGAGTGGATTTCATTAAACATACTCTGTTTGAACTTTATATATCCTGAACACATTTTTAAACATGTTTAAATGCATTTCAAATACATTTTTAATATGAGGTTGTGGCATTGCTTGAGAGTGATGTATTTTTATCACATTTTTACGTTTGTATTTGAAATGCATGTTGAAGAAAAACACATTAAAAATACATTCAATCATATTAAAATAACATTTATTGGCTTTAAACTGCAATTAAAACATGTAGAGTTCCAATAGGGAAAAATATGAATATTGGGATGATTTAAATACATGTGCACCATCACAGCTACACTGCAGTGTGACATTATCAGTTGAGGAAGAAAATTCTCTCAGAGGCTCTTTTCTATGCATGGCTTATGCTGTCTTCATTTAACACAGCTCTCTGAATTTTCTCCTGCACATGTGCTTGCTGCATGAACAAGCTGACCCTTGAGTGGCATTACCAGAAAGAATGAGTTTTGTTCTATGTTTTTGTCAATCATCTCATGACATTCGGTACAGTGTACATCTGGATTAGTCCCAACATAGCTATGACAAGATATGTTAACCTATAGTGTGGTTCGGGGAGTGGAGCTAGGCCTCCCTGCATCCTATCATTTTCTTTCATCAATTAAGTCTACCTTGTTTAACCATCAGTCACCCCTATCTAGCTGTCTTCTGTTTTTTTTTGTTTTTTTGGTATAAACCTAAGTGGATTTCAAGACTCTCGACTTCTGTTAATCAAGCATAATGGAGAACTTACCGCATCTGTCTTCTGATTCAGAGGATTCTCAGGATTTTCTCTCTATACCAGACCATTCTCCTCCAGCTTCAATCCAGGCCCTGATTTTTCTCTCCCTCCGGCATCCCAGTCAGATCCAATCAGGCTCCCATTCAAGTTTCTGCATGTTTACCTGCCAACCCAGGACCTAATCTTCGCCAATCCCAGCGACTCCGGCCTCAGGATGCACATCCCGAGCGACTGTTTTGAAAGGACTGGACTATAAACAAACTAGTAAAGTCCCTCCTTAAAAATGGCAGTGTGATTCCAGCAGGGAGTGATCGAGAATCTGGTTACATGACATAACAGCGAGTCCAAAACCACACCGACATCACCACAAAGGACATTACAACGCCGACCATTACAGCGACTGCCCATAACAGCGCTATGACATCACCGTGCCAAACTACAATTCCCAGAAGACACTGCGAAGTTCACAAAAGCGTCACTGTGACAGGCTAGCTGCAGGGATGACGTCAGGCCAGAAAGAATCACACACAGGCAGGCAGTACTTGCAGTGAATCTGAGACGCTGCGGCGCTCAGTGTTTTATTGTAAAATAAAAGGTTTAAACAGAAAACAGGACACGGCACTTGAGGCCAAAATAAATAGACAAACAAAACGGATTAACACTTAAACAAACGGTGGACTAACAGACAAACAAACACAGTGAGTAAAAATAAACAAACAAGTATCGTGCTGGTCCTACCAGCACGCAATAGCAATTGTTAATATTTAACTTTATTTTACTTTTTATTTTCTCCTTCTCCACAACCGTTCACTACTCACCGAACATCCAACCCAGAGTGAGTAAAACGTGCATCTATATATACTGTTGTGCTGGGATTCAATTACTAATTAAGTATTCACTTGAATCCCAGCATGTGAACTAATTACGTGCAACCCCATGCTGACATATTAAATACTTTAAATGCACGTGAAGTGAAGTGTAATCCCTGTGTCTAAATACAATTATACATTTTAAATAACTCGTGCTACACACACCCATTTATATCCCATGCAGCCATATCTATACACCAACATTAACACACCACACGCAACATATAACACAGAAATGCAGACAGGGGCGGGGCACATTGCCACAGTCACTTACCAGGAACTCGGACACACGACGCAGTCAGAGCAGAGTTCACCACAGATTTTCTGATTGCAGAAGACTAAGTAAGAATAAGTAAAACCTCCATGCAATAAAAGCGCGTTTCTACGAGCTTTTTTTTTGTAGTTGGGCTGCATAGCAATTTTTTTTTGTTTTCACTTGATGCAGAATGATATATATATATATATATATGATTACTCCTCCACAAGACATACAGGATTGGGGACCGATACAAGGACATGACGTGTTTGGATTTTTTTTTAATGTATATTTTGTACAGATTTGTTTTTTTAAATAAAGAGTTTAACTTTATATTGTTGTCTTTGCTTCTCTGCCCTGTCGTATCCATACTGAACCCACTGTTTTCTTTCTAGCATGACGCTTCTATCCAGAGCGAGTCCGCTTTTGTTGTTTGAAATTAAAATGTTGTAGTCAGATAATTCCCCATTATGTACTTGCTTGGCACGTACGTAGTTTTATTATTATTATTATTATTATTATTATTATTATTATTATTATTATTATTATTATTATTATTATTTAATTGTGCATTCATTTCTATATTTCAGTGAGTCTTCCACCCTCAAGCTCTCCGCGTATATTGCAATTGGCCAATATCCACAGTTATTTGTCAAAGGTATCCCAAAGTATGCTTCTGTTGCACACATTAAATAGTGATTTCTTGTTTCTTTGAAAATATATTTATTCAGGGCTAAAATAGCACAACACAAACAAAGCAGTACGTAACTGTAACAAGCTGAACTGACAGTTTTTTGTTTTGGAACTTTTTTTTATATTAGAAAACAGAAGAATAGGGGGATTTTTGGAATGTACCATCTACATGTATTTACCATAAATAAATAGGGGTGTTTATAGGAATGTACTATATACATGTATTCAACATTAATTTGAGGGTGTTACACTTCCATGAATTAGGGTTTGTAAACTTTGGACGCCCACTGTATACACACACACACACGGTATAAATCTATTCTCTAGCAGCTTACAGGATTACATTTTTAAGTGCCCTGCCAAAGAAGCAAACAAACGTTTCTACATATTGTGGTGGCGGCGGACAAAAGAAACACACCAAAGGCAGTTTTGGGGCCTAACTAGCAGTAACAACAACCACTATTTATTTCTTCCTTGAGAAATGGATGCTCTGAGAAATGGGATGGGGGGCTGCTAGTAAACAAAGAGAAAACATACGCACATCCAAAGTCTTTCAAGGTGCAGGGTAGTAAGATTTTAAAATTAAACAAACATAGTACCCGCACACTTATATATTATGCTCCAAAGTCTTTTATATTTTTTATTATACCCAAGATCAACGTTTCGATCTGCAAGAGATCTTCATCAAACCTGGTGTGCAACTGCTTTGCAATTATGCAATACGAGTCTCACTGACACTGCTAAGTCACACTAAAACCTGCATACTGAGGGGGGCAGGGGGAGATCCTGGTAAGTGATGTGTTTGTGAACTTTGCAGAGTCTTCTGGGAATTGAATTGTAGTTCGGCGCGGTGAGTCGTAGTGCTGTTATGGGCAGTCACTGTAATAGTTGGCGTGGTAATGTCCTTCGCGGTGATGTCTGCGAGGTCTTAGACTCGCGGTGATGCTGTGATACGCGAGAATCTCTTTTACTTCTCTATTGCAGTTCCATTTCAGCAGAACCAGTTTTTCCACCTAAAAAAGCCCTTCAGCAGCGCCCAGTCATTCACCGTCTCCAATCAGACAATAGGCAGTCTGTGCCAGAGCAAGTCATCCCCACAGCCAGCACTTCTAATCAGCAGCCAGCCACGCCAGCCAGTGAAATTCAGCAACAGCACTCCCTGATATTTAACAAAATTAAATCTTTCATGCAGCCTTTCGCCAACACATTATCTTCGGTCAGTACCAAACTGAGCGATTTGGATAAAAGGGTATCTAATATCGAGCAAGAGAAACAAAGTTCAGCTCTCTCACTAATTCCTGCAGCAACAGTTTCTTCCGGTTTCACTCTAACCTCAGTCATTTCGTCAGACCCTTCAATCTACAACCTTGCTACTGCATCTGCATACGGCTCCTCCTCTCCAACTTCAGCTCGCTGTCACTCAATATCTCTGCAAATCAGGCGCAACATAAGGTAAGGATGTCAATCTCGTTTCATTATTGATGGCGACATCAGAGTTTTTGGATCACAGAGTTGTGGATTGCGGAGATCTATCAGTTACTTTAAAATCCAGAGACTCCAGATTACTAAAAACTTTAACATTGGGGGGAATTTGATCTTGGTTCTCTATATTCAAAGACGTACTATGTTCTGTATATCTTAACCGAAGAGCTGAACTAGACGCCTATGAATATTACATAGTGGAACTGTCTGTCGGATACGGAGGGACCATGTTTTTTGATTATCACAGAGCTTTTTCAGCAAAAGCAGCAGCTATTCTGGCATCTGATAACCACATAATTAACTGGTGTAGACAATCACGTCACTCACGGGTTCGTGCCCCTTTAAAAATACGACCCAGCACACAGAAAATGGATTTTGTCGCGCTGACGCGCTATTTTTAATTAAACACAAAATAAAAACAGAAACAAAATAAACACCTAGCTCCGCTTGGAGCGCTAACTAAACAGGTTATTTCCCTTACTAACACGCAGGACGGCTAAGCCGTTTACCTGCCACCACAACCAAAACACACACATGCTTACACAGCACTTACTTTTTCCGACTACTCGGAAGCAGAGCACCTCATCTGCCTCCTTCTACTCAGCAGCCCCGATCAAAATAAATGATCCTCTTTTATACGCCTGCCCTGGTCCCAATTACTAATTACTGCCCAGGTGCAGGGGATAATTAAATAATAAAACAGTTAAATTAAACACTAAAACAATTAACAAAACTAATTAACAGAAAAGCAAAACAATTAAATAAACAAAAGGTGCATTTGTTTTCCATTTTACTCTTCAGGGAGGTTTTAACCCCCTCCCTGCTGTCTCACACATCCCGCTGCTGTTACACTGGGCACAACCTGATTCATATTTATTTAATAGAGCCAACGCATGTGGGGTCTGCGCTTCCAGAGCTCACTCAACAACTCTCTGCCCAAAGGCAGCAATAGCATCAACCTCTAAATCAGCACCTGACACCTCCGTACCCTACTACTCAAACACAGCCTCCTTCCCTAATTCTATGCATGCTTCAGCTCCTCCAGATAAATACAGGCGCAGAATTAGATTCTCCAGAGGGAGATAGATCTGTAATAATTTTAATGCTTGTTTCTGCTCAAACAGCCAATGCAACTTCATGCCCATTCCAATACAATCTGCCCTCTAGCTCTCTCCAATGCTCACACTCCCATAAACATTGGAGTGGTCTCCACTATCATAAACATTCCAGCTTTATCCAAAAAACTCCAGAAAGCAAGAACCTCCGTTCTGGCATTTAAGAACCAGAGGTAGTTCATTCTCTCATCAAAAATTAAGTTAAGAAAGGTTTTATAGTCGTTCCCTTTTTAGCTCCCAGCTTCCAGTCTACAGAATTAATCCCATCGGCATCGCCACTCGGAAAATGTCAGGAAAAAAGTGTCTCGTCATCGATTTATCAGCACCCAGGGTTCAAGCACCAGCAGTATCAACTCGCTCATTCCTCGTGATCAATTTTCTCTTCATTATATTACCATTTCAGATCCAATTCACGCTATTAAATTAGCAGACCGAGGTTCCTGGTTAGCTAAAGCAGATATATCAGATGCATTTAAAGTAATGCCAATCCATCCTTCTGTTCATCATCTATTTGGTATATGATGGGAAGGAAAGTTCTATTTTGCTACTCAGTTAGCTTTCGGCTGCCGCAGCAGCCCGAAGGTATTCAATACTCTTTCAGAAGCATTATGCTGGATACTTCTCAACGCTTACCATGTTCTATTTCTGCTTTCTGTATTTCATCTTCTTGACGATTTTTTATTAATCTCTTCTCCTTCAGATCCACCAGCAGAAGTGATTTTTAATCTTAAAAGTTTATTTTCAGAGGTCGGTGTTCCGCTATCAGAAGAAAAACCAATCGGACCCCTGCATTCTCTGGAATTTCTTGGAATCATTCTAGATACAGAAAAGTTTGAAGCCAGCCTACCCGAGTCTAAATACAATCATGTTCATTTTCTTATTCAGAACTTTCAGATCAGTAAAACAATCAGGAAACGTGCACTGCTGGGTCATTTCAACTTTGCAATTCGCATTGTCCCCCAAGACAGGACGTTTATATCTCGACTACTTGCGCTCACATCTATAGCAAAAAACTTGGACTCTTACATCAATATTTCCTCAGAAGCTAGGAAAGACATTAAAATGTGGTCTGCTCTTATTCAGCACTGGAATGGCCTTTCTATGTTTTATGATGATTTCATTTCAGCACAACACGACCTGGCTTTGTTTACAGACTCCTCATCTCTGGGATTTTGAGGTTTCTTAAACAATCAATGATTTTCTAGTACATGGCCTCAGGAAATTGAAAATATATCTCCACATCTACAATCCACAGCTCTTCTCAAAATACCCAATAGTTGCAGCTGCCCAGCTATGGGGTCATCTCTGGTCTAAGAAATCACTATTATTCTACTGCGATAATATAGCTACAGTGTACATTATAAATAAAGCCTGTTCCAGTTTCCTTAACATGCTATTACTGCGTCGGCTAGTCTGGATTTCAGTTTCCAACAATTTCCTAAAACAAGCTCGCCATCTACCGGGATTTTATAATAATGCAACTGATTCTGTTTCTCGTTTACAGATTTCTAAATTCCACAGTCTGGTCCCTACAGCTCTGCCATTTCCAGCAGCAACTCCACAGTTCAATCATCTGATTTTCAACTGTTGTGCAAGGACAATGTATCCAGCTTTCAAAAATCAACTCTTCTATATGCCTCTACACTTCCATGCTGAAGTACTTCGCAGAACGCAAAGCTATTTCATCCTCTGAACCTTTGTTCATCAATTCAAACCGGTCCATTGTATCAAGGCATTGGTTTTCTTCACATCTCTCCACTTTGGTGACCAGAGCAATTATTCCCTCACAATTCTACACTCCTCATTCATTCAGAATAGGGGCAGCCACATCAGCTGCAAAAGCAATTATCAACCAGAATCTAATAAAAATATGGGGCGCTGGACCTCATCAGCAGTCGAAGCTTATATTTGTTCTTCATCATCTGAAATATCGGTCACCTACAAAAAGGATATTGCTGCTCTAGAAAGAGTGCAAAGAAGAGCAACCAGAATTATCCCTGGTTTAAAAGGCATGTCGTATGCAGACAGGCTAAAAGACTTGAATCTATTCAGTCTTGAACAAAGAAGACTACGCGGCGATCTGATTCATTGCTAGTATGTCCGGAGTGGGAACGACCTTTCCGCCAGGGCCACCAAAGTTTTCCTCATAAAAAAATGTTTTTCTTTCCACCATGTGGAGGGTCTTCACATAGTCAGTAGGGTACCGCTTACTAACCCCTTTGTCATGTTAAGTGTTTTCTTTTTTTCATGTTAAATTTTTTCTCTTTTTTTCTCCTTTTCTATATGCATTGGCGGTTCCCCTTTTTCTTCTCATAGGTGTCTTCAGTGGGGAGCCGGGGGTCCTTTCTTTGGGGGGTTAGTTGTTCCACTTTCTCCAACCCTTTTTTAAGCTTCACTACATTTACCTCGTAGCAGAGGGTTCTCCTTGAGTCAGAGGGGACCCCCGGCCAAACCCTTCCTTAAGCATGCATGATCCCTTGTCTTCTTCTCTTACAGGTTCTGATGCCTCTATTTATGTGAGGGCCCCAAGCGGCAGAACCCCTCTTGTTTGTCTGGTCTCCTCAAAGACGGTGACCCCTCTTTGTATGTCGGGTCACCTCAAAGACGGTGGCCCCCCCTCCTGTTTGTCGGGTCTTCTCAGCGACGGAACCCCACTACCGTATATGTTGGGCCATTGAAGAGCCGGAACCTCTCTTATGTGTTAATATTACTAATCAATGTTTTTCTTTCTGGTTCACAAGCCTCTTCGTATGTCAGGTCATCTCAGAGACGGTGACCCCTCTTTATATGTCAGGTTATCTCAGAGATGCTAACCCCCCTCCTGTTTGTCGCATCTCCTCAGTGATGGAACCCCCCCTTCTATATGTTGGGCCTTGAAGAGGGGGCCCCTCTCTCTACATGTTTTATATGTTGCTAACTACATGTCTTTAAACACTACATCAGGTGGCCTTGCTCCACCCCGTGAAGTGCAATGGAAGTGTGTCTGAATTTGGTCATCCAACTTAAAGAACATCTGATCAAGTATTTGCTCAAAGGCATGCAGCCCAGAAACATGCAGTTGAGGATGTCGAGGAGATCTTGGACCCCAACACCAGATACTCCATGTCACAGAATGAATGCAATGAAAAGCGTGAAGAGTTATTTTCTCTTCACGGATGCACCGGGATACACAGGACATTCACCATCAAAATTGTCATCATCAAACAGTATATCATGAAGAAAAAAACTGTTTTAAGTTTTGTAATATATTTTTGGTTTTAACCAATACATATATTTATTTCATAGGCTCATAATTATATTATTTTTGCCTCCCTAGCACACACACATCAGCACACACAATGGCTGCGATGCTCGCTCTGGGGATCAACACAGTGCGGTCTGCCCAGCGCATCAGCATAACAACCGTCTGGATTGAGCTAAGTAGGGTACATCTCTGGGGTCTTCAAGTGGGCACCTTCTATCCTCGGTGTTTCGTCAACTAGCACACAACACCTCAAAAGGGCTCGACTGTGATTCTGGCATCCCAGCATCACTCCCCTCCGTCCCCCACTCAACTCAGCCCAGCTTACTTACCCGTACATCAGCGTTTCTTTCTTTCTATTGTGCTTGAGATCCCCAACCAGAATCTTTCCTTCTCAACCACAGCCAGTTGCTGCTCCTGTCTGCTGCTTCAGATAAGTTCTTCACTGTGCGACGCAACTCTTGGCCACTGAATCCGACCAGGTTGTAGAGTGTGCCACAAATCCCCTCTTCCATGCTGCCCCATGATATCACCGATTCGAAGGTCAGCCTTTGCATCTTCCACAGCTTTCTTTGCCGCCCACTTTCTTCCAGTTTTCAACACAGGTGCTGCCTCCCTTACGCATTTGTCGCATGACTCTACTAATGTCATTTCCAGTCGGACCTTGGCGCACTTAAACTCCTCGGTTAGAGCGGAGACTGGTAGCTGCAGTATTCCTTTACCATAAAGTCCCACTCTGCTGAGGCAGCATGGAACTCCCAACCATTTCCTGATGTATGAACTGATTAAAGCTTGCAGCTTCTCTACTGTTGTCAAAGATACCTTGTACACAGTCAGTGGCCACAGCAGCCTCGGCAGTAGACCAAACTGAAAGCACCAGAGTTTTAGTATGCCTGGTAAATCGCTGCTGTCTATGCTCTTCAACGCTTCCACTGCTTGTTGTCTAACTTCTCCCACACGAACTATGTCCTTTAGATCCCCGTCGTACCATCTCCCAAGACTTTTCACTGGCTTCTCAGACACTGTTGTGGAAATAAATTATACAATATAAATGTATAATTTATAGAAATTTCTTGAAAACAAATAATTATTGGAAAAATCTTCTGTAGCAATAGTTTTGCTTTTGTAGATGAGGAAAAAAAGTTACAAGAAATAGATGTCTACAATTATTAATTGCAGCAATTTTTTTTCAATAACTCCAAAAATGCTAATTCAAAAGAATTGATACCCTTTGATGCTATGATAGTATTGTCTACAAGGTGCTGGAAATTTCAATATGATCATGCAGAACCTAATTCTAGAAAAGTCTAGAAAATGCTGGATTGTAGGTGAACATTCTTAGAGAGTATAAAAGAGTTAGGGATAGGGATAGGATGAGGGATAGGATGATTAGGGAGAGGGATAGGATGATTGCTGTCATTACCACAAAGTCATTAAGGGAAAAAGTAACAAGCTAGAAAAGTATTTATTGTCATAAAGCTGGAGACGGATACAAGAAGATTTCCAAGCACTTGAGTATCCCAATTTCAACTATTGTTTCTATTATCAAGAGGTACAAGACTGATGGTACTGTCACAACATTCCCTCAGTCTGGAAGAAAGAAGGTTCTTTCACCAAGAACAAGTAGAAGAATTGTTAATAACAATTTGAAATTGACTGCCAAAGCTATTTAGAGTGAATTGGCTGCAAGTGGGACTGGGGTTTCCATTTCAACCATAGGTCGAGTATTGTATGGTGAAGGTCTCAATGGTCGCAGGCCAAGGAAAAAGTCACTCTTAGGAAAACATCAGACGGACAATCGTTTAAAGTTTGCAGAACGACATCTGAATGATGGATATGAGTTCTGGTCAAAGGTTTTGTGGAGTGAAACAAAAATTGAGCTATTTGGTCATGTCGATAGTCATTACGTTTGGAGAAAGTCTGGTGAGACGTACAAAGAAAAGAACACCATACCTACTGTCAAGCATGGAGGTGGTAATATCCTTCTATGGGACTGTTTTTCCTCTAATGGTACAGGAAATTTAGTTCCAATACATGGTAAAATGGATTCCATAGCATACCAAAAGATATTGGCCAATCATCTGTAACTCTCCACAACTGGACATTCCAACACGACAATGCACACACCAAAATCTACTTCAGAATGGTTAACCACTTCAACACTATTACGTACGCACGCATGTCAAATGAAAACCCACTTCCAATACCATGCCGTACATGTGTACGTCAAGTTTTGACATTTGTATCCAATTGTGTGTCATGTAGAGATTCAAATCTACCTGTGGGCGTTTAGAAGGCTGAGATATATTGCGGGAAGCCATTCAACTTTTACAAGTATATATATATATATATATATATATATATATATATATATATATATATATATATATATATATATGTTTTAACTTATTATTTTTTGTTTTATTATTAGTTTTACTTGTTTAGTTGTAGTTTATATAGTTTTTAGCAAAAGTTAAACATGGCAACGTACATAGAGAGCGACAACGGGAGTGATGAAGATTTCGAAGTTGGTTCGGAGGATTTCGATACCAGCGACAGTGATGCTGACTTATCACTCAGCGATTATGATGAAGAGGATGTGGCGCCAAGAACAGCAGGGGACTGGGTGTTTATTACTGATCCCTACGATGATGCCAGTCCTCCATCATTTGATTTTGCACCTGTTTACACAGATGTGCACCCCGCCATGGAACTTGAGAGTTTGCGTTCTCCATTGGAGTGCTTTTTGGCTTTTGTTCCCAAAAAGCTAATCACTTACCTTTGTGACTGTACAAACAAAATAGCACGCAGCTACTTTACAGGCAAGCCAGCTGCAAACGGGAAGGTGTTTGGTTTGAAATGGCAGTGCTTTGACAAAATACTATCAAAACAGTACTGGGGGGTACAAGGCAACGAAGCAGGTGTCTGCAGCAGCCAGATCCATCAAAATGCCTGCGCAAAGTAGCCCTGTACATGCATCTGTGACTATCCCTCCAACATAAGAGACCGCAAAAAAGGTGCAGGGTCTGCTACGAAAATGAAAACAAAAGAAAGGACACAAGAAAAATGTGCAGTGGTTGCAAACCTGGTTCTGTTGTATTGAACATTTCAATAAATGGCACAGAGCAAGTCGATAAAGGCACACTGTGGCAAAGTGATACGTGCAGGTGCAGGGGTAATGCAGTGCAGTAATGAAACACAGAGAGTTATAATCCAGTTTGAAACAGTTTTTAATTGTATCCAGGTCTGGTGACCAAACAATAAACCTCCGGCAATACACACCAATGTGTAAACACAGAAGAAACAATAATAAATGGATTACAGTCCAAATAATAAAGACACGTTATCCGCCCCACAATAATACAATACATGGTCACCATTCCGGGTGCGTGCAGTAGTGCTCGTGGTGGGTGATAACAATAAACAGTGATTGTGGTGTTGTTGTTCCGGGTAGTGCTGGCCCAAGGCAACAGCTCCAGAGACGTGTTAGCCGTCTAGTGATTTACAAAACAAAAGACAATTACTAACAGCGACAAAAACAAACAAAACACTCACAAACTCTTTTTTTAGTTTATAGGGGGTTTCTCCCGGTCCTTCCAGTTCCTTGACTCTCGAACCAAGCGAAGGAAAAGATTGCGATTCAGGCCAGCCCGTCCAAAGACTTCTCCTTTCGCTGCTTAGCGCCCTCACAGGTCGGGAGGGAGATTTACAACCAAAACTCATTGTATTTCTGTCACATACACGTTTTGATGTTGTTTGATTTTTATTTGATAATTACTGTTTACTGATTATTATTGTTATTAGCAGCGTTATGGTTTTCAAAAAAATGTTTTTATCTCTATATTGAACATGGGTATGTAGTACACAGGAGCATAAAGGGTTAATGAAAAACACAGTTTAGGACATCTATTTGTGTTATTTATCATATGTTAACATTTTATAGCAATTACAGGTTTGAAAACATTATTATTTTCAAAATCTGGTACCTGGGAAGGGATTTCATTTTTACATCTGGAGTTGAAGTGGTTAAAGAAGAATAAAATCAAGGTTCTGGAATGGCCTAGTCCAAGTCCTGATCTAAATCCGATTGAGAATCTTTGGTATGAGTTCAAGAAGGCTGTGCATAAAAGAAGTCTTTGGAATCTGAATGAACTGGAACAATTTTCCGTTGAAGAATGGTCAAAAATCACTAAAGGATAATTGACAAATATCCTAATCGTTTATCCTTTGTAGTAAATTGTTTTTACTCCGAAAGATTTTTCCTATAATTATTTATTTTCAAGAAATGTCTATAAATTATACATTTCCATTGGGGTATGTAAACTTTTGACTACAACTGTATATATATATATATATATATATATATATATATATATATATATATATATATATATATATATATATATGAGGAAATTGCGAGTTAAGGTTGAAAAAAATTGGGGAGGGTGGTTCCATCTTTGTGCTACTGCTCAGTGTAGAAATATAACAGCAGTTGAAATACAATGTACAGACATTTAATCTATATTTTCTGTCTCCCAGAAGTAACAGAAAGTACAATACTTCAGTCACTTTATATTATATATCATTGTATTTATCATTTTTTAGTTACACATTTTACATTAAAATGTCTGTTATATCTAATATCTTCTTTCTGTGTTTATCCAAGTGCAGTGTAAGTTTGTATGGCTAAAGAATATCATTTCCAGTGTATGTATATCTTCATATAAGAAAAGTAGTTTGTGTGTTTATTTAATTTAACACTAGAACGACTGTGTTTATATGCATACCTAGAACAACGATGATTGGTCAATTTGACAGGCGTATTAAAAACAACATAATATTATAATGAAAGGACAAACTATTGAATATGTCATAGTTTTATTCAGGTCATATAAAGCATCTACACAACTGAAACATTGTAAATAAATGGACATTTGAACAGAAATGTGTTTATACACATACAAATTACATAAAGTGCAAGCTCTAAAAAAGTAAAAAAATATTTGAAAATAAAGTTGTGTATATACAGGTATATCATGTACATACAAAACTGTACAACTGAAGCAATGTAAATAAGTATCAAAATAAAAAAGGGGTTTATACTGCCTACATAACAAAGCGCATGCGTTATGCATTTATACACAGACATACTATACATACTATAATCAAAATTACATGAATAAATACACATTTGAACAGAATGGGCTCATTTACAATCATTTACAAAGTCTAAGTGCTGACACAAATCACACAGATCCTGCGCTTTTCAACATATGCAGTGCACTAACCGCAGACTGTCTTTGAGCATTTGGCACAGCTATCAACAGTCTTGTTGCCATTACATTTTGCAATCTGGCATTGTCGTCTCTTGCAGCTGGTTGCTCGTTCGTAATATTCTGTCCCAGTTTGTAGCAGAGAATGCTATTGTCAATGAAGCGGGTCCAAATTTCAAGTTGGGCGCTTCTGGTTTGCTTCAGATCGAAATGCAGAAATCTCAAAATTTCACAAAAACGATTCTGTGGCATTATCTCTGAAAAAAAGCAACTCCCCACTTACTGGACCACAAACTGTACAGTGACAGGCTTCTGGCACTAAATGCTCCACAGGCATATACTAGCGCAATAAAAGCTTCTAATTCCTCCAATGGCATTGACCAGGAATCATCTTGTAGCTGTCGGTGGGCTTCTGCTTCAATGCAGCGTTGTATGTGGTGAAGTGTATGCATGTCAATCGATAGGCAAAAAGCACTCAATGCGCTCTCATCAAAATATAATGTTCACCCCTTCTGCTTGCAGCTTCAACACCAAGATTTATAGTGTTCCAAACAGTGGCTTTATTACCAGCCTTTTCAGTGCCAGGTGATCCTGGCACTACCACTGGAGAAGCGGTTGCCTCAGGTGAAGTATCGGCTGGATCAGGTACAGGGGCTGATGCAGGTGAAGTGGCTGGCATCCTTGCAGGGGCTGCCACAGGATTGCTTCTTCTTCTACGGGATCTGCTGTGCCCTCTTCGCTCACTCAGTCCTGGCACTTCGCTGGCATCCTCCTCACTGTCACTGCTGCTGGAAGAATCATCTTTGCAAATCCAGTCTGCAAATGTCCATCTCTGTACAGTGCTCCCTCGCTGTAAGGCTCTCGGTTATAACATACCTCGGATATAACGCTCCTACAGCATGTCCCCCAACTTCCTATACTAGTGATTCATGCAATATTTCTACAGTACATACAGTACCGGTGTTGTTAAAACTATAAATAACTTCTCAGTCTAACTTCTGTTTCTGTCTCTCCCTTTTGATGCAGTATTTGAACTGAAGAAATGTTGCATTGGCACTTTATAACACAGACATCTTATTCATCATTTGTTTTATAACTAAATAAATATTAGGCCTATTACGTGGTTATCTTTCCTAATGAATTTACTTTTTTCTGCGAGAGGAGCTGCAGCTTCTCTGCAGCTTCTCCTGCAGCTTTCTCCGGAGAGCTGCAGCTTTCTGCGAGAGGAGCTGCAGCTTCGTTTCAGCCCCGCTCCGGCAGTTGAACCTGGGGTGAGCCCATTCCCTCTTCCCCTTTCCCGAGCCGCTCTCCTTCTCGCACTTGGTTTGCTTGGTTTGTCACTTCGAACTGAACTCCTGACTGCCATTTAGCCAGGCTATTTATAGTTTAAAAACTGCTAATTAAAATGATCCACAAGTGGGAATGTTACCTTTTTTTTTTCTGTAAAAAATATAGCGTTGATTACATGGTTCTTTAAGACCCGCGTTACAGCAAGGGAGCACTGTAATTCCAAACACTGCTTTGCTGTCATGCGTCTTCTGCGATCCATTTTCAATGTGTATTGGGATAACAATGAATTTCTTAGAAAAACGAGTGACTTATATAGTAACTAGAGTGCATCTAAAACATAGATGATAGACTATCACACTGACAGACTCTGTCAGCTGTCAAGGCTGACTGATGAGCTATCAGAAGGCTCATTGTAAAATTAATCTGATTAAATCAAACTGTCTTTAACTGTCAGAACTTATGTCTTGAATTGACTTGAGCCAGATAGGTGGCTCGACTTGACTCGAGCAAACTCTGTGACTCGATGACTTGAGCTTGGCATGTCGAAGACTCGACTCGACTCTTTAACCCCCCATTTTTTGTGACTCGATTACAACACTCCCTTTCAGTGGCTTGATTGAATCTTCCCCTTAGTTTATGGAATTGTGTTTGTGTCATTGCTAACTGCTTTTGTAGGAGCATTCTTATTCTGGATACGTGCACTAGCTGATCAGTTGCTTTACTGTTTTTTTGCGAGTCTCCTGATGAGCTGTTGCTTTGACTTTTCCAGTTGTGGAAAGTCTGCACATTCTCAATTTTCACATTGTTTCTTGTCTTCATAGCTGCAATGCAATCGATGAGCAGGCTTGTTAATTCGGAGCCTTAGGGATTTTGTTTGTGACGGTGACTTGTGGGAACAGTTTGGCAAACGTGTGTAATTAAAGTTCAAAATGTACTTAGTTGGAATGGAAAAGAAACAATCAATGATAGTTAATGAAGGCGAACTTGTAAAACAGTTTAACCAATTTGTAATATCAAAATATTAAAATATTTCAATACTAAAAGTATTTCAATGAATAAAACAAAAGTAGTAATAGAGTGTAGTATATGTTCGCTATTTATTTCAAAGGAATTTGCATTGTACTTACCTAGTGGTACCGCTAGAGGGTTCACTGAAGTCTATGAATGTTCATTAGTGGTAGGTACTGCCTTGTATAACACCCCTCACCTATGTCATGGCCCCTGAGTGTGTACTGTCTGATGATGTATTCGAAACAGCTGGCTAAGTCAGGGCAAGAAGCACAGACTACCCCATGCACTATATACTTAACAAGCACGTTGCTTTATTGCTCAATGGATTTCATACATTCCAGATCTCAGTTAGGACCTCCATTTTTGTAGGAAGTATTAACAATTAAATACATTTACAATACCCAATCAAGAGTAACTAGCTGATATGTGGAATGGCTTTAATTAATTAGCACTCTTAATTATGAATTACTTCCAACCAAGCTCAAAATCCAGAAAGTGAAACACATTCAAACAATAACAACACAACACGGTTATATAGTCTATACATTTTTATCAAAGTGAGTTCAGTAATACGGTACAAAAGTAACAAAGTTAATTAGTGTCAAAATTAGCAATGGATAATATTCAGTTAATATGTGACATGTCAATTATAAGTAAAAGCAAACATTCATCTACATTTTATAATTTGCCTTTCTATAATAATAGCACGATTCTTAAATCAATAATCAAATAGCATGAATAAAACATGTAAAAAGGATAACTGTTTGAATATATATGAGTCAGGAAAATGATCAAAATACAAACTTAGTAAATTCTAATTAACAGGATATTACAAAATCATTAGCAATCTGTTGTTTAATTTTATATATATTTGCTGCTTTGTGATGGTGGTCCACTATACAAAATAAAGATTGATTGATTGATTGATGAAAGGCGCTATATAAAATAGATTGATTGATTGATTGATTGATTGATTGATTGATTGATTGATATATCCCTTGATTAGAATTCACGGCATCTAAACTTAACACCCATTAGATTTGTTCTTATTCATTCTGTATTTATTCCAGTACCAATTACCCAATTAAGTAGATTGCTTCAATTATTTTCACTGTCTGACTGTTAAATTATTTCCATCAGCTATTCCACTTGCCCCTGGTTTCTACAGTACAGTGACTTATGGCTCACCCTGTTATACTTTATAACTGTCTGCTTATAAATAGATGTGTTTGTCTGTATTTCTGGTCAGACAAACCCAGTCTCGCTCAGTATATAGGAAATCTTGCTGTAAATTTGGCCAGTGCCAGCAGGTCAAATCAGTTCATTAATTTATTGGTTCAACATCTGTTGACCTTTCCTCTTTCTTCGATGGCAATCTAGTTGGTCAGGTTCTCTTTATGTCCTTTTTGTATTGTTTAAGTTTCTCACAATTTTAACCAGTCTGGGGTGTTGCGGTTGAATATCCTTGGGAGCTCTCTGCTCTTCTGACTTTGCTTGCTAGATGTTGATAGCACGCTCCTTTTTTTTCGACTGACTATATCATTTACTGGAACAAAGACCAGGATCTCACTTAATTAGAATTATTCTCTTGCATCCGACCTTGTGAGCCAGGTACATCCATACTTGCTATCTCTTACTTATTCCAGGCTCAGGAATTAAGAAGGACCTGTCTTCCCCCAGAACTTTGCTATGGTGACCAGAGGCTTACTTCTTTCCAAGCTACACTGTTACAAACTCCTTAAATGTATTTCTCATGCTAGATCATTACAGCAAAGTTTAACCATTTAAATACTCTTATGGTCCTACACACCCATATTACAGCAAAAATCAGAGTTTTTCAGCCATAAAGTGGGACTTTAGTGACCACTAAAAATGTGCCGTATGTAAAGAATGGTTTTCACCTGCCGTTCTGCACCCGCTATCAAATTAGTACTTTGCCATCATTAATCTATTTAAATTATATTGAAATGTATTCAAATAAAGAAAAGAGCATAGAAATGGGCAGGGATCTGGAATATTAAGCGGACACAAACATTATAATGAGATGTAAGGATTTTGCCTTGCACTTAGGCAATTGCTGACCTTCCAAAAACTTTACACCTCCTCTGACAAGGTTCAAACCATTGTAGAAGCGAGTAATTAAGAGCTGTATGAAACTAGACACCTTTAGAGACCTGTCATTGGCCTCAGCATGGCTGCTGTGGTACACTTTCTGATGTGACGACACTTGGCTTTTGTTGAGCACAATCAGAAAAACCTTCGGAGGAGAAGGGCAAGACGGAGAAGACGCTGCATATTCAAACCCAGGGTCACTTTTTCTGGGATGCCGTAGGATGCGGTGGTAAGGCGTTATCATCTCACTCCACAGGTCGTCCTAGACCTAATAGCTGAATTTCACCTTTTCATCACCTGGTTGACTGTCCTCCCGGCAACAGCATTGACTTTCTTCACTATAGAGGACCATATGGCCTCTTAGTGGCATAACTGATGTTGGCTGAGGCTTTTCCAAATACAGTAATCCATCGCATATCCGACTGCGGTGGGACCAGAGTACGGGCGGATATGTAAAAAGTCAGGTGAATGAATCCTGTTTTAAATTCCATTATACACAGCTGTAACAATTACTATATTCACACAATTATTGTTTTGAGATTCAGCTTATATTAGGGAGCTCCCCTAAATACCTTGTTTAGAAAGATACTTGGTATTAATGCTTGTGACAGGGTAGCCATCTGCCGAGTGGGTGCGTGCATTTGCTGCTAAGTGACAGGCAGGAGATCGAGAAGGAGGTTGAAGTTGATACGCCCCGCAGACGAACAGGATTTATTTACATATCAATACACTGAACAGCTCACGTGACACTACCAGCAATGGCAGCGCACGGAGAACATACAACCCAGTGTACGAAAACTTTGGTAGGATCTACAATATCTGAACTCATTTTCTCTGTTCAATAATAAACTAACATTGCATGCTGGATAAGCAGGGTGTTGAGTCATCTGCATTGCTCTTAAGCTTACATAGGCCGCAGTGCAAAATAATTGGCTGGCCGCTCGGCCATCTGGATTGTGCAGCCGCAATTGATTACACTCCGCCTATCCTTACATCATCCCCTTAATGTGAACCAGAATGCAATGCACTGGAGGGAAGAGTTTTGAAAATCTGTTAGATAATATAAAAACAAATTAATCATACATGAATTTCAATGTCCCACAGGCTAAAATGTATTCACTTATGTCATAATAATACAAATGATATTATGGTGTTATTGGAAATAATACCAAACAGGCATATTTGGATGTTAATTGGCAAATGTTTTTATTTTCAGATGTGAATGTTCTACTGCTAATTTTCTCTAACCGCATGTCTAAGGAACATGATAGTTGCCTGGATTTGTTATTTGGTACTTGTAATAGCGTGCTAAAACCATCAGCTTAGATAACAAGATAGGTCCAATAATATAAAATAGTTCCAGGTAGCTACAGTACAGGCAGTCACCAGGAAATAGTTTTGGAAGGCAAATAACAATCTGTATAATACAAATATGAAGTGCAAATATATAGCAAAAGTAATATGTTTGTAGGGTTATTTACTGTTTAGTACTATCTCTGCTTTTCCTACAATTACTGGTAGTTTATAACTGTAGAGAGTTCAAATGGTGACTTGATTGATCCAAAGGGAGACTGTAATTGCTCTGTTTTTTGTAAAATATATTTGCATGCACTAAATGTATTTGTATTGGATGTACCGGATATTGGAGGTAGTTTTCTAATTGATGGTTTTTTTTCAGCTGAAGATTACTTATTTTTTCACATAAGCTCTACATGCTGATAAAACCTGATAAAACACCAATTGTGCCCATAGTTCCTTAAAAATACTGTAATTCGTTTTTCACTATGTCATTCCTTCCTTGTGTAAAAGGAAAATCAAGAAACAGGATAAAATGTACCAACTTATTGAAGAAGAGAATATTTGTTAACAAAATTATTTTCTTGAAAGCAAGCCCTGCATTAAGTGTTATGAGCAAGCAAAGACAGGTGCATAGGAATCAATAAAAAAAATACTTACTTTATTTTTAAACATCGTACATTTAAGGACAGTTAACTGGTTAACTTGAATGGTCGGTCTTGATGGTCATCTCATTTGGTGGAGTCCTTTCAAAATGGTTACTTGGATCAATGCAGACTTCTGCAGAATCATCTCTGGTTTTAATACGGTTCTAATGACCCATTGACCCATTGATATAATTGTTAATTTATGTTAAGCTCCTGATGCATTTATTTGAATTGATTAACCCTTAATTGCAAATCTTATGGGAGATCTGTAGAACTGTTAATTGGAGTTCGAATACAACATTGCAGTTGTTTTGCTAACTTTTTTCCTATTTGTTAAAAGTAATTTCTATTTTTTCAGAGAAATTGACAAATATAACATTGTTCAGTGGGGTAAATAAGGTCACTTGTCCACTTTGCGCTGTTGTCTGCAGAGCAGAAGGAGGCACCAAATGATTGGTGTCAACAATATTACATTTACAAAAAGGGTGCTTTTTTTTAAAGTGACTTGAACTGCTTTACATTGCCACCATTTATCTCAAGGAGGGATTCCATCACTGAGATAATATGACTATATTAAAGCTGCATATCCACGTTGCAAGTCATTTTCACTCACACTGGACAAGGCAGCATGTCTGACAGACTTTGATAATAAGCTGACAGGCAATTGGTTGGCCTTCCTAGTGGCAGCCACCTACCACTGCAACTGCCTATTAATTGTTTAATAAAACCTGGATGCCTGAGTGGTGTTTCAACGTCAACCTCTATTTCTCTTGTCAATCAGCGGATACCCGCACTCATAACAGAACACCACTGTTATAATCCCCAACTTGACTCAAGCAGAATTAGAACCACTCTTCACATGACCCTGCACTCCAAGCGGCACTGCTTTTACTAGAGGGCCACGGGAGCGGTTTAGAGCTACGATTATGATTCATAATAAATATATCAAAGATATCCTTACTTTTTACGTGGAATTCAGCTGGTGACCTAAGTTACTGGTAATTGAAACCTAAAAACTGTGAGGTATTATATGCGATTAATTTATAACCCGACTTGATCCCACTGGTGAGCTGTTAACAGATTGTGGGGGTGGAGGGGAGTGGTTAAACACTTCTATTATAGAACCTTCGCCAGGTACCAATAGTATCAGAACACATTGTTTGGAACCTTGATAGCCAAATCCCTCAGAGTGCCGTAAAGTTGCAGTAAATCCAAAAATACTCATTTATGATTGTGGCGGAGTGTCCTGCCCCTTTGTTTATTATTTGTATTATTATTATGATTTATGTGTTTATATATATTACATATGCCGGCAAAAAGCCATGCTATTTTGTATTTGTTAATGTATTTAGTTTAAAATACCTTGCGAGACTGCGTGACTGTCGGCTAGTAACTGTTAAATTGGCTGACACGCAACTTTAGTAAACCCGTGCTGAATGAGAAGGGGAGTGTGGGGCAGATATAGTGTTGATTAACAAATTCAGTTTATGCTACAAATCCACAGAAAACTGTTCATTAGTCAACTAAACCACAGTCAGAATAATTCAACAGAAAAGGCAATATAATTTTATTATGCGACAATCATTTCAACATTTAGTTAATTACAGTATAACACATTTCATACATAGCACTTAGAAAAGGGCTTGGGATTTCAGTTTAGCATTTCATAATATATTGTTAAAGAAAAGTAATAGAATCAGATTAACATAATGTAAAAAAAGTTTTCATAATTACAAATTCACTTCCACATAAACACCCTGCTGTAATTATCAATTAAAAAATAAGTTTTTTTTCCCTCAGTAAATTCATGTTAATTAAAAGTAAACTAGAACCGTTCAATGTATTTTAAAATAAATGTGCTCACAGAAACAGGCTCATCCATCACATTGAAACAAAGAAAGGTAAGTCTACAATTATTCTTAGTATTACAGTGATTTTTATGTGCTTATTTTTCAGTCACCTATACTGTTTATTGTGTGAGCCACGAAGATCAAAAAACAATTCAGGTGGTCCGTGAACAAAACGTTTGAGAACCATTGCTCTATGCCATGCTAGTGAGCTCATGTGGTTTTGCTGGCTTAGGCCAGTTCTGTCTCTCTCTCTCCCGTTTCTTTGTTGGTCTGCTCAGAAGGCTGTGTGTGCGTTGGTGAGGTTGTGAAGTGTTGCGTATGGGGAGGAGCTGGGTGCATGTATGGTCAATAGGGTACTGTATTACGAATGGGCCAATGGGTGAAGAGTGTACGTAGTTGTGCGGTATAAAGAACCGTGCTGTGGCGCCAGTGACTGAGTTGAGAGTGAGGAGACTGAAAGAGCAAACCATTAGAAAAGAGCATCTTGAAAGAGTTGTCCATTTGAATCCATTGCCGTGCAGAGTGAATCCATTGCAGCGCAGAGCGGGAAATAAAAATAGCAGTTTTCACTGCTTGAACTTCACGCTGTTGTCTGCCACTTCCTTCCCCGCTGGCATCTGCCATAGCTGCTATTACATCATGTTAAATTGTTATAATGCCTATCACGAGGTCAGCTCCATGTTGCAGCATATAAGAACACGTAAGCCTACTACAGTAAAGAATTATTTTTATCTATTATTATTATTATTGTCACATAAGTTTGGCTCGTGGAAAATGTGAGGCTACAGGGGAGTGGGGAAATTCTATAGTCTTGTTGTCAAGTAGCCTAAACTCGTGCTACTACTACTAATAATAGTAATATGCACATTATTATTAATCCCCGTCATCATTAGTTTCCTGATCTATTTATGTAAAATATGACAAAGTAAAAATAAAAAAAATCTGTGACCCCTTAATCATTAAACTGTTATCGCTTCTTTGAATTGCTCTCTGAGCGAAATTGATGCATTTTCATATGTTATTATTACATTTATATTCCATTGTATCTAAACATAGGTGTGTTGTGCATCATACATGGTTTACAAAATTAGTCACAGATAAAGATTTTTTTTTTTTTAAATCATTGTACTAGTTTATGAAGCAGTTGCCTTGTTTGTCACAGTTTTTGTAATGTTTGGTCACACTGTATGGAGAGCCCTGGTTATATATAATATGCTGTCATGCATATACATAAATCTAAATGTTTACTATATGTTGGATATACAGTAATGTGTTAATTAAAACAGTTAGGGTCATATCTAACAAAGGAAACATTTGCCCCTTTTGTATGTGTAGAACCAATCATGTCCTTTACTGGTGTGTGTGTGTGATATGCTTGGTAATATCTAGTTGGTTCCCTTAGATCAGTGGTTCCCAACCTTTTTCAATGTAGGGACAACCTTGGTGTGTTTGGATTTTTTCCACGGACCACCATACATTTTTTCCCAACAGCATTTTGAATCTAATTTGTATGTGCATATGTAAAAAGTAAAGTATTTATATAATGTACCTAACTTAATGAGATTCCTGGGCCTGAATGTTGGCTACCAGGTCAGCAAGGAATGTTGTCATTTTACGCATTGAAAGCTGCTGATGGCACAGTTTCTGTTTCTTTTTTTAAAATTATTATTTATTTATCTTTTTAACATTCTGAGCACTTTGTAGATAAATGGCATCTCAATTTTGCAGGTTTAAGAGTTTCGTTTGACAAAACCTCCTGACAAATAATGCACCGAGACTTGGGTCATCCTCGGATCCCCGCAACCGTTACCTCGTGTGGCACTCGCTGAGTAGACAACTTTGCTCGATGTACATATAAAAAACACAGGAATACGAAGACAAAGTGGATGGGAAGCGATTTGACAAATTAAAAAATGATTCGAGTGGATGTTACTTAGCACTTCTGGTGGGCTGTCATGTGTAAATTAAATGTGATTGGTGGCACACAGTCGGATTTATAGCATTTTAGTTAAATATGATCATAAAGAACAGACTGTTCACATTATTTCCAGAAGTAGTATTAATAGAATGTCATTTTGGAATATAGTCTTGTGAGATATTAAACCCGGCTGAATAAACCCATATAATAACATTGAGTTGAAATCAATCATTCACACTATGGTACAGTTCACAAGTCAAGCTAGAAATCTAGCCTCTTTTTGTTTCACATTAACTTCTGTTACTATGCAGCTAACCTCTCCAAAAATGTTTGGAAATAATAGGTCTATTCCTATATCCCTGGCAACACTGTAGCACATATTTGATATTGTTGAAAATGAAAAAAGTACTAAAACTATGGTTTTAATGGTTCTTTTTTTGTTTGTTTGTTTTAATTGAGTCATTCCAACCGAGTTATAGGAATATTTAATGCAGTGTGCTACTCCTTTTTCGGTGAACAGTGAACACAAGCAGTAGAATGAGCATAGATTAGAAAGATGTACATTTATGTAATGCTAGATGTAGATTTTTTTTTTTTTTAAATAATGCTGGGCATTGTGAGGCACGAAACAGTCAAGTGCCTCCAACCCCCAAGAAGTCTGTATATTTGACGTATATGGAAACACTGAAGGGCCTTATTGCATTTAAAATCCAGGTCAAACAGTGGATTTAAAAAAAAAAGAAAGCTATTACATTTTTTTTATTAAATATCCTTACGTCAATAAAGGGACCACAAAAGTAGTCCTATTTATAGCTTTGAACTACACACTAAGTTAAGCTTTATTTTTGATATTGTGTACATTGCCATTGAAAAAATACACCAGGGGGCAGAGCTGAGATGGCACGAGTTATTATTTTTTTTCTGTCAGTGCAGACACACTGTTTGAGCAGAACAGACGGGAGGAATAAAAATAAATTCAACGACGTCTCTGATTTCAGTAAAGGTCTGTGTCGGAGAGGGGTGGATAATATGCAGAAGTGTCTGTGTGTTTTTCTGTAGCGTTTACAAACCGCTAAAAATACATTATTTGAAGTGACAAAGTCAGTGCGAGTGAGTATAAAGACAGTGATTTTTCATTTAATTGTTCTTCATCCAAATCAGCATGTCTACTTACTACTTTTGGGATTTTGTTTTGCTGGTAATTGGTCACTTAGTTTTATAGTTACTGTACATCTGTAACTAAACAAGATGGCTACCAGTACTTAAAATTCTGTGAGACAGTGATTACGAATATGTGACAACGCTCCAACTGTCCGTATCCACCCAATATACGGACAGCTGGAACCTTGCTCGACCAATCACATTGCTTGTTTCACATTCCATTGCCAGCCCTGGATTATAAATTAATTTATAAGCACACCAGTAATAAAAGAAAACAAATAGAGGGGGGAAATACAGACTGCATACATATCTTATAATGATATATCACATGGTTAAAGCTGTTTGTTTTGTTGCTTAGTAATCGTAGTAGCACAACGTGTGATTGTGTAGAAATGGGTTTTTGCAAGAAGTGCTTAACTGAATTGAGGGAGTTGCTTGCAGACCACAGGTTGGGAACCACTGCCTTAGATCAACCATTAGCTACCTTGTGCTCTTGTACTTATAAGTTTCAACCAAATGTAAAGGTCTATCTTAGGAGGGGCTGCTTCAGTGTGGATGTGAGCTGGGGTTATTTAAAAACAACCAAAAAAAACAACTACTTAACAGTAGAATAGCATAACACCATAACTGAATAATTATTAACATGCTAGATGCATTTAACATGACCTAATGTTCATTTCAGGGTTTTTTTTAATCAAAATGATGTTTAAGGACATTTCAAAAAACACATGTTTCTATCACCTTCCTTAGAACTTCATATACAATAGATGCACAAAAATGCTTTACAGTATATGTTAGTTTCATTTTGGGATCCATATCATTTTTACTGAATCCCCATTTCCTTAACTACTATTTATTTACAGCGCTGTGTAAAAAAACAAATGTCTATAAATTGAGTTTTAAACAACCATATATAGAGAAACATTATCATTATAAACCTGTTTTACAAACTGCATACTGTACTTAATTAAAATAACATCAACATTATCATGACAAATACAAGGCACCCACCTACTATGATACAGAAATATCCTGGCCACAAAAATAGTGGACATCATTTAAAACTGATGGAAATAATCATATTGTGGTAAATAAATGCCTACACATTTTAATAACTTTAAAAGTATGTTAAAATATAATAATTTCATGCCATTTAAAATGGCAAGAGGCATACGTTACCGACTCCCAAGTTTAAAGTTCAGTCTACCCTTGTTATGCTGCCCCTGTTATTTCACCCTATCATTCCACAAGCTATTCCTTTGGAACCGATGTGCAGCAATATAACACGCATAATTTGCATTTGTTATACCACCTACCCTTGTGGTTCACCATCTGTCAAAGCACCAAGTCAAGCTGTATAATTAGGGAGGACTCTATATTCGTACGGCAATGATTGTCTATTTTGCATTGTTCTTCTGATATACTGTACATTTAGTTTTAGTTTAGTTTTTACTTGGTAGTTTGGTGTTGCCTTAGGGTACATTACAATCTAGAGACAGACACACATAATAGACACACATACAGAAAGGTAGTTTCTACACCTCCATCTTCAGTTCTATTTAAGATATTCATTGTTTCACTTACCTATTACCTTAGTGGAGCTGTTAAGAGCTGTCATCTCAAACCTTATACAGTGTGCCATTGTTGAGTTAGAAATATGGGTAGTTATACATCAAATAAACAGCTTTTTTAGGCAGTTGAAACATTGAAAACATTTGAACAAGGAAACACTTGAATAGTGACAAATTGAGTAAAGTGTTTATATATATATATATGTATATACACAGTGCCTTGCAAAAGTATTCAGACCCCTGACCAATTCTCTCATATTACTGAATTACAAATGGTACATTGAAATTTCGTTCTGTTTGATATTTTATTTTAAAACACTGAAACTCAAAATCAATTATTGTAAGGTGACATTGGTTTTATGTTGGGCAATATTTTTAAGAAAAATAAAAAACTGAAATATCTTGCTTGCATAAGCATTCAACCCCTGTGCTGTGGAAGCTCCCAGTTTACACCGATGAAAGAAATTGCCCTAACGAGGACACAATTACCTTACCATTGGCCTCCACCTGTGAACCATTAAAGTTGCTGTCACATTTTCTGGATAAAAACCCCACTGTTGAAGGATCATTGGTCGGGCTATGAATCTGAAGGAAAATGAAGACCAAAGAGCATTCTACAGAAGTTAGAGATAAAGTAATACAAATGCATAGATTAGGGAAAGGGTACAAAATAATATCCAAGTGTTTGGATATCCCAGTGAGCACAGCTGGATCAATAATCAGGAAGTGGTAGCTGCATCACACCACCCAGGCACTGCCAAGAAAAGGCCGTCCCTCAAAACCCAGCGTTTAAACAAGGAGACTTGTGAGAGAAGCCACAGAGAGGCCAACAATCACTTTGAAGGAGCTACAGAGTTCAGTGGCTGGGAGTGGAGTAATGGTGCACCAGTCAACCATATCAAGAGCTCTGCAGAATACTGGCCTGTATGGGAGGGTGGCAAGAAAGAAGCCGTTACTCAAAAAGTACCATCTGAAAGCACGTCTGGAGTTTGCCAGAAAGCATGAGAGTGACCCAGCTGCGATGTGGGAAAAGGTTTTGTGGTCAGATGAGACCAAGATAGAGCTTTTTGGCCAAAACTCAAAGCGCTATGTGTGGCGCAAACCTAACACTGCCCATGCCTCAAGACACACCATCCTACAGTGAAGTATGGTGGTGGCAGCATCATGCTGTGGGGATGCTTCTCATCAGCAGGGACTCGGCATCTTGTTAAAATTGAAGGAAGAATGAATGGAGCAAAATACAGGGAAATACTGCAAGAGAACCTGCTTCAGTCCGCTAAAAAACTGAAGCTTGGGAGGAAATTCACCTTTCAGCAGGACAATGATTCCAAGCACAAGGCCAAAGCAACATTGGAGTGGCTCAAGAACAAAAAGGTGAATGTCCTACAGTGGCCCAGTCAAAGTCCTGACCTCAATCCCATTGAGAATCTGTGGCACTATTTGAAAATTGCAGTCCACAAGCGTCGTCCAACCAACCTGAACAACCTGGAGCAAATCTGCCAAGAATGGGCCAAAATCACTCCGACACTGTGTGCAAAGCTGGTACATACTTACCCCAAAAGACTTAAAGCTGTTATTGCAGCGAAAGGTGGCTCTACCAAATATTAATGTGTGGGGGTTGAATACTTATGCAAGCAAGATATTTCAGTTTTTTATTTTTCTTAAAAATATTTCTCAACATAACGAAATTTCAATGTACCATTTGTAATTCAGTAGTATGAGAGAATTGGTCAGGGGACTGAATACTTTTGCAAGACACTGTGTATATATATATATATATATATATATATATATATATATATGTTTTACATGTACAAGATTATAAAGTGAAAATGTAGTTTAAGAACTCTTATTACATTTTTTGTTGAAATATTTACATTGAGGCCTGCATTAGGACTAGGGTTGCCACCTGGCCCCATAATTCCGGAACACTCCGAGACAGAACAGGATTTTGAAGCTGCCTTTAAACTGAAGAAAATCAACACATTAATTGAGCGCTACACCTTTGCTAAATTGATTCTGTTGATTAATTGTCTCGAGGCAGCATGACAATACAATAATAGCTTTTAACAAATTAAATAAATAAGTACCATCAATAATATTTATTTTAGTAATAGTTTTAAAAATATATATTTTTAAGTTTCTTTATAGTTTCTAATAGTATATCGCCTTCTCCCGCTCAAATCATTAATACTGACCAGCTGTTCACTATTCCTGACACCAAACACCTGATCAGTGTTATTTAATTGGGAGAGTCAGTGTAAATTAGGGCTATGTATTACTAATTAACAGGGTATAAATAGCAACTTTTAAATATTGTTTACTGAAATACTAATTATACAAAATAAAAAAAGTATCTTGAGTAAACCTACACACGTTTATTCAAGATGCTTTTTTATTTTGTAAGATTTGTATTATCACAATGATTAGATAATTAAGAAGCAGTATAAATTAAGCAAGTTTAAGGGCAACTTAAAAATCCTGTCCCGTCCCAAAGTGTTCCGGAATTATGGGGCCAGGTGGCAACCCTAATTAGGACACAAACCTGTACAATTAAAACACTTGACATTCCTATATACAGCAGTAGATTTATACCCTTGAATACAAAACAAGTTATAATTTTCAAGCATTGTCTTTTAGTGCGCATAAAACTTACAGGTAGACTGCAGCTACAGTGGTTGTGCCATGCCTTTTATAATGGTAAAAGATCCTCTTGTGCTTCCTTTCTAAAATTTTACAGCAGTTTACCATGATAAAAGCATAAGAGTGAAAGAATGGTAACACAGGCACACATGGTAAATTCACAGATTCTGTAAGCATAGAAAAACCATGGTTAACCACTATAAAGCACACAAAGAGTATGGTAAGCTATTAAAATTATTGTCGATATTTGTCATGGTAAACTTTAATACAACATTTGTTTTACTGCACACACAGTCCTAACAGAAACATTGTACAAATTACAAAGGGAGTTGGTTTAAACAAAAACTTGACCTGGACCTAGAGAGCACATACTGTAATTAGTTTTAAAACTTAACGTTTTTCAAAGCTTAACTGTTCAGGTGCAAAATGTATATTTGTAACGCATGGAGATTTTTAAAGAAGGGAAAATTGGGTGTTTTATTAGGTGTAGTCCTCTTGTTAAGCATTGAGACTCCGCATTTCCATTAAACCTCCGTTACGCCATTAGTTCTCAGATACCAATCTAGTGCATACATTTTTTTAAAATTAATTTCGCAATAAACTAGGCCTGCAACGAAAGGTACATTTTGACCTTCGAAAATTCGGAACACATTACTTAAGTAATGTTCGATCCTTCGATGGCACTAATTTGCATAATTTACTGGTGACGTCACCATAGCTACTTGTTTATATTTGATTGAAAATCCTATTATTTTACAGGTAATCCATATAAATGGAATAAAACACTCACATGCAGTTTATAAATATGTTATATACAACAGTATTTACATGTGCTGCTTGAGATATATACAGTAAGCTTGCATTGCAGCAGCACTAACTGCAGCAGACTTAAGCAAAACAAAGCTTTATTTAACAGTCACCATTCCAAGCAGGTTATCAGTCACAGTCAAATTTTACTACTACTAAAAATATTAATAATAATACTAATAATAAAATGAACTTACGCTTGTCAAGTGACCCCGGAGATTGGTTGTGCCACCATGATACATCAACAGTCGCTTGCACAGTTTGCATTCAACTTTTTTTTTGGTCGTCTTTGCATTTAACAAAAAAATCCCAAACAGCAGAGGGGTTTCGATACATTTCTTTCAATACAGTTTACGCTATACAACGCTTTGCTGTCGAGATGGCGAACGAAGAAATTATAGGTTTGTCTCTGGATAACACGAGCTGGAAGGGGAGGGTGCTCCGTTTTCGAAATTAATTATTAGTGTAGCGTATATTTTGTATGTTTCAAACATATTCTACCATATCACGTCTCTTACTTTTACTGAGGCAATACAACCGCTATAGGTTCAAAATACAAACACACTGCTTATACTGTAGTAATCGCTCTTACTAACCCTGTAGTAAAAGCTTGACAAATCGATCAGTTCTTTGCACTCCTGTACCGTACCGTGGCTATTTAATCCCTGTATGCAGTGTCTGGTTTACAGTTTGAAAAAACAGCACTGACTGCACCAGCAAGCAAGCAAGCAAGCATAGCTGGAAAGAGAAAAGGCAAGCATTTCAGTCCTGCTTTGCTGTAAGCAGTGAAAAACATAACCGCGCAGTGATTGGCAAATCGAAAACCCCACGTTGTTTAGAGGGGTTCACCACCTGCCAGTGGTTTACCGTGCAAACACAACCACCTGGATGACTGGCGAAATGTTTTCTGAATGTACGTGCTGCGCTTTTAACGCTACGGTGTGCTATGGAGCAACATCTGGATATAGAGCCAAATTGTGATTTTTTTAGAAAACACTGACAGTTTGCAGTCCATACTCACAGAGTTCTTCGCTGGAAACAATTTGCAGTTATGTTGCCTACCTGTACTGTACATTTCTGTACCTGCATTACTTTTGTGCACTTGCTTTTTATTACATTTATAGGTTTCAATACATTTTTTTTGTTAGTGTAATGCTTGTCTTAATAAAGATTTTTAACCGCTACACGTGTGTTTGTTTTGTTTACTGTACTGGTGATTGGGGTATATTTTGAATGTCAGGTTATTATGTGGGAGTTTATACCGTTCATCGCAACACAAACACGCACGTTCTAAGCGGTGGCGATTGTATCTGCATCTAAAAAAAACTTGCAAACTATAAATGATAGAAAGCCACATACCTAACATTGTGTGTACCATGTATTCAGCCAATCGCTTCTCTACAACACCTGTCTATCACTTCACAATCAAGAATGAACCAATTACACTTTTACATTTACTCAGTAAAAATGTCATAACTTAAAAACAAAAATCTCCATGGGGCATACATTTGTAAAACCCCTTAATCTCAGATGCATTATTTAGACCTCCTGTCTCATCTGATGCCTCGACTTAACAAGATAGCAGGTCTAACCAATGCACCCTCCTCAAAACGGGGGTTTTACCCATATAATTGATATATGTTGTAGAACACTGTATTACTATCAAAGCGCTGTTGTGACTTGTGTGACTTCTGAATTCATGTCATCACTGGCATGGAAATGTGAGTGCAGGGATGACATCTCTACAGCTAGTCATACCTGACGGTTAGTCCTATCCACAGTCTGTGCACTGGAGTTGTGGTCTCGGTTCAGGTTACGGGTTCGGGTGGAGTTCTGCTGCTCTATCATTGAGGAAGTAGGGATACAGAACTCTCGGAAACACCTCTTGAAGTTCTCGTCAAGAAAAGCATAAAGGACAGGGTTGAGGCAGCTGTTGGTGTAACCCAGAGCGATACAGAAGTGCCAGGCTACTGCCTGGAACAAGGAGTTTGGGATAGTGATTAAAGCTTTGATAATGACGTAGATGTGGATCGGAGTCCAGCAGACAATAAACACGGCCACGACAACCAGGACCATTCTGGTGATTCTCCTGAGGTTCCTGTCTTTCTCCTTGGAACCGGACAGCATGCGTACACTTTTTAAACGAAGGATCATGAGCCCATAGCAGACAGTTATGATGAGGACAGGCATGATGAAAGCAAAGATGAAGACGCAGATCTTCAGTAGGTTTTCCCAGTACCAGGAAGGATGGGGGAATTTCAGTGTGCAGTCTGTAACACCTGCAACTAAAAATTTCAACAGACAATGAATATAAAATACATTAAAAACTATGTCACCAGGAGCAACTAACCACTGGTATGTATGCACATTTTGTTGAAATTAACTAGGATCTGCACTGTATAAAGGGCAGCTCTAAAAAGTTACTGGTAATTGTGTCCAGCACAGACAACAAGAGTTTAATAGTTGAAACCTCTGAATGATAGAAACAGTGCCTCCTCTGTGGAGCACATCATACCGACCTACTAAATTTCATTGCTGTTTAGTCGCCAAGAGACTTTATAACCTACACATTGTAAAGTGCAACAATTATAGGATCCAAAAATTTAAACATGCACACAGAAAGAAAAACAAATTAGCATTTTCATTTTAGAACAATTATATCTGGTACCATAAGAGGTTAAAATAAATTCAACCTCTGTCATTAAGCAACCAACTGTTTGCCCTCATGATTTATATGCTTTGACCCCAATGGAGATTTATGTGTTGATTTTGTTAGCTACAACCACTTTAAAGGGGAAGAAGTTTTTTTTTTTTTTTATCACAGGCTCAATAAATAACAAGCAAATAGAAACATAACACTCTCATCTTTAGGAGTAAAATTATCTTAGTTACAAATATTATTCTCCATAGAAGGCTCATGTCACCAAATGAATGATCCATAGCGCTTCAAATAGCATCTACAATCTTTACAACAGCAGTAGCTGTCAAAACTTAGATCAGACTGCACAAGATCTAAACAATTCTTTAGCTGTTCGTTTGACAATTAATTTAATTGTAACATTTTTGCAAGGAATTAGATATTTTAAATAGTAGATTATATTAACAACTGTTGGGCCGTGTGATTTGATTAACTCTCCCAAGGCTACACTAGCCAGCACAATAATATGTTTTGGCTTAAACACACAAGAGTGCCTCAGCATGGCTTGAATGTGGTATTTACAAACATAAAAATGGCTTCCAGTCTTTGTCTGAATCAGATTAACAGTCTTGTGCACAGAATAATCTCTCAAATTTAAAGGAAAGATTGAGCTACTAATCAGCACTCCTTTATTTTTCACCAAAATGTGAAAAACCCTGTTTAGCCATTTTAGAGCTATCGCACTAATGGGATTTTTGGACCAAAGCCTGCCAAGTTAATTCAACAAATTTCCCAATGCTTGAGTACAAGAACACTGTAACAAACTCTTAGGCTAATTCATGTTTTTAAATTAAAACTGTTTTTTTTAGTTACATTGTTCTTGCCTCATCCAGTAAAATGTTCATCAAGTTACAAGCAATGTTTTTGAAGCAACAGTGGCAGAGGAAACATTAGCAATCCATAAGCACCAAACAGAGGATGCTTAATGAAAGTTCTGTATCTTTGAAGCTTCAATATGTTCCATTACGCATATATTGTAAAGTAATTGGGATTTTCAGAAGAAAAAAACACAAGAGGATATTGCTGTTTAATCTTAGGTCCCAGAATTGAATTCAACATTTACCAAAAACCACTTAAAATGTTACATTAAAATTATACTAATATGGGCTCCTGAGTGGCGCATCCAGTAAAGGCACTCTGCGTAGAGTGCAGGATATGCCCTATAGCCTGGAGATCGCAGGTTTGAATCCAGGCTATGTCATTGTCGCCAGTGACCAGGGGTTCCTAGGGGCGGCATACAATTGGCGGCGCCGCCGGGTAGGGAGGGCTTAGGTCGGCAGGGCAATCCACGGTTCACTGCGCACCAGCGACCCCTGTGGCTGATAGGGCGCCTGCGGGTCTGCAGTTGAGCCATTCAGATCTGTGATGTCCTCCGGCACTATAGGTCTCGTGACTTCGCTGTGATCCGCAGTGCGAAAAATGATGGATTGGCAGGAACACGTTTCGGAGGACGCGTGTTTCAGCCTCTGTTTCCCAGAGTCACCAGGGTGTTGCAGCAGTGAACCGGGATAAAAATAATAATTGAGCATTCCAAATTGGGGAGAAAACCGGCGTAAAAACCATTGGCGATGACTACATTTAAAAAACAAAGAAAAACAAAAAAAGGATGATACTAATATTACATTCAATAATATTTTTTTTCAACCACATTAATTAATTGAACTACTTTGTGGCTATATGGATTAAATTAATATACAAAATACTTGCCATTGCTGTCATGTGTTGTTGTTGCCTTTATCATCACAGGCAGTCCAATTGCAGAAGATAAAATCCAATTGCAGACATTAATAATTTTTGCATTTCTTGGGGTGCGGAAATCCAGGGCTTTGACTGGGTGGCACACAGCAATATATCGATCGACACTCATGGTGGTCAGGGTAAAGATGCTTGTGAACATGTTGTAGTAGTCAATAGACATTACAATCTTGCACAACACGTTACCAAAAGACCATGTTCCCATCAGGTAGTTAACACTCTGGAAAGGTAAAGTACTGGTGGCTAAAGCATCAGCCAAAGCCAAATTAAAAATATAGATGTTGGTTGCTGTTTTCATTTTTGTGTACCTGAAAAAAGAAAAAAAGGTGATCAAAATTCAATCTGATCCCTGGTACAGAGCAAAGGCCACATGACAGTGTTCCCCCAAATATGAATTTAGATCTCCCCGAAATACTTACATTTACTGTTATTTCAAATAAAGACATAATATACTATGTTTTTCTGTTTAGATTATAAATAAAACCACATACGCTGCATTCTTGTTTTTTTTTGTTTGTTTTGGAAAAAGATTTGTGTCCCAGTTCAAATCATGTTGAAACAAGCTTTCAATTCAATCTCAGTGGCTGAAAACAATTTGACTGAAAGAAGCCAAAATACACAAATGAGGGTTGTCTCACGGTAAATACTCTTCACATTAGGGTTAAGGTTATACTCTTTGTTATTTTGTAACTTTAAGGCCTTGTTAATTTTGAATATTTTTTTTGTTTGTTTCAGAATATATTAATTACCATAAAAAAAAAATATATATATATATATATATATATATATATATATATATATATATATATATATATTTTCGTGTTTATACCCTTGAAAGAGTGTTCTCCCTCATCAGTAGATGCATACTTTTTCATTTGCAACACACTGAAAAATTATCCAGTGTGAGAAAATGGTAAATATTTTTTTTACCTATCAAATTACATTGTCACAAGTGACTTTCAAACTCCTTCACTCTTGTAAAAGGTATTGGTTCCTTCTAAATGGAAGGCCTATGCAGCCAAAGCAAATGGTCCTTCGACCGAACAACAGTGAAAAATAGTAAATTCCGCCAATATTTTGGATGGAAGGAATTTCTAACAAAATAGCGCTCTGTGATCAAATTGAAACATATATACAAAATAGTTATCAGTCCAGAACCATTGCTTCCTGTGGAAAACTCTCTCTAAAAAAGGGAATAGACAGGCATGTTCCCAGGTGTTCTAACTCAGGGCCTCTCGCTTTTAAATTCTTTATCTTAACAAGTGAGAGGAACTCCATGGAGTATAAGAATATATATTATTGGTTTTAGATAAGCCCTCATATATCCTTATCTTACAGAAGTGGGAAGAAGGCTGGTACTGCATATTATTAGCTTTAAGGCGTAGCCTGGCACCAGAACGTATATAATGTTTTCGTACACTGTGTTTGTCAGGGCAGCAGTGTGGAGTAGTGGTTAGGGCTCTGGACTTGACCGGAGGGTCGTGGGTTCAATCCTCGGTGGGGGGCACTGCTGCTGTACCCTTGAGCAAGGAACTTTACCTAGATTGCTCCAGTAAAAACCCCAAAATGTATAAATGGGTAATTGTACGTAAAAACAATGTGATACCTTGTAACAATTGTAAGTCACCCTGGATAAGGGTGTTTGCTAAAGAATATTAATTTCTGCATACACATTTGCCATTAACAAACATTGATGTCAAGTAATATATGTATTTATACAAATGTTCCATTAACAAAAAACATTAATGTCGACCAATATACATTAATCCGTCACATATCTGACTGCGGTGGGACCAGAGTAAGGGCGGATATGTAAAAAGTTGGATGAATGAATCCTGTTTTAAATACCATTATGCACAGCTGTAACAATTACTATATTCACACAATTATTGTTTTGAGATTCAGCTTTTATTAGGGAGCTCCCCTAAATCCCTAGTTTAGAAAGATACAGGGTATTAATGCTTGTGACACAGTAGCCGTCTGCTGTGTGGATGCGTGCATTCACTGCTGATTGACAGACAGGAGATCGAGACAGAGGTTGAAGTTAATACGCCCCGCAAGAGAACAGGATTTATTTACATATCAACACATTGAACAGCTCATGTGACACTATCAACAATGGCAGCGCATGGAGCCCTTTTTTTTATTTATTTCTTAGCAAACCTGCACACTGCAAACCACTTTGCCACCAAAGTTCACCAGCAGGTTTCATCTTTCATTCTCAAAAGGTTTAGCAGACCCATGAGAAAGATAATTATGATTAAATATGATCAAAACCGACAGGTGAGTATAGAATTCGAGTCTTGGATAATGGTCCGTGTACATTCCGGCCAATCGTTTTTGCATTCTAAATCGGAAATCAGAAAACCAGAAAACGACTTGTTTTTTCTATTTCGGTTTTTCATAAAAACTAAAATCGACCGGTTTTTCATTTTCCAATTTCTTGAGTTTAAAGTACAAAAACTGATTTAGGCTAGTTTCCCATTTTTCATATTGCTTTTTGTAACAAAGTATTCGAAATGGAATAATCTGTTATACAAAACTAAATAATAGACCATTAAAAAAAAAAAAAAAGAAGTTTTACAGTAAGGCCCATCTAACAAGATTTTCATAGTAAAACTTGAGAATTTTGTCCTCACAATTTTATAATACGTAATACACTTTCTTATATTACTTTATGTATAAGTTAATGACGCTGGCAACTTACTTTAATAATTTTATAGAAAAACTGCCCACAAAGTTTGTAAAATGATGTTTTATTGAAATGGCGTGAAATGTTGTGTGTACACAAGTACTGTTTTTAGTTATTATGCTAGCCTAATATAATCAGTAAAGATTATGATTGATAATAATATGAGAGCATGTTATATGTACATTTATAATTGATAATAACTAAGATAATCGTGATTCCTATCAGAAGTTATACAGCTAGTAACTTTTATTACGGCAGATGTGCCAGCACTGAAATAGTTCAATTGCATTCCAAGTGCACTTGTCTACAAAATGTGCAGAAAATATTACCCTTTTTTTATTGAACTCTTGAGTGGAGTTATAGCCTGTTGCTATGCAACAGTCTTTGACAGAGTGGGGGAGGGTGGTTATGCTTTGTGTAGTTTCCATTAGCACTGAGAAAACAGGGATCACTAGCATCAGAGTCTAATTTATGTATCAATACTTTAAAAAAAGTGTTTTGCTGTACAGCATGAGTTAAAATGAATGTACCCTACGTTAATACTGTCAGTATGACACATGAGCAGTACTTGGTTGGTTGGTGGGGTGGGGATGGTGTGGTGTGGTGCTGTGTGGCACTTGAGCTGGGGGGCAGAGGGGCATTGGCCCCCCACTTGTAAAATGGGAAATATACAGAGAACATGGGTAATTAAAGAATGGAGAAATTAACACTTTAGAAGGCAATAATATTGTGGCTGAGGCAGCGAAAATCTTAATTTCACCACCACCGAAAAATAAAATAAAACAAGGCAGGCAACATATTAAAATTATTACTGCCGGAGCCACTCCACAGCAAAGCAAAAACACGGACAACTTTAAACACAATGGCTTTGATAAGCATAAATAAAGACAGAACTAACATTGTGAATGCTGGAACAAATAGGAACATGTTTACAGCAAAGAATAAGTGCAGAGAAGCTGACTGGGTGTGATAGGTAATGTTTCTACATTCATCATCTTGTAACACTAATAGACTGTTGAAACATGTTGATTTGTTACCATTTCATGGGATTTGTGTCCGAAACAGTCACATTTATTAATATAAATGCTGTACATGGTCATTTTCTTTTTTGTTTGTTTTACAAAACAATCATTTCATTTGTTTTGAAGTAAATTAATTAGTTTGTGGGATACGACTCAATGTTAAATGTTTTAAAAATTTGACAATTAATCTTTGTATGCCAACTTGAATCTTCAGTTATCCGGGGTTGAGAATCGTGTTCCAATGTCTTCCAATCTTTAGTATTGAATAACTCTTTAAGTAAACTGTGTACTATGATCTGTAACATATAGCAGAATATATATGGCTGCATTTTAAAGTGTTTAAATATACTGTATCAGTGTCTACATAGTGTAATTATTGTATAATTACACTATGTAGAAATTGATTCTAAAACTATTTTAAATTAATGAATGCTATGATAGGTGAAAATTGTGTAACTTTAAATAATTTCAACACCTATTACCCAATTAATGATTAACTATTGGATTGATTGGTGTCCTTTGTATATGATAAAGCTGTGTATTCTAATTGACAATCGCTGCAACACCTGATAAGACACACTGGGCAGGATTTTCAAAAAACAGTCTTATTGTATCGAACTCATGGTATAGTTATGAGAGCTTTAATAGCAAGTGATTTTCAAATGAAATGTGTTAATTAAATCAATCCGTTAAATGCTTTGAAATTGAGTCGATGAGGTCGTTAATGAACGCATTTCTCATTAAAAAGCTTAATTGTCACGGGTCACTTACATCACTTCCTGTCTCAACGACGAGATAAGGGGGAACACCTTAATCAAAATGCATGATAACGAGATCAAGAAAAATGAATGGAAGCATAATTCACTGTTATGGAAACTACTAGCATACAGGGAGATGGCTCACTCACCAACAAGCAGCAGCCAAATGCAAATAAAAAAAGAGAATATGTATTTTGTGTATAATTTGTAAACTTCATTTAAAATTGCGCATTTTGTCATGCAGAATGTACATTTATTTAGAACACTTCACATATAAATGCTGATTTACGATTATCTGGTGTGTGGGTAGATATCTGATGCACGAATTTAAAAAAAAAAAAGTGTATTTTGCAATCTTTTTTTGGTTAAAAAAAAAAAATTTTTGATGAGGTGGGCAGCGGTAAGCCATCTATGTAGGCTTGGTTGGAATTTATTTTCTTATGTTGACATCTACTTTTGTATGTATTTAAGTATGTACAATTGTAAGCTATAAATAAATACTCTGAGCTGAGCCTAAAAATAATTGGGCATTTCAAATTGGGGAGAAAATAATAAAAAAAAACTAATTGGCAACGACTAAATTTAAAAAAAAAAAAAAAAACTTGCACAATAAACAGGAAGAAAATAACCGTCTCAAAAGGCCAAAACAAAAGGTTGAAACAAAGTCCCAAAAACGTAGGCTGGGCATTAGCCTTCACTACAGTTTTTCCAAAAAATAAACACAGCACGCACGCACAAACAAACAAACAAACAAACAAACAAACAAACAAACACTCACTCAAAACTCCTCCACCAAACAAAGGATTTCCCCTTTTTATTACATGTGGCTGGAGCCTAATTATCATCAATTATTCAATTATTCAAAGCACTCAGAATTCCAGTCTACTTCAAACATATCACATATTTGTTTCTAAAATGACCATGCCCCAATAGGCCTATTGAAAAATACTGTAATGCCCGACTATAATGGGTTCTGACAGGTCGGCGACAAGAATAACCAAACAGAAATAAATAAATAAATAAATAAATAAATAAATAATAATAACAACAACAACAAAAACAATCACTCTTTGACACTTTTACAAAAAAGTGGTTAACAAATGAACTCCGTGGTAATTATCAAATCCTTTTTTTCATTTGACGTAATAAATTATGTAAGAACATAAATTATGTAAGAAGATATTTTCCTAGCTTCAGTGGCAGCAAAGTCATTTATCAAATCTGAGTATTCTAAATTCTTTGCAACTTCGCTCTCATTTGACAGTACGGACAAATTTGACAATCTTTTGTGATTAACACTGGAGTTATCATTTACAACTTCATGCTGCCAGGAAGAGACTGTCCTGCACTACCAGAGAGAGAGAGAGTACCCCGTGCCGCCACCAGTGAGAGACTGCAAAGCGCTGCCAGCGAGAGAGTACCTCACGACACCAGGAAGAGACTGTCCTGCACTACCAGAGAGAGAGAGAGTACCCCGCGCCGCCACCAGTGAGAGACTGCACAGCGCTGCCAGCGAGAGAGTATCTCACGACACCAGGAAGAGACTGTCCTGCACTACCAGAGAGAGAGTACCCCGCGCCGCCACCAGTGAGAGACTGCACAGCGCTGCCAGTGAGAGACTGCACAGCGCTGCCAGCGAGAGAGTACCTCACGACACCAGGAAGAGACTGTCCTGCACTACCAGAGAGAGATAGAGTACCCAGCGCCGCCACCAGTGAGAGACTGCACAGCACTGCCAGCGAGAGAGTACCTCACGACACCAGGAAGAGACTGTCCTGCACTACCAGAGAGAGAGAGAGTACCCCGCGCTGCCACCAGTGAGAGACTGCACAGCGCTGCCAGCGAGAGAGTACCTCACGACACCAGTGAGAGACTGCACAGCGCTGCCAGCGAGAGAATACCTAGCACCATCAGTGAGAGACTGCAGAGCGCTGCCAGCGAGAGAGTACCTCACGACACCAGGAAGAGACTGTCCTGCACCACCAGAGACAGAGTACCTTGCGCCGCCGCCAGTGAGAGACTGCACAGCGACGCCAGCGAGACAGTGTTAATGTTAGGCATTTCTGTGTGTGTGTGCTGTGCTGTCTTCTCCGCTGTTTGTGTGTGTCACCCTGCGTGAGTCTGTGAGTGGAAGCGCATTTCGTGTCTAGGCAGTGCAGGCGCGCTGCCTGGGGTGTCACGTGCATAGTGCAGCTGTATGAGAGAGGGGTCTGTGTTGGCTGCACTGTGATTTGTGTTCAGTTCCATCATTTAGCTGTTTGCGCGGGACCGAGGGTCTGTGCAATTGGACTGTGTGTATGTAAATGTACCCCTGTGTGTGTGAGCCAATAGGGTTCAGGGGGGTCACTTTTTAGTGCAGCTTGGGGTCGTGTTGTGGAGTGTTCGTGTTGTTGTTGCTGGGGAGAGTAAAGGAGAGAAATCCATTTTCTGAAACAGCAAATATTAAAACAGTGAGTTTTTTTGCCCTTCACTTTACAATGGCATTTCCATGTTATTTGAAGTGTTTAAAGTTAAATTTCAGTGCTTGTTCAGCTACAAAAAGGTACAAGTAAACCTCATATTATTACTTTTATGAAAGCATGTCTATGACCACAGTTTACTGTGAAGAAACGGCACTGGCAAGCGGAGCAACAGGCAGCTCCAGGCGACGCGGAGCAACAGGCAGCCCCAGGCGATGCGGAGCGCCAGGCAGCCCCAGGCGATGCGGAGCGCCAGGCAGCCCAAGGCGATGCGAGGCTGGCATCCTTGGGCGATGCAAGGCTGGCATCCTAGGGCGAAGCGAGGCTGGCATCCTTGGGCGAAGTGAGGCAGGCATCCTTGGGCGAAGCGAGGCAGGCATCCTTGGGCGAAGCGAGGCAGGCATCTGTGGGCGGTGCGAAACTCAGCTGCAGCTCCTCTGGTGGTGGAAGTGGGAGTGACAAGCAATCTTCGCACAGCGGTGAAGGCGGAACCAGCAGGTATTCACCCTCTGCTGGTGGAGGTGGGAGGGGCAAGCAGTCCTCCCACGACAATGAAGGCGGAACCAGCAGGTATTCATCCTCTGCTGGTGGAGGTGGTGGAGGCAGAGGCAGCTCCTGCTGCTCTGCTCCTTGCAGTGGAGGCAGAGACAGCTCCGGCTGCTCTGCTCCTGGAGGTGGAGGCAGAGGCAGCTCTGCTACTGGAGGTGGCGGAGGCAGAGGCAGCTCCTGCTGCTCTCCTCCTGGTGGAAGCGGATGAGGTGGTGGAGGCAGAGGCAGCTCCTGATGCTCTGCTCCAGGCGGTGAAGGAGGTGGAGGCAGAGACAGCTCTGCTCCTGGAGGTGGCGGAGGCAGAGGCAGCTCCTGCTGCTCTCCTCCTGGTGGAAGCGGTTGAGGTGGTGGTGGCAGAGGCAGCTCCTGCTGCTCTCCTCCTGGTGGAAGCGGTTGAGGTGGTGGAGGCAGAGGCAGCTCCTGTTGCTCTGCTCTTGGCGGTGGAGGTGGAAGCAGCATGTAGTCTCCTGGCGACGGAGGTGGAAGCAGAGTGCAGTCTCCTGGCGACGGAGATGTGAGCAGCGTGTAGTCTCCTGAAATGTGCATATATACTGTTGTGCCGGGATTCATTTACTAATTAATTATTCACTTGAATCCCAGCACGTGAATTAATTATGTGCAACCTCGTGCTCACATATTAAATAATTTAAATGCATGTGAAGTGCAATCCCGTGCCTAAATACAATTTTACATTTTAAATACTCGTGCTCATTACCCACATTATATCCCGTGTACCAACTACAATACACCAACATTAACACACGTAACATACAACATATAACACACAAATGCACACAGGGGTGGGGCACATTGCCACTATATATATATATATATATATATATATATATATATATATATATATATATATATATATATATATATATTTTAGCTCAAAGAGCCAGCTGCTTAACGTTTCGATATGTTGCACATATCTTTCTCAAGGGAGCCTGTGTTTGAATCAAAACATTGGAGGTATTTATAGGTTTTTGACGGCATGACAACTACTTGTTATTGTTTACATTCAAATCTATGATTTATTCTTACATGATGTAATGCTGTTCTATATATTGTGACATCATTTTTACTTCTATCTTAGAATCTGTATTAATTCTAATAAACATTACTTTATATAAATTTATATTTTATTATATCATGCAATGCTGGCTCTGAGGATCAGTCTAGATTTGGCCTCCCAGCGCATCAGCATGCACAACTTTTGAACAAACTTTGTTTATTTATTTAAATGTTATATATCTATTGAAGTTAATTAGTTCATTCTTTTCTGTTGAGTCCCGCTGGCATAATTGTATTCAGTCTATTTATCCATTTACTTTCTTTTATTCTTCTATATGTCGCATTGTCTAATTTTAGCTGTTCTAATACTACAAACTTTACATCATTTATGTCATGTCCTTGACTGGTGAAGTGCTGTACTATTGGTTCATTCATTTTTTTATTTCTAATTAATGAAAGGTGGTTCTGAATTTGTTTATATAAAGTAGTTCCAGTCTCTCCAACATATTTGATTTCATCACATTTTTCACAGGCTATTCCATAAACAACATTGCTATTTTACAGTAGGTATTAGTTTTTAGTGGATATGTGGTGTTCTTATGTTTAATTATATTTTTACTTTTATCTATGTATTTACACACTTTACATCTACTGTTGCACATGTTCGTAGAACCTATTTTGTCAATTATTCTTTTATGTTTACTGTGAACTAAAATATCACCTAAATTAGCTTCTCTTTTGAATGCTACAACTGGGGCCTTAAGAAATACTTTTTTTAATTTTTCTGAATTATGTAGAATCCGCAAGTGTTTCCAAACTATCTTAGAAATATTGGGTAAAAGTTTAGAGTAAGTCATTATTAATGGGACTCTTTTGACCTTTTTATCTCTAGTTTTATAATCTAGAAGATCATCTCTTTTTAGTTTATCCACTTTTCTTAACTCCGTCTCTATAATTCTTTCTTTGTATCCTCTTTTTTTAAGATTTGTTTTTAATACATTTCTTTGTTTTACATAGTCACTTTCTTTTGAGCATATTCTTCGTATTCTTATTCCTAGACCCTTTGGGATTGCCCTTTTAGTGTGTATCGGATGTGCAGAGGACATGTGTAAGATTGATCGCTTCTCAATAGTTATTTATATAGATGATTTACTTTATAAAGTGATGTTCTAACGAGTCAGTCTTTTTTGTTTGTCAGCCATTTTATGTCAGCACGGGTTTGTATTTTTATTTGTAATTTACCATCTGAAGGGTACATTTTTTAAACAGATTTTTTGTAGTAATGCTGGTCCAACAGACATTTTAGGTACAAGGTTGCTGTGTATTAGTCAAGTTTTAATGTTTGCACAATAGACATTTTATTTGCAGCTTATTTGTAATTTATAAATGTCTCCCATGCTTATACTAGGCATTTACTGTGCTTTACTTTTTTATTTGTCAGTCGCAAATGTGACTTTTCCATACTTCTCTGATTTACTGTGCCTGACAGTGCAGATCCCAGTGCAGGTGATCAGGGAGGCAGGCTAAACACCACAGGACATCTGGTGAGGCTGACTCAGATTGTGAATAATAAGAAAGATTTGATAGTTGTATATAGTTCACAGGCTTAAGGCCAAATTCCAATTAGTTCAGGAGGGCTGAGTTAAGGAACACATTGCCAAAAGCACAACTGCAGGGAATTTGAAGTTCACTTTTATAGAACCAAAGATGTAAAATGACAGCATGAGGAAGAACGGTTACAGCAGCAGGATGTGAGGATAGGTGTAGCATCAGAACAGCAGATCACATGGAGGACAGGTGTAGCGTCAGAACAGCAGATCACATGGAGGACAGGTGCAGCGTCAGAACAGCAGATCACATGGAGGACAGGTGCAGCGTCAGAATAACAGATCACATGGCGGACAGGTGCAGCGTCAGAACAGCAGATCACATGCAGGACAGGTGTTGTGTCAGAACAGCAGATCACATGGAGGACAGGTGCAGGATCAGAACACCAGACCACATGGAGGACAGGCTAGGCAAAGCAAGTCAGTGTCAGGGAGCATAGATGAACAATGAGGCAGCAAACCAGTGAGTATAAACATTACATTTCTGTTTTTGTATCATTTTAATATTTTTTTTTCTGTATTTTAAGCAGTTGAATATGGAAGCAACCAACTTGCTCTAAAAGTGGTGCCCAAGAATTGGATTTGGCGCCCAAAATTTTTGACATAGGAGCCAGTGTTTGCTCCAGGACTTACAGACTGAGGGTCAATGTGGCCCCCTCTCAATTTTAGGGGGACATTTTCTTTAGTGAGGGGGTCAATTTGTTTGATGATTCAGAACCAACCACCATTTCTTATTTTTGTTTGTTTGAAATACCGGTATGCCAACAGAGTTTACTGACCTTTTGTTTCTGAAGAACAAAAAATAAAACTGTAAAGCTGTAGATACAACCAAGGTGTCTCTACAATACTCACTGTCACTTTTGGGGAAAATATTGGGAAATGTGTCACAGTGACGCTGGTGTATCACGGAGTAGAGGACATTCATTGTACCAGATCACATTAGAACAGGGGTTTTCAATCTTTTTAAGCTGTGTACCACTTTCCAAAAAATGTAGTCCACCACGTACCCCCATTTGAGATACAGTCATAATAAAATGAAAACAGAAAAAAAGGTCTGTACAATAACATGATACAACAAAACGCACAAAAGCCTCAGAGTGTGTGATGGATACAATTATAAAAGTTACAGTATTATAACGGAAAAAAAAAATATTATATTTACAGTGCCTTGCATAAGTATTCACCCCCCTTGGACTTTTCCACATTTTGTAGTGTTACAACCTGGAATTAAAATGGATTTAATTGGGATTTTTACCATTTGATTTACACAACATACTTAACACTTAGAAGGTGCAAAATATTTTTTATTGTGACACAAAAGTTAATTAAACAAAAAAAAAAAAAGATATTTGTTGGTTGCATAAGTATTCACCCCCGAGTCAATATTTGGTAGAAGCACCTTTGGCAGCAATTACAGCTGTGAGTCTTTTTGGGTAAGTCTCTACCAGCTTTGCACATCTGGATCCTGCAATTTTTGCCCATTCTTCTTGGTAAAATTGCTCAAGCTCTGTCAAGTTGGATGGGAACCATTGGTGAACAGCAATTTTCAAGTCTTGCCACAGATTCTCAATCGGATTGAGGTCTGGGCTTTGACTGGGCCATTCTAAGAAATTCAGGTTCTTGTTTTTAAACCACTCCAGTGTAGCTTTGGCTGAGACCATTAATTCTGTCCAAATCCCCAACTCCATTTGCAGAAATGCAGCCCCAAACTTGCAAGGAACCTCCACCATGCTTCACTGTTGCCTGCAGACACTCATTCGTGTACCGCTCTCCAGCCCTTCGGCGAACAAACTGTCTTCTGCTACAGCCAAATATTTCAAATTTTGACTCATCAGTCCAGAGCACCTGCTGCCATTTTTCTGCACCCCAGTTCCTGTGTTTTCGTGCATAGTTGAGTCGCTTGGCCTTGTTTCCACGTCGGAGGTGTGGCTTTTGGCCGCAAGTCTTCCATGAAGGCCACTTCTGACCAGACTTCTCCGGACAGTAGATGGGTGTACCAGGGTCCCACTGTTTTCTGCCAGTTCTGAGCTGATGGCACTGCTGGACATCTTCCGATTGTGAAGGGAAGTAAGCATGATGTGTCTTTCATCTGCTGCAGTAAGTTTCCTTGGCCGACCACTGCGTCTCGGTCCTCAACGTTGCCCGTTTCTTTGTGCTTCTTCAAAAGAGCTTGGACAGCACATCTGGAAACCCCTGTCTGCCTTGAAATTTCTGCCTGGGAGAGACCTTGCTGATGCAGTAGAACTACCTTGTGTCTTGTTGCTGTGCTCAGTCTTGCCATGGTGTATGACTTTTGACAGTAAACTGTCTTCAGCAACCTCACCTTGTTAGCTGAGTTTGGCTGTTCCTCACCCAGTTTTATTCCTCCTACACAGCTGTTTCTGTTTCAGTTAATGATTGTGTTTCAATCTACATATTGAATTGATGATCATTAGCACCTGTTTGGTATAATTGTTTAATCATACACCTGACTATATGCCTACAAAATCCCTGACTTTGTGCAAGTGTACCTAGAAGAATTGATGTTGTTTTGAAGGCAAAGGGTTGTCACACCAAATATGGATTTGATGTAGATTTTTCTTCTGTTCACTCACTTTGCATTTAGTTAATTGATAAATATAATCTATTAACATGTCTATTTTTGAAAGCATTCTTACTTTACAGCATTTTTTCACACCTGCCTAAAACTTTTGCACAGTACTGTACTTTTATTAATAATAAAATTACAGAAAAGAAGGCAAAGAAAAGTTCACTATCCACGCATCTCTACAACTGACCTCATTACAAAAACATATTACTAGCATTTTTTAATTCTTGGTGACTAAAATGTACAGTATTGATGCTAATTAAAAAATAATAATAAAACACTTTCCTAGTATCAGTGTGATGGATGCCCCTGCTTGTTACCACACAAATCACTGATGATGGCGGGGAAATTGGAGAGCGTTTCAGTCACAAGATATTTTTGGCGTTTTTAATCTCTGACGGTATTTCGTCTTGATCGCCCCTTTGCTAGTAATGTAGTAGTATTGAGCCAACAATCCATATTTTTTCATTGTAAAGGCTTGTCAAATTAGACTGCATGGCAATACTTCGGTTTCTGATTGGCCATACATTTTGAAATGAACCAATAGTACTTAAGTTACAATAAACTTTAATCGGGTCATTGAAAAAAATAAATATTGATTTGCAGGCACGAACGCACACAGGAAATAAAATTAGTTAAAGACTAGGCTTTTAGTTTTTTAAAATATGTAATTTTTGTATCCCAAAGACAGACTTCAGTAACCGCCCAACTGTTTATATGACATTTAAACAACAGGGCTTATTTAAAACGTACATATTTAATATGTAAATTAGTCATGTGAGCACTGAACGCCCTGTCACAGCACATCAGTCTGGTGTTAGCGATTAAATGTTGATTACATGACAAAAGTTTGCAATAGATTGGCAAGTGGTACTAAATAAAATGCGTTTCTGCCATTTCAGAATTTGTCTCGCGTACCCCAGTTTGAAAACCGCTGTTTTAGAAGAAACCACATTACCAACAGATACAGTAGTCGTATTTAAATGCCATTGTCCTGACTGGTAAATTCTTACCTTCCAGCTGCCCCTTTATTTTGACAATTTCCATATCAAATGGCATTTTTGTTTTTGACATTTTTCATTCTTAGCCCCCAAGCATTTATTTTTACAACACACATTGATGTTGTTTATATGATAAATGCGTATCTGCTTCAGGTACTGTATTTAATTTTTTTCAAGTTTAAACGATGGCCCTTGTTACACAGAACACTAAAAATAAAATGTCAAAATATACAATATTTATTTCGCTGGTTTTGTGGATTTGCTATATTTTAATACTGCACGTGAACTGTATTACATAATAATTTCCTTTATTCCGATTCCAGTAGTGTTTTCTCAATGGAAGATGTATTGTAGGCATATATACAGTGCTGTATAAAATCACATACACTGTATATATTTTTTCATGCCGTTATAGGCCTACTGGCGAAATGGCCAAGAGACAGTTGGTGCTTAACACATACTGAATTATTTTGGCCCTGAATTTTAGCATTTTTTTTGTAATAGAAAAGACAAATTTCACATATTTTATAACATTACCGTAGGCTACTTTTTTTTTGTAATCAATGATCCGGTTTTCGTTTCACAAATCTACTGCACTTTGTCTATAAACTGTAGTACGCAGAAGTACACATTTCTCCCATTCACTTGCTAAGTCACTTCATATTTCCAAACATCAGACAGATATTTTGTCTTGAGCACAAATATAATATCTCCAAACAGCAGACAGATATTTTGTCTTAGCACAAATATAATAGCATACATTTCAACAGTCACTGCCGAAGCTGATTACTTATTCTTCTAGAAGTAATGGTCAGGTGTAAGAGGGATACAAGGTTATATTTGCGCTGGGCCATGTTGTTAACAAGCCTGATGTTGTCGTCCAGGCTTTGCTGTGAAACTGCCTGTAACCAGGGAGGGTGCGAGCACATTCTACTGGACTGGAGAATAAAAACACAGGAGTTTAATTATGAAAACGCAAGTGTAAACAAACAAGTGAAAAAGATTAGCCTGTCGTCAGACATGTCATGTTAATACAAAATGCATTAATTTACTGCGTATTGGTATTGCGTCTGGTCTGACACACGGGTGCGTTAAAAGAAACTCAGTGGGACATTTTTTATTTCAGGGGGGCATCGGCGCAATGGCGCTGCCTAGTGGCTCCTCAGGCAAAAAGTTTGCCTGGAGCCCTGGTTATAGTTCTGCATAGCATCCAAAGCAAAAATATTTGTCCATGACAGTTTGAACAGTCTACAATTCATATTCAAGAACACACTGCAGCCAGAAGGGAGACCATGCTTTATACTTCTGATACTGTAGCTTTTAAAGCGTGTTTAATACAATCTTTGGCAGAACTTATTTAACTGTCCCCATGGTTCCCTTTGGTAATCCCAGCAACCACCAAAACAATAAAACATAATGTACTACAGCAACGGTAAAAAAAAAGAAAAAAAAGACAACCAAAACAAAGCTCTACACTGATTTTCCAGTTGAATTCAGTTATTTTTTCTTGGTTTTTGACAATGAATATCAATATACACAGCATGATTGTCATGCTATTCTCGATATTTGCATGCAATTTAGATACATTTACAGGTATACACACATACAGTACTTTTATACTGATGAAAATGTTACATTTATAGACAGTAGTTAAAATCTAATCAATCTGTCAATGCTACACTGTAGTGAGTATTTTCTGTTTGAGTGCATTTTGGATACAATACTGATTCAAGCGTTCATGTTGTTGATAGACAATCGCCATAACTGGAAGTTACAGAACTGTTGCTCTGTTGGAAGCTAATTGTACTTCATTATGTAGCAGGGTTAGAAACACATTTGTGGTACTAGTCCTAAGGACTAGTACCTTTTGAAACTTGCTAGACCTTCTGTAAACTTACTAGTCCTTATGTGATGCTCTTGAGTCGGAATCAACAACAGCTGTTGGGGTCCCGAAAATATTAGGCTTAAATTGTATTTTCTTATAAAAATGAACTTCTACATTTAGATTTGTTTATTGTATATAAAACAAAAAACCAGATACAATGAACATTAATGCTCATTCCCAGATATATTGATTGGGTTTCTGCATCTGCTTTCCCCACATTCCGAACCCCAATAAAGTCTGTATGGACAGCACTGTTGGTAGCATACTTCACGTAGCATATCACTGCCTCAGTAATGGAACTACAGTATCTGTAGAACCGTCCGAGTTAACCGACAAATATTTAGCAGTTGCCATTTTGGGCTGGACGCTGGGTCCTCGCAACAGTGCGTATACACTCCTGTGCCTGTTTAGAATTCCCCACATTTAATCCTTTTGCCTCATCCGGGTCACACATCCATTCAGAATACGGTGGTGCATGCTTTGCAAGGGTGTGAGCTGTTCTAAAATGCACTTTTAGCTTTAAAATCACAGAGGTGTCTCTGACTATTTTCCACTTCATCGTGGTACTAGACAGGGTTGCCCTCTCTCTCCACTGCTTTTTGCTATCGCTGTTGAGCCACTGTCTATTGCACCCTGCTGTAAAGTAGACCTTGCCGGTGTGTCGGGCCTTCATAATAACAAACAACAACAGTGTGTTCTCCGCCAATTGTTCAGTCATGTATAATCAAAACATTATACGGTAGTATAACTCAGCACACAACTTCCCCTGAAGATCAACAAAACAAGTAAAACAGTAATATAAATTTAGGTCTTCATCAGGCTTGCATTGACAATGATGTAAAAACTAGAAATCAGTACAGCACAAATACACCTACATGCACATTTCCTGAGGGCCATGTTTTCTTTTCCATGTGCCAGTCAAACTTACATTACTGCAAACCACCTATCTAAGTCTTTTGAAATACTGCAATAGTATCTGATATGTACTGTATGTTTAAACAGCACTATACTGTACAATAGAGTGTTAATTATACAATAACTCCAATTTACTGAAGAGTGTGCACAAATTGGTTTTTACCTGAGATTGGTGGCCCTTTGAAAAGCCTATCAACTTGTTTGTTGCTAGGGAACATAGCAGCAATGTACAGTTTGTATTATGCAGTTGTGAAGTATTAAGTCAGAAAAGAGGCTTTTACTGCACTGACTAGAGACTGTAAACAGAACATAAAGCTTTATTGTTTTTGTATTTGTTTAACAAGAAAGCACAACTTTCAACAAGGTATTTAAGTAATGAGACATGCCTTTTTGTGCAACGGTTAAAATGCTCAATTGTCGGATCAACACCCAGCCTTGGCCCTGTAACACTTAATAAACACTAAATATCCTGGTATCTCTGAATAGATAATCGTTAAAGGAATGTTTGATAAAGACGTACTGCAGAACTTTGAAAAACTTAGTGGTTTAGTAACTGAAGACTTGGGAATAGCAGCCTGCAGTTAATTGAAAGGGAAGAGATAATTCTGTAATTCAATAAACTTTTTACACTTAAAACTTTAAAGCCTGTTTCAGAGCTCTTTTCAAATTGGCCGCTCAAGTGTACTGGGGTTTGAGATCTGTCCTCTAAATCACTTGTACATATAAAATATATGAAAGCTGCACCTCCCTCTTGTAAGTCAGTTTCAGTCACATGCGTCAAGACAGCAGATATTACAGTACTGATGGTAGGTGCTCATTTTCACATGCTTCTGTATTATATTCTAATGTTTCACGAGTAATGCTGTATTTTTCAGTTATCACAGATTTCACGATTTTTGTGAAATGTACCTAGTGCCGTGTAATATGTAGTCCCTGTGAAAATTCACATTTCTGAAAGAATAGTGTAAATATACATATTTTTTTACATTAAAAAAAAAACAACAAAAAAAAACAACACATTTGCTTTATTGACACACTACCTGTCACATTTAAGAACCTGTCAGACTGTTTAGTTTGCTTCTGGGTAATAATTGAACACATTGCATAGAGCTGCACAATTTCTTTAAAATGTCTTCAACAAAAAAAAAATCAAAAGATAAAAAATATTTCTCCTAAAGATTGCTCTGTCCAGCACAAAAAGGGGTATTTCACGTGTCTGTCGTTATTTTGTATTTATGTTTGTTTTTTTTATTATTATTTTATTTGATAATTCACAGATGGGGAAAATAGAATATCTTTAAAAAGGTGGACATAAATACAAAATACCGCATTCCTTCAAATTTAAGACGCCATCGAATTTAAGACACAGCCCAAATTTCCCAACCTCAATTTGAAGAAAAAATAAAACATGAAATAAAGGTGCATTTACAAAGATACAACCTATATTACACATATTAGAAATCGACGTATGGAGGCAGTTTGCAGCCGTCTGCTGTCACACAGAGCATTACAGTTATGTGCTGCTTCTCATTTCGTGTCGTGATTACTCAGACCTGTTTTTCTCCCTTTTTGTGAACTGTGGTATTGCTTGGGATGTCGAAAAATACAGGGGTCTGATCAGCATTTCTGATCTGTCCAAGCTGGTACTGTTTGTTTGAACTGAGACTACAACGAAATGCTGAAATTGTAAGCTTCTCTTGAAATTCCTCAGGAAGCTAATGACGCTTCTTTAAAAATGGCTGCCTGTATGATCGGGCAGTGACGTTTTTGTCTTTTCTATACTCTACTATAGTACACATTACTATACTCGAATTTAGGCAGGCCATTCTTGAGAAGAAAAATCTGGTTTAAAAAGTGTGTTTTAAATTTGAAGGAATATGGTATGCTGCAGTTTAGCATTTACTGTGGTTCAGGTAAGTATACAAATATTTAGGAACATTTGATGTATAATAACTGCAGATAAAAATTATCCACTTTGAATGTGACAACACTGCTTTTTTCTGTTTTAATAAATATTATGTTTAAATCGTGAAATATCTATTTAAGACTGTGAAGTGCCATGAAACAAGTAGTTTTTTACCATGATCGTTTTGGAGAACTGTCTTTACTGCAGATTTCCACCCTCAACTTCACTGGTGGAACTAAAATCTCATCAGCAGTTTACAGGAGGATGAACGACAGCAGCCGATTTAAACCAATCACACTATGTTGGTGGGAATGAAGGAACCGGATGTGTGAGTACGCTGGCGTGTTTGTCTGCTGCTTCTCCGCCAGGCTTTTTACAACTTTTAATATTGTGATTATATTTATTATTGTTTTATTATTTTATTCAATTTTACCTATTGTTTACCTATTTGACAGGCAGGACAGAAGAGGCGGAGGGGTAGCGCTATACATAAGAAATAGTCTTGAAACCCAGGTGTTAAATCTGGACAAAGAAAACAACGCTGAATCAATATGGCTCAGAATAATGGACAAAAATTCAAAGGGCATAATAATCGGAGCATGCTATAGACCGCCAAATTCAGACGCCAAGCAAAATAATGTGTTATACAATGACATTAGAAATGCGTGTAGAAAAGGAGAAGCCATACTAATAAGGGATTTCAACTTCCCCCATATAAAATGGGAAAACCAGGTGGGGAGCACGATGGACAAAATTGAAATGGTGGACATGACAAATGACTGCTTCCTAACGCAATCTGTCAAGGCACTGACTAGAGGGGAGGCATGCCTTGATTTAGTCTTTTCAAATAACGAAGACAGAATAACTAAAACAGAGGTCAGAGAGCCATTGGCAAACTCAGATCACAACATGGTCTCATTTGAAGTGATTTTTAAAACCCAAAAAGTAATGGCTAAAGCTAAGGTTTGCAATTTTATAAAAAACAAACTATGAAGGTATGAAACAGAGACTAACAGAAGTAGATTGGAGTAAAATAGAGAAAACATCCACAGAAAAAGGATGGCTGTTTTTTTAGAAATGTAGTACTAGAGGCACAAAACAATTACATCCCAAAGGTAGACAAATCTAAATCTAAAACAAAATGGCCAAAATAGTTTAATAGATCAATTAAAAAAAATATTCAGCGAAAAAAGGCACTTTACAGAGCGTTTAAAAGGGACCAAAAACAAAGTACACAGAAAGAGTACTTGGAACTGCAAACACAAGTCAAAAAGGAAGTTAGAAGGGCCAAGAGAGAGATAGAAATCAATATTGCTAAGGGGGCTAAAACCAATTCCAAAATGATTTTCCAATATGATAACAGCAAGAGAACATTCAAAGAGGAGGTTAAATGTCTAAGAAGCACAAATGGCAAAATCATAGATGAAGAAAAAAAAATAGCAAATATATTAAATGATTACTTTTCACAGGTTTTTACAAAGGTGGACATGGACAACATGCCCCACATGTCGACCTGTTCCTATCCAGTTTTAAATAACTTTAGCATAACAGAGGCAGAAGTGTTAAAGGGACTAGGAGCTGTTAAAATAAACAAATCCCCTGGGCCGGATGAGATCCTCCCAATAGTACTCAAATAAATGAAATAAGTTATTTACAAACCACTAACCAGGATCATGCAGCAGTCTCTTGACACAGGGGTTGTACCGACAGACTGGAAAATTGCAAACGTAATACCGATTCACAAAAAGGGAGACAAAACCGAACCAGGTAACTACAGACCAATAAGCCTGACTTCTATTATATGTAAACTTATGGAAACTATAATAACATCCAAAATGGAAAATTACCTATATGGTAACAATATACTGGGAGACAGTGAGCATGGTTTTAGGAAAGGGAGATCATGTCTAACTAACCTGTTTGATTTTTTTGAGGATGCAACATCGACAATAGATAATTGCAAAGCAAACGACAAAGTCCTGCATAAAAGATTAATTCTCAAACGGAATGCAGTAGGGATTCAAGGAAATGCATGCGCATGGATTAGGGAGTGGTTAACATGTAGAAAACAGAAAGTACTGATTAGAGGAGAAACCTCAAAATGGAGCGAGGTAACCAGTGGTGTACCTCAGGGATCAGTATTAGGTCCTCTGCTATTCCTAATCTACATTAATGATTTAGATTCTGGTATAGTAAGCAAACTGTTAAATTTGCAGATGACACAAAAATAGGAGGAGTGGCAAACACTGTTGCAGCAGCAAAGGTCATTCAAAATGATCTAGACAGCATTCAGAACTGGGCAGACACATGGCAAATGACATTTAATAGAGAAAAGTGTAAGGTACTGCATGCAGGAAATAAAAATGTGCACTGTAAATATCATATGGGAGATACTGAAATTGAAGAAGGGAACTATGAAAAAGACCTAGGAGTTTATGTTGACTCAGAAATGTCTTCATCTAGACAATGTGGGGATGCTATAAAAAAAGGCCAACAAGATGCTCGGATATATTGTGAGAAGTGTTGAATTTAAATCAAGGGAAGTAATGTTAAAACTTTACAATGCATTAGTAAGACCTCACCTAGAATATTGTGTTCAGTTCTGGTCACCTCGTTACAAAAAGGATATTGCTGCTCTAGAAAGAGTGCAAAGAAGAGCAACCAGAATTATCCCGGGTTTAAAAGGCATGTCGTATGCAGACAGGCTAAAAGAATTGAATCTATTCAGTCTTGAACAAAGAAGACTACGCGGTGATCTGATTAAAACATTAAAAATCCTAAACGGTATAGACAATGTCGACCCAGGGGACTTTTCTGACCTGAAAAAAGAAACAAGGACCAGGGGTCACAAATGGAGATTAGATAAAGGGGCATTCAGAACAGAAAATAGGAGGCACTTTTTTACACAGAGAATTGTGAGGGTCTGGAACCAACTCCCCAGTAATGTTGTTGAAGCTGACACCCTGGGATCCTTCAAGAAGCTGCTTGATGAGATTCTGGGATCAATAAGCTGCTAACAACCAAACGAGCAAGATGGGTTGAATGGCCTCCTCTTGTTTGTAAACTTTCTTATGTTCTTATTTGAATGTCTGTTTTTAAAAGTCTCTGCTCCTCAGCCTTTGGTTGTTATTATTGTCTATAGACTTCCTAAACACAATGCTGCTTTTTTGGTGAATTATCTTATCTCTGTTGTGTTTTAAGTTTGACAAGATCTTAACCCTTTGTAGTCCTATGTCGGACCTGGTCCGACATTGCAATTATTCCTATCCGGTCCAATGTCGGACCCTGTCCGACATCATCAAAAAGACGCAAAAAACGGGTTTCTAGTCGTTTTTTCTCCGGAAAAAGCCGAGAAAACCATTCAATGGCCGAGTGGGAGCGACAGGAGCCGAGACAAGCCGAAAAAAGGGGCGTATCTCATGAATAGTCATACTTGCCCCTGGCATCAGATAACGGCTGCCATAAGGAAACAAGCTGGCTGCTACTGCATCAGTGCTCAGAGAATATAGAGACATTTGCAGAGCTTTTTTGAGATGTTATAGTAGTAAAATAATGACTTGGATCACATTATTGAGGCGTTTGGTGATAAAACGAGTGATCAGGAGATGATTGATCGGTATGTACGACTATTATTATTTATTTCTTAGCATATGTGAAAGCTATAGCGAACGAAAGGGTGGGGCGGGGCTGGAGATGCCTAGTGAGTGCTTTGTTGATATGTTTTAAACTTTTAAACAGCGCGTCTAAAATTAACTGCGCGTGTGAAAATAAATTGGACCTGACGCACTGACACACAAATGCAAAGGGTTAATCTTAGGTGACTAATAATTCACATTGATTCTGATCTTTGCAATCTAGCAGGGGATTTTCTAGCTCTCTTGGACTGTTTTGGCCTCATGCAGACTGTCCATGATCCTACTCACAACAAAGGTCACATATTGGATTTCATTATTACTAACTGTCCTTGCGTTTTTCATTTGACTAATATAGACTTAGGTATATCGGACCATATGGCAATTTTATTTGAATTGGAAATTTCTGTCTCTTATTTCACCCCTAAGCGTACAATTAATTTTCATAACTGGCGCCCTGTCGATCATGTGAAGTTCTCTGATTCTGTTTTTTCTTCAGTCTCAGTTTTTTCTACTTCTAATACACTGGAGGAGAAGGTGCAGCTTTTCAATAGCTCTTTAGTTAATACCCTCGACACCCTGGCCCCGTTCAAGTCTAGGTCTGTCTCCTATACTCGCCGTGCTCCATGGTACACCGTCCAACTGCGCTCTCTTAAAGCTTGTTGTCGTAAAATTGAGCGTAGATGGCGGGACTCTGGTCTTACTGTCCATCTTCACACCTGGAAGGAGTCACTGGTTGAATATAAGGTTGCTATGGCAACTGCCAGATTGAGCTTTTATTCAAATATCATTACAAATAATCAAGACAATCCTAGACACCTGTTCTCCACTTTTGATCGGTTATTAAAGCCTAACTGCCCCTCAACACTACTGGCTTCACGTCAGCTATGCAAGAGTTTTTTTGAATTTTTTAAGTCTAAGATTGACAACATCCGTCTTCACATCAGCATTTCTTCTTATGCTGCTCTCGTACAGTCTCTCAGTTTGCCTGGCTTTGTTGGGTCCTCTCTCTCTTGCTTTGCATCTCTTACAGATCTTGTCCCTCGATTAAAATCCACCTCCTGTTTGTTGGATCCTATACCCTCTGCCCTTTTTCAGTCCTGTTTTGTGATGCTTTGCCCCTTGGTGTTAAATATCATAAATGATTCCCTGAGTTCTGGTGTGGTACCAGCTTTTAAAACTGCAGCAGTCATGCCAGTGCCTAAAAAAACACATATGGCCTCGGATCATTTTTATAATTTTCGGCCTATTTCAAATCTGCCCTTTCTTGCTAAACTACTAGAACGAGCTGTCACTCTGCAATTAAATTGTCACCACACTGCTAACAAACTTTATGAACCATTTCAATCTGGTTTTCGACATCTTCACAGCACTGAGACTGCCCTTGTCAAAGTTACTAATGATCTATTAATGGTAGCAGACTCAGGTGCTTTATCAATATTAATTATTTTGGATTGTAGACCTGAATTTGACACTGTAAATCATGAGATTCTTCTTGACAGATTAGAGTGTTTATTTGGTATCTCTGGCACTGTTCTTAAATGGTTTAACCCTCAGCGGTCCATTTATTCAGCGCGTCTCAGGCGCGTCAGGTCCAGTTTATTTTCACATGCGCAGTTTAGTTTAGACGCGCCGTTTAAAAGTATTTTAAAAGCCCCGCCCCACCCCTCATTCGCTGTTTTTTTCACATACCTCTTGATAGTTGTGCATACCGATAAATCATCCCCTGATCACTCGTTTTATCACCAAACTCCTCAATAATGCGATCCAAGTCATTATTTTATTACTATAACATCTAAAAAAAGCTCTGCAAATGTCTGTGATATTCTTTGAGCGCTGGATGCAGAAGCAGCTATTTTGTTTGTTTATGTCCGTGTTATCTATGTGGTGTCGGGGCTATCTGTATTCATGAGATACGCCCCTTTTTTTCGGCTTCTCTCTGCTCCTATCGATCTCACTCGGCCATTGAATGGTTTTCTCTGCTTTTTTCCGGAGAAAAAACGACTAGAGACCTGGTTTTGCGTCTTTTTGATGATGTCGGACAGGGTCTGACATTGGACCGGAAAGGGAAAATTGCAATGTCGGACCAGGTCCGACAAAGGACGCAAAGGGTTAACTCTTATCTAACAGGGCGCCAACAATTCATCTCCCTGGGCGGGTTTAGTTCTGAGGTTGGGTCAGTAACATCTGGTGTCCCACAAGGCTTTATCCTGGGCCCCCTGTTATTCAGTATTTATATGTTTCCCCTCGGCCACATATTAAGATCACATGGCCTGAATTATCATTTCTACGCAGATGACACTCAAATCTGTATTCATTCTAAACCTGATATTGATGCTGCTGCCTCTGTTCTTACTGCCTGTAGGTGTAAATTTTTTACACCTATATTGTTATGCTGTTAGGTACTTCACATCAGCTACATAAAAACAATGCTGTAAATTTGTCAGTTGATGGTACCATGCTTGAGTTCAGATCTAAAATGAAAAATTTGGGTGTGATTTTTGATCCTGGGTTAACCTTTGAACCACATGTGTTAAATACTGTCAAGGTTTAATTTTTTCACCTCAAAAATACAGCTAGGCTTCGACCTATGCTCTCTGCATCTGCGGCTGAAAAATTGGTTCATGCGTTTGTTTTCTCTAGGATTGATTATTGTACCGCCCTGCTCACTGATGTCTCTAATAGCATTCTCAATAAATTGCAGTATGTTCAAAATTCTGCGGCTAGAATTTTGTCTAGGTAACGCTCTACGGATCACATTACACCTGTGTTGGAGGCCTTGCATTGGCTGTCTGTTATGTTTTGAGTGGATTTTAACATCCTTCTCCTGACCTACAAGGCTTTCCATGGGCTAGGTCCGCTTTATTTGTCTTTTAACCTTTTACACAGCCACTCGCAACCTCCGCTCCACCGATCTTAGACTGTTGGGTGTCCTTTCTGCTCGCCTGCACTCTATGAGCAACAGGGCCTTCTGTTGCTATGCCCCAAAACTGTGGAACTCTATTCCATTAGCGATCAGGGATTCAGCAACTTTGAGTGTTTTTAAATCCAGCTTAAAAACATACTTTTTTAGATAGGCATTTTTATGATTCATTTTCCTTGTTCCTGTTTTTGATTCTACATGTTATTTTTTTTGCTTTTAAGGGATCTATAAAATAAAGTTTATTTTTATTATTATTATTAAAGGGAAGTGATAATTCACCATCCTGGCATAAGAACTGTGAATTATGAGTGTGTACTGTGATAACAGTGAATTATGACTTTTTGCTTTGCATGGGCCAAGATGCAATTATAGATACTATCCATGTATTATGTATATTTTCCCAAAAAATTGATTTTTGCCATTTCATTTGAAGGCCTATTAGGGTGTACATTTTCCTATATATTGTTTTTTGTTTCTCATCCAGGGTGCCCCAATACTTGCTAGAGGGCAATGTATAGAGCCTGAAAAAAATATGTGACCTACTCTAAGAAAACCAATAAAAAGTAGGGGAAAGCGTTTCTACCAAATCTTTGTTGAAATGTGTTACTAAAATTATCCAGTGCCAACAATTAGACCAATGCTAAACCCATACATAAATTCTACTGATCTTTCCTGCATCAAATAAGCTATATATTGTGACATACAGACAGATGAGACTTATTACCGGTTCAATAACTCAAATAGTACTGGTACAATTAATGGCCTAACCCTGAAAAAAATTCATTCATGAAATTTTGAATCGTGAATTGAATCACAATATTGAGTTAAGCATCGTTCTTGGGCCTCTTGCGTCCCAATACTTGTTAAATGATAGCAATTGACACATTACATAGCATGCAGTTTTACTTCAAAATAAAACCAAAATCTTAAGACAAATATAGATGAGTCACTTAAATACCAATATTAGCTTATTTCTTGCTGATGTTACATTAGTGGACTAAAATAGAATATAATATGTAGTATTAAACACTTGAGTTATTTTTTTAAATATAGGTAGATATAACAATCAGTGCTTGGAGAGTCAGAGATTTAGCACTGCATTAACCCGGGGTCATCATTTTAGGACTGATTGAACAGTTTAATTTCAGACTAGAATAGAATTGATCTGATTGTGTCACGTTTATCCCTAGAATTATTTCTACACCTTGTCACACTGAATCAGTGCTGTCAACACTACCTATGGTGGCTTTGCACCCATACTGTTTCAGTAGGCGTTTCTATTTTTGTTGTTACATAGGAATTATGCGACCATCAATGCTTTGTAGGTCAGTGATTGAACATTTTTCATCCCTGGGTCATTGATTGAAATATTTAACTTTAGAACAAAACAAACCTGGAATTTAAATTATCCTGCTCAAGTTAACTTAAACATTTGAAATAGTTCAAACATCTGCTGTTCTCAACAGGCATCTTAAATCTACATTTGTTTCCAGACTGCCTCTGAGACTTTAGGTAGCTATAAAACAAATTGTAAAAATAAATAGAAAAATGTTAGCAGCCGTTTGGTTTATACACAAACCTGCAGTATCTCACTCTTTGGTAGTAAACCTTTTTAATTTGCATATTATACATTCCCAGTTTAATGATTTGGACTCAATCCTTTACCCATTATTACTTTATATCCATACTATAATAAATATGCATTTGCTCCAGTTGCTAGGTTACGAAAATGTTAGCCTGATTGAGTGTCAATAAATGAGGCGGAACAGATGGCTCCATTGCTATCCTACTATGATTAACAATAGTAGTTCATGCCTAGTATATTAGCCTTCCAGGGATTTTGCTACCAACAAATCTTCCTTTCGGGGAAAAAAACAACAAAAAACACTCCAATATGACCAACTGAAATCTGATTGAACCAGTCAGAGCGACAACAAAAAAAAGATCTTTAAAGTTTTTTAGAAGACATGTTTAATTGACTAAATACATTCTACACACTAATATTTTGAATTGTACTGTAGTTTTAAATTACATACCCATTACTTTAGTTACAACAGGCAGTTCAGGGCTCTGCAGTGTGCCTAAGTATTGCTTGTGCGACCTTCGATTTCATTTTAGGTGCGCAGGGAGTTTTAAACATTAACTATAATAAAAAAGTATTTAAATTTTGTCAGCTGAAAAAATAATTTAAAAAAATACAGCATGGATTTCCTTATAATTCTAACTTGGCATATAAGAGGTTTTAATACTGAATTCTGGGATTGTAGTTCATTGGTTCAATTCTTCCCATACCCTAAAAAACCGCAAATCCCATACACCGCTAAATGCATGTGATTTATCAATGTGCTTGCTGCCTGATCGTTGGAAATGTATCATGCCTCTTTCTTTTTAAAAAAATGGGCAATTCATTTTTTCATCTTAAATAAGATGAGTAAAACAACAAATGACAGTCAAACCCGCTTAATATCACTTCAAAGAGACCGAACATAAATTGTTACAATAAACGGAGTTGACATTATCAGGAGTTCATCTATAACCTAACAAACCAAACGACCACGTACAAATTTAAACCAATTTAAGTTATCTTCTATATATATATATATATTTATTACTTAAATCGGATAGAGCAATTATTTCAGCTTTCGTGGCTACGTTTAAATCTTTTTGTTTCTGCGACATTTTCATTTAAACATGCAATGGTCAAAAAAACACTGATCACACATACTGATCTCCACGAGTCAAACTGGGTAATCATGTGACCACAAGGCTGTCCGGTACAGTGTATACAGAATGTGTCAAAATGTAGTACAGTTGATGCAGGCATTTTGAAGTGATATTAAGCGCGGTGGAAATCAATTGTTACATGTCCATGGCATTAAGCGGAGTGAGACATTAACCAAAGTGATATTATCACAAGCTTGTTTCTCTCGACTGCCATTGTACTGTGGTCGTGACATTTGAATGTGACGATAAAAAGCAGAGTGTGATAGTAACCAGAGTGATATTAACCAGGTTTGACTGTATTTTTGTGTGCTTGGAGAGGTTTAATTTGAACAAAATCTATAGTTGACCCATACAAAATTCACTTGAATTGAGCAAAGACGACATGCCAGTAGACGAAACTGATGAACCGAACTAGGAACTTCAAAAAGGGCTAGGCTAGATGCAACTTGTTCATCGGAGATTAAAAAAAGAACATACAAATTCAACCCGCAGTGGCTAAAAGATTTTCCCTGGCTTAAATTTGATAATGTTAAAAGATGCATGTTTTGAACGTTTGGTCAGGATCTTGGGGAACCAATCCAGACAAGTTCATTTTCAACAGGGAAAAAAAATGTATTGAAGCACGGTGCATCAAAGCGATACGCAATATGCAGAAATGCTACTAGGGATGGGAATTGTAAACGTTTAAAACGTATAAACTCTAAAGAAGTGGTCAATAATATGCTAGATGTATAACCGGTCACATGACAAATTTCACCAAACGCGTCTTTTTTTAATGTATTAATTTTAGTAATCTATCATATACAGTAGTCTATCGCGTATCCGACTGCAGTGGTGACAGAGCAAGGCGGATATTATAAAAAGGAAGGGGTTTGGCAATTGCCTCCAAGTATTTTTTAGGTCGGCCAGGGTGTTCTTGGCTTACCGCGCACCAGCAACCCCTGTAGTCTGGCCGGGCGCCTGCAGGCTTGCCTTTAACCCTTTGCGGTCCATTGTCGGACTGGGTCCGACATTGCAATTATTCCTCACAGGTCCTTTGTCGGACTGGGTCCGACATCATTATAGCAACGCAAAAAACGGGTTTCTAGTCGTTTTTTCTCCGGAAAAAGCCCGAGAAAACCATTCAATTGCCGAATGGGGCGACAGGAGCCGAGACAAGTCGAAAAAAAAAAAAGCCGTATCTCATGAATAGTCACACATGGTATCTGGTATCAGATAACAGGGCGGTCGTAAGTAAACAAGCTGGCTGACTGTGAATCAGCGCACAGAGAACACGGACATTTGCAGAGCTTTTTTGAGCTGTTATAGTAATAAAATAATTACTTGGATCGCATTATTGAGGAGTTTGGTGATAAAACGAGTGATCAGGAGATGATCGATCGGAATGTTCGACTATTATTATTATTATTATTTATTTCTTACATAGGTGAAAGCTATAGCGGTGAAAGGGTGGGGCGGGGCTGGAGATGCCTAGTGAGTGCTTTGTTGATATGCAGGGCCATTTAAACCCGTTTGACTGTGAAAAAAAATACTTTTAAACAGCGCGTCTAAAATTAACTGCGCGTGTGAAAATTAATTAGACCTGGCAAGCCTGACGCAGAATTAATAAATGGACCGCAAAGGGTTAAGCTGCCCGCGAGCTGCGTTGTCCTCCGACGCTGTAGCTCTTGGGTGGCTGCATGGTGAGTCCGCAGTGTGAAAAAATAGCGGTCGGCTGATGGCACGCTTCGGAGGACAGTGTGTTCGTCTTCGCCCTCATGAGTCAGCGCAGTGGTGGTAGCGGTGAGCTGAGCCTAAAAATAATTGGCCATTCCAAATTGGGAGAAAATAATACAAATAATTGGCAACGACTAAATAAAAAAAAAAGAAATTACTGTGGATGGAGCTACTGATGGCAGTAAAAAGCAAACATCCATAACAACATTTGCTGTAGAGTGGGCCGAACAGGGTGTGATCACGTTATCCCCTATGAGGAGTACAGTGTGTGAGAATCGTGAATGCAGCATTTTGAAATCGATGTAAGATTATCCCAGTAATCATCAATTGCAAAATAAATATATCTTTTTTATACAACTTTTTGTCCACTATATAGTCAACCTCGGTTAACTCGACTGATGGATAACTCGACACCTTCGCTTAATTCGACAGACAGTCTTGGTCCTGGATTTTCTCCATATAAAATATATGCATACTGCCTCTTTAAATTTTTTTATTCAACACCAAGCTTTACTCGTAATTTGAAACTTATTACCAGTACCAAAGGGATAAAAACTATTAAAAAGACATAGTGAACAACTCAACACTGTTGTTTGACGTGATTGAACTCTACTTGACACATTCACGTCACTGACCTCTGACTGTAAATGGATAGTTCAATCATTCATTCATTCATTCATTCGCAACTACCAAGTGCAGATGGTTACAGTATCAGTTCACAATGAGTGAGAATTGAAAAATTTGTTCTCGTTCAATTGATAACAAGCTTGTCAGCAGAACATTCAGAGCGCATGTTTTTGCATGCAAAACAATCGACAATGCTGTTTGTTGTTTGTTAACAAAGTTGTTTGTTACTGTTTTTGTTTAGTGCAACATTGGTTTGCATATTGGAACGACTGTACTAAACTAAAGGACCTCCAAGACACACTTCAAACAGGTAGGCCAAGCATCTCTTTTTAACAATTTAATGTAAAGCTCATGTGAATACCTGAATTTGAATAGGTTACGTTATTTAGTAATACGTGACCATACACAATTAACAGCACAAGAAGACAAGCGTTATATTCATTACTTATTATACTGGCATTTAAAAATAGGACTTGTGGCAATGTTTGGGAGGTTTATGTACACTAGTATGTAGAGGAGAGTGGCATTGGATTAGAGTACTCGAGAGTACTCAGAGAAAAAGTACTGAGCAATATATTTCCTGAAAATCCCACCCCTACTATCAAAGACCGCGGACTTTTAAATCTCTAAGGCAGACCTTTTAATATCAGTCACAGTGATCTTTCCATTTCCAAAATCTTGTGCTATTTTATCCCTGGTAACTGCCTTTTCCAGAAGTGAAAGTATTTAAGTTACTTATAAAAATAAAAAAATGGAAGAGGTTCCTGTTGTGTTTTTTTTTTTTTTAATTAACCTTTAAGAAACAAACTATACTAGAAACATTATACTATCTGGAAATTTGTTGAATATGTATATAGTTCTATAAAATCAAAAAGTCATTCGTGCACCAAAAGTTTATCGTGACGAGGTGCTTACCACAAAGATATAAACAATTTGAGCGATTGTCTCCGATACAGTGGTTGTATCCACTTGTCCCCAGTACCAGAAACCGGTATGGCAGCACATTCCTCCAAAAAGTCCTATCTCCACTGAAAAACTTTGATTACAAACATTGTTTGGTTGAAGAGGACATTTGAATATAAACATTTCAATGTATACTTTGAGTATGTGGATTTTTTTGTGTTTATTTTTTACTTTATAGTTAAGTCTTTGCGCTGTTAAAAATGTTATTTGCTTATTTAGATTTCAAAATTCGGGATACAACAGATTTTGAGATGCCAAACTTTTCTGCTACCCATACTACCAGGTTCACGTAGTGCCTCCAGAATCCAAACTTTATGGGCTATAGAAAGGTCTACACGTTTTGAAGGCATGATGACAGTCGACAATCAGACTCAATAAATGTACAGCTGCGTTATGAAAACTGATACATAAATAGATGCTGCGCTGCGTGCGCTGTATTCGTGTGCGTGCCCTAGCAATAAAAATTGTAAAAAAAAGTTGTCAATATTTCGAAATCCATTAACATTAAAGTCTATGGGATGAGATTGGTTCCTGTAAAAATGCTGTTAATAACCGAAAGTTGTCTTTATCAGGGTTGCCAATAACCGGCATCTACTCCAATATAAATCTGCTATATATCGAGGGCCACGATACAGCCAGAAACCCATAGAAAAACAAATAGGCTAACAGATACTGTACAACCACTCCCTCGTTTTATCGGGGGTGTTAGGGTCCAATATAAATCCTCTACGCAACCTGCTTTTTTCTCATTTTTTGGATAAAAAGCAGCACACTGTTTTAATTCGTACAGCGGAGGGTAATTGCTTCTCATCAACTTAAGTCTCCAAATAATTTCATGAGTCTTCCTCTCCTTTCTCAAATGCACAAACCTGCTGTATTGAAAGAATCCCATTACAAACATAGGAGGCTTGTTGCTAGGGAGCTGACGTCACTGCCTTTTGACTTTTGCTAGTGCATTGCTGCTGCCACAAGTGAACACCTTGTTGGCTAAAATAAAAAACACTTCAGCAAGTAGATATTTAATTTGCTTTGTGTTATTGTGCAATATGTGTGTATATGATAACATTGTGATATTAATGCTTTGTTTTTATTTGCTTTGTATATTTTTGTTTGTCATGTGCAGTACAAAATAAAACTAACAGTAATTCTAAGTGCAATTGCCTATGTATATTGCAGCTAGGACATATGCAGTTAGACAGTAAAAATGGGGCGCCAACTCCAGGACCGCGATATATCCGAATCCGCTGTATAGCGAGGGGCAATATAATGAGGAGTGGGTGTATCTATATTAAATAAACCTTAAATAAATTTGCTTTACGTGAATCCACTTGATTCAAGACCAATCTTTTTAAGGAATAATTAAGAAAAAATAACCCTTAAACCTGAGAGAAATATAGCTTGTTAAAACAAACCATACTGGATTTTTGATATTCTTATTCTTGAGTGCTAGTATTATATATGTAAGAATACGTTACTAATTACCAAGATAAAACTTTCTTTTTTCTCTGTTTGGGTAGGTTGGCGTTGTCCATTTTAACTATGCCAAGATTTATGACCTGAATCCTCAGGTTCTGCTTTGGCAGCCTGCTAAATAAAGACAACACTGTTGACCAGGCATCCAGGGTTGTCGAGTGTTTCCAAGTATTCCACCATGTGGTGTTGAACAAGTGGATTTCCTTCTGAAGCATTTTAGGGAGGTCTCAAAAAGCGAGAGTGAATTATTTATATTATTTTCTTCAAGGTAACCTTTGTAACTTTTCTTTTTTTCCTTTTGCAGAGGAGAATGTGACAAGGTAAAGGTTCAAAATGAGTGGCAGAGAGCCATACATTCAAGGTCAAATCAAACTGTGGCAGACACTGTTAATAAAGATGTCATACTGTCAAGATTATGAGGAATAGTTTACTTCTATTTCCATACAGAACACTCATTTACTAAACATAATTCATTTTTTAATTTTTTTCAGAACATATTGCAACAAATGTACAGGCACAGCTCTGCATCCTTTCCACGGTGCTCCAGTACCAGTTGTGAATATACAATAACAAGTGACCAGTGCAGTATTGTAATCCGGGTTGAAATGCTGGCTTAACAGCGACAGCTCCCAGGTGTTTAGCCGTCTGATAAATAGAAATCAAACACAGTGAATAACACAAAACAAATACAAACACTCACGGTCGGTTTATGGTTTCTAAGTGCCACATTCGCAAACATAACAAAAGGAACAGATTGCTTGGCCACATCCCCTGAAATACCCTCAGTCACGCCCCCTTTGGTGGCGAGTCCAATCACGTATCCTCCAATCCGTGACCGACACATTACCAACCGCATTAAGGCGATGACCTCTGGTATTGTGGCTCCGCCCCCTTCCTGGATGACCGACTTCCAACTGACTCTGGAATGAACTGTCAAACCATCCAGTCCAGGGCACACTGTTCCCTTCACATGGCAGCTCACAGGTCGGGAGAGAGGTTTATAACCAAGATTCATTCTTTCTCTGTCACAGGGATGCACACTGGCATATTTTAACTTACCCACTCTGCAAAACAGTGGTGTTCTTCCTCAGATCATTCAAGACTGTTCTACAAGGAAAGGTCAAAAGAAATAGTTTCTGTTGATAGAAAACCTAAAATCTTTTAATTATTATTATTTGTTTATTTAGCAGACGCCTTTATCCAAGGCGACTTACAGAGACTAGGGTGTGTGAACTATGCATCAGCTGTAGAGTCACTTACAACTACGTCTCACCCGAAAGACGGAGCACAAGGAGGTTAACTGACTTGCTCAGGATCACACAATGAGTCAGTGGCTGAGGTGGGATTTGAACCAGGGACCTCCTGGTTGCAAGCCGTTTTCTTTAACCACTGGACCACACAGCCTCCTAAATTAAAGATAATTAACTTTTTTTATGTTTGGGTAAACAGCAGTTGAGAATAAAGAAAATTTAAAGTTGAGAAAAAAATTGTCATTATATGTATTTTAAGTATTAAACTCCACGCCAAGTGCTATGTAAAACAAGATGAAACAACAGCAAATGCAAATTGGTCATACATATTTTTGCAAAATTGTGACTTGGATAACATGGGAAGAAGTTTTAATGCAATATAAGATGCACAAGTGTACAGGTTTGTACACTCTGTTAGTTTTAAGAGGAGATTATCAGAGGAGGTATAGTAACTGGTAAATGCGAGATTGCAAGATTGCATTTATTTGCACTGACAGCAACCATCTGTCTGCTGGAATAAACACAACTTAAGTTAAAACCTCTGAACTCAGGCTATAGAATAGAAAATTAAAACCTCTGAATTCATTGTTAGTTTACAAAAATGACAAGGTTAACCGCTGTAATGATTGGACCACTTGGAGTATGAATTGGATAACTAAACATTGCAAAGAGGGACCATATGTAAAGGACAGTGAGGACCCTGTGACTACATTTGAGGCAGGAATGTAATACTAGAAATACAGCAGAGAAAAATAAGAAAATTAAGCATATTAATTGTGCAATGGCAATGAATCAGACAACTGAAGAGTTGCAGACTAGCCCTTTGCGGTCCATTTATTAATTCTGCGTCAGGCTCGCCAGGTCCAATTAATTTTCACACGCAGCGAGTTAATTTTAGGCAGCTGTTTAAAAGTATTTTTTTCCACAGTCAAACGGGTTTAAATGGCCCTGCATATCAACAAAACACTCACTAGGCATCTCCAGCCCCACCCCACCCTTTCGTTTGCTATCGCTTTCACATATGCTACCAAATAAAAAATAATAATAATAATAGTCGTACATACCGATCAATCGTCTCCTGATGACTTGTTTTATCACCAAACTCCTCAATAATGCAATCCAAGTCATTATTTTATTGTTATAACATCTCAAAAAAGCTCTGCAAATGTCTGTGATAGTCTCTGTGCGCTGATACTGTAACTCCCAGGTTGTTTCCATATGACCGCCCCATCTGATGCAAGGGGGTAGTATGACTATTCATGAGATACGCCTTTTTTTTTTTTTTTTTTTTTATCGGCTTGTCTCGGCTCCTTTCGTTCCCACTCGGCCACTGAATGGTTTTCTCAGCTTTTTCCGTTGAAAAACCGACTTTTTCGCGTTTTTTGCGTTTAAAGGACCTGATGGGAATAATTGCAATGTCGGACCCAGTCCGACAAAGGACCGCAAAGGGCTAGATATGATTTTTCAAAGAGGAAATAAAAAAATTGGAAAGTGTTACTTGGGCATCGATAGCTGAGTACCAGAGAAGGAGTTAAGACACAGAGCCGCGCGGCAGGCAAGGGCTCCGGTAGTAAGTCATCGCAGAAGGCAGTGGCTGTTGCTCCCCTGGTTACCCATCGTGTACGCACTTCCAGGACCGCGGATGGGGAAGGCTCCACTACGTAGGAGTATAGATAGGGATGTACAGGTTAATCGTGATGTGACTTTGGCTGAATTGTTGCTCATTAAGGATCAGTTACCACGGTGGGATGGGAACAGGGATCCGACACCACTGTGTGACAAACTGAGAGCACTGCAATGCACCCATAATTTGAGTGATAGGGATTGTTGCAGGGTTTTGATTTCTGTGTTGCCTGTTGAGGTGCCAGCCCCTACTGAATTGACTCCGAAGCTACCTATCACAAACACGCAGAACGAGTGACGCTCATGTATACTGCTGCAAACTATCGCCATGCCCCTGATTTGAGTAAAATTCTAGAAGCGATACCAAAAGAGGGCCAACATCCTACTGATTTCCTACACACAGAGAGCGTAATGCAGTCGATTTAACCCTGGTTGGTAATGACTCGACATTCTGGCAGTTGGTGATTAGCAAGTACAAGGGTTTAGTATCCCCTACATGCAAGCACCTGTTGATACAGTACAGTCATGAACTGTCACGTGACAACCCCCAAACTATTGGTGCAGGTATACATGACTGCTTGAGATTGGAATGAGTTTGAGCCCGACAATAGTGTTAAAAAAGAGGTTGCGGCAGTTGTAACCAATGAGGGAGGAGTGAAAGCAGAATGTTTTAACTGTAACAGGCAGGGACATATGGCTAAAGATTGTAGAATACCAAAAAAAGTCTGTAATAATTGTAACAGGTCTGGACACGTAAGCAATCAATGTTGGTCGAAGGGAGGGGGAGCTGAATGGCAGAGACCGAAACAGCAGTTTCATTCAGGACAGTTGCAGGGGCAGAGTGTAAACACTCCCACTGCATCGTCATATGCAGAGCTATTAGCAGTTCAAACAGCAGTCAGGAGACTCTGTGAATCCTTTTAACCATTGAACCCCACAATGAAGGTGTCAAGCCTCTACAAAAGTGACAGATTTACATGGAGATTTTTATGGTCGGCCTGTAGTCAATACTAGTGTAAAAGGCCAGTCTAGTGTGTCGTTGGTTCATACAGATTCGACTTTAACTATTGTACATTCTGACCCACCTCATATTGCTCGTGCTTCTCCACTATGCAGCATTGAGAGCAACAGTTTCCCTATTAAAGTACACTGATTAGGCGAATTCAGTGGAACCGACCGATTCATTTATCTATTTACTTTTATTTCTGCGTGTGTGCTATTGAGAAACATGAACTTTATTTTCCATTTTTTATTTTTTTAAGGAACAGTTTTATTTCTAAACTTGTTTCTCTCATTATTGATATACACATAGTTTTACTGGACTATTTTTAAAATAAATACATTTATTTTTGTGTGTACAATTGAGAGACTTTTTCTTTATTTTTTTATTTCCCTGTATACAGTAGATCTATAAATAATACAAGCTGCTACAGACATTGTTTTAGAATTCCATTGGGCTGCAAAAGATTTTGAATAAATGTATGGGTACCACCTATTGGGTTGTGGCCTGATATTTCAGTGTGTCCACAAACCAAAAGGGGGGTAATATGTCTTTTCAGAAAACTTTTAATACATTGTATGTTTTGGTTGCTTGCCAGTTGTATGGTGTGTTTAAACCGAGAACTGGATATGCCAACACCAATAAAACATTAAATATGCAAGCTGTCACTGTAGGATAATGTATACTAAATGGACCAACAACTAAGTGTAAAATCTTTAGTTGAAAATAAGCGCTCTGTGTTGGTATACTATCATCCTGCAGGGGTTTCTCTGCCAATCATAAGCACAGATGGGAGCAGCACACAATTACCGCAGGCCTAAGCCACACACAAACGGTTAATTTTCAAATTGGGGATCGAGTGATGCTTAAAATTAAAAAAAGAAATAAATAAAAATGAAATCATGGACAAACTTGGAAAAGGCAATTTAAAAAAAATCGATTTAAGGGAAAAACTTTAAGGCCAATCAATGCAAATTGTACAAAGTATAAAATATATTAACTTGAGTTTTCTTTTTCAAGTCTGGGGGATGTACTAATTATAACAGAGATATCTGTTTGTGTGAAGACAAAGGGAGAATTTGCACTTAATATATCTCAGTAGAGATCTTGAGAGTTGTTAGCTTTTGTAGCAAAACAGATCATTGAGATAAAAGCAGCAAACTTTCTTTCTCTCATACAGATAGGGTACACATTCCCAGATGAAAGAAAGAAAATTCAAGGGAGAATGACCACATTGAATTTTGAAAAGAAATCAGATGTTATTGAGAAAAAATGATACTGCCCTTGATTTATTCCAGATGGGATCTGAAATGAAGAGGGTGCTGATTTCTGATGGAGATTAAGAAGGGAACCAGAGGAAACAATGAAGAGTGCTAGCAAGTGGGACATGCAGCTGGCAACAGAGTTGAGCAGAACTTGGAACAGCGAGCAGGACCATTGGAAACTGCTTTTCTGTTAAAGAATGAATGTCTGACAACAAGATTGTCATCTACTCTGGACATTTTTATTGATTTATTTATTTGATTTTATTCATTTTTGTGAATCATATGAAATTTGAATGATTTACTGTAATGCTGAATATGTTTAGATCTGTTTAACATATAGTGATTATTTTTGTAGTTAAGGTTTTTAAAAGATTCGGACCTGCATATATAACCTGTAATTAATTAATTGACAAGCCATTCCAAAAAGCTTTACAAACAAAAGAAAAATGATTATGTCATTGCCAATGCATATGTATATGTTAACTCTAAGGGAGGTTATAACTGCTCAGAAAATTAATTATGCTTCAAAGTAATGGAAAACACTGTTATCCGTATACCGGCTGAACATGAAATAATAATGGGACCTGGTGTTTAAAGAGGCATGTATTTTGGCTACGTTCTTGTCGACATTGTTAATGTTTTGTTATTTGAAATACCTGATTAAAAATTACAGGTCAGAACTGAAACATGTGCAGAGACAGAGAAGGAGCAAAGGAGTAGAAGGAAAGAGACAGGTGAATTGTACATAAAGGTTGATTTTATTATCTTTGTAGCTTGAAACACAAGAGACACATCTACAACGCATGATAAATACTTACACATATTGTAATGACCATAGCATGATAGTTTAGACGGGCGTATATGAAGTTCATACCCAGCGAAGAGGACATCGGGTGGCTCAGGGTATCTTGTGGGTGACCCTGTCCCGGTAGGACCCTCCCATCTTTATTTCTAAAAGTGGCGTATGTTGGATAACATGGAAAGAAGTTTGAATACAATATAAGATACACGTGTTTGCAGGTTTGTACACTCTGTTAGTTTTAAAAGGAGATTATCAGAGGAGGTACAGTAGGTAATTGCATAGACGGCAACTGACTGCTGGAATAAACACAAATCGCACATTGCTGGAGGAATCGATGCACTCAAGAGATAACATTGGTTAAGCACAAAAGAACAAAGGGCCACATCCAAGATAACACCATCTTAGGCAGTGTGAGCCAGAACCAGTTTTCTTTACGACACATATTATTATTTGTTATTAATATTATTTATTTCTTAGCAGACACCCTTACCCAAGGTCACTTACAGGTGTATACAAAATAAAATACGTATCAAAAATTACAGTACAATTAAGATACAAAATACAATGACTTCAGTCTTAATAAGAGTGCACGGGGTGCTTGAACCCACAAAGAGAAGGAAATAGTGGGGCTGAGGTCAATGGGTAAATTTCACATACTTATACGTCAAAGTAGTCGGTTTGTTTTTTACACTTAACACTTTGAATGCCAGCGGCTCTGTGCCACTGGTGTGAATTTGCAGCAGACCGCTGTACCTTTAAACAGAAGCTGTTGGCTAAAACAACAAGAAACTTGAAAAAACGATGTCACCTCAATAAGCACCACAACTCTGCTTTCGATTGGTCTATTATTTAATATATGCTGTCATTCAGTTTTTTCTTTTGTTTTTTTTAACCAAATCACATATGAAACTGATGTTGCTGACAACCAAACAAAACAGAGAAGGAGGCATCTAAAATAGGAGAAGGAGATATCTAAAAATGAAATAAAGATATCTCAAATTGATTTACAGATATCTTTAAATACTATGGAAACCATATGGATTGTGCTAGCATGGCACGCCAAACTGTCATTTAGAGATATCTTAAAATGAGGGTTTTAAAGATATCTCTAAATCATTTAAATATCTCTAAATAACTTCCTGTTCATTTAAAGATATCTGTAAATCATTTGAAGATATCTTCAAATAATGTCCTGTTCATTTAAAGATATCTGTAAATCATTTGACTATATCGTCAAATAACTTCCTGTTCATTTAGAGATATCTCTAAATCATTTAGAGAGCTCTCTAAATAACTTCCTGTTCATTTGAAGATATCTTTAAATGGACAGGAAGTCTGTGGAGAGGGCAGATGCCCAACACATCTCAGAAGCTATATCTTCACTCATGAGGAAGATTGTTTCAGACCCTGTTAAGACTGCTCATAAATGTTGCTTGTTTTTTGCATTTTCTTTTGTTGTTGTCGCCCCCTGGAACGATGTTGGCCAGTAAAATGTCTGTGTGGCCGGTGGATTTTTCCATCCACTAGTCATGGTGGCTAGTGCATGGAAAAGTTAATTTCAAGCCCTGCGTTTCCCAACCATACACCACGAACCAAATATATAATAAAGAACTCCACAGTACTAACTATGCCGGTCTGTTACAGCCTGGGAGTAAATATGTGCATGTGGTAGGTTTACAAAGTACTAATAATTAAAATTAATATACTGCTTACCTTATTTTAGTCCAGTTGACGCCACACGTGCTAACGATCTTCAGCTGTATGTTTCATGAGCCTCCGGTCTGCAGACATACACTAGGAACCATAGGTGTAACTGACACGGGGGGCATGTCCTCCTCACTTTTTCAATGACAGAGAAATGTCCCCCTCACACTGCAGGAGTACTAAAACTTTTATTTTATGAAAATGTATTGGTATAATCACTAGTCAGTATAGAAGTCAATGGGAAGAAAAATTGGATCACTGGAGCCGGATCATGAGATGGTGTTTCATTACGAGGATCTGGATCAGGCTCCACTGATCTGTAATGTTGATCCAATCCTGGAGCTGCACACGCCTTAACTAGGGAAACTGACCAATGAGACGTGAACATATGTGGCGGGCAATTTAAAGACCCCGGCTGACACATTTATATACAGCCTGAGATCACAGTAATGTTGGGGAAAAACAGCAAACTGATGGACAAAGATAAAGGAGGATGCGCTACGTTGCTGTATCCAAGACACAGGAAAATGGTTTAAGTTTGTAATTCACCATAGCTTGTGTTATTTACTAATGTTATCACACTGAGGTTTCTGTCTACTTACAGTTTAACTGTTCATTTTAAATTGAAACATTAAACTTAAAACAGCAAAATGACATTTGTGCAAATAAACACATCAATAAAAACTGAATACATTACCACTTTTTACACAATTATACCAAATTAATGACGATATATTACTGATTTTAAATGCGTTTAAATACATTGCACACTCTCGCATTTCTATTTATCAATGTTCCAAAAAATCTGTCACATTTTACTAAACATTTTAAAAGTAATAAATAAACAATTACCTTAACGAACATTATCATATTCATCACAGTAAAGTTGAGTTCTTACTTGTAATCAGGAATACATTTAAAGTTTGAAACTCATTGTCTGGAGCTTGGTGTTTGTTTACATTATCATTGATACACTGTGGTTTGAGGGTCAAGCTACAAGCGCATCTGCATATTTTAAGTGGATAGAAGCTGAAAATACTTTTTAAAAACACCCTTTTCTTATACCAATACATACTAGCATCATTTTAATAGCAAAACTGTATTTATTTTAAGTATTTCAATTGTGGGGAAACCCTCAATGTTTCTATTAAATCTGCATTATGCCACACTCGCTCTAGCGCTCAACACTGCCTCGGGGGCCGGTTGTAAAGGGATCTGAACCTGGATCCAAGCTCCGATCTGAGCGGACTCAGAAGTGACTGAATAATATCTATTTTCCACACGCTTCACTCATGACAATATTGCGCCAACAATGTATTGTTTTGAATGATTGCCGCAGGAATGTCTTCAGATCTCTGAATTAGACTTGGGTAACATATTGTATTATTTCAGATAGAATAATCTTCATGCATGCCCCAGCTACATAAACTGTCCCCCAGCAACTTCCCCCACTTTTGAAACCAAAGTTAAGCCACTGCTAGGAACACAGCGACATCACTAAGGCATAAACAACTGCTGGCAGCACTATCAATTGTAGACGCCCCTTCGTGTGATTGACAATGTTCAAACATAGGCTTTAAAAAGTTCAATTGCCAAATGAACTTGAAAGTTCAACTGGCAAACAGCTCATTTACGATTTAACTTAAGAATTGACCAATTAAGTTACATATTAATGTATAAATTTAAGAATGAATTTATAAATTTATAAATTAATTTATAAATAGAAGAATTAATTTACAAATTAACTTATAAATTGACAAATTAATTAACAAATTAACTATTTAATTTTTACCCTTATAATGCTCCATAAATACTTCAATTGCTCCCATCTTTCAAGATAACTTGAAAGATACTGTAAACAGACATTACAAAACGATGCAGCCACTGCAAACTGAAAAAAAATGGAAAAGGACCACAAAATTTTTTTTAGCTCGCATTCAAACGAACGCGGTCCCTTTGCTCGCGCAGATAAATGTGAACAGCAAGCACATTGATACATTGAACAACCAGACCAATTCCGTTTAAAACGGATCCAGTGTGAATACAAAAATACATTTTCTAATCATTAACACATAATCGCCAAGTTGTGCTATTATTATTAGTAGTAGTATTAGTATTAATACCATTTGTATTCATGTTTTTTTTTTAACTGCCTGTTTTGTCACGTGTAACATTAAAAAAAAAGTTTATGTTTATACCCCATGCATAGAGGGTGAGTAATGATTACAGTAGTGATTGTGAGAGTAATGATTAGAAATGTAACCAGCATAACAGATTTGTGAGCTAGCTTTTCCCCTCGTTTAAGTCTGTATTTCAAATAGGTTTATTTGTACCTTTTACTGTTCTGTCTCGATGGCAGAGCGCTGTGTTTATTCATTTATAGAAATGGAAACGGTGATGCAATTTGATTGCAGTTTTCTAATGTGACAGTGTATGTGAAACTCAGGAAAGAACAGCAATGCAGCTCTCTGATAGGCTGAAACACTTACAGCATCTTGATGCAGACTAGAGTTGTTATCGGCAAGAGATGGGATGTCGATTTGGTTCAGTTTTGCGTACGATGTGAAACATTTCTGGGGGCTGTACATCCCAACATTATTTCTGATATGACTGACAGCGCTGACAAACAGCAAACGCATGCAACTGAAAACGCATCTTCTAATTACACATTCGAAACGTAACTAACCTATTTACTTTGATATACGAGATATATTTATTTATTTCTTAGCAGACGCCCGTATCCAGGGCGACTTATAATTGTTACAAGTTATCACATTATTTTTTACATACAATTACCCATTTATACAGGTTTTTTGTACAGCAGCAGTGACCCCATCTAGGATTGAACCCACAACCCTCCGGTCGAGTCCAGAGCCCTAACCACTACTCCACACAGCCATATAAATAATAACATACTTGTTATTGTCAAGTATATATTTATATAATATATACTTAACAATAACCACAGAAACTACTGCAATACTGCCACGCTGTAGTGAATACAGGCATCTTAATCCAACAAATGCGCTTATGCAGGGACAAGACTTTAATACCAGATGAGTACTATAGCAAATAAATAAAAGGTGGAACTATGGGGTAGCGGGGTGGTAGTGAAGGGCACAGGTTACAGGTATTCAGCTTCTACCTAAAAGCTGCTGTTGCATTTTACCTAGTGCTCTGCTTCATAAAACAGCCTACTGTCTGTTCCGACACAAACGTAAAATTGGAATACATATAGCTGCAAAATATTGAGAATAGCTGCTTCTTTAAAGCCCAGATGTGTTGCTCCCGCTCTACTGCTTGGGAATACATAATAATAATAATCAAACGATACAGCCGAATGTTACTCTTTATTCACGTTTCCTATCAACTGCAGATCTTTTCAGTACTACTGATACCTATTGAGGCTATCTTGGAGTGTTCGTTGCCAAATACTATCTATCTATCTATCTATCTATCTATCTATCTATCTATCTATCTATCTATGCATAACAGAAAATGGTAGCGAAAAAGCATGCACATATATGTAAAAACTTTAAAAAAAAAACCTTACCTGATGATTACATACATGACCAGCACATTTCCGACCAGCCCCACCACACAAACTATGGAATACAAGGCTGTGATGATGATAGCAATAACCACTGGGGTTGAACTCTTTAGAATTTCTGTTCTGTCACACTTATTTCCATCCAAAACAGACATGTTCGTTGAGTTTCTGCAAACAATGTTGTTGTTGAAAATACCTGCAAGCTGATCCATTGCAGCTGATTCATTGGTAAAGATGTTCTCCATGGTGAACTGAAGTGAAATGCTGCTCCGTAATTGCAACACCTAGACAACTACTATCTTGTTTACACGTCTGCCACAATTTACACTGAATGCCTTCATGTGCACGGGACACAGGTCCTCGATGTCAGTTATCATATATTACAATATCGTTCTTGCAAACACATTCGCTGTAAGAATAAGCATACAAGTGAATACAATAGATCTAAAGCCTGCAGGTATATGAGCACACCACAACCAGCACTAATATCCAGCGAAATCTGATCACTTTCAGACCGCGTTTTCTCATTTTATCAAGCTAAATGACGTCACTTTGTAAACCACATGATCCCCAGACTCAGCCGTGCCTAAGCAGTCCTAGGGATTATATTGATTTCTCAAATCTATTTGCACAGAACCCACACGTTCAGTAAAATCTTTACAACATCCTACTGAATATGTGACTTATTTGTAATTCAAATACGCAGAATACACGAGAATGTATTTTCCGATTTACGTTATTTAACCCCTTTTCTGCTGAGGCTCTTGTGACGCTCTATCCTACATACATTTTGTGATTTTGGGAGTCGGCTCTTTTACATAAAAATTACCATATGTTCCTTTTCAGATACACCAGGCCACGGGTTCTCAAACTTTTTTTTTTGCTGGGTCCCCCTTTGGAAATGTTTAAGGCTGTGACGACCACCCACCCCACTCTACCGATCAGCTTGAAGAGACATGTATTTGTGGTAAGCACAATATAGGAGACAAAATTACTTTCCGTCAGCCTAAGGCAACATTTATGTGTGTAAAATAAAATAAAGGACCTACATCTCAGAAGTGGTGATTCTAGAGTATTGCACACAGGGGAGCACCAAGGGGAAGGGGGTGGGGGGGGGCACTTCAGGGTTCTACAGTGTTTTCACATCTAATAAAATGCCCCACAAAAATAACTCTTTTAATTAAAAATGAGAAACCTGCAATGGCATAATCTGAAGCAAAACTCCATTTAAATTAAGTGGAGAAAACCACACACACACACACACACACACACACACACACACACACACACACACACACACACACACACACACACACACACACAATTGCCTACCTTCCTGCAATTCAGCGTATTCTGAAGTGCCTTGAACCCCCTATAGCTTTAGTATTAACCTGGACCAGTGGCGTAGCCAGGAATTTGTTTCGGGGGTGGATGGAGATTTTTTGATTATGGTTAATAACACTGGTATAGAGTAAAATAAATATATAAATAGGATAAAAATTAATTTTATGCTGACATTTAATGTTTGGTGAGATTGGATCTGATTTAAGAAGGTGACTGACTACATAAGTACAAGAAATAAGAAAGCTGTCAACACATAATTAATGATTTAAAATGATCGTCAACCATATTTTTCTCTTAATAAACCACAAATCTAATATATTGTGAGCAAGAACTGAACGGACACCAAATGCATTTCTATATGCGTCATATCATATCCTACTTGAATGAAACTGGCAGTAAATACTAATAAAAAAAGATTTCATATTTATACTGTATATATATATATATATATATATATATATATATATATATATTGTAGCGATCTCGGTTCTCGCAGGCAGATTCATCACACAGGGCGAGGCAATCCACACACAGGCGGAGGGCGGGCGCGAACCCGGGACCCCTCGCACTGAAGCATAGCGCCGATACCGCTGTACAAAAGAGCCGCTCACTTGCAAGGAGCGATATCGGGCTTATGGCTTTGTGTGTGATTACGTCACCTACCAGCCCTACTGCTGCCTTCCCCATGCACGCTACAATATATATATATATATATATATATATATATATATATATATATATATATATATATATATATATATATATATACTTTGTACAGTAACTCCTTCCATTTATAGTACTTCGACAAAGGAGAGGGTAGTACAAAAAAAACCCTATTTACCAATTCTAGACGCTCAGGTAGGCCCGGCTCCAGCTCCTAGAATGGGGTGGCCAGTAGACCTAGAGGGATCTTTCTGTAGAGTGTATTCAAATAGCTTTATGAAAAGCCCAGTTGTAAACGGTCCACATCATCTATGTTATCACTATCCCCACAACGGGGGAGTTCATCGACTACAAGAAAATCTCTCCAATGCTTTTAATGTAGTACCTGTTTTTCTCCAGAGAATCAGTGGTTTCTCCCAATGCCTGACTGTGTTTAAACTCACTCCAAGCGGCAACAGCTTGTAAATGAGTATGAGCAAGACTCGTGGCATGTTTGTGAAAACCCTTTTCACGTTCAAGTGCAGATTTCCAATTGTTAAACCCACGTACTGTAAACATGGTATCCTTGTCATTTACTACCCTGAAAATGCGACAAGGAAAACAAAAGCAGATATCTTTTGTTAGGGAATACTCGAGCCATGGATGTGTTTTAAACCAACTTGCGTTAAAGCTTCTCTCTCGCTGACCAAACATACCTCGGCGTGGATAAGATTGTAAAGCAGGCTGGCTAGGAGTGTCTCTATTAAGATTGTCAGCTGTAAGAACAAGAAGCAATGGCAGATTTTATGTTACTTTCTTCCGATGGACTTTTATTATCAGTGCTACTAGTAATAGTGTGAGAAAAAAAAAATCTATTTCCTTGGCAGTCAAGCTTTGATATTTAAACTAAAATCACTAACCTTTTTATAATCTCTCTGTTAACTTTTCTGTCTACACTAATTCCCTCTCTCTCACACACACTGTATTCATTTTAATGGCTTCTTAAACCGGATGTGAGCTTAAACTGAGTGGACATATATATATATATATATATATATATATATATATATATATATATATATATATATATATATATATATATATATATATATATATAGTAAGACAGCAGGGAGGTGGTTAATATCCTCCCTGCATAAAACATGTGCGTATGCATATTCTGCTTAATTGTTAATTGTTTTATTGTTAATTATCCCCTGCACCTGGTAGTACTTGTAAATTAGAACCAGGTGCAGGGTATTTAAGAGAAGCAGTCAGTCTGCTCTGGACTGCGGTGTAGAAGGAAGCAGAAGGCGGTGTGTTGTGTTTCCAGGCAGTCATCCTTGTGAGGACGGGGTTATTATTGTGTATTTTGTTTATGCCAGGTAAACGGCTTAGCCGTCCCGCGAGCTAGTCAGGGACCTGCATACTGTATAGTTAGCACTCCAAAGGAGCTAGGTGTTTGTTTTGTTCATTTTGTTTTTGTGTTTATTAAAAATAGCGCGTCAGCGCTGGAAAACTCAATTTTTGTGTCCTGGGTCTGTTTTTAAAGGGGCAACGAACCATGAAAGAGTGGTGCAAGCTCGGTTACATATGGTGGCAGCGAGTGTGGGCGCCCCTAAAGACCCAGAAATGGACACAAATTTAAAAGAGTTGATCGCAAAGATCAACCGGAATACCGCTGCTCAATGGGAGCAGAATGAAAAGTGCAGACTGGAGCTAGGGCTGCCGGAGAGGGAGCCGACTGAGCTGGAGCTGCTGCTCCAAAAATGGGAGCAGGAGAAAGAAGCCCAGCAGTACTGATGCCGGTCCTTCCCGGAGCCAGAGGAAGTGGAGCTGTGGCCGTCTCTGGAGCCATCGGATGCAATCAAGGGAGAGGAGGTGCTGTCTCCCGAGCCAGAGGAGGTGAATGGCGCACCTCCACCACAGCTCCAGCCCACAACCCCGGAAGTGTTTCCGGCGCTGGTCAGTGCGGTCCCTTGCCTCTTGCTCCTGGACACCCTGCCGGTCTGCCTAGACCTCCCTGCGCTAGACCTGGAGCCCAGAGAGATAGAAATCAATATTGCTAAGGGGGCTAAAACCAATTCCAAAATGTTTTTCCAATATTATAACAGCAAGAGAACATTCAAAGAGGAGGTTAAATGTCTAAGAGACACAAATGGCAAAATCATAGATGAAGAAAAAAAAATAGCAAATATATTAAATGATTACTTTTCACAGGTTTTTACAAAGGAGGACACGGACAACATGCCCCACATGTCGACCTGTTCCTATCCAGTTTTAAATAACTTTAGCATAACAGAGGCAGAAGTGTTAAAGGGACTAGGGGCTGTTAAAATAAACAAATCCCCTGGGCCAGATGAGATCCTCCCAATAGTACTCAAAGAAATGAAATAAGTTATTTGCAAACCACTAACCAGGATCATGCAGCAGTCTCTTGACACAGGGGTTGTACCAACAGACTGGAAAATTGCAAACGTAATACCGATCCACAAAAAGGGAGACAAAACCGAACCAGGTAACTACAGACCAATAAGCCTGACTTCTATTATATTAAACTTATGGAAACTATAATATATCTAAAATGGAAAATTACCTATATGGTAACAATATCCTGGGAGACAGTCAGCATGGTTTTAGGACAGGGAGATCGTGTCTAACTAACCTGCTTGATTTTTTTGAGGATGCAACATCGACAATGGATAATTGCAAAACATACAACATGGTTTATTTAGATTTCCAGAAAGCTTTTGACAAAGTCCTGCATAAAAGATTAATTCTCAAACTGAACGCAGTAGGGATTCAAGGAAATGCATGCACATGGATTAGGGAGTGGTTAACATGTAGAAAACAGAAATTACTGATTAGAGGAGTGTGGCGGAGTGTCCCGCCCCTTTGTTTGTTATTTATTTATATTATGATTTATGTTTTATATTACGATGAAAGCCGATTGTTATTTGTTATTGTTTTGTATTTAAAACCTTGTGAGGTTGCGTGACTGATCAGCTACTGATTATTTAACTAGCTGACAGTCACGCATCCTTACTAAACTAGTACAGACTGTGGCCGAGGGGTAATAAGATAATTAACAGCTAGTTAACCCCTCGGCCAGAATATAAAAGCCTCCAGCTGTCTGCGCTAAAGCGGAGAGTGTACAGAGAAGAGAGTATTAGGAGTGAGAGCGGAGAGAGCGAGGAGAGAGAAAACGAAATTTAAAGACAACTGCTAAACCTTATTTGTTTGGTCAACATGCCCTTTTGTTTTGTAGTGTTTCGTTTTGTTTAAATCTTTTGTTTTTGTTTATTATTTAATAAAATAAGCTGAACGCCGTAGCGTTTCAGCTCTCACCGCTACTTCCTGAGTCTGTGTTTCTGTTCTGACGGCATCACTGAGCCATCCTGTGCACAGCTGGTGTCCAGAAGCGGGAGGACAGCGCCGCCAAGCGTCAGGCCAGAAATACTGCAGGTTTTTTTTGTTTTGTTTTGGGGGGAAAAAAAATGGTAAGAATCAGCAGGAGAAAGCAGCAACAGCAGCAGGAGGCGCATCAACAGCAGCGCGTGGCCGGTCACAGGTCCTGTTGCGTCTCTACCGCGCCGGACGTTTGCCTGGCCTGTCTGGATGAGGAAGGGTGGTGCTTCCTGTGTGGCGAGGTCAGGTATCTTCCACTCAGCCAGAGCCACGCATGGCAGGAGATGGAGGAGCCTGAGCATCCGGCGTCCGGGGGAGAGGTCCCGCTGGCTAAGAGGCCGACGAATTCACTCTCCTCTGGGCTGGCTGGTGGAGCCTGGGAGGAATGCTGAAGAGGCCCTCCCCGATGGTGATCAACCTCCTGTGGGCCAGAGATGGAGCGCAATGGGAAGCCTGGGAAAAGCAACACCGCCCAGTATCCCTCCCAGACGTTGCGCACATGGTAATCCGCTACCTGGCTGCAGATATGGCAGTGCTCCCGCTATCTCCAGCTCCATCAGGAAAAGCCCCGCCGCTGCCATCTCCAGCGTCGGAGGGAGAGGAGCTATTGCTGCCGTCTCCAGCGCCAGAGGGAGAGGAGCCCTCGCCATTGTTCCCAGCGCCAGAGGGAGAGGAGCCATTTCTGCCGTCTCCAGCGCCAGAGGGAGAGGAGCCCTCGCCATTGTTCCCAACACCAGAGGAAGAGGAGCCCTCACCACTGCCTCCACCGCCAGGAACAGAGCAGCAGGAGCTGTCTCTGTCTCCAACACCTCCACCGCCAGGAGCAGAGCAGCAGGAGCTGTCTCTGTCTCCAACACCTCCACCTCTAAGAGCAGAGCAGCAGGAGCTGCCTCTGTCTCCACCACCAGGAGCAGAGCAGCAGGAGCTGCCTCTGTCTCCACCGCCATGGGAGGACTGCTTGCAGCTCCCACCTCCACCAGCAGAGGGTGAATACCTGCTGGTTCCGCCTCCACCAACGTGGGAGGACGGCTTACGGCTCCCACCTCCACCAGCAGAGGGTGAATACCTGCTGGTTCCACCTCCACCGCCATGGGAAGGACTGCTCCTGCCCTGCCTCGCACCGCCCAAGGATGCCTGCCTCGCTCCGCCCAAGGATACTTGCCTTTAACAAAAGCATTAGTGGTCAGGTTTGGTGTCAAAAAAGAGGATGAACTACCCCGGGCATCCCGTCCATCACGGGATGCCCCTGGTTGGTGGCGAGGGCCAGTTCTTCAGCTGGGGTGAAGTCAGGAGGGAGTGGGCCACCCCCTGGTCGTCTCCTTTGTCACTTTTTTTTGTTTGCTTTAATTAAAAGCCACACGTGAATCTAAATTTCAATATGTCTGAATGTGTAGGCCCTACGTATACATATAAGCTTATATTATACAAAGTTAATTTTTAGAATAAATTATTAGCATAGCATTGTGTTTAGTGAATACGTTTAAAAACTCACCAGTCTGAGTTATATTTTTATATTTGATCTTTATCTGTTGCCATGTCATTTTAACACCTGCCGGATTTGACCTTTATAAGAGATAACAAGCGGTAATACTGTTGCGGTCTCTATTTGTAACAATGTTAACTCTGACTCACAGGTGTGGAAATTAAAAAAATAAATAAATAAATAAATCACAGGTATATATTGACAGATTGCATTGGCCTAACTACATTCCGTCAAAATTGCTAATAGTGCTTGAGGTGTAAGTCATCTACTTATGCGTTGACTGCATCGGCTATTGTTTGCCAGGCTGCCTCCTTGGCTTTATTGGTTGTGGCAGGTTTTTTTTTTTTTATTTTTTATGAATACATCTTTAACTTGATCATGTGTCGTTATTAAAATGTGTTGCTCGGTGGCAGTGAAGAAAGTCGCTCTTCTTCTCCATTTTTAGATGACCGCTTAATAAAGATTACCATGGCAACACACTCGATGCCTCAATAGAATGCGTGTTAATGGTAGATTCCATATGCATTGACAGAAAATTAACCCGGCTTGAGTTATCTAGATCAAATTAAACTCGATCTACGTTCTTGAAACCAAGTTAGCCGATTAAGTTATATCGAGTTAAGCCTGGCTTTATTAAACCACGTTCGTGAAACAGACCCCAGGAGTGCTTGGCTGTGTAGATGGAACACACATTCCAATTAGAGGACCTGTTGAAGACAGCACCAGCTACTACAACCGGAAAGGGTTTCATTACGTTATTTTGCAGGTGGTGTCCAATTCTTGCTTTGCTTTCATGGATTGTTTTGCAGGCTGGCCAGGATCTTCCCACAATGTCCGTGTTTTGGCGAAACAGTCCCCTTGGTCAGAGACTTCAGCTTGACCCAGACATGGTGCCTGTCAACTGCCATTTACTTGGTGACAGTGCCTACGCTTTGGAGACATATTTGATAACTCCCTACAAGGACAATGGCCAATTCCAAGACAAAAAAGTTAAATCAGAAACTTAGTTCAAAACATGTTGTGGTTGAGCAAGCTATAGGGCAATTAAAAAGGAAACTGTAAACTATAAAAATACAGAAGCCTTATAAAAATATTGATGATTGCATTGAAAAGTTGAAGGAAATGAAACAAAATTAAAAACCAATATGGTTTTGAAATAAATTTATTTGACAACTGATTGGTTTTCAAATGTTTTATTCTTTGACAACCGATTCATTTTCAAATGTTTTATTCCTTATTGGCTTCACATTCCGGACCTGTGATTAAGTAATGTCCCATTTATGTATTTTTGCTTTTTGACCAATGACATGCACCATCACTATCTAACTGAATTGAAAGAAATTAAATGCAAAAATAAAATATATGAATATGGAATTGAAATAAATATCCAGGACAACATTCATTTTCAAATAGTTTACTCCTTATTAGCCAGGCTGCTGATGGCTTTTGCTAGCATATAGATGGCTTCTACTTTTTTCTCTTCTACAATTCTTTGTCCTTCCCACATTCTTTCTTTTTTTTTTTTTTTTTTTTTACCTGCTGCGCAACATACACGTGAACCCACTCTGGTGCATTTCTCTTCTTGTTCTTATTTCTGGCCACTGCTGCGCTGGAGGGGCTAGATGATAAACTGGAGGTTGATGGAGAGTTAAGTTGTCTGAGTGTCATCTTCTGATTCTGCAGTATCCAAAGAAGAAGCTAACAGATGATTGCTACTTGCTTTCGTACCCAAAACATTCAGGACGGCTTGGTTACCACTGGTTTTCATTCTGTCCTTTTTTTTCCTGTAGGTGCCGAGGAGGAGTATTGGCATCATATTCCTGACCAGTTTCTTTCATTTTGTTAGTGATGTTTTCCAATTTGTTTTTGGTTTTTTTTGGCCGTTGAAATGCACCATCACTGTCTAGCCAAGTACAAATCAATAGACAAGTTGCTTGTGAGGTCCATGTAAAACCTGAAAAAGACATTTTTTGTATACATTTTAAAGTATCAGTGATATGTACATTATTGATAGTAGCAATTAGAAAATAAATAAGACCAACAAATGATTCAACTTATGTCTTTTTCGGTTTAGGATTTGTCCCAAAAGGATTTTTAGCACTCTTACACAGCACAGGCACTCATGGCCTACAGAATTAAGAAATTACATTGGATGCTGATTAAAAAAATAAAAACTTACCAGAGTTGTTAGATGTTGGTGCCAAGTGGACATAGTTCTCTACAGTTTCTGTAATTAACCCCCCACCCCCCCAAAAAATTAATTAAACAACTGAAGACTATTTGTTTTAAAATGTAATACAGATACAACAGGTTTCACAGACAGAAGTCACAACCTCCACTTCTACACTGCTGTAAAGATAGACTAATGCAGTTCTTAAACTTATGCAGCACTTATCTATGAAACCTACCACTGGGCAGTCTAAATTCTCCTGGCTCATCCCCTGCTCCTGAAGTAGTTGAAGGCACACGGAGTGAAGCAAGCACAGCAGCTACATATTCTTTAGCAAAAGAAGCATCTAAAAGCAGTTAAAATATAAAGTTAGTAATACTGTGCATAGTAATACACATTGACTACATGAGTTATTTAAATCCTCATTCAAAACTATTATTTTCTCTAGAAAATGATTTTAAATTTTTATTAACTTAAATTTGATAACAGTGAACATTTTCAATATATCTGCTTTGTACTGACTTTTGCCTTTTTTTTTTATCTTTTAATACATAGCTGCATGCATATTTGTAATATCTTATTTGCCTATTTTTTAAATATTTTAATACATAGCTGCATGCATATTTAACATTTTATTTACCATATTTAATTTGTGTGAAGCATTTATGAGGTTTTTACATGAAAAGCGCTATAGTTTTAGAATGACGTTCTAATAAAATATGAACTTAACCACCTTGACAGTAAACGTTTGATATAAAAGATGTACATATTAATACTTAATGATATACTTAATACTTAATAATATTATACTATTCATGAGGACGGCCATGTTGTCCATTGTTTATGGTGAGTCTCTGTGGCAAAGTGGTAGTAGCAGGTGCATAGCAGGTGCAGTGCGGATGCAGCAATTCCAAATAATAAACAGACAACAAAGTACGGGTGAAATGAGGGTTTTAATGATTAGAAATCCAATTGTCTGATGACCAGCCAGAAAACAATAATGAGCTGGCAATACACAGCAATGTGTATTGCTCAGTAATAAAAAAGGGTTGCAGTCCCGCAAACAATAAACACGGTACAAAACACTCACAATTAGACACACACGATCACAGGTCCAAAGTGAGTGCTCTCAGTGCTTGTAGTGAAGTACAATATATTACGTGCTATTGGTGAAAACAAGTGCTGTGGTGATCCGGCTTTGTGCTGGCCCCTGGCGACAGCTCCGGATTTGTTTAGCCGGATTTGTTTAGCCTAGTGCTATTTAACAAAACAAACACAGACAGTCACTAAACAGAAAACACCAACAAAACACTCATAAACTCTCGATTTCAGTTTGGGGATATCTCCTGGTCCTTCCAGTCTCCTCGTAACACTGAAACCCAAGCGAAGGAAAAGATTTACAATTCTCCGGCCCCTTTTATGCGTTTATGCATGACCCCTTGGTAAACGATTACAGCTGACTCTATTGCTTGCAGCTGCTACCTCGTTTACCTTCCAGGTCAATACGTTTCCGCATCGGAGTCTCGTCTTTTTCCAGGCTGACTGACCTCCCGACCCAGGGAATAAATTGTCAGACCAACCTGTCCAAAGCCTTTCCCTTTCGCTACTTAGTACCCTCACAGGTCGAGAGGGAGATTTACAACCAGAACTCATTATATTTCCATCACAGTCTCTCACCGGCTTTTTTTCTCAGTGAGTCTGGTGACTCACCGTTGAGTTTAACAGTTTGTTGAGCGCCACCGGTTGACTTTAACAACAGTTCGGTGATCACAGAGGCTCACTGGTAGAGCAACCGTTGAATTTAACAACGCGCCCTTTGTGTGTAAGTGGGAACTAAGTAACAGTTTTGTTTGATAAAAAAAAGTACATTGTATTTTACACCCTCAAGTATAAAGCCAAAGTATTATTATGGTCTTTTTATATGCACAGGTTAACAAGGATGTGGTATGCAAAACATTGGAAAATGAACAAGCAGAAGTACGGATTTGTATTTAAAAACGGAATTAGATCTACCATTGTTAATAATAATACTAATACTAATACTACTACGACTATTACGACTACTACTACTAATAATAATAATAATCATAATAATAATAATAATAACAGTTTGTGAACATGTGGGTGCAGGGGTGATGCAGGTGCCCCAGACAACGACAAACACAAAGTTCACAGTTCAAGATCTTTGATTTTTCTTTTTAATGGTCTCCTTGACCGTGTTAAATAATAATGCTGGCTTTACCCAACTATGGGTATTGCCAGCGTATAAACCAAGGGGTTGCTGTCCTAAAATAATAATACAAAACACAGACACACAATACAGAAACAGACACGTCTCCGGACAATGCATGCTCTAGGTGCAGGTGCGGTGCTTTAAACAGTGATGCTTGCTTGTTTACAGGTGCAGTGAAGTCCAGGCTTATTGCTGGCTTGAAGCAGCAGCTCCCGGATTCGTATTAGCCGTCTGGCAAAGACAAATGTACACAGTTACTAAAACACTTCACTCACGATTTCACAGTCCTCGTTTCCTCCCATTAACCACAACAAAGGAACCGATTACGGCGTCATGTCCCCCTAAAGTACCCTAAGCCCCGCCCCTCCGATATCTAGTTCAATCACGTCTCCTCAAATTCATGACTGAAACTTCGCTCACCGTACTAGGGAGATGACTCCTGGTACCGTGATGCCGCCCCCTTCCTGAATGCTGGCTTCCAACTGACCCTGGAATGAACTGCCCAACCATTCAGTACAAGGCACGCAGTTCCTGTCATTTTGTGAGGTTCACTAGAGGGTTGAACACTGGTGTACTCGGGGATAAATCATCACCTGGGACTTGGTTTTTGGGATTGCCTCCTCCATCAAAGCCTGCACTTTAGTGGCGATGGGTTTCACCTGCCCATGTCCCATAATAAATCCTAAATATTGGGTTTCTTCTTTGGCAAATGCACATTTACCCAAGTTGGCTGTCAGCCGGGCTACCCCCAGAGACTGCAAGATGGCTGTGACCCTAGCCAAATGCTCTCGCCAGGTGGAGCTGTAGATAACCACATCATCAATATACGCTGCTGCATAATCATGATGTGGGCTTAAAACCTGGTCCATTAGTCTCTGAAAGGCAGCTGGCACACCATGTAGCCCAAACGGCATGATTGTGAAATGAAACAGACCATCAGGGGTAGAAAATGCAGTTTTCTCACATGATCTGTGGGTTAATGGGATCTGCCAGTATCCTTTCGTCAGGTCCAAAGTCGAGATGAACTTCGCCTTTCCCAGTCTGTCGAGAAGCTCGTCGACCCGAGGCATGGGATATGCATCAAACTTGGTATGGATGAGTGCGAGTGGTGTGACAATAAATACAATGTCTAGACAGTGATTCTCCCACACTGTCCGTGTTTATTAATAAATAAACACAAAATCCGCCCCTCTACCAGCGATGGTATTGGGGTACACAGGCCAAAAATAAAACAATAACACGTTTTCAAATTGATCCCCAATCCAGAATCCCGTGCACAAAAGTGTGCTTCCCAAATCCTTGGGGTCTGTAGTGAGGGTTGGTGTTGTGAGGTGAGGTAGTGCTCAGTAGATCGGGCTGGCTCCGTGGCTGCAGCCTCTGGCTCCATCCTCCTCTGCGAGACACAAAAACAAACACGTAATAAACAAAATAAACAAGCAGTACTCCGGCCGTAAGTTACGTTTTCAGTGCAAGGGTGTGTACTGACATTGCTGCTTCCCCTTTATACCCACAAACTCCTCCCTGCAATCAACCCATCGCCATGGTTTCTCCAATAGAGGGCCGTCCCGCAGCTGATTGCAATGGAGTCCTTCCAGGTACATGCAACTACGCGCTCCCCCTAATATGGTCAGCTTCTGGTTTCCACCTACCGTCAATGCAGCGCATCTAGGATGCAGCATACCACCATTTTTACACAGCGCCCTTTCTGGTCGGGAGGGAGATTTACAACATTGATCCTTTCTCTCTTTATCACACTTGGCAATAATGTTTACCTTGTGGAAGTCAATGCAGAGATAATGAAAAAACATCCTTGAACTCCTCAGTTAACTTACTGTGGCCAGAATTACTGGTTGTGGAAGCCTTTCCACCACCCCCACTATGTGGTGATGCTGCGTCAGTCCTACTGATACAGTGCCTTGTATAAGTATTCACGCCCCTTGGACTTTTCCACATTTTGTAGTGTTACAACCTGGAATTAAAATGGATTTAATTGGGATTTTTACCATTTGATTTACACAACATACTTAACACTTTGAAGGTGCAAAATATTTTTTTTATTGTGACACAAAAGTTAATTAAACAAAAAAAAAGACATTTGTTGGTTACATAAGTATTCACCCCCTCAATACTTGGTAGAAGCACCTTTGGCAGCAATTACAGCTGTGAGTCTTTTTGGGTAAGTCTCTACCAGCTTTGCACATCTGGATCCTGCAATTTTTGCCCATTCTTCTTGGCAAAATTGCTCAAGCTATGTCAAGTTGGATGAGGACCGTTGGTAAACAGCAATTTTCAAGTCTTGCCACAGATTCTCAATCGGATTGAGGTCTGGGCTTTGACTGGGCCATTCTAAGAGATTCAAGTTTTTAAACCACTCCAGTGTAGCTTTGGCTGTGTGTTTAGGGTCATTGTCCTGCTGGAAGGTGAACCTCCTCTCTTGCAGACTGAAACAGGTTTTCCTCTAGAATTTCCCTGCATTTGGCTCCATCCATCTTGCCCTCAATCCTGACCAGTTTCCCAATCCCTGCCGATGAAAAGCATCCCCATAACATGATGCTGCCACCACCATGTTTCACCGTGGGGATGGTGTTCTCTGGGTGATGAGCAGTGTTGGCTTTGCGCCACACATAGCGTTTTGCGCTAAGGCCAAAAAGTTCAATTTTGGTCTCATCAGACCAGAGAACCTTTTTCCACATGTTTGCTGTGTCTTCAACATGCCTTTTGGCAAAATCCAAACGGGATTTGATATGGGTTTTTTTCAGCAATGGCTTTCTTCTCGCCACTCTTCCATAAAGCCCAGCTTTGTGGAGCGTCCGGGTTATAGTTGTCCCAAGGGTGGTTTCTCCCATCTCAGCTGTGGATCTCTCCAGTTCCTTCAGAGTTACCATTGGCCTCTTGGTTGCTTCTCTGACTAATGCCCTCCTTACCTGGTCACTGAGTTTTGGTGGACGGCCTTCTCTAGGCAGAGTCGCGGTTGTACCATATTCTTTCCATTTTTTAATAATGGATTTAACGGTGCTGCGGGAGATGTTCAAAGTTTGGGATATTTTTTTATAACCCAACCCTGATTGGTGCTTCTCCAGAACTTTATCCCGGACTTGTTTTGATAGCTCCTTGGTCTTCATGATGTTGTTTGTTTAGATATGCTCTCTAACAAAATCTGGGGCCTTCCAGAAACAGGTGTATTTAATCTGAGATCATGTGACACTTTAATTGCACACAGGTGGACTCCATTCAACTAATTATGTGACTTCTGAAGGCAATTGGTTGCACCAGAGCTTATTTAGGGGTGTCACAGCAAAGGGGGTGAATACTTATGCAATCAAGACTTTTCAGTTTTTTATTTGTAAATAATTTTGAAAAATATGTACATTTTTTTCCCCACTTCGACATTATGGACTATTTTGTGTAGATCAGTGACAAAAATTCCTAATTAAATCCATTTTAATTCCAGGTTGTAACACTACAAAATTTGGAAAAGTGCTTTTAGGTTATGCTGCCGTGTCTCCATGGATACAGGAGATTGCCACCTGACCTTGTGGCTGCCACGACACACCATCCAAGAGAGCTGTCCGAATTAAGGTCTGCTCACACCTTGAGTCCACTAATGCATGGGTACTCACATTACCAACAACCACATCAACAATACAAGCCCCCCCCGACCAATTCCCCATCTCTTGGCTCCCCATTGGGCTCGGTGGTACTGGAGAGGTGAGTAGTCCGGCTCTGGACGAGGTCAGGGAGTTCTCATAGTCCACCACCAGCTGAATGGAGGCTTCCAGGTTGTCCGGATTGTGGCGCCGTATCCACGCCTGGATCTGGGTGCCGACCACAGGACAGAAGTGCACGTGATGAGTTTCCCCTGTGATGTTCAGACGTCGGAGGATGGCCTGGCACCGGTCATAGTCTGATAGGCTGCTTGGGCCTCCCCAATTAAACTGGAGCCCAGTACTCCTACGGCCATGACGTGGTGGTAGCCAGGCACTCGAACACCACCAGATATGCCTCCGGGTCATCCTCCGCCATCATTTTCTGCATCCGTGCCTTGGGTATGGTCATCATGGGTCCCGCTGGTGCGCTGTTGTTGATACCGACCTTCTAAATCAGAGCCATGAATCTCTCCTCTCTCTTTTTCTCCACAACCTCCCGTCTATCATCCAGCGCTTGCAGCAGAGCGGATAATGTAGTGACCTCCATATCCGTGTTCTGACACCACCTGGAATGAATTGCCGAACCATCCAGTACGAGGCACACTGTTCCTGTTATACAGTGGTCTCACAGGTCGGGAGGGAGATTGTTGACTAGGATTCATTCGCTCTCCATCATAGGCACTTTGTAACAAATGTGTTTAAAATAGCAACCGCTGCATTAAAATTAAAACTTCACCCGATAGAATAAAATGACAATATGATGTAAATACCGAATCCCCCTTTCCAACACAGCATAGGCTTATAATAAATCCATATTTCTTTTTTTGCAGAAGGGACATTTTTCTTTTCAGTGGGGCAACTCAGTGTTGCTAGGCATAGTGTGTTTAATGTTTCAAATTATGAATTAACAACTCTAAACAACAGAATTGCACGGAACCCCTAGGGACATCATGAAAAAAAAAAATTTGTGCGCAACAGATATTATTAAGAGTTAATATCAGAAGACACCTGGTGTTCTTGTTGGATAGGTTAGGAGACAATCAGTGTATTTAATAACAACTATACATAATAACAACTATACAAAACTGATGTGCTTCATGCTAATTTAACGAAAATATATTTATTGTATCCAATTGTATTTTCTTACTGTCTGGATCATTTCACCCAGTTTCAAAAACAAATGCAACAGAAGAAATTTGACTAATATTTCATCATTTGTGACATAATTATCTCAATGTATCACGAAGACAAATTCACACATAATCTATCTATATGCCCTTTACATGATAGGCTACGTCTTACAACAGTTCATAGCTCCTGAAGACTAACTCACAAAAGAAAGCTATTTTACCCCACAAAATTCGTCATGAGTCATGTCTCAGTGATTTGCGAGTTGTTATTATTGGCATGACACATGATGATCCAGCCCGATCCTGCTTTTGTTCTCAGAAAGTGGGTGCAAATTACAATGCAAAATGATGGCTCATCTACCAAAATGATAGCATTGCAAAGAGAGAGAAATTACCAAAGAAAAGCAGATCAAATGAGGCTACCACAGAGTATTAACCACAAACGTGCACATGTAGCGTGCACGGGGTAAGGCAGCAGCAGGGCTGGTAGGGTGACGTAATCACATACAAAGACATAAGCCCGATATACGCTCCTTGCAAAGGAGCCGGCTCTTTTGTACAGCGGTATCGGCGCTATGCTTCAGTGCGAGAGGTCCCGGGTTCGCGCCCGCCCTCCGCCTGTGTGTGGATTTGCCTCGCCCTGTGTGATGTGCCTGCCTGCGGGAACCGAGATCGCTACACACACAAGATACCAACCTTTTTTTTTTCTGAATGCACACAATGTCCTTTTAGGTAGGGGTTCCGTAGCATTGTTCCACTTTTCTTTGAACTTGCAAACCTTTATTTTCTTCCCGGGTTTGAGATAATTGGTCTTCGTCCCTCTGCTTTAATTTAGGGGGCTTTTTGATACCTTCACGTGTACATGATGTGTACAGACAGTATTTACCACAGATCACTTGATTGCAAAATTCACCGTATTTGTATATAAGATCAACGCTAGAGTGCAAAATCATTTAAACTAGAGAAAGAAAAAAATGATCCACCACTGTGGCATGTAAGTATGTGAAATGTACCCCCCACAGAACAAACAATTTAGTTTTTCAACTTCAGAATTCAGCACTACATGGCAATGCCTAGAAGTTGGAATAATGGCAGGATGCACCATTTCTCCACTGGCTTTTACCATGGCAATGGAAGTAATCATTAGGGCATCAAAATGGGTAGTGGGAGGAGAGGGCTTGGCTTCTGGAATTATTATTATTATTTATTTATTAGCAGATGCCCTTATCCAGGGTAACTTACCATTGTTACAAGATATCACATTATTTTTTACATACAATTACCTATTTATACAGTTGGGTTTTTACTGGAGCAATCTAGGTAAAGTACCTTGCTCAAGGGTACAGCAGCAGCGTCCTCCACCTGGGATTGAACTCACAACCCTCTGGTCAAGAGTCCAAAGCCCTAACCACTACTCCACAATGCTGGAATGCGACTACTAGCAAATAGAGCATACATGGATGACATGACTACAACATGACTACAACAGTAGCCTGCACTAATCCGTTATTGGGCAAATTAACCAATAACATTGAATGGGCACAAATGCTATTCAAGTCCACTAAATCAAGGAGCATCTCTATAATTAAAGGTAAAGTAGTAGATCAAATGTTCTACATTAATGCTGAGGCAATACCTAACAGTGTCTGAGAAGCCAGTGAAAAGTCTTGGGAGATGGTACGACGGGTATCTAAAGGACACAGTTCATGTGGGAGAAGTTAGACAACAAGCAGTGGAAGGGTTGAAGAGCATAGACCGCAGCGCTTTACCAGGCAAACTAAAACTCTGGTGCTTTCAGTCTTTTCAGCAGTCTACTGCCGAGACTGCTGTGGCCACTGACTGTGTACGAGGTTTCTTTGACAACAGTAGAGAAGCTGGAAGCTTTAACACTAGAAGCCCCGCGGCGGTCATTTTGGCAGTTTTTGATTTTAAAATGTAATTTTCTCTAGTCGTGTAACAGATATGGGGCGGTGCGTTCGTGTACCTTTCTGTCCGTATGTATTAAATCTATAACAAAAACATTGTCAATGTTAAAAAACAAGTTAGAAAAAATGCAACAGCCGTTTAAACGGGTGTTATCAAACACAAAAGCCCAAGTTAGGAGAAGCAATTGGGGCAACCTTGTCAAGCATCAAGCAAATAGGCACAATTGGAAAGGTGCTGGGGCCCAACATTCACACAATTGTTGCTTCTAACTTGGCTTCTTTTATTCATTGCTCCACTTTAGAAGAAGCCAAGTTAGAAACAACAATTGTGTGAATGTTGGGCCCCAGCACCTTTCCAATTGTGCCTATTTGCCTATTTACAGATTTGAGAATGTGTATGGTAAATAGATAGACAGACAGACAAGACAAGAGAGTAATAAGTAGAGTAATATAGGAGAAATGAGAAAAGATTTGAAAGTAAAATAATGGTAGAAGGGACTTTTGGACAGTATTGAAAGTGTAAACATTGTATTCTTATAGTTGCATCAGTGGTGAAAACCATATTTTGGTAGGTATTGATATATTGATATTTACGTAGGTACAAAACTACAGTGGTATGAATGGTTCAAAAGGTACATATGCATGTCCGTGCTAAAGGGTAGTATACTAACACATTTTAATGCTGGAAAAAAACATTATTCTCCTTGATATAGTGGTGTTATGGACTTAGGCTTAGGCATTTGTAAAGCATTAGATCTCTTCATAAAAGGCCATATACATGTAGTTTGCATTTCTTGGCCATGGTTTGACTTCAATAAGTACATCATTTGCATGCACCCATTTTCCAGTAGCACCCACAGCAAGAACAGACACATAGTGTCCTGAAGTAACACCCTGTCCTTGGTGTATGATAATGGAAGCTAACTGGTAATTCCTGTTGTCCACAGTAATTGTACTCTTCTGCACAGCAGTAAACTTAGCATTGTGTCACTTTGTAATGGTCCCGTCTGGTTTGGTTTCCCAAAGCATTAGTTGGATTGCAATCATTCTTCCTGCTGATTGAATAAGTTTTGCATTGCCTACATTTGCTACCAGGAATCATTGCCCATTTGTCATTTCTATAAATTAGTTCTTCCAAACACATGGAATCTGTACCAGCAGGTACATATAGAGGATAAACATGCAACACCTCTCGGTTTGATGAGCAGTAGTTACATGTAGTACATAGAATGTCATGACTTATTGTGACTGAAACCATGCGAGATACTTCAGAACAAATTTAAGACAATTTGGTGAGAAACACTGCAACATGTTGCTGCTCACCTCTATTGAAAGGTTCTCCTAAGAAGTGATAAATATCCACAGTAGTTAGAGACGCAGTGGATGGCAAGTGATCCTATTTGTGAACAAAGCTCCTGATAACCTCTTGTTGATTGTGTTTTAACGAATCCTTCATAGGTTGCAAGAGAAGAAGGCACTGCAATGTTGCATTTGCATAGCATGAGGTGAAATTGGGGTTGCTCAAGCCTCTGAATGGATGTGGAAGTGCAAGTGTTCTCTTAGAAGATTGAGGCTTTTGCTGTTCCTGAACATTAATGATGGCTCGTGAATAAAATGCACATGATCTTTTACCTTGTGTCCCTTGTGCGTGTTAGTCTCCTTCAAGCTTTTCAACTTAGGACAATAAATCCCTCTGAGCCGATGGTACTGTTCAACTCCAGGTTGACATGCGTAGATGCAGGTGGGGTCAAAGTTGATAAGGTGGATACGACTTAAGGAAGTAACTGTGGAAAGTGTAACGAAACTTCGTCCATAGGAGAAAATGGAGTTACCACGATCCATCATAACTGTTTTTAGAGTCATCCCCTGGCATTTGTGAATGGTAATTGCATGAGCACCAATGACTGGGAACTGCTCTCGAACAATGTAGACTCTATCCATGATTTAAAACTTTGAGCATAAACGTTGAAAGGTATGGGTGACTCCATTGTTAAATTTGATGGTTATGGTTTTGAGCATACTTGTGTTTTCCAGATAGTAGGAAACAGCTTGAAGTTTCCCTATTGTCCCATTGATGAGACCAGTGGCAATGTCAATGTTCTTGCGAATTTGCTTAATACAAATGCAAATGTGATACATTTAATACCAAACTAAATACAAATGCAAATATGTGACAAATGCTAAATGGACTTCAAATAATTTCCCATACAACAAATGTTAATTTATTAACATGAATTTGGCAGAGGTCTTTATCCAAGGTGACATTCAAGGAAAACAGTTAATAACAACATAAATACAGTAATTACATAGTTCATAATTAACAGGCATGTACCAATATGGGAAGCAAGTTACATAAAACAGTGTTTCCCAATCTTGGTCCTGAGGACCCAGTGTTTGCTGATTTGTGTTCCAACTGAGCTTTAAATTACAAATTGAACCCTCAATTGAATGAATAATTTGTCTAATCAGAGCATTTGAATTATTTGTAGCTCTTAAATGGCTGGCTGCACAGGCCTCAATTAGCACTAATCTAGGACTACCTAATGTTAACTCAGGTAAGGTAGTCCAAAATTTGTGCTGATCAGGGTTTGTGAAAACAGCCAAAAGAGTTGGATATTTCAAGTTATTTCTAAAACTGCATTAAGTCACTAATTGTTAGTTCAATTGGGGGATCAATTTAATAATTGAGAACTCAGTTGGAACACAAACAGCAGACACAGCAGGACCAGGTTTGTGGAAAACTGACATAAATGATGAGATATACACTACCATTCAAAAGTTTGGGGTCACTTAGAAATTTCCTTGTTTTCCATGAAAACATACATGAAATGAGTTTGAATAGGAAATATAGCAAAATGAATAGGAAATATAGTCATTGACAAGGTTAGAAATAATGATTTTTAATTGAAATAATAATTGTGTCCTTCAAACTTTGCTTTCGTCAAAGAATCCTCCATTTGCAGCAATTACAGCCTTGCAGACCTTTGGCATTCTAGTTGTCAATTTGTTGAGGTAATCTGAAAAGATTTCACCCCATGATTCCTGAAGCACCTCCCACAAGTTGGATTGGCTTGATGGGCACTTCTTACGCACCATACGGTCAAGCTGCTCCCACAACAGCTCAATAGGGTTGAGATCCGTGACTGTGCTGGCCACTCCATTATAGACAGAATACCAGCTGACTGCTTCTTCCCTAAATAGTTCTTGCATAGTTTGGAGCTGTGCTTTGGGTCATTGTCCTGTTGTAGGAGGAAATTGGCTCCAATCAAGCGCCGTCCACAGGGTATGGCATGGTGTTGCAAAATGGAGTGATAGCCTTCCTTCTTCAAGATCCCTTTTACCCTGTACAAATCTCCCACTTTACCACCACCAAAGCACCCCAGACCATCACATTGCCTCCACCATGCTTGACAGATGGCGTCAAGCACTCCTCCAGCATCTTTTCATTTGGTCTGCGTCTCACGAATGTTCTTCTTTGTGATCCGAACACCTCAAACTTAGATTCGTCTGTCCATAACACTTTTTTCCAATCTTCCTCTGTCCAGTGTCTGTGTTCTTTTGCCCATCTTAATCTTTTTCTTTTTATTGGCCAGTCTGAGATATGGCTTTTTCTTTGCAACTCTGCCTAGAAGGCCAGCATCCCGGAGTCGCCTCTTCACTGTTGATGTTGAGACTGGTGTTTTGCGGGTACTATTTAATGAAGCTGCCAGTTGAGGACCTGTGAGGCGTCTGTTTCTCAAACTAGACACTCTAATGTATTTGTCCTCTTGCTCAGTTGTGCACCGGGGCCTCCCACTCCTCTTTCTATTCTGGTTAGAGCCAGTTTGCGCTGTTCTGTGAAGGGAGTAGTACACAGCGTTGTACGAGATCTTCAGTTTCTTGGCAATTTCTCACATGGAATAGCCTTCATTTCTCAGAACAAGAATAGACTGACGAGTTTCAGAAGTTCTCTGTTTCTGGCCATTTTGAGCCTGTAATCGAACCCACAATTGCTGATGCTCCAGATACTCAACTAGTCTAAAGAAGGCCAGTTTTATTGCTTCTTTAATCAGCACAACAGTTTTCAGCTGTGCTAACATAATTGCAAAAGGGTTTTCTAATGATCAATTAGCCTTTTAAAATGATAAACTTGGATTAGCAAACACAACGTGCCATTGGAACACAGGACTGATGGTTGCTGATAATGGGCCTCTGTACGCCTATGTAGATATTCCATTACAAATCAGCCGTTTCCAGCTACAATAGTCATTTACAACATTAACAATGTCTACACTATTTCTGATCAATTTGATGTTATTTTAATGGACAAAAATTTGCTTTTCTTTCGAAAACAAGGAAATTTCTAAGTGACCCCAAACTTTTGAACGGTAGTGTATGTATATATTTATATATGTGTGCATTGCACAATTATTCTTTTTACTTGTTTTGATTGTTATGTTTAATAAACATGAAGTTCTCAAAAGTGTCCTTTAGTTTGCATCTTTCAGGTTAATCAACTTTACCAGCAATACTTTTCTACTTTATTATGAGCATTATCATTGAAAAGTATTTAAATGCATTTGAAATATTTTTGAAGCTTTCCCATGATTTTGAATTCAAATGCAAATTCTTATATTTCAGAATATACAAATACCAAGTCAAATGCAAATAGTTCAGCAGATTGCATTTAAATTATTTATTTTTTAGCAGATGCCCTTATCCAGGGCAACTTACAATTGTCACAATCATATCACATTATGTTTATATACAATTACCCATTTATCCAGTTGTTTATACTGAATCTAGTAAAATACCTTGCTCAAGGGTACAACAGCAGGGTTCCTCACCTGGGATTGAACCCACAACCCACTGGACAAGAATCCAGAGCCCTAACCACTACTTCACACTGCTGGCCCCAAGTCTAGATGGAAAGTAATGTGTCGATTTAAACCAAAGTAATGGTTTTGGAGACATTTTGTAGGGGAAACTATGATATAAAGAAAAAACTACTTCAGATAATTCAAGAAAATAGAAACATTGTTTAAGCACATAGTACAGTGGCTAAGATAAAAGTGTGTAATGAGCAAAACCAGGTGTCTGACCTTCATACATTTGGGTAAAATGTTGTGTTTGTGGAAGAATAGAACAAAAAGTATAAAAGCTACACTGTAAAACACTTATTTGTCACACTTAAAACACATCACTGGATTTATGATTTTAAATGTGTTTAGGATTTAAACACAGTGTGGTGTTTATTTTATAAACTCTTGGATGTGTATGATTTGTAACACTTTTTAAACATTCATACACGTTTATAATAGGGCTGGTGTTTAAAATCTAAACAATAAACTTAGCAAAAAAGGCACAGATTAAACACATCACGTTTAACAATTATTTAGAGTTCCAAATGACTAAACACCAGTGTTATACCTAATGACGTATAAACACTGCTGTTTAGAATTATAGTTTTTTTTTTTTTTTTTAATATTCACACATGCAATTTACATACAAAAGTTTCACACGTTTGTGGTTTTACAGCGTAAATGTATGAAAAGAAGACAGATGTAGCCATAATACCCGAATATAATGTATGCTGTGACTTTGATGTATTAATGATGAATGCTGTGATAAAATAACTGCAACTTTTATGAATGCTTTCCTGTTTAAACATGTTTAAATCGTTTATATCGATAAGGCAGTTGCATTGGTATTGTAGCGATCTGGACTGTGTGTGTTGTGTTGTATGGTTTTGTGTTGTTGTTCCATGTTTTGTCCATGTCCTGAGTGCCTGTGTATGTGAGCGAGTGCACCTGTGGGGTGGTGGGAGCGTGATCGAGTCGTGGTCCCAGTGTGCTTGTGAATGTTGTCCAACAACATGTCTTGTTATGTCTAAATGTTAAATGTTTTCGTGGGGTTTTGGTTATAAAGGCACAGCTTGCACGCTGCTGTGAGCTGTGTTGTGGTGCTGCTGACCTCAATAAAATCTGAATGAGATCTTGCTGCGGTCGTCTGCCTTCCTGTTGTTTACCCCAGAATGCTACAATATATTAACAGTATTTTCATGATTTTGGTTAAATACAGTATATGGATTGGAACTAAATAAAATACGTATAGAGTACATGAATGCCTAAAAGTGCATGTGTCAGTTTGTAGAATTGTGCACACCGTAAACTGAAAGAAAAGCTGTTTGGGGTCATCTTCTATACAGAAGCAACATTATGCATGTAAATGTACTTTAAATGAATAACATCTGATAATGTCCCAGCTGTGCTTATTGGCACCGTTTGCAGAAAAACATGTGTAAAACAACGTGCTAGATTACACTAGCAGAAATTCACAATAAATATATGGCACATTAATAATGCAGACAAAATTAGCAAAATGCTTTGCTGGTAAAATGGTCTTGTTTTACAGCAATATATCAATACCTAACATATAACACCTACCTTATATAACAAATGTGTCCGTTTCGTTTATTTTTTTAACCAGCGGTGGATAATGCATTGCTGAGTTTGTTGCGCTCATGTATCAGGTGGTTTCTGGAATGATCCAAATGCAATTAAAACAGCGGGTGGAGGCGTGAAATAAATATATTTATAACTTCTCTTATGCAATTATTTCAATAGCGATTAATAAAATCAGTCATAACAGTGCGTCACATGTGCCTTATAGAAAAGTGAAAGAGCAGCACGCCACACTGGCATGGTGTGCTGTAATGAAATCAGAGATGAAAAGTTCTGCTAGGAGAGAATAGTAGTGAGTAGCTGGCGAGCCTGGCGACCCAGGAATCTTTTTTTAAGGCGAGCAAAGCGAGGTGGGAATTATTAAAGATGAGCGCAGCGAGCTGGCATTAATAAATTAAAAGTAAATCAGCTCATTTTTGCTGTTTAATCTACTATTTGTTAATTAAACAAGTAAAACTTCAAAGAAAAGTTTAAAGTACCTGGTATTGCCAGGCCCCCGTCTCCCATCCAAGTACCAAACAGACACACTTTTTTTTTTTTTTTTTTTTTTTTTTTTTTGCAGACACACTTATCCAGGCCAACTTACAATTACCCATTTCTACAGTCGGGTTTTCTTTACTGGACCAATCTAGGTAAAGCAGCAATGTGTCCCTGTGGCAAAGTGGTAATTAGTAGCAGGTGTATAGCAGGTGTGGTGTGGATGCAGTAATCCCAAGAACAAACAGACAACAAAGTACGGGTGAAATGGTTAATTTAATGATTATTAATCCAATGGTCTGATGACCAGCTAGCAGATAATAATGAACTGGCAATACACAACAATGTGTATTACACAGTAATCAAAAGGGTTGCAGTCCCGTAAATAATAAGCACAGTACTAACACACACAATTAGACACACACACGGTCCAAAGTGAGTGCTCTCAGTGCTTGTGGTGAAGTACAATATAATACGTGCTATACTTGTGAATAAGTGCTGATAACAATGTTAATCGTGACTGTAGTGCAGTGTTGATCCGGTTTTGTGCTGGCACTTGGCGACAGCTCCAGATTCGTGTTTAGCCGTCTAGTGCTATATAACAAAAACACAGACAGTTACTAAACACACAAACAAACAAAACTCACAAATATTTTCCCGTTCGCTTTCTCTGTGTCTCACATGGTCCTTCCAGTCAATAAAACCCAAGCGAAGCAACTGATTACGAGTCTCCGTCCGCTTTTTATGCTGTCACGCATGACCCCTTGGTAAACTAATGCAGCTGCCTTTACAATCGCGGCTGCTACATTGTTTACCTTCCGGGTCAATACGTTCTTCCAACAGAGACTCGTCTTCTTCCAGACTAGCCGACTCCCAGACCCGGGAAATAACTGTCAGTCCAGCCCGTCAAAAGAACTCTCTCCTCGCTGCTTAGTGCCCTCACAGGTCAGGAGGGAGATTTACAAACAGAACTCATATTTCCGTCAGTCCCCACCTGTGATTGAACTCACAACCCTCCAGTCAAGAGCACAGTGCTGTAACCGCTACTCCACAGATGCTGCAAGCGACGGATCACTAGTGTCTCGTTGTATAACTAAATCTCGGCAGTTTCCCACAAGTTTTTCTTACTATCGTTCTTCTCTCTCACACACACACATACATTATATATATATATATATATATAAAATAAAATAAATAAAATATATAAATGTCAATTGCCGTGGATAGACGCATTAGCCAAATCAATTAATGTGAAATGTAGTTTTCTAGCCCTCTATTTATTAATTTTTACATTTGTAATATAAACATGTATTAATTTCTACATTTATTAAAAATGTATTTATTCCTCTATGCATTTGTTTAAATCATTTATTTATATCTACCAAATAAATAATTCCTTTATTTATTTTTAATTAAACGAGAAACTACAATTTATCAGAGATTTAGACAAGGAAGCTAAATGCCACTCTTGTGTACAATTTCATTCTATGGTATCTACCAAACAAACAGGAAACTAGAAATTTTCAAACAGGAAATTGAAAATTTCTAGAATAGAGCAGAACCTTCAAGTTTTCAGCGAAAGCTGGTCAGGCATGGATGTAAGCATAAAAAATGAATGCATTTTTTTCCTGCGAGATGTGCTGTTTTAAAACAAATAAATTGTTTAATATAAATGGTGTGGATATCAAACTGCTTGCATTCCCTGGTTTATTTTGACGTTGACCAACATGTGGAATCACATGATTGGTAGATGTCCATTTATTTAGCTTTTCTGTTTGAAAAGTCGCTACACACCCTTAAAAAGTAGACGGAAGAGGAAGAAGAAAAACAATTTTACCTTAGTTTGGCGTCATATATTTCTTTGTGTATAAGAGGTATGTACGTTTTTTCACATTTGATGTAAGAGTTTCAGACTTTTGATACTGGTACAGATGGTAATTCTAAGTGGTTTCGTTTTGCCGCTGCAACATGGTAAAAACAGCAAAACTCTTTGAGCTGTATAGAGACTCTCGGTAGTTTCAAACTCAATATTCTCACAAAGCATGAAACACGGGAGTGCTGAAATAAAGGAGATAAATTACATTATACCTAAAAGCCCCGGGAGCAGTCACATTGATGGCCACACATAAAACAATTGTATTTTCATTATACAGAACGGTATTCTACTTTATTATTTTTATTTACCAGTCTGCAATGTGTTTAGCTGTAATTAGATTAGTCTGTACTCTCTGCCTGAGTGAATGACTGACAGTCTATTGTTTTTCAATCAGCCTTTTGAAAGGCTGGCGCCTGCTTGCCAGCTGCGCTGCTTTGGTCAGTCAATTAGCATCGGGACTAGTGAAAATAAATACCAGAGCCGGTGGAGTTTTACAACGCAACAAAATATGAAATTGATGTTTGGATCAGATGGCACAGAAGTATTCCATGAAAGCTGGCTCCCGACGGTGGCCTGTTAAGGTGCTTTACAATGTATTGGACCTAGCAGCCATCAACTCCTGGGTACTTTACAAAGAATGCACTGAGAAGAATTTACCAAGGAGAGAATATATTTTACAGTTAGCACAGGAACTTCGCAAGAAGCATTTGGAACAGAGAGAAACTGCCAAGCGTGTACCCACAGCTGAAGCTGGCAAACCCGTTGAAAGCCGCAAGAGATGCCAATGCCAGGTTAGCAACTGCAATAAAAATAAAACTTCGAACAGCTGTGCCCTGTGCAAAGAAACGCAGTGTGGAGAACGCATTCTGTGTTGATTGTGAACAGCCTCAGACTCAAGGTAAAGGAATACCATTTTGTTGAAAAAAAAGAAAAATAAAATTACTTTTTTTATAACTTCTTGTGCTGTGCAGTTCTGTAAAATGTGTTCTTCTGAGTTTATTTATCGACATTGTTCAGTTTTCAGCTTTTGTTCAGCTTTTGTGCATATGATAATAAACCAATTGCTGTTGAAAAATTAAATGTATTGCTATCGTTTCAGTTTTATAAATATGTATGTTGTAAACCGATGTCTGTTCAGATGTTTATTTACTTACATTTTCTTGTTTTGATTTGTAAATAAATGTTCATTATATATAATATATATATATATATATATATTGGTTTTTCAGATGTTTATTTAACACTCAATAAAATAAACTATTACTTTCGACTGTTTCTCCGTTCGTTATACTATTTACAGTGTTTTGAATACCGCTGTAAGAAAGATTGCTGCGTGGCTTTTAGGTATGAGTATATCTCTGGTCCTTTTAGTGTTAATCAGTTCGTACATCAGGAAATGGTTAGGAGTTCCACGCTGCCTTAGCAGAGTGGGACTTTACGGTAAAGGAATATTGCAGCTACCAGTCTCAGCTCTAACCAAGGAGTTTAAGTGAGCCAGGGTCCGACTGGAAATGACAAATGCGTAAGGGAGGCAGCACCTGTGTTCAAAACTGGAAGTGGGCGGCAAAGAAAGCTGTGGAAGATGCAAAGGCTGCCCTTTGAATCAGTGATATCATGGAGCAAGTTCAGCAAGGAAGAGGGGGTCTTGGTCGCAGTTCAGCTCCTACAGGTAGTGGACAAAAAAATGGAAACACCTGGGTAAAGGAGGGACACCAAGCATATTGAAAGCTTGGGCTTCCACACAGTTGTGGCTCATGCGTTAATTAAGCAAATATCATCCCAGCATGCTTAGGGTCATGTATAAATGCTGGACAGGCCTGGTTGAGTATAATTATGGCTAGCATGGCTACAAGAGGAGACCTCAGTGACATTGAAAGAGGGGTGATTGTTGGGGCATGTTTGGCAGGAGCTTCAGTGACCAAGACAGCTCAACTTGCTGGTGTTTCACGAGCAATGGTGTCTAAGGTGATGTCGGCATAGAACTCCGAGAGAAAAACATCAGCAAAGGGCAACAGTGGGCGGAAGCACATACTCCAGGATTGTGATATCCATGCATTAATTCGAAGTGCAATGCAAAACAGGCAAGCAACTGCAGATCAATTAACTGCAAATTTCAACCTGGGGCGCAAGCAGCCAGTTTCATCAAAAACGGTTCGCCGAGAACTCCACAGACCATACCATAGTGGCCCAACACTCTATTAAGTGACTTTTCATTGGTGTTTCCATTTTTTTGTCCACTACCTGTTCATGGCACAAGGCAGCCCCAGCTCAACAGAGGAAGCTGGTAGTCAACGAGGTTCAAAAGCAGGAGGAGAGGATGAGGTGCGTAAAGTCTGTTTCCCAGGCCGAGCAGGGAGAATGGATGAGGTGGGAGAGTGTGGAACAACGCAAGATCGGCTGACGAGACCTATGGACAATGGAACAGAGCAAGATGAGTTTCCTCATCAGGTCAACATATGATGTTCTCCCATCACCACAGAACCTAAACCTCTGGGTAGGAGAGGATCCCTCATGTCCTTTGTGTTCATCACCTGCAACATTAAGGCACATTTTGACAGGAAGTAAGGTGGCTCTTAGCCAAGGACGATTTACTTGGCGCCATGACCAGGTGCTACAATGTTTGGCCTTAGCATTGGAAGACAAGCGTAACATGACCAATAAGTTGCCACCAGTTCCATCAAAACATTACACACAAAAGACAACATTCCTCCGTCCAGGAGAGCAACCACAAAGAAAAGGTGTTAAAACCAAGCCTCGCCCAGGACAACTGGAAGCTGCTTGAGACTGGAAAATGCTAGTTGATGTTGGGCAACAGCTTATTTTTCCACCTGAGATTGCCACCACTAACCTTCAACCAGATATTTGTCTTGTGGTCTGGATCAGTATGCCTTGTTCACCTGGTAGAGCTAACAGTGCCATGGAAGGATGTTGAAGATGAGGTGTATGAGAGGAAGAAACTGCAGTATGCTCAACTAGCCACTGAAGCGGAACAGCAAGGATGGAGAGTCTGGGTTTACCCAGAGGAGGTAGGTTGTCGAGGATTTGTGGTACACTCTACAACCCGGTTTCTCAGAGACGTCGGATTCAGTGGCCAAGAGTTGCGTCGCACAGTGAAGAACTTATCTGAAACAGCAGAGAGGAACAGAAACTGGCTGTGGTTGAGATGGAAAGATTCTGGTTGGGGATCTCAAGCACAATAGAAAGAAAGAAACGCTGATGTACGGGTAAGTAAGCTGGGCTGAGTTGAGTAGGGGACGGAGGGGAGTGATGCTGGGATGCCAGCATCGTGAAGCCCTCTTGAGGTGCCGTGGGCTAGTTGATGAAACACTGAGGATGGAAGGTGCCCACTTGAAGACCCCAGAGATGTACCCTACTTAGCTCAATCCAGACAGTGGTCATGTTGATGCGCTGGGGAGACCGCACTGTGGTTGATCCCCGGAGCCTGCATCACAGCTGTTGTGTGTGCTGATGCGCTAGGGAGGCAAAATAAGCTGATCCCTGGAGCCAGCATTACACTTTAGCCATCAACACTGGGCAGAAGGATATCTACATCATATGGAAGGAAACACAAATGGATGGAGACACATATGGATCACATTAGTTTACTGTAAAGCTACGTCTTAGCTGGTGCTTATCTTGGCAAGAGCCGAGTTCAAATCAGCATGAAGTTTTAGCATCTACTCTCATGTAATGGGAATCATTATATATATATATATATATATATATATATATATATATATATATATATATATATATATTGTAATACAACTGATGCACCCACTGGTTCTTTGCCCCTTTTAAAACACTGACCCAGGACACAGAAATTGAGTTTTCCAGCGCTAACGCGCTATTTTTTTCTTTAATAAAAACAGAACACAAAAACAAAACAAACAAAACAAACACCTAGCTCCTTCAGAGCGCTTACTACACAGTATGCTGGTCCCTGACTAGCTTGCAGGACGGCTAAGCCGTTTACCTGGCATACACAAAAATAAACCACACCATTCAACACAAAACTTACTTTTCCAGTTGACTGCTTGGACACAGAACACACCACCTGTCTCCTTCTTCTCAGCAGCCTCAAACAGACTGGCTGCTTTCTTTAAATACCCTGCACCTGGCTCTAATTTACAATGATCGCCAGGTGCAGGGGATCATTACTAATTAAACATTTAACAAAACAATAAAACCATTAAATGAAACAATTAAATTCAACCCATGTGCATTTGCACATGGTTTTCATGCAAGGAGGATATTAACCCCCTCCCTGCTATCTTACATATATATATATATATATATATATATATATATATATATATATATATATATATATATATATATATATATATAGTTGTTATTTGTAGCATTATTATTGTTGTTCTATAACACCATATTATTTTATTTTTTCACTAACATTAAAAATACATTTGTTCATTTTTGCTTAATATCTCACTGTAACAGGGCGAGGAGCCCTGTACATGTATTTGTTTATTTATTTTTAGAGTGGGGTCTCCCCCTCCGCTGTGCAGGTTATTGTTTTGTATTTGTTTGTTTTATGATTTATGTATTTATATGACAGCGAAGGGCCATGGGTATTGTTTTTATATTTATTCATTGTATTTAAATATGACGGCGTAACCATGTGTTTGTTTTGTTATTGTTTTGTTTTCATTTGAAATGTGTTCTGGCAGAGGCATCTCCTGTTATGTTTTCATCTATTTTACGTACTGAGTCTCTACAGTTTTTGGAAGTTTATCGACTTTTATTTGAGCGTTATGGTCCTAAAAGTCCATTATGATAAATAGAATCCACCTGTGTGTAATCAAGTCTCCGTATAAATGCACCTGCACTGTGATAGTCTCAGAGGTCCGTTTAAAGCGCAGAGAGCATCATGAAGAACAAGGAACACACCAGGCAGGTCCGAGATACTGTTGTGGAGAAGTTTAAAGCCGGATTTGGATACAAAAAGATTTCCCAAGCTTTAAACATCCCAAGGAGCACTGTGCAAGCGATAATATTGAAATGGAAGGAGTATCAGACCACTGCAAATCTACCAAGACCTGGCCGTCCCTCTAAACTTTCAGCTCATACAAGGAGAAGACTGATCAGAGATGCAGCCAAGAGGCCCATGATCACTCTGGATGAACTGCAGAGATCTACAGCTGAGGTGGGAGACTCTGTCCATAGGACAACAATCAGTCAGTATACTGCACAAATCTGGCCTTTATGGAAGAGTGGCAAGAAGAAAGCCATTTCTTAAAGATATCCATAAAAGTGTCGTTTACAGTTTGCCACAAGCCACCTGGGAGACACACCAAACATGTGGAAGAAGGTGCTCTGGTCAGATGAAACCAAAATCGAACTTTTGGCAACAATGCAAAACGTTATGTTTGGCGTAAAAGCAACACAGCTCATCACCCTGAACACACCATCCCCACTGTCAAACATGGTGGTGGCAGCATCATGGTTTGGGCCTGCTTTTCTTCAGCAGGGACAGGGAAGATGGTTAAAATTGATGGGAAGATGGATGGAGCCAAATACAGGACCATTCTGGAAGAAAACCTGATGGAGTCTGCAAAGACCTGAGACTGGGACGGAGATTTGTCTTCCAACAAGACAATGATCCAAAACATAAAGCAAAATCTACAATGGAATGGTTCACAAATAAACATATCCAGGTGTTAGAATGGCCAAGTCAAAGTCCAGACCTGAATCCAATCGAGAATCTGTGGAAAGAACTGAAAACTGCTGTTCACAAATGCTCTCCATCCAACCTCACTGAGCTCGAGCTGTTTTGCAAGGAGGAATGGGCAAAAATTTCAGTCTCTCGATGTGCAAAACTGATAGAGACATACCCCAAGCGACTTACAGCTGTAATCGCAGCAAAAGGTGGCGCTACAAAGTATTAACTTAAGGGGGCTGAATAATTTTGCACGCCCAATTTTTCAGTTTTTTATTTGTTAAAAAAGTTTGAAATATCCAATAAATTTCGTTCCACTTCATGATTGTGTCCCACTTGTTGTTGATTCTTCACAAAAAATTACAGTTTCATATCTTTATGTTTGAAGCCTGAAATGTGGCAAAAGGTCGCAAAGTTCAAGGGGGCCGAATACTTTCGCAAGGCACTGTATATATAGAGTAGCCTACATATACTGTATGATCTCTCTCACAACACAAAATTTTGGTTGGTATTGAACTACAGGTATTTACCACGGTTTAGCAAAGACGTTAACTCTTTAGTTTTTAATTAATGCATTGTTTCTTCCCACACTTGTAATTGAAATACATACACTATGATAACCAGTCTCCTGCTCGTTTTCTGTCCTAATTATACAAAGTACTGTATGTAAAAATAAATGAAAGAACAAATATAAAATAATAATATTGTATAAGCAACGTTTTTCAAGTACATCGTGTGATTGATGTGCACCGTGGCCTAGTTAGTAATCGCAGCATGGAGCTTAATTTTTTCCATGATTGAAACTCATGCTTTAACTTTTGGACAATCGCTGGCATACCTGCTGTCCATACTGTAGTGTTTCCCAAAACAAAAACACCTCCAGAAATGCAAAATAACGTCAATACATAACACATTTAGCTAGTTAACGTTTGTTACACAAACAGAAATACACAATTAGAAATGTACAATCATACAATTCATTTTAAATTATTTATTTGCTGCTAATAATATTACAGCGATATTCACATTCCCTTATCTAGCGTAATACTGTTGAATATATCCGATCTACATGTTAATGTAAATTATACGTACAAAAATCATTTTAAATTATGCATTTTTGTTAAGCTAATATATCGGATCTAAAGCGATACTCACATCATCTTATCTAGCAGCATAGTGCCGAATAAATCCGATCTACTAATTGATATAAATTATACTTACAACATTTAAATTATTTATTGTTCATTAATATATCCGATCTACTTATTTCCTGGCTCGATCTACTTATTTCCTAGCCTAGGCTCGTTTACATTCGAAACAATGGAACCTCCCCTTTAAATTCTAGAGCTTGATCAACTTTTTTCCTGATCTACTTTTTTCCTGGGACACCGGCACTCTGCTGCCCGAAGTGCCTGAGTGGCCTGTGGTGGCCTGCATTGGATGCTGTTATGCTGCGTGAGTGGCCTGCATAGAATTCTATTATACTGCGTGAGTGGCCTGCATAGAATTCTATTATACTTCATGAGTGTCCTTGTGGCAAAGTGGCTGCTGAGTGAGAACAGGTGCAGGGGTGATGCAGTGCGGTAATGAAACAAACAGAGATTTAATCCGGTTTGGAAAAGGGGTCTTTTTATTTGTATATCCAGGTCTGGTGACCAGATACAATAACAATAACAGGTTTTTCAGACCCAAACAATAATAAACCACACATATCCGCCCCACAATTATACATGCACGGTCACCAGTCCTGGGTGAGTGCAGTAGTGCTCTTGGTGGGTGATACAGTTTAGTTTTGTGACAGTTAGAGCAGTGCTGTTCCGGCTTTAGTGCTGGCCATTGGTGACAGCTCCGGAATCGTGTTAGCCGTTAGTGTTACAAACAATACTCACAATACTGTTACACTTTCTTTTGCCACTGGTTCTCTCTCAGTCCTTCTCAGTTCTCTCCATGTAAACCAAGGCGAAAGAGTAGATTGCGATTCTCCATCCCCTTTTATGCTATCACGCATGACCCGTTGGTAAATGAGTGCAGCTGTCTCTACAATCTGCAGCTGCTACGTCGTTTCCCTTCCGGGTCAATACGTTCTTGCAACAGAGACTCGCCTTCTTCCAGACTGACCGACTTCCCAACCCTGGGAAAGAACTGTCAGGCCAGCCCATCTAAAGAACTCTACTTTCGCTGCTTAGCACCCTCATAGGCCGGGAGGGATATTTACAACCAAGATTCATTATATTTCTGTCACAGTCCTGCATAGGATTCTATTATACTGCGTGAGTGTCCTGCATAGGATTCTATTATACTGTATGAGTGGCCTGCATAGGATTCTATTATACTGTGTGAGTGGCCTGCATAGGATTCTATTATACTGTGTGAGTGTCCTGCATAGGATTCTATTATACTGTGTGAGTGGCCTGTGGTGTCCTAGGACACTGCTGTACAGGTTGTTCTCAGTGTGCCGATTTTACTTTAAGATTGTATCTTTGCAACATGTACATGTGATGCTTGCATTGCATTAGGAATCCAATCAGCAACCTGAAATTGGACCAATAAGATACTTATGTCATTTTTATGTCATGTCTAACTTCAAAAGCTTCATAATACACTTTAACTATGTTGTGTAAGTATGCCTTTTCCTGTAATTTGTCTAGTTAATTGCAATGACTTCACAATAACAATAAAGGTAAGTATTACAATAAGGTAGCCTATTTTCTAAGTCTTTAACTTATGTACTATAACTTATGTACTGTAAGACTAATTTAGATTTCTGTGCAGTTTCTTTTTAATGTGGTGTGTGAAAATCATTCCTATATACCGATATCAACTATAAAGTTACGAATAAACACTAAATAACCATTTATCACAGATTTACAATTTGCATGTTCCTGTTTTATTAAATGTTTATTTATTTTATTTTTCTCAAGGGGTCTCCCCCTCCGCCCTTGTGTCGTATTTGTGTTTGTATTATGATTTCTTTGTTGTATTGTATTTATATATGACGGCGAAGCGCCATGTGTGTTTTGTTTTTGGTTGTTTAAATGTGTTCTGGCAGAGGCGAGGTTGGGTACTCGTCTTCTGCCAGGATTAATTAATAAACTCGTGCAGATTGTGGCCGAGGGGTAATGGAATAATTACTAGCCAGTAATGTATATATATACAAATATATATTATTATTATTATTATTATTATTATTATTATTATTATTATTATTATTATTATTATTTATTTCTTAGCAGATGCCCTTATCCAGGGCAACTTACAATTATTACAAGATATCACATTATTTTTACATACAATTACCCATTTATACAGTTGGGTTTTTACTGGAGCAATCTAGGTAAAGTACCTTGCTCAAGGGTAAAGCAGCAGTGTTCCCCACCTGGGATTGAACCCACGACCCTCCGGTCAAGAGTCCAGAGCCTTAACCACTACTCACTACTCCACATATATAAATGATGCAACCCAGAAGCCCGAGTACCAATTGGTAGGGAGGGGTTACTGGGTTTATAAGGAAGCAGGGCAGAACAATCGAGGCGATGTGTGAGTGTGGGGAACACCGCCTGATTGTTCTGCCTGGAGAAGCCTGCAAAAACTGTGTGTTTTGGTTCCTGAGAGGATCGGAAGGTAAAGTGAATGTGTTGTATTCAGATAGTAAATTTTTGTTCAGTTTAAAACGAGTGCGTTTTTCCTCTTGTTGAGGTAGTCTTTTGTTTTGAACGGTTTATTTAATATTTAAAGTGTTTCCCAGCGTGGTGTGTCGCGGCGTATTGTTGTGCGCCAACACAGCAGCTGTTTTGTTGGAGGACAAGGGTTGTGCATACGACCCGGGGACTGAACGAGTATTGTATATTTATGCGCTGCAGGAGGAGCGAGCTACACTCAGCTCAGGGCTGAAAGAAATAATTGAAGCACTAGACTTTGGTTGCGAGACAGTGTTTATTATTTGTCTGGACAAAACTTGTGTTGCAGCTGTTATACAGCAGAAGCGCTAGCACTCCGCCTTCTGTTAAAGAGCCCTAACTTCCTTCCATAGACGTCAGGGGACTTGGCTGCAGGGGTCCCTCCCCACAGCCCGGATACAAATACGGGCGTTTGTGGCTCTCTTTTCCAGAGGGAGTCGTTGGTATATGTTGTGGATGTTGCAGGTGGGAACCAAGAGAGAGCCCACCTGTACTTACTTGTGTTTCTGGACTACTCCATTGGGAGTCCACCTCTACTTACGTGTGTCCCTGGACCACTCCACCAGAGGGAGCCTATCCTGTACTTACCTGTGTTGCAGGATCACTCCTCCAGAGGGAGCCTGTCCTGTGCTTACCTGTTGTGCAGGGACACTCCACCAGAGGGAGCCTGTCCCGCGTTTACCTGTGTTACAGGGTCACTCCACCAGGGGGAGCCTGGCTTCAACTTACCTGTGCTGTTGGCTCACTCTACCAGAGGGGGCCTGTTCTTCACTCACCTGTGTGACTGGCTCACTCCAGCAGAAGGAACCTCCTCACTACTTACCTGGATCCACAACTACGTCGACCAGAGAAGCCAGTTCCGGTGGACTGGTGCCATCCAGTCGGAACATTACACAGGCCAAAGCCTGTAGTACTGTGGAAGTCTTGAAGTAGCTTAGAGAGGGGCGAAGAAGTGAGTCAGTCAGTGGCCCGTACAGGGCATTAGCCTGTTGAAGAAATTGCATAATTGTGTAAATATTGTAAATAAAGTTCACTCACCTGAATACGCAGCGAGTCCGTACCAGTCTGTGAGAGCGAAAAGTCAGTGACCAGTAGCACCACACTCCCAGTTTTGTTACAATATATATATATATAATTAAAATAACACTTCAACTGATCATTTGAAAAATCTGTGTGTCTTTTACAGTTAATCTTTTCCGGCGACCAAAGCATGAAAAATGGACCATGAAATAATTGCACAAGGCCTGTGTGATGGTATGTAAATGCTTAAATTAAAATTGTTATAGATTCGCTTTATCTATAGTACTTTTTTATTGATTAAGCTAAATGCCACTCAATATATATGTTGTCTCATTTATTTTGTATCTAGGTGTATCAACACCAAATCCATTCACCACACCATTGTCACATTCTGCTTTCATACTCTGGATTGGAAAGCACACTAGAATGGGGCCAACATTGCCTAAAACAGAGGCATTAAAGAGAATGCCAGCAAGCCAAACTGCCCACACAGACAGAAGGGCAAAAAGCATTGATGAGGACCAAATTCTAAACCGTCTGGAATCCACCAAGGTCAAATTAAAAACATAATTAAAAGTGTCTATACATTAAATCTTAAGTAATTATTATCATCTGCAAGTGACTAATCTTCTCACCTAATTATCCATGTTACATCAGTGTGTGGAATGTTTGTAGATCATGGTACTGTTTAGGTTTGATTATGTTTTAATTTTCAAGCTAGAGTAACTTTGATGTAACAAATTGCTTGCTAAACTAAAACGTTTTATTTAATTTTTACAGAAATATATATATATATATATATATATATATATATATATATATATATATATATATATATATAGGCAACAAAAACAATTGTCTGGAACATGTGAGCGCTGGATATATCTTCATCAGGTTCTAAAACTGGCATTATAAACAGGTTACAAGAGCTTATCCTGTACAAAGATATCTACCCAAACTTCAAAATGCTGGAGGTAAATCTTTATGCTCCATTTATCCCAATCTACATGTAAAAAAACAACAGTTTGTGGGTTTTTTTTGTTTATTCACTCCAAAAATATACATTTCAGATATTGCTGGGAGAGTAGCAAGGCACACAAACAACAGGACAACACAGATATTCTTCCAGCCCCATGACGGCTGACTCTGCGCAACAATGAAAGATAACATCACAAGCATTCAGGCAAACAAATTACAAATTTTTGATTGGCTATCAGTTCTGAAGTTTAAACTACCAGGTGTACAAAGAAAGCAAATAACAGGTGACAGATACAGTCAGAAATATCCTGTGACTGGTGCAATTGAGCGCTACTCTCTTTGACAGGTTCAATTTAAAAAAAAAAAAAAGACCTGAGGAGAAATTGAGGAGTATGATGTTTTTACCAGACCTTTTTGGCATAATAAATACATCTGAAGCACAGCAATTAAATAGAGAACTTGCATTCAGCCGATACTTCATATGTGAAATGAAGGATACTCACTTCTTGTTTTCAACTAGACTAATATTTCATCTGCACAACCAAAAAGTGAATGCTAAGTTTTATGATAAAATGAAGAAAATTACAATGAATCCATTGGAGGTTGGTCCACATGGAAGGCTGCACTTTGTGGAGCAGGTGAGTCTTTAAATTAAATTACCCTAAAATAGGTAGTTATGTATTAATAAAATACATTACTACATGTACAGTACTATCTTGTTTTTTTGGGTTTTTTTTTTTTTGCTGTTAATGTAATAATCAAAATGTTTTGATTTCAGCAAAAAGACTTGGTACCCAAAAACAGCAACCAACTACAACCCAGACTACTGCTGCACCTGCACTTCAAACCACTGCGGAAAAAATAGAAAGCAGTTTTTCTGCTGACATGTTTGAGAACAACATGAACAAAATGTATTATATATAGATACATTCAACTACTCTTGGTTCAGTTCCCATCTGTTCCTTACCAATTTCATAATTTATATGAGAAAGTACTCCATGAAATAGATGATGGTGGAAGTAGTTGTGTAGGAACTGTGTTGTTAGCAGTATTTTCGTCTCTCAGAATGTACACACCAATTATCTAATAACATGTTTTGATATCTAAATCATAAAATATTGCATGATTGAACTTTTACTGTCTTGGTTTCTAATCATAACAATATAATATACTTTTTTTGAAGGAAAAGAACTTGTTCCAGGCAGAACATGATGATCTACAGACAGTACTCTCTGTGACTAAAAATACAGCTACAGTTGATTTGAAGAGCCTGTGCCCTGATATTCTTTTGATCCAGATGGAAAATGTTACTAGCCATGTTGGTATGCCTTGGTTAACTGATAATGTAAGTAAAAATAATAATACTAAAAATACATATTTTCTTGGCCTATGTACATTGCTTAATATTTCTTTTTTTTTTTTCATTTTAGGTTATCAACACACAAATTGCACAGATTGTTTCTAAAAGTGCTGGTGCAAGTGTATTAAGTGTTACTGTTTCTACTTTTTGTGTATACACTTCTAAGTATTTCTGTCTATCACATCCAGTATGTTTACTGTGCAAGCATGTTTGTGTGTGAAACTGTAAAATTAAAAAATAAAAATGTATATACTGGTACTTCTCTTTTTTCAGTATCACATCCTTGACATTTTTTGGTATGTGCTATGGTGGAGAGACTGGATGAATAAAAATGATTCAGGTATGTTTAATTGGCAATAAATATATAGCAGTGTGCCTTATTTACAAGTTATTGTCATAGATGTGCATGGCTATATTAAATGTATTGTTAAATATATTCTTACAGGACCTTCAGCAACATGACAGTGTTGTTTCCACAAACTGTGGGACATACAACTCCTGAAACTGGAAATCATTTAATAATGTGGGTAAGTTGCAGCCTTTTGGAATGAACATTCTATTCTGACATCATCTTAACATCATCCTCAGAATTTTTGAATTTTGATTTTTTAATCATTAAACTTTTGTTTACATTATTTTTATTTTATTTTTTTATATTTTTTCTTGATGTCACAGAATTAAGGATGAATCATCATAAAATGGTACAGCGCACAACAGGTTAGGGAAGGAATTTTTTGGAAACTAAAAAATTAATGAGTGATTATCAAAGTGGCTTTTGTAAAAATAGATAGACGACAGATCAGCTGGTAAGCTGTCTACTGAAGTCAAGGAGGCATTAAGTGAGAGTGAGGTGGTTGGGGCAGTTTTTATTGACATAGAGAAAGCGTATGATATGGTCTGGAAAGAAGGCTTAATATATAAAATACCATCATTGGGGATAAAAGGGAGGACTTTGTGGTGGATCAGAGAATTTCTGAAGGAAAGCAGATTTAAAGTAAAAATTAAGGGGAAGTTCTCTGAAAGATTTGAGATGCAAAATGGAACTCCTCAAGGAAATGTTATCAGCCCTTTGCTATTTAATATAATGATAAGTGGTTTAGCTGAGGATATTTTAGTAGGATCGAAAGTATCTGTAGGTTTGTTTGCTGATGATGAGGTTTTTTATAAAAGGAATAAACATATTGAAATAGGAGGGAATTGCAGGAGGCAATGGATAATCTGGAAAAGTGGTCAAATAAATGGGGCTTTAAAATATCAGTAACAAAAACAGAGGTGCTATTATTTTCATGAAGAAGAAGAGACAAGGAGAAGTTAAATGTATTATACCAAGTTAAGATTCTTAGAGGTGGAGGAATTTAGATACTTGGGAGTGTGGTTTGATAAAAAATTAACTTGGGGAAAACAAATAAATACTATAACAGATAAATGTAAAGGAAGGATAAATATTCTAAGAAGTATTTCAGGGACGAGTTGGGGAGCAAATAAAACTAGTATGATGATGATATACAGAGGGTTAATTAGGAGTGTAATAGATTATGGAAGTCAGATTCTAGTGGGAACATGTAAAAGTAAGATGGAAAAATTGGATAATTTGCAAAATAGGAGCTATGAAATCTGCTCCAATAAATGCTATGCAGGTTTTAATAAATGAGATGCCATTGGAACTAAGGAGAAAATGGCTAAGTATAAAATATTGGATAATGGCTAACTCTCTGCATACAGAATTTCCTCCTCGGAAAAGCATGGAAGATAGGTGGATTAATCATTATAAAAAGGAGAGGTGGGAAAGACATGGGGGCACATTGGGGTATTGGATGCAAAAATGGATAAAGGAATTGGGAATGGAAAATCTGAAGCTGGTAAATAATGTTAATATAAATGTGTTACCGGGATGGTTGATGGAAAAACCAAACTGTTATACAGAATTGAGTGAGCAAGTGAAGAAAGGAGGGAAAAAAAATGGAATTGAAAAGAAAGTCAAGCTTTTGTAGAGAAGAGTATGGAGGCGCTATGTATATATACAGATGGATCCAAGGATCCAAAAACAGGTGACAATGGCTGTGTGGTCCAGTGGTTAAAGAAAAGGGCTTGTATCCAGGAGGTCCCTGGTTCAAATCCCACCTCAACCACTGACTCATTGTGTGACCCTGAGCAAGTCACTTAACCTCCTTGTGCTCCGTCTTTCAGGTGAGATGTAATTGTAAGTGACTCTGCAGCTGATGCATAGTTCACACACCCTAGTCTCTGTAAGTCGCCTTGGATAAAGGCGTCTGCTAAATAAACAAATAATAATATTATATCCCAGAATTAGATATCTGTAAAATAGCGAGGATATCAGACCATTTATCAGTATATGTTGCAGAAATGGTAGCTATACTATTTGCAATAGTTAAAATAGCTGAAATAAAGCCTAAAAAGCGGTCATATTTTCAGATTCTTTAAGTGTACTTATTGCATTAAAAGGGGAGTTTACTAATAGAAGAGATATCATGTTTGAAATAATGCAACAATATAAGGAATGTGCAATAATGGGGGTCAAAGTGATTTTAGTTTGGATTCGTGGTCACTCTGGCATTCTGGGCAACGAGATGGTAGATCTGGCAGCAAAAAGTGGGTTAAAAAGAGAGGAAATTGATATGGTGATTCCTCTGGGATCGCAGGAAATGGGAGGCTATGTGAAAAAAATGATAGTAAAAGAATGGCAGGAGAGATGGGATGAAAGCATAAAAGGAAGGTTTTATCATAATATCCAGAAAGAGGTGAATAACCGTATTACTGTGTTGTGTAGAACTTTGTTTACGGATCTTCTGCTGTTTATGTGAGCATGTTTGTACTTCCCTCCGGACCTGCCACAATATTCAAAGCAAATCTGAAATAAGGTTCTTCAAAAGCACCAATCAGGGGTAGGATAAAAGAACATTTCCAAGGCATTGAATTTCCCCCGGAGCACAGTAAAGTCCATTATTAAGAAATGGAGAGAATATGGCACAACTAGAACAGGCCGTCCTCAAAAACGGGGTAACCGGGCGAGAAGGGCACTAGTCAGGGAGGCCACCACTATGGCAAGTCTAAAGGAGTTACAGTCTTCCACGGCTGAGCTGGGAGACATTGTGCATACGGCAACAATAGAGTGGCAAAAAGAAAGCCATTGTTGAAAAAAACTCACATCAAATCTCGGCTAGAATTTGCCAGAAGGCATGTGGGAGACTCTGAGACCAAGTGGAAGAAGATTCTATGGTCTGATGAGACCAAAATAGAGCTTTTTGGCCTCGACGCTAAGCACTATGTTTGGCGCAAGCCTAACACCGCACATCATCCTGAGAACACCATCCCTATCGTGAAGCATGGTGGTGGCAGCATCATGCTATGGGGATGCTTCTCTGCATCAGGGCCTGGAAAGTTTGTGAAGATAGAGGGCAAAATGGATGCAGCAAAGTACAGAGAAATCCTGGAGGAAAACCTGCTGAAGTCTGCAAGAGACCTGGGACTTGGGAGAAGATTCATCTTCCAGCAGGACAATGACCCCAAACATACAGCCAAAGCCACACTGGAGTGGCTTAAAAACAAAAAGGTCAATGTCCTGGAGTGGCCCAGTCAAAGCCTAAATCCAATTGAGAATATGTGGAAAGAGTTGAAAATTGCTGTTCACCAAAGGTCCCCATCCATCCGGAGCTTGAGCAATTTTGCAAAGAAGAATGGGCAAAAATTGCAGTGTCCAGATGTGCAAAGCTGGTAGAGACTTATCCAAATAGACTCATGGCTGTAATTGCTGCCAAAGGTGCCTCTACCAAATATTGACTCAAGGGGGTGAATACTTATGCAATCAATTATTTTCTGTTTTGTATTTGTAATTAATTTAGAACAATTTGTAGATTTTATTTTTCACTTTGACATTATGGACTTTTTGTGTTGATCAGTGGCAAAAACTCCTAATTAAATCCATTTTGATTCCATGTTGTAACACAATAAAATGTGGAAAAGTCCAAGGGGGGTGAATACTTTTGAGTATTAATTTATCCAAGGTGACAGTGTAAAATCAAGTTGCATTGTGCAATACATACAGCAAAATAACATGTACCGGTATAACATTATTATACAATTAATTTAAAATACAAAATAACAATCACAAGCTTATTTTATACATCTTCAGTACAGTAAAATGCTGCTGCAAAACCCTCTTTACAATTTTTTCTTCATCGCTGCATATTTGACAGTTGGCTTGTTTTATTTGCTGCTTTTCCAGACCAGTTTTTGTACTTACAAAATCTGTAAAGCAATTATTAATAGTATTATATCCAATTCAATAAATAAATCTTAAAGAAAAATAGGCAGATCTTGCAGGGTCAAAGCACTTGAATACCCTGTCTTAGAAACATATTGGAATTGGAATAGAAAATATATATATATATATATATATATATATATATATATATATATATATATATATATATATATATATATATATATATCTGTAATTTAAACTTAATAGGTTTAAAAAGTACACCAAAACAAAATATACTTTTAAATCATGACCTTTCTTCTCATGATTATGGGATCATCACTATATCGCAATGTTCACTATAACACAATTAAAGAGATGCCAGATGATTTCTCTGCAACTAAAAGTAAGCAACTACTAAGCAGTTAAAAACCTTTTAACAATTACTCATTAATGATGGATCCAGTTGTGGCTTGGCTTCCTTACTTTTAAAAGCATTAGAACACTTCCCAGTTAAGCTGTGGGTCGCAAGCACTTTTCGTCCAAAGACTGCACAATAGAGCTCTCTGGTAGCCTTCTTAGAATCCCCCCATTTTATATAAGAGTATTGATCTGAGGTGATGCTTGTACAGCGACCTATTTTTTTATCTAGAAGTAAAACAACACAGTTACTGAAAAAAAACTAAAAAACAACAAAACAAAAAAGACAATTGGAATTCTTAAGAGCCACACTACTATACTTTAGTACTGTAATAATTAAAAACAAAACAAAAAAAGGGTTAAATATTCAATGTATACATACTGTTTTCCTGGTGCTTTCACAGTTATTTGATGCCATTGCATTATTTATGGCCAGTCAATTCCTGTTTCTGGAACAGTTTTTGTTGTTGTTGCATAACCCAGCTCTTTCTCTAAGCTCTCTTCACATTCTAGTCTGCTGCACAGTTCCTTCATTAGGCTCGGCAATCCTGGAAGTAATGAATAAGAGTAATTCTATAGCAAAGCAACATTAATTTGTATTTAAAAATAGTGGAAAACACATTCTGCCACATCAATCGTTCTGTAAAATATTGGTGACATGCTGCACCGTTTTACAAAAGGAGGCTACTGTGTCCCACTGTATTGGTACTATACTCAGAAAAAGTCCATGGAGGGCCAGACTTACACAACACAGGTACATGCATACTGTAGATAAGTAAAGATGTGATTAAAAAGTTAAAATTGACATGACCAGTTCTTTTGGAATAAACCAGTTAACAAATCAATCTAGTATAAGTGTAAAGGTTTTAGTGCAGTAATAAACAGAAGTATTTATTTACAAGGAAACTGTAGAGATAAAAGTGAAAGAATTAAAAGTTTGTCTCAGACACACAGTATAATTCTGAAAGGGCATTAGACCTTCAAAAGATAAGGCTTAGTCTTTGGCACCTCAAAGCAGGATTTGGTGTTGGCTGTTAAAAGCGGGATTTGCCAACCTTGAATGATAACCAACGGAAGGTGCTTTAAGGAAGACAGGAGTATGTACCTCATTATATTAAGAACAAATATGAGAGCGTAGTTATAAAAATTAGGATGTAAGCTTTTTTATTATCTGATATTAATTTATATCATTTATATTGATGCATTGCTATAAGGTATATGAATTACATTTTAGCTTTGAAGAGTGATATATTGGATGTTTTAGGATTTAGCGGTTTGCATGTGTAGCCTAAGGGCTGGGAATGTGATAACCATACCTGTATTACTGTGTTGAAGTATTAATGCTGTTAACCTGTAAAGGCACTGGAAACGCCCAGATTGCCTATTAGCAGGGATCTAAAGTGGCTTGCAACCACTCGATCAATTATTAAGCATTTAATAAACAGACGGAGCACTATTACTGCTCTGATTCGTTAAAACTTTTAAAACAAATTAAATGAGTCTGTGTGATTTTCTTGATTATTAAAAGTTGTTTGGATAGCCTAGTGCATGAACAATCCGCTTACCGGAGTTTAAAACATCTCTGTCCTCCTTAAACATCTCCCCTGAGTTTAAGAGTGTGCTCAGAGCAATAAAGGAAGTACGTCATACTACCTCTTTATTCATTTTGTCTTTGTATTTAAGTAGAATCCTTTTGGCATTCATCATCTGCATTTAATTTGGAGCAGTTCTCTCTGATGCAAGTTTTGCAGTCTTGCATTGAAAGCCCTAAAGAGAAATAATTAGCTGCAATTAGCATTGGTTTCTAATATTTCACCTTAAGTAAGGTACTAAGTCAGGTTAATGACCATTGTGATGGTAACCCATATTATAAATCTGAGCACCCTGATGTTTGTTCTGAAGAGCTTGTACTGGTCTGTAATAATTTAGGCATTGACCGGCATCACTGCAAACCACAATACTTACCAGTTTCCCGCAAACACCCTGTAAAGAAAAACAAACAACCATCTAAAACTTGTCAAACAAAAGAAACATGTAAATAAAAATGTAGCTGTATGGCTTGGGCCCAACGTAGTCCAAAGGTTCCAATGGGAAAATATAAAAGAGAAAGAAATGAGAAAATTATTATTTTTTGTATGAAAAAAGAGCTCTGATAAACTATTTTAAAAGTGTTAATTTGCAACTTAAAACTAAAACTTAACTAACTAGAAATTAAAGATGCTTAGCCTTGAGAAAATGATGATGGCCTGTGGGCCAGGAGTGCTTGTTTTAAACTGCTAGTGGCCTGCGGGCCAGGGCAAAGGACAGGGTCCGGACCTCGTACTGCGGAGGTCGGCCCCATGGACCCCCGGGACCTCCTGAAAACATCAAAATCCTCTGACTCTGCGGAGAATCTTGGAGGCACTGCCTCGTGGACCGGGCCATGCCCCCAGAGGATGGAAAGGTTCATAACCTGGAAAGAAGGAAGGAAACAGAATCCCTGTCTCCAGGAGCGGGGCAGCAGTGTGGAGTAGTGGTTAGGGCTCTGGACTCTTGACCGGAGGGTCGTGGGTTCAATCCCCGGTGGGGACACTGCTGCTGTACCCTTGAGCAAGGTACTTTACCTAGATTGCTCCAGTAAAAACCCAACTGTATAAATGGGTAATTGTATGTAAAAATAATGTGGTATCTTGTAACAATTGTAAGTTGCCCTGGATAAGGGCGTCAGCTAAGAAATAAATAATAAAAATAATAATAAAAATAATAATAATTAATAATGCAAAAAAAAAAAAAAGGAGCCGCCCTCAAAGACGTGAGGCGAGCCCTCCAAGGCCAAACACTGGAGTGCACTCGCAAGGGTATCTGAAAGATAGAGTTTGTTAGTATTTGGATTTTAGTATATCAAGATTGTGGATGACTACAGCTGTTATTGGTACAGTGAAAGAGAAACAATAGAGCCTCTTAGTGAACCAAGAAAAAGTGCATAAGCTGCAAAAGAACAGTGTGGCCGGTGGTCCCCTCTGACTCGCCCTGGTGAGGACCTCCCTTTGAACGAAGGCATGACTAGCTGGGGCTTACTCGGGGCAGTGGAAGTGAGACTCACTAACCCCCCAAAAGGATTATTCACCGGCTCCCCGCAAGGGCCGCACATGTGAAGACAAACAAAAGACAGAGTGCCAATGCGCAACAAAAAACGGAATAAGGACAAACAAGGACAAAGAGAGAGATGAAGAAAACAGGGAGAAGATTGCTTGAGCAAGGGGGTCCGAAGGTGGGGATATAAGGAGAAAGTTTCCCCGCAGATCCCCAACAGGTGGTGGAGGGAGGGATGAATGGGCATGATTTAAAGAGTCTAAAATATCCACTTTTGCAAGCCAGGCGGCATGGCCTGCTGCTTTGATGGATTTAATAGCGTAGGAAGCTGTAATGTAATGAAGGGAGAATTGATTGTGGGGAATTAGGGCGTTGAGACTGGAGTGAAACTGTCTCTCGGGGTGGAAAGATATTTTGTGGCTCGCTATTCCAATGGGGCTAATTCTGAAGATGGGGAACTGAACTGGGAAGGAGACGGCCATGAATTCTTTGTCCATCTCAACTTGAATTAGAGACTCAGTGATTCTTTGGATCAACGGGGAGGGGGCATGACGTCGGATGGCGGCTGCTGATTGGGAGCCTGAAGCAGATGCTGTAACCAGGTTGTACTCTGGAATGCTGATAGATGGGGGTGGGGCCGGAGCTGCCTGGGCTGGGGTGAGCAATGGAGCTGCTGAAACAGAAGATGTAATGAAAGAGGGGGTGGAGATTGGCACATGAGAGGCTGAAGGAGGAACTGCAATGGTGCTGGAGCAATTGTCTATACCATCTAAATGAGTATTTATTGCTGACAAGGCATTGCTGGTGCTGCTGAGTGAGCAGGGGCGGGGCGCGAGTGAGTGAAATTCGGCTTTGCCGGGGTCAAATCGAAAATTAAACTTGACAGAAACAACAACTTAGCCATTTCTTAGTATTTGCAAACTGTACTTGAAAATGTTCTCTTTCAGAAAAATAAATTAAATGAGCTTGTGTGGCGGAGTGTCCCGCCCCATTATTATTATTTGTATTATTGTTTGCGGCGCGGATAACAGCGCCGTGTATTTATTATTATTTATATTTAAAAACCTCGTGAGGATGCATGACTGATCAGCTACTGATTATTTAACTAGCTGACAGTCATGCATCCTTACCAAACGCGTGCAGACTGTGGCCGAGGGGTAATAAGATAATTAACAGCTAGTTAACCCCTCGGCCAGAGTATAAGAACCTGCAGCTGTCTGTTCTGCGTTGGTGGAGTTTTGGAGTAGAGAGCGGAGAGAGAGCGGAGAGAGAGCGGAGAGAGAGCGGAGAGACGACATAAAAACGACATAAAACAATTGCTAAAACGTGCTGGTTTAGCCAGCACGCCACTGTTTATTCGTTTGGCCCTCGTGCCCTTTTGTTTTGTTGTTTTGTTAAATATTTTGTTTTGTTTATTAATAAAATCAACTGAACGCCGTTGCGTTCAGTTTCGCCCGCCCATCCATTGTTGTGGTTTCAGTTTCTTCCTGGTCCGTGACGTCACCACTGCAAGCCATCCTGCCACAGCTTGGAAAATAGCTTTGAGAATGTAGCCCTCAATGCTAAATTTAGCCCTCCTTAGCAACATACACTTATATTCATCCAATTTACATGAAATTTGGCAAACATATTCCTGACAATATGATTATGCAGATTTAATTAACAGTATGCCTCAATGGGAAATGTATTTTTTTTTACAATTACCATTGTTTATTGTTCATAAAACAAAATTCCGAAATTGAAGTATTGATACTATTAAATGCTTTTACTGAACTTAAGCTTGTGATAATATAATATTTTGGCTTAAAATGATTTAAAATGGCAAAAGTTGTTTGTTTTTCAGTTTTAAGTGAATAATGGTTTATAAAACGTTCATTCTTATCTAATTACACACAGATATAGCTTGGAAGTCCACCTTAGGTTGCACCACAATTGGACAACTTTTATTGTAAAAATCAAAGTTCATCATACATTGTACATGTAATATAAAACAATTAAGTTAAAAAAACAATCAATAAAAACAAACCTGCACCTGTCCAATGCGGGACTGTAAACCTGTACAGAGATTTATCCAGAAAACAAAATCATGTGACATTAATAACTGATAAGAGAAAACAAAAAAAATAATTTAACGTCATCAATAATAAGAAAAACAACTAATCAAGGTGAACTGCTTTAAACATAATATTATTTTGTACCCCGTCCCAGACAGCACCCTCGACAGCTGACGCTGGAGTCCACACTCGAAGCAACACTAGGGGAGCTTCGAGTGTGCCACTGCTTGGAGTAGCAACAGTTGGGCCAAAACGAAAGTACCAGGCAGGGGGCACATTACATTATTATTATTATTATTATTATTATTTGTTTACTTAGCAGACGCCTTTATCCAAGGCGACTTACAGAGACTAGGGTGTGTGAACTATGCATCAGCTGCAGAGTCACTTACAATTACGTCTCACCCGAAAGACGGAGCACAAGGAGGTTAAGTGACTTGCTCAGAGTCACACAATGGGTCAGTGGCTGAGGTGGGATTTGAACCGGGGACCTCCTGATTACAAGCCCTTTTCTTTAACCACTGGACCACACAGCCTCCTGGGGTCATCCTTCCAGGGGTCCTCAACAAACTGCCAGATGAGCTTGTAGAGGTATTGCTGTTTACTCATGTCCAGACCTGGTGTTTAGATTGGGTGAGGGGCAGAGGTAGGCAGATCGTCCTCTCTTACCAGCAGCTTAAGGTGCTGTTTTTCCCTGTCTGCATGTTCTTTATAGAACACAGTGCCTGGGCTGGCCGCATCAAACCTGCATGGAAAGCCAAAAAAATAACATGGTATGATTACACTTTTCTGTCCTTAATTCATAAATATTCTTCTTGGCAAAGTATAACCTGTATTTGTAACCAATGTCTACTAGTTACCTGAAGTGATGGAACTTTTTGATTTCGGGAAGGGGACGGAAGTGCTGACTCAGATGGGTCTGCCAGTCTCCAACTGGAACAATTGATGTCCCATCCTCCCTTCCAACGAGTTGGGCAATGTTACAGACAGCACTACCATTCACCACAGCCTCCATGTCCGACAGCGATGATACGACATGGCATTGGAATGCCTGCTTCAGAAGCCCAAAACACCAATATGGGGCAAACGGTGTGTCCAGCCACAAGAAAATTGAGTGTTATGGAATTGTGGAGCCCAGTAGCCACCCTCCATGCACAGTACAACAGGACAAAGTGGTTCGTATTTTGCCCTGAGCAGTTGTCGCTGTGGAGGTGGACACTAGTCTCGCCAAGTCCAAACTGCTCAAAGAAGAAATGTAGGTAGGACACTACCACATTGGACCCCTTGTAATGAGATGGGCTTCATCCACAATTAAGTTCATCTGTCAAGGAAGCCCCTCACAGCAAATATCAAACAAACCTGTCTTTCTAGGAACAAGAAAGTACAAGGGGCCAGGCTGTAGGGGGTTGCTGGGCAGGTGAACTTGTTGTGCGTAATCAAAGCTGCAGTGCATAGAATGCTATGCGGCTACAGGGAGCACTCTGCTGCAGGTCTATAACTCCCAGGTTCTTAAAGGTCTTCCTTGCATTTTCTACCATCTGCTGGTAGACAGACCTCTCCAGATGCACAACACACAAGTGCTCTTCCTGCTGAAAGAGTCTCTCGCTCTTCTGCTCAGGCTGCAGGTCTGCACTCCTGAAGTTCAGGGTATTGTTGTGCTGGCTTATTCCAATGACACGATCTTCTGCAAACAATAATTTGGTAAACTTAGATTTAATGCAAGTATACAATACAAATGATTCATCCAAATAACTAAAACAGAACAAACAATATTTACATAATTTGAAAGGTATTATTATATCAATGAAAAAAATCGGTTTCTTAAAATTTAATAAGACTTTTGTAAAATAAATTAACATTAATTATTCAAACCTTTTCCTTGGAAAGACTTTTTGTAGGCTTCATAGACCTTGACCCTAATACGAGAAGATGGCAGGAGCCTAAAGTTGTCCCATTTGTATCCAGGAACTCTGCCAGGCAGAACTAGGGCATGCATGGATGCATAGTTTGTTAAGAACTGCACTACCTTCTTTGTACTATCTAGGCTCAGTGACTTCTTGTTCTTGGATCTGCTCCCTGACTTCTTCTCTTTCGGTGTAAGCCCCTCACTTTTGTACCACTTTAGTAGGCTAGTAAGTCTATCCTGGCTGATCCTAATACAAAAGTAAATAATCATGCAACTAACAAAATAAAAGCTCTTTTCAAAAAAGGATTGCCCATTGAAGCAGGGAGCGATCGGGCTGCTTTATTTGTTTCATATTGCAAATCCATATCGGCCAAGCCTTTCCTCCTCAAAAGTCTAAGCAGAAATCCAAACTAGTCAGTTCACGCTCCGCCCCTGCTACATTGCAAGCTTCTCTCGCCTCCGATTCAGTGAATACAACCCCTCAGTTTTCAATTTCATCTGATCCTTCCTCCGATTTGCGTTATCAGATTTTTAACGATATCAAGCAACTCATTCATCCTCTGCCATCACAATTTCTACAGTAACTGATCACCTGGATGCGCTTGATAACAGAATCACAAGCTTGGAATGCAGCAGTCATTTCATCCTCATCAGGGACATCAGCAGCAGCACTCACCTCTCCCATTGCTTCAGCCACGCCCACACCTGCTCTCGCACTGCCAGTCTTCACTCTAGCAACTGCCTCTAGTTCAGGATCCTCCTCTGCTTCAGTAGTTCACCGTCACTCCCCCTTTTCTCAACTGAGATGCAATATCGAAGGTAAATACGTTAATTTAGTTTCAATTCTTAATGGAACTTCAGAATTTCTGGATCACAGGGGAGTCGACTGTGGCGATCTGTCTGTTACTCTAAAATCTCGGGATCCTCGGCTGTGTAAAAAACTCACTCTTGGAGAATTTGTGCCTGCATTTTCTGGTTTTTGTGATGTCTTTTGTGAAGTTTATGCTCACTGACAACAAGAACTGGATATTTATTTAACATTGTTGATCTCTTCGTCAGATATAGCGGTACCATTTTTTATGAGTATCATAAAGCTTTTTCAGCCAAAGCAGCATCTCAGATAGCATTGGAGCATTGGTTAGCATAGATTCTTTAGTAGTCTCCGTGGTAACGCTTGTGGAGTTTGTGCTTCCACCACCCATTCTACCTCTCTGTGTCCAAAGGCAGCCTCCTCTTCATTCTCCTCATCAGCCTCAAATAATTCCCGCCTGCTCTCGACAACACTCCTTTTTTAGGAATCGTGCATCTGCAGTTTCTCCTATTCATTCTTCAGCTCCACCTGTTTTTTCAACAAGCAAAGATTATCATGGAAGACCCATCAAACATTCTGGCAGAATTTCAATTCCTCATTCTGCATTTCCAAAGGATCCCGTTTTTTTTACATCTGTGCAGTTTCTGTGGTGATGCTCATTCACATTCCATCTGCCCTCTCTCATCTAAATGACAGCCCCTCCAGCTGAAGCACTCCTAGAACTCAGGTCTCTCTTGTCGGCTTCTCAGATGTCTGGCCTCCAGAAATCAAAAATCTTCCTCCTCAGCTTAAATCCCCAGCCTTACTTGAAGTATTTCCTGTTGTTGTTGTAAGCCTTTGGGGCCCATTTTCGCAGAAAATCAAAATCTTTTTTGATAATCAATCTTCTGTTCCTATTATTAATAAAGGCTGTTCCTCTTCCCGTTTAATTATGCAACTTTTTTGCCAGCTAGTCTGGATTTCAGTTATCAATAATTTATTTTGAAAGCCTTACACCTTCCAGGTATCTCTAATAACACTGGTGACGCTCTTTCTAGATTACAAATCACACCATTCAGACGTCTGGCTCCCTCAGCTCAAACCTTTCCCTCTACCCATCCCTCCATCCAGAGAACTGGTTTTCAACTAAAATTTACATTTGCAATCTTCTGTCTTCAGCTCATTCTAATCCTCCCCAATCACATTCTCCCATTCATTCTGTATAGGTGCAGCAACATCAGCAGCCAACCTTAAAATCAGCCAGTCCTTCCTCAGCGGTGGAATCTTACATTCACTCCTCTCTCCTCAATATTATTCCACTAAACAAAGTATTGCTAGCATGCCCGGAGTGGGGGCCACTCTCCGCCAGGACCACCAGAGGTTTTTCCTCTCTGCCGAGCAGTTAGATTAGTTAATATAAAGAATATGATATGTATATATATATATATATATATATATATATATATATATATATATATATATATATATATATATATATAATTGTAATTAATCAAATATTTGTCATTAATCACTAACTTTCTTTTCTAACTAACAATTTTCTCTCTTCTTTTGCATTGGTGGGCAGTTGGGAAGCCAGGGGTCCTCTTCAAGTGAAGCTCACTTCCCGACTTTAGAGGCTGACTATGTCTCCTCGCCCCTCCAAGAGTAAGGTTCCCGCTGGTAAGAGGGGACCCCCCGGCCGAATAACTTTAACTATATTTAATTTTCCATTCTCCTGCTGATCTATTCATTTGCACCCATACCAGTCCCCCCCTTCAGAGAGCAAGCTGCTCCCAACTTTCGAGCTAGTCACTTGACTCAACTCAACCAGTGCTTTTGTTCTCCTTAGTTTCCCCTTGGTGGAAGTCCTCGCTTCTCGGCCTTGCAGGTCGATCGGTTCAGCCTCACCTCAGCGAGGGCGGTTCTCCGAGTAGTCAAGGGGAAACCCCTATTCTGATACTAAGTCACAAGCACTTTGTCTTTATTCAGTAGTCAATTACGCAGACCTGGCTCCTGCCTTGTGAAAATGATTTAAAAAAACAAATTTTAAACAATAATAATAATAATAGTAGATTATATTAATGAAAAAATATGTGGAACAGCTGACACCGATTTATTATTCTGCTATACACTTTAACACAGTTTCACTTTGTTTTTCTCCATATGGACACATTACTTCAGAATATTGTAAATAAATGTTCTGTATTTTGTTTAAATAAAAAGCTAAAGCCTTTTTTATGCGAAAGTTGAAATGTGCTTTTATTTAAAGGTGTAGTGCCTCATAAAGTGATTACCGTTTAAGCTCATGTTGAAAATAGTCCTGGGAAACTGGGTTTGGACAGGTATTTTAAGTTGCCCCTGAGCGAAATTAATATTAACATGTTTTGAGTGGAAAACCTTTGTTAAATTAATATTCTTGTTATCGTGAAGCAGATTTACAATTGTATATTGCAAAGAAGAGACCTGAATAAGAGATACATTAATTAGTAACAAGCTTAATTGTGTCTGAATGATTAAGGTCACCATAAAATCTGGAATGGCTCAAATTGCTATGAAATCGGTGTCTTATAAATGGTGTTGCAATCTGCCGCAAAACACTGCACATGATGTCTACTAGCTATACTTTGAATTATATTTAAAAAACAGCCTCTTAAACAATTTTACAGATGTTTTAAAGTGCACTAATTACTTTTACTATAGGCTCGGCTGTTTGTTTCGAACCACCTAGCAACAATTACCGCGGATGTGACCTCACACTAAGCGGCTAGAGTGCGTAGTTGGGTCTGTTTAACTTATTTTCTAATCTTTATTTCATTCATTTATTTTAAATAAATATAGAATACTGTGGTAACGCTTTAGCTTAATAGGGTACTGTTAATGGGTACATTGTTACCCAAGGTGGGGATGCCACAAACAATCGGAGACAGGAGACATTGGGTTCAGTTCAAACAGTTAAGCTTGCCACTTTTATTTCAATACAGGCAGCTCAATGCTGTGCAGTGTAGCTGTAACCTCGCTTATTTAACTAAAACATTACCAACATGGTTTAGACAAAACAAACTATTATTATTATTATTATTATTATTATTATTATTATTATTATTATTATTATTATTATTAACAACAACAACAAAAATAGTAGTAATAATAATACACTCAATTATAAACATTGTGTCCCCTGTATTCACCTGTAACACTTCATGCTTACATCATCCTAAAGAACAGATGTTTGATTCAAAAATTGGATTTTAAAGTGCTTTATTAAATCATGTATATATTATAACTATTTTATATGAAGTATGATTAAGATATATTTGTATATTTTTACTGAAATACATTTTGTATATTAGTCTTTCATATAAAACAGCTCTCTATTTACAAACTAGTAAAAACCCTCCTTAAAAATGGCAGTGCGATTCCAGCAGGGAGTGATTTCAACGTTTTCTTCTCTATTGCAGTTCCATTTCAGCAGAACCAGTTTTTCCTCCTAAAAAAGCTTTTCAGCAGCGCCCAGCCATTCAGCCTCTCCATCCAGACAATAGGCAGTCTGTGCCAGAGAAAGTCATCCCCACAGCCAGCACTTCTAATCAGCAGTCAGCTGCGCCAGCCTTTTGCCGACACATTATCTTCAGTCAATACCAAACTCAGTGATTTGGATAAAAGGGTATCTAATATCGAGCAAGAGAAACAAAGTTCATCTCTCTCACTAATTCCTGCAGTAAACACTTTAGCGGCTGCTATAGTTTCTTCCGGTTCTGCTCTAACCTCGGTCATTTCATCAGACCCTCCAATTTACAACCTTGCTACTGCATCTGCATACGGCTCCTCCTCTCGATGGACTTAAAAACTTTTTTCAACCAGACTCAGTCAAATTCCTTCCTCCTGTTTCAAAGCAAGAACCTCCGTTCTGGCATTCAAGAACCAGAGGTAGTTCATTCTCTCATCGAAAAAGAAATCAAGAAAGGTTTTAAAGTCAGTCCCTTTTTAGCTCCCCGTTTCCAGTCTACAGAATTAATCCCATCGGCATCGCCACTCAGAAAATGTCAGGAAAAAAGCATCTCATCATCGATTTATCAGCACCCCGGGGGTCAAGCACCACCAGCATTAACTCGCTCATTCCTCATGATCAATTTTCTCTTCATTATATTACCATTTCAGATGCAATTCATGCTATTAAATTAGCAGGCCGCGGTTCCTGGTTAGCTAAAGCAGATATATTAGATGCATTTAAATTAAGGCCAGTCCATCCTTCTCTTCATCATCTATTTGGTATATGCTTGGAAGGAAAGTTCTATTTTGCTACTCAGTTAGCTTTCGGCTGCCGCAGCAGCCCGAAGATATTCAATACTCTTTCAGAAGCATTAAGCTGGATACTTCTCAACGCTTACCATGTTCCATTTCTGCTCCATCTTCTTGACAATTTTTTTATTGATCTCTCCTCCTTCAGATCTGCCAGCAGAAGCGATTTTTAATCTTAAAAGTTTATTTTCAGAGGTCGGTGTTCCGCTATCAGAAGAAAAAACAATCGGCCCCCAGCATTCTCTGGAATTTCTTGGAATCATTCTAGACACAGAAAAGTTTGAAGCCAGCTTACCCGAGTCTAAACTCGACTATATTCATTTTCTTGTTCAGAACTTTCAGATCAGTAAAAGAATCAGGAAACATGCACTGCTTTCCTTGCTGGGTCATTTCAACTTTGCAATTCACATTATCCTCCAAGCGACTACTTGCACTTGCATGGACAGCAAAAAACAGACTTTTTTTATGACGATTTCATTTCAGCACCACACAACCTGGCTTTGTTTACAGATGCCTCACCTCTGGGATTCGGAGGTCTCTTAAACAATCAATGGTTTTCCAATACATGGCCTCAGGAAATTGAAAATATCCACATCTAAAATCCACAGCTCTTCTTGAAATGTACCCAATAGTTGCAGCTGCCCAGCTATGGGGTCATCTCTGGTCTAAGAAATCATTATTATTCTACTGCGATAACATAGCTACAGTGCACATTATAAATAAAGGCTGTTACAGTTCTCCTCTTATCATGCAATTACTGCGGCATCTAGTATGGATTTCAGTTTCCCACAATTTCCTAATACAAGCTCGCCATCTCCCGGGCTTTTATAATAGTGCAACTGATGCTCTTTCTCGTTTACAGATTTCCAAATTCCACAGTCTGGTTCCTACAGCTCTGCCATTTCCAGCAGCAACTCCACAGTTCAATCAGCTGATTTTCAACTGAATCCAACCATCAATAAGCTACTTAATTCAGCTCAAGATTACATGGCTTCAGCTCTTGCCCCTTCTACCAGATCCTCATACTCTACAGGTTGGGCTTGTTATGTAACTTTCTGCTCCCAAAGCTCTCCACTGTGGTTTCCAGAGCAGGTCTTCCCCTGCAATTCTACACTCCTCATTCATTCAGAATAGGGGCAGCCACGTCAGCAGCAAAAGCAAATATCAACCAGCATCTAATCAAAAATATGGAGCGCTGGCCCTCATCAGCAGTCAAAGCTTATATTAGTTCTTCATCATCTGAAATATCCTCTGCCCATCAGTCCATTGCTAGTATGTCTGGAGTCGGGACGAACTTTCCGCCAGGGCCACCAAAGATTTCCTCCAAAAACATTTTTTTTCTTTACACCGTGCGGAGGGTCTTCACATAGTCAGTAGGGTACAGCTTACTATCCACTTTGTCATGTTAAGTGTTTTCTTTCTTTTTTATGTTAAATGTTTTCTGTCTTTTTCTATATGAATTGGCGTTTCCCCTTTTTCTTCTCTTAGGTGTCTTCAGCGGGGAGCTGGGGGTCCATTCTATGGGGGGTTAGTGATTCCATTTTCTCCAACCCTTTGTTAAGCTTCGCTTCATTTACCTCGATGAGTTAGAGGGGTCCCCCGGCCAAGCCCCTCCTTTAGCATGCATGATCCCTTGTCTTCTTCTCTTTCAGGTTCTGATGCCTCTATTTATGTGAGGGCCCCCAAGCGGTGGGACCCCTCTTTGTTTGTCAGGTCTCCTCAGAGACTGTAACCCCCCCTCCTGTTTGTCGGGTCTCCTCTGTGACGGGACCCGCTTCTATATTTTGGGCCTTAAAGAGGCGGAGCCCCTCTCTCTACACTTTTTATATGTTACTAACTCCATGTCTTTAAACACTACATCAGGTGGCCTGGCTCCACAGTGTGAAGTGTAAATACAGTATCCTGAAGTGTGTACAATGCAGCAGATACTGGCGAGAAGTACAAGCTTGAAACAAACTGTGGCAATTCATTAATCACACACCGAATCGGCCACAAAGAATATGCAGATGATTTGAATGTGGGTCCTCCCTCACAGTTCCATAATAAAGAAATGTCACTCTCTGTGAACTGTGGGATAGATTTATAATATTCCCCAGTACAAATGTCACTCTTAGCAGCATTGCTTTCAAATCTATCACATTTAACTGTTTCCTCTTTTTGTAATATATCCACAATTTGCTCTTTGAGTGAAACATTAATAAACAAATCAAGTAACTTTCTCTATTAAATGGTGTATTGCACTCACTGCACTGAGCACTTTCAGGTAGCAGATAGGCCTTGCACATTTTACAATACAAATGTAGATTTAGGGAGTCTGAAGGATGAGTGACACCAACAGTTAGTTTCAAGCATGTACTGCTCATCAGTATCTGGTTTGGATATCAACATTTTTAAAACAGTTTGTGAATGACATTGAAAAGATAAATACAGAAGGTGTCAAATGGGTTCACCCACAAACATGTTTCACAAGTAACATCTGTTCTTATGATGCAGTGACTCAATGTATGCTTCAGGGCATCCAACAGTTCAATGGAGCCTATGGATGCAGCTATTGCTTAAACAAAGGCATTGAAGTGCCTAAAGGAAGAGGGTACACTAGGGTTTATCCACCGGAAGAAGTTGCAAAAAGAACCCATGACCATCTCATAGAATGTGATGAGAGAGCCTTGCAAAATGGATAAAGACATGTACTTGGTATTAAAACAATATATCCATTAGTTCTATTAAATTAATTGAGTGGATTTGACATGGTAAAAAGCTTCCCCTGTTGACTACATGCACTGTGTATTGTTAGGTGTCACTAAACAGTTTTTAGATATGTGGTTGAATAGCAAGAACTATGAATTTTCATGGTACATTGGCACAGCAAAAAATCAGGTAGACCAAAAGCTACTGTCCATCAGACCACCTACTGATATAACAAGACTACCACAGAGTGTGACAGTAGCTCAGAAGTGGAAAGCTTCAGAATGTCGCAATTGGTTACTGTTCTACAGCCTGCCTGTGCTGGACAAAATACTACTGAAGCGATTCATGAAAGACTGGGTGCTTTTAGTCAGTGCCATATTTTGCTTTTTTAAACAGACTGTATCTGAACATAATTGGGCAATGTCAACATCTAAAATTTGAAAAATTGTGAAACAAACTCCTACAATATATGGAATGCAGTTTATGTCATACAATGTACATCAACTTATGCATCTATGTGATGTTGTTAAGATATATGGTCCCCTTTGGTGTACTTCTGTCTTTCCTTTTGAGGGGCACAATCAAAAAGTTGGAACATAGAACAAATCATATTCCAATACAGATTGCACAGAATTTTGTAACTTTGAAGTCTGCATCTCACTTTATTATTGAATCCAGGACAGAGGATGACCTTGTCCTATTTGGCAGTCCAGTCCAAAGAGCTCTGAACTCAGAGGAACTTACTTATGCAGAGCAGCTGTCAAGGATAACATTGTAGGAGCAGAATTCTTTGAGAGAGCTCTAATAAAAGGAAGGGTTTTCTGCACAGAAAATTTTGGAAAAGGCCACAAATGAAATGGTTATACAGTTGAACTTAGAAATGGAAATATTGGTTTAATAAAGTCTATAGTGCATGTACCACACTGCCAAGAAAATCTGTCCTTTTTCTTGGTACAGTTGTATGAAACAGAGATTGCACCTTTTTGGAGTGATGCTACCACAGGAGGAACAGTGTCTCATATCAAATTAGGGCAACGCTTTATATTGCGTGGCATAAATTAATATTAAATAGATATTCAATTGCATATTATATTAATGTTAAATTAATATTTAATAAATATGCAATAGCTAGTTTCTTGCTAAATGTTAACCAAATGTTGACTGAAAATGTAATTGCATATCACATCCATTTATATTACATTTTATTACCATTGAAAATATGGGTAACACTTTAGATTGAGTGTTATCAATAGATGTTTAATAGATATTCAATAAATTGTTCAATAGAGTTCAACAGCATGTTAATTAAATATCTGTATAGATATGCAATAAGGATGTTACATTAATATGCAGTTGCAAAAGCAATTGACATTGTTAACTAAAGTTGTTACATTGACCAAAAACTCTGTTAGAAATACGTACAACGATTTATAAATAGTCAACTGGCAAATGATGAAGTAGTGCACGTATGGAACTGTATTGGATTGTAAGCAAAGCATTTTCAGTTACCTTTGAATGTGATATGGTACCTTATATGAACTTTGTAACGTGTTAAGTGTGGGTCCAGCATCAAACTGCCTATGCATGCTTGACCTGGTTATTAATGTGATTATTATTTATTAGCCACGGGTAGACTGTTTTGACTAATAGCAGTTATCCTTAAATGCATCATTGTGTTATGAAATGATAAATAGCATGGCAATAGATGTATTGATAGTATGTCAATAGATATCATAACAGTATGTTAACAGCATGTCTGTAGATGACTTAATAGCCTTGCATTTGCCACTTAAAATAAAGTGAATGCTATTTATGCTTTATTAAGTGTTTATAAATATTCAATTAAAAGGTAAACTTAACCCCATACATATGATTTGATTACAGGAATAATGACAAGTTTTATTCATGAACATCTTATCTACCATTTGCATTGTAGAAACACCGTATTTAAATGGAAAATTAAACATTAAAGGCTTTATTTTCAAAATGAGCACATATACAGCACGACTACAAACTGAAAAAATATAATAAAATATACATTTCAAAAGAATGGGTATGTACATATACCTGTGTACAGGTGTAAATGGGTACATGTACACACACAACTATAAAACCGAAATCATTAAAATCATACTACATAAAAAGAAAATCTGACACTACTTCCGTTGTGACGGCTGCATTGTACTCTATGGAGGAGCGTACACGTCTGCCAGCTGACTGTACCTGCATCCAGGAGCTGTGTTGCAAACACAGACACAGTTCCATTGAGCGCTATTGTGTAAACTGGTACATAGAAACCTGTAAAAACAAAATGTTTTTTTTCTAAAAGTAATATAAAAAAAGAATATATAACATACGTTTCATGTTAGGCACATAAGTTGTTATCCTACCTGTCATTTCAGTTTGCTGTGTGCATCTGAGTGCAGCTTGCCATATTACAATCAAAATGACTACTTTCAAGATTAAATATTTCCTTCTGATATATTCCCAGTTGCCTTCCAGGTACATTGAAAAATAAGCAACTAGGCTTTCACTGAGTTGGCATCTTGACAAATCCACAATCATAGCAATCTCTGTCTCGTAGTCAGTCTACAAACAAAGGCTTGAAATAAAAAAAAAAGTGTGCTAGGAGGAGGAGGCGCGTATTGTTTGCTGCATTTACAAAAAAAAATAGAATATCTTACATTATATAAAAAAAGACATGTGCTGTAATGCATGGGTCACACTGACCCACGAGGTGTTTCTAGGTAGAACTGTTTATAACTTTATCATTTTTGCGATTCTGGCTATCAAACGCCGTCAGGATACTTAATGCATATATTTAGGAAAAGCCAAAAATGGACATACACATACAATTTACAACGGAAGAGTAATTAACATTTTAAATGCAAAATGGGTCAAACTGACCCACATGGCGATTCTAGTGTTAAAGATCTTCATCCCATAAAGGCTTTTTGTAGTAAGTTATGTTTTGGCTGTCTTGAATGGGAAACAATGACTTTCAGGTAACTGAAGTTATGTTAACTTTTGAAAATACAGCAGACATTTACAAAATCAAGTAGCACACTATGATTGTGCATGATTATTCCTGATAAAAATAAAAATAAACTTTTTTTTTTTGTATGACATAGGTTTGCAACAAACTTCTAAGTGCTGTGACAGTGGGTGTCATATTATGGTGATTAAGGAGAGGCTATGCAAATATTAAGCATTTCTTAACACTAGACCTGCAATGGGATTGCAGGATATAAGGACGTGTATTTCTTTCTCAGTAAGATGATGATTCTTCAGTTTGTTCCTTCAATTTGATGCATTTTGATGCAAGGAACAATGTTCCAAAATGTATAACGGCATCATAATTCTAGAAAAAGGGAGACACAAGTAGTTGCAAGCATAGTTATACTTAACTAACTTTAAAAAATACACTTCTTTTAAGCCAAACCAGACACAATAAAGTTTATCTCCATCATTAGAGGTTGCCGCTTGAAAAAAAACCCAACAACCTCTGATTAGTTACACAGCAATACATGCTCATACTGCAAAAATAGCATATACGCACAGCACGAACAGAAACTCAATTTTAAACCCAAGCTTTAAGGCCGTTCCATCATTTAGCATCCGCCACCCGAAACATATGTGCGTCAGTCCATTGCACACAAGATTTGTTAATATCGTACTTCAGAGCGCTGGTGTGCAGTGGAGGCTTTGTACATAACTTTGAACACAAATTGTTAAATATAGTATAAACTTAATGATCAGCAAACGCTGATGGAAGTTAAAAGGTTTGCTAATTATTATATTTCTACTAGATCTACAATGATGTTACGCAGTACATAAAAAAGAAAAAAAAACTAAAAAAACATATGATATTACACAACACAGTTGCCATAGTATCAGAAATCATGACCAATATTACATTTTTCAAACACTCGCTCCTGTAATAAATATATCTAAAGGTTGGGAAGCTAGCAATGAGCTACTGAAAATACTTTACAACAATGACCTCCTACTACTCTCTGTGTATGGAGCCAGAAATTCCGTCAGTTTTATGTACTGCCCGTCTTTTCTGACTGCTCTTGCCCTGTCACGCTTCTGTCTCTGATATGTGTCTCCAGGTTAGGCCATTGCTTCTTTACTTCCTCAACTACAATGGAAATAAAAAGTATATGCTTGTAATAACCTATACTGCACAAAATCCACATGTTTACGTATGCTATCAGTTCATAATTTCATGTTTTATAATACATATCATTCATGCCCAAGTCCCCGGCAATGTCTTTCCATATGTGTTCTTTTTTTTACAAAGTCTTTGTAATCTTTGTTGGATTTATCATAAAGTAATTTTTGTTTGGCGACAAAATGATTTGTGTTTCTAAGCAACTACTATTTTTAAAAATACAAAAAAGATTAACTGTTTGCATATTCCAGTGGTTAAAGAAAAGGGCTTGTAACCTGGAGGTCCCCGGTTCAAATCCCACCTCAGCCACTGACTCATTGTGTGACCCTGAGCAAGTCACTTAACCTCCTTGTGCTCCATCTTTCGGGTGAGACGTAATTGTAAGTGACTCTGCAGCTGATGCATAGTTCACACACCCTAGTCTCTGTAAGTCGCCTTGGATAAAGGTGTCTGCTAAATAAACAAATAATATTTTCCATACCTTCATACCTTTTATTTATTTGTAGTACATTAAATATAGTCCTCTTTATACACATTATTTGTTTTAAGGAATTGATGTATATGCCATTTAAAGGACAATTGATTTTTAAAATATTTACATAGTTAATATAGAAGTTATAATAATGGTAAAATACATGAAGTGTCTCCTTCACCTTTGGGCATTACACAATCTCAGAACCCTCAGGCAGTAGTCTCAAAAGAACTGTTGTATATTATGTGGAAAATATGGGATTGAAAATATGAAATGAAATTATTGTACCTCTGAGAGGTAAAAATGTGTGTAGCAAAATATAAATAATAAAGCTATCACATATAGTGTATAGCCACATCCATTTTTGTTCAGAGACCTGTAAGATTAAATCTGCATTTTAACTATAATTGTAATTACAGTATGTCATTGAAGTTGATTTCACTGCCCAATAAATATTTAATGAACATTTAATAAACAATTTATAATGCAAAATGATTAGACAACTAAGATTTCCTGACAATATAACGGCATGAGAAATATTCTATTAAAAACTAGTTGACGATTTCCTGACATGGATTGAAACATACAGCAGTTGCTAGTGCCAGCGGAGTTTAACAGTTTCCATGGAGACATTCTCATCCTAGCAACAGTTTCAAGGTCTGCAACTCACAAAGCACAAATCTCATATAATGTACAAATACTAAATTTCCACTCACACTTAATGAAATAAAGGAAATGAGATGAGCATGTTATTTCACGAAAGAGTAAATGGGGCATATGCATCCAATTAGAAGAGATGTAATAGGTTTAAATTTAATCCATATATATTCAATATGAAAGTAATTATTGACATCCAAAAATAATACTTGAATGGTGTCAGATTAAACTAGGCAGTGGGCTATTTTAATGATGTATAGGAGTCAAGTTAATACATTTGAGGTCTTAAATTAATACTTTATATAATTTACATTTTACCAATATTTGCTACTTGTTTAATTCCCTGATATATATAATTAATTACTGATGCTGCTACTTAGATTATTTATCATGCTTATTCAGTACTCAAATTATGGGGCAAAAAGTTGAGGGGCCCTAAAATGTGGGAGATCTCCTCCTGTGCCTGGAAGTACAGTCAAACCTGTATTAAGAGACCACTCAAGGGACAGTGTAGTAGTGGCCTCTTAACACAGGTGGTTTCTTAGAAGAGGGCCCATAACTTAAGAATTTTCTATTTGTCTCTGACATGCTTTCCTGAAAGTATGTATGTCTTGTAATATGAACAAAAGAAAGTATGTCATTTAATAACATTCATTTAGATAATGCACTACAAAACCAATTATTTTGTGAAAGTAATGAATGCTTGCCTGTCAGGTCACACAAATTATTTTAAATCCTTTGCAAATTTCAATGGCTGTGTCTGCCTTTCAGGTACGTGTTGATTCATTGTATCCTGAAACCAACGCCAGCATAAGCATAAAATCTTTTTCGATTACCACGCATATTGTTTTTGTACTCTTATAAGTATGGCTTGAAGTTTTCGGTGTTTATTTTCCTTTTAACGGTTTGCCTTTAAGTCTTAAGCCACTACATCCTAATTATGAGAACATTCTGTTAAATTAGCGGGAAAGAACAACACAATATGAAACGCATACATTGGAAGCTACCTAGTTCCCAGGCAAGTGCGAGAACGAAATGCAAGTTAAAGGAGCATCTGGGGGAAGTGATTAATGTCATTGCTTGCTCTTGTATTCGAATAATGAAGGTGAAACAGAATCAACAAGTCAGTCAATCAGGACATCACCGGTAAAAAGAAGCGACTTTGTTTAGTAATTAACAGCTTTTTCCGAGTTTGATCGAGATATTGAAATCAGCTCAAAACACGGTCACGTGAACAAAAATAAAAACCTAGTTTCAAAACCTAGTTCTTTCCGTTTCAAAATGCTGTATCTGCGTCTTTCTAGTACCAAATTTTTCACCAGTTTTTCTGGCACTTACTGTCTTTACAAGTTTAATAACTTTAATTCTATCATCTAGTGAGGACCTTTTGTTTCTCCACGTTTTCTCTCTTCCTTTACAAGAGAGCGCTGTTGTTTTATTGATTAAGGATGAAAGACCACTAAGGCTGGGGAAGCCTTTTGTTTTTGTTAGGATTATTATTATTATTATTATTATTATTATTATTATTATTATTATTATTATTATTATTATTATTATCTTGCTCCCCAAAGTTGCTCAAAAACTCGAAAATTGTTGAAAATTGTTAGGTTGGTAGATGCCCATTGGACGGTATACCAGAAACAAGGTCACATGGTTCAGCAGCCATATTGAATTTTGCAGAGATTGTTAAAACGTCTACGTATCGAAAACAACGTATTGCAGAGTTCTGAAACGTGCTATACATGTTTAGGGACAGTCCAGTGTTAACTGTTGTTCAGCAGAAGCTGATTGGTTTTGTGGTATGGCGGCCATGTTGGATACGTCATAAAAATACAGTAAAAATGTAAAATCATCAAAAAACAAACTTCTCGGAAAGCGCTTATTCGATTGAAACGAAAATTGCTATACATGATCTAAGTATGGTTGGCTTTTATGCTTGTTCAATAGAAGTTGCTATGGTAAAAAAACATGGCGGCCACATTGGACGACATCATCAACATACAAAACTGGATTACAAAAACTAAAAATTGGCACACATGATCCAAGTGAATGCAGATAGCATTATGGTTACTATGGAACAGATATAGGAACTCATATATACTGTATCAAAAAATGTCATTGCCCGTGAACTCTCCTAAAAGTTAAATGTAAAGAACACATATAGTAACCCATGTGCGCTATAAAAAATGTTATTGCATGTGACCTCTGACCTCTCCTTAAGGTCGAATGAAAAACTACCTTCCACTAACTACTTAGAAAGTTTAGATAACACCATAACACAAAAACCTGTGAAACTTTGCTGTATAGTAGTACCCTATGGGAAGTAATGCCCACAATTGAATGAAGATGATTGGTCACATAGATGGTGACTAATCGATACACATAAATTTCACGATAAAAACTAGGAAGCCGTAAAGTTGTTTGCAACTCTAGTCATTATCTTTTTTTCTTTCAGCCGAGAAAACTTAAAAGTTGCAAAAAATCAACACCGTTGCACAAAAGTCCCGAAACTTGGTATAGTGGTAGAGGCCTATGGGAAGTTGTGTCAGAGGGAAAAAGAAGGTCATAGGTCACATGGTTTGGCAGCCATATTGGATTTTTTGAAGAATTTTGGCCAATTTTAAAAAATCTTCTTATAGCAGAGATCTGAAACTTGGTGCACATACTCCCCTTATGGCCTAGATTTACGGTTGTTCAAGAGAAGTCGGTCACATTGTTTGGCAGCCATATTGGATTTGTCGAAAATATTCAAATGACACTTTTTCTGAAAGCGTTATGCCGATTGAATCAAAACTTTGCATACACAGCCTTGGCAAAGTTATCTATCAAGTTAGTTCAAAGCAAGTTGCTACATATAAAAACATGGCAGCCGTGAGCCAATCAAATTTCAGCTATGGTCAGTTTGCATATATTGCAGTGTTTCTCTGTGGTACAATGTGGTAGAGATGAAATTTCATATAGTAGTAGAGGCCTATGGGAAATTAATGTCAACAAAAGAATGAAGTTGATTGGTCACATTGCTGCCTTAGGGTAATGCAGACCCAAAATACTCTCCTTTCTTCTCAGTACTCTCCCTCTGTTCCTGGGTTGTTCAGGAAGGTTCAGGAGCCTGCACTCTCCGTCATAAGAAATGCCTCTGAAAAGTCCAAATTCCACGGAATTCGTGTATTTGACTGCCTACCATGAAAAATATGCATTTTATTTTCCTTACAGTATTTCACATTACTGTACTCTTCACCTCCCCTGTTGATTTCATACTGTAACAATCTGTGCATTTGTGTTGTACTGTAATTCCCATTGTAATTGTGTTCCCTCCCCTCTGTATTTCCCGCTGCTTGTTTTGTTTACCTCATGCCTGTGTCTGTAATCCTGGCATGCGTGTCAACATATTCTGTGTCTTCCTTGTGTTTGGCCCTGTCTCTCTGAATCAGTCTTGTAGTGCATGGTCTGTGTCTCCCCTGTGATTGGTCCTCTGTCTGTCCGTGTCAGTTGTGCTGTGTGTGGTCTGTCTCCCCTGTGATTGGTCCTGTTTGTGAGTCACTGTGCACATGTTCCATGTGTACCCACTGACCTGATGTGTGTGGTGGACGACCAATGGGAGGTGTAAGCTCCGGTACCCAATTAGAATAACGGGGCGGAGCTAGAGTTATAAGAAGGCACTGCACCATCATGTTGTTGTTTTTGTGTTCTGGCTGCCATGGTTCCTTTATTCTGTGTGTTTGGAGAAAGGTGTGCTGAATAAAGTTTTGAAAAGGAACAAGTGTCTCTCCTGTTTTCTGCCTGCCCTGCTGATACACTACAATACTTTTAGCAAGTAGAAGCAGTGCTACAGTAGTTGTACACAGTCTTGCTCAATGCCACGCATTTGGTTACTACGGCAACTGGGTCAAACAAATACCGCCTTCATGATTGGTGAATTCCTCATACTGTACAACGACATTTCTACATACTGTACTACTAATGTACAGTGTGTATAAAGAAAAACACAAAAGCTTCGGTTTTGTCATTTCAGGTTTGCAGTTAACGTTTCTCCTGTGTTTCATATTTTGGGATTAGAGGCAGCAAAATAGGATGTGTTTAATTGATGTGTCAACATAAGTTTTAAAGGTTTACAAAACTTGAAAATGTGAATTTGTCATTCAAGGTTGTTTTTAAAAAATCGATTTTGTCTGCTTTTTTTTTGCAGCCAACACCGACCATTTTAAACGTCTTGTTTCCAGCAGAGGTTTGTTACATTTTTAAAGATTGTTCAATAGCGAATCGAGTTATAATGTACATTTTTAAAGAGTTGACTCAGTATCTAATGTTTCAACCTTGGTTTTTGGGTGATGTTCTTGATGAACTATCAATGATAACACATTTTAGGCAACTTACATTTTTTATTGTCATTTGTGAATTTCTTTTAAAAATACAGTGAATTTTGCAGGCTTCTATATGACTGCTACCATAATGCTCTTCCCTATCAGCTGCGTTCTGAGTTTTTCTTTGCTCCAAAATAAGACCAATTTTAAATCGGTCTTATTTGTGGACACTATTAAGGCCAGTGCTGCTGTTCCGCCGCCTCATAAATCTCATTTTAATATCACAGACTTCATTTAGGTGTATAAAGGCCATTTCCCAGGCCAAGCAGGGAGAATGGATGAGATGGGAGAGTGTGGAACAATGCAAGATTGGCTGGCAAGACCTAATGTCAATGGAACAGAGCAGGATCAGTTTCCTCATCAGGTCAACATATGATGTTCTCCCATCACCACAGAACCTAAACTTCTGGGTAGGAGAGGATCCCTCATGTCCTTTGTGTTCATCACCTGCAACACTAAGGCACATTTTGACAGGATGTAAGGTGGCTCTTAGCCAAGGACGGTTTACTTGGCGCCATGACCAGGTGCTGCAATGTTTGACCTTAGCATTGGAAGACAAGCGTAACATGACCAATAAGTTGCCACCTGTTCCATCAAAACATTACACACAAAAGACAACATTCCTCCGCCCAGGAGAGCAACCACCAAGAAAAGATGTTAAAACCAATCATCGCCCAGGACAACTGGAAGCTGCTAGAGACTAGAAAATGCTGGCAGATGTTGGTCAACGGCTTATTTTTCCACCTGAGATTGCCACCACTAACCTTCGACCAGATATTGTCTTGTGGTCTGGATCAGCACGCCTTGTTCACTTGGTAGAGTTAACAGTGCCATGGGAGGATGCTGTAGATGAGACGTATGAGAGGAAGAAACTGCGGTATGCTCAACTAGCCACTGAAGCGGAACAGCGAGGATGGAGAGCGGGTTTACCCAGTGGAGGTGGGTTGTCAAGGATTTGTGGCACACTCTACAACCCGGTTTCTCAGAGACGTCGGATTCAGTGGCCAAGAGTTGCGTTGCACAGTGAAGAACTGGCTGTGATTGAGACGGAAAGATTCTGGCTGGGGGTCTCAAGCACAATAGAAAGAAAGAAACGCTGATGTACGGGTAAGTAAGCTGGGCTGAGTTGAGTGGGGGACGGAGGGGGGTGATGCTGCGACGCCAGAATCACCGTCGAGCCCTCTTGAGGTGTCGTGGGCTAGTCGACGAAACACTGACGATGGAAGGTGCCCACTTGAAGACCCTAGAGATGTACCCTACTTAGCTCAATCCAGACGGTTGTCATGCTGATGCGCTGGGGAGACCGCACTGTGGTTGATCCCCGGAGCCAGCATCGCAGCCGTTGTGTGTGCTGATGCACCAGGGAGGCAAATAAGCTGATCCCTGGAGCACAGCATTACACTTCAGCCATCAACACCAGACAGAAGGATATCTACATCATCATATGGAATGAAGTGCAAATGGATGGAGACACATATGGATCACATTAGTTTACTGTAAAGCTATGTCTTAGTTGGTGCTTATCTTGGTGAGAGCCGAGTTCAAATCAGCATGAAGTTTTAACATCTTCTCTCGTGTAATGGAAATCATTTACAAATGAGCCCCACCTACAATTTGCCCATGCATATAATTAAGGCTTGACACGCCTTAAAATGCATGGCTAATGAGTGGCAGAGCGCATTGCACGGCGGAGCGCATTTTGGCGGTGCTAACATGGCCTTAACTTGTCATGAAAAATGTCATGATACATACGGGGCAATTTTAAGGTCAGCGTAAACTCAGCCCTATGGCCTAATGCTGTCAGAAACGCTTGATACATGTCCCCCATTGTGTTTAATAATTTGATCTTTAGTTGGATATGGAGTAGTGGCCTGTTAATTTTAGTATTAGTTTATATATAAGATGGGAGCTACCCTGCTGATCCAGGGGTGCACCTGTTAGGCACCTTTTCTGTTCGTATTAGCATACTAGGTTTGGTGTTATTAGCTATAATGCCAGTGCCCCCACCTAATGGAGGTAGTGAATAAACATGGGCACACTTGTGGGGATAACAGGGTACAGGTGATGGCCATAATTAACAGCAATAAAGGCTTAATTATCTTGTATATAAAATGCACCTGGAAAAGCAGGAAAAGAGTTTCACTGTGTCCTGGGTTGTAGAGTTTGTCAAGTTTTCCCCACTTGTTACAAGGGAGAGTTCCAGCGTATTTTGTGTACAGGACGGCCATTTCTCTGACCTCCCCGAGGATGTCAGCCAGCCACTGCTTTCTTGTCTACTGCTTTTATGTAGGTTTTATCACTGTTTTTACCTGTGTTGTGCATTATTTAAAGGTCTTAATCATTTTATGTTGAGTCCTTTTGAGTCATTTTTGTGTTTATTAAAATAGTAGTGTTTTGAGATTAGTATCCTAGGGGAGCTTGGTAGGCTGGGCTGCTGTACTGGGGACGGGTGTGCATCACTCTTTTTCATCGCTCTGCTCCCCTGGACTCATTCTGGCTCCAGCCACACTTGTGGGTTGGTTCTTACTTTATTTTGAATATTGTTTCACTGCCTAGTTTCTTATTTATGCATGGTTTTCTATGTTTGTTTATGCACTAAGGGCCTCATTTACTATTTAGCGGCTAATTTGGCCAGAATTGCAGGAGGAAAATTGAGATGCGCATGGTGTTTCAGAAATTGAAATGCTCACGGTAATAATGTTTTGCGTACAGTAAATGCTTCGTAAGGAGCACTTGGCACTATTTTGCTTAGTATTGTGAGCACTATTTATTTCACTGGGTGATATGCCTGGCTGCGTCTGATCTGGTCTGTTGCTTGGATGAGTAGGGTGATAATAGGTGAGTTCACCTGGTTTGTGTCTGTGCTTGGTCTGCCTGTGCTCGCTCTCGCTTTTTGTTTTCTAGTGCTAGAAACTTCACTACAGAGGACTCAAGATTTGTGTATGAAGCTTTCAGCCATCGGGTGTTCTTTGAAAAATCTATTTTTATTACTGTTAAAATAAATTATCCTGCTTGGACGAGCATAACTATAACTTTGTCTCTGACTTTCATTTAGTTGCAAGGGGCTTGTATCGAGGAACCACGTATAATTGTATATTCCATACCTCTTTGAATTCATATTACAGGTTCCATTCCTCTTTAAACTATAGATCGAGTAGTCAAGGTTATATCTATATATATATATATATATATATATATATATATATATATATATATATATATATATATATATATATATATTCTTGGAACTGACGTCCACCACACACTATTCTCTTGGATAATAATTATTGTGTAGTAGCTGGCATAACCTCTCGTGATTGCTTGAATGTGCTACTTACAGCTTTGCTGCAATGGCTTAAACCAGTGGTACTCAACTCTGGCCCTCGATCTACTCCAGTCCAGGTTATTACTCCAAGCAGGTTCTAATTTAGTTAATTGAAGCTGCTAATAATAAAGACCAGGACTGGAATGAGGTCACGATGAAACATGGTGCAGCCCCGCAGGTACAGCCTATGGCCAAAAGTTTTGCATCACCTACTGTACATTTTTTTTTTTGGATTGAGACAATTTAAAAAAAGAAAACCTAGATTAACATAATTTAGATGTTTTATTGAACATCATGTAATCAAAGAAACTACAGAATGAAATTGCAAAAGTCTACCGAAAGCCATAACAGTTTTACAGTAGTATTTAAGGCAGGTTGGATTTAGAAATGTCACATTTTTAAATATGGAAAACTACCAAGCGGTATGTAATTCAATATGTAACATAGAATTATTACACAGGCTTCATTCGACTCTGTGAAGCAACATTATTATAATTATATAGGGAGATGCAAAACCTTTGGCCATAGCTGTACTGCTAATTCACTGCATTCTAATAGATACATTACAACTGTACATGCAATACTGGCAAAATACAATAAATGTAGCCTTGATTTACGATGCTCTGTACTGTATAGTGAGATTTGTTTTATATATTTGACCCATAATGTTAAAGGTATAGTTGATTACATATGATGTAACAACTGCTTGGAACTTTCTGTCTAAAAAAATCACCACAATGCATAAGCAGCATCTCCAAATCGCTGTCAGCCATGATGCTAAATTGAACTAAATGATTTCGCGAAAAGGCTAAAACCTGTTCCTGTTCCACATCAAACAAGCTGAACGTGTCAGAGTCTGTCTGCTTCACGAAATTTCGCCTTTACTAACAGATGATCAAAATTCAGTATTTAAAAAAAAAAATTCATGCTTTTGGGATATTCATTTGTTAAGTGTGTTCATAGAATGATGTTTTCGCTGTTGTGACATGTATTTGTACTGTGGGCTAGGTTTTGAGATGCACAAGTGTTTTTTTTTTATAGAAACATTTTCATACTAACGTTTGCACTTGATAATATTGCCTATTAATAAAACGTTTTGTGACTAATTTTAAGCTATATGTTTCAATATTAACTAAATTGGTAAATTAATAAAACTTATTAATTGTGTTACATATTTGATTTATTAAAATGTTTGGATATACTGTTACTTGATTGATTACTGTCTTGTTCACAGTCTTAAAATAACGTTAGAATATGTTTTGTTGAAAATGTTTTTTAAAAAATATGTTTTTGATCGATTCAGGTTTTCTTTAGGTGTGCTAGAGCAGTTATGTGTGTTTTTTTTTATCATTTCTTTTTTTTTGGGGGGGGGGGTGTCCACGTCACAATCTTGCACCAGGGACCAGTAAATCCTAGCGCCGGCACTGCTCAAGGGGGCAAATGCATCATAGTCGTCATCAAAATGTCTCCACGTGTCTGTACACACATAATCTTCACTTACATTAGTTAGGGTCTCTGAGAGTTCTGCCACAGCTGCTTTCTCTTTCCTCAGTATCTGCACTTGATCAAAGGCACCTCCCAAACCTTTCATCCAGCACTTTGATTGACTCTGCTCTTATCCGGCCCCAGCAATCAGCAGCAATATACACCAGATCTTTTACTGTTAGCGCTTTGATGGCTTGTTGGAGAGTAACCTGTTCATCTGCAAGAGGTTTGCGAAGCAGCTCTCGGCAGTAGTGCACTTTAAAAGTTGAAATCATTCTTTGGTCCATTTGCTGGATCTTGCTGGTTGTGTTTTTTAATTTTGCCATCATTTGTAATAAGTTTGTTTGCATGAGGATGTGCGGGGCAGTTATGCAACAGAAGAAGGTCCTTTTCTTCAAGATTTTTACACTGCAAAAACAAATGGTTTGAGGCACAAATATTTAAAAAAAACATGACTTGTTTATGTGGCTGGTCATCCAGGCATTCTTACTTGCTTCATAGATCACAGGCAGATTGTGCATATAACATGGTGAAAACAGCGTGTTTTTTTACTCTTTCCAATGAGAAGTGGAAGTTTGTACTCCCCAGTTTTATTAGCTGCAAACAGCACTGTGACACGTTCCTTCCATTGCTTTCTAAAATTGACTGTGTGCTGGACTGGCAGCACAGGAAAACGCGTGCGCAGAGTGCAGGGCTTGTCCGCACCTGAAGCAATATATACTATGTGTTCTTTGGTCGTGATTTGGAACACTGACTGTTTAGCATTAGCATTAACATGTGTCTGTCTAAATTGCTTTCAAGGAGGCAAACTACTATTCTTATACCAAGTTCTGTTTCGAATGTCTGGATTCCCCAGACATCTTGTTACTCACTAGGAAAGATTTTTTGAAACTTTAATTCCTGGGTCAGTTTCTACAGTGACGGGAACTCTACATGCACCTGTACCTAAAATTCCTACACTTAGTGGCCTTATTTAACACACGTTCACTTGTTTGATCACTGATAATTCACTTGATATGTTATGTCTCACACTGAAACCTGGCACTCTCCCCATAATCTTCACCCTATTCAGTCAGCTACCCCACAGGGTTACTCTTTTATGGAGAAACCGTGTGCAAGTGGCCAGGGTGGGGGTCTAGTACTTATTTACAAATCCCATTTGACTCCTTATTCATCCTAACAAAATTCCACATTTGAGCACCTCACTTTTAAACTCCCTTTATTGTCTTCTCTGATTCTCTGTATTATTTATTGTCCCCCAAAACGCAATCCTTCCTTTATCAGCGAATTTTCAGATTTTGCCTCTTTTCTGTACTGCTGCAGGTTTAAGTTCTCATCACGAGGGATTTCAGCATTCATGTTGATTCTCTCACTTCCGTTCTGGCTCAGGATTTTTGGTTTCTTTTTGTTTCACTGTGACTTGTTCAATCGGTTACTTCTGCTACTCATATTCATGGTCACAAATTAGATCTTTTGATTTCCCAGGGCTTAGAATTATCCAATCTAAGCATTACTGATAGTACTATTTCAGATCACATTTTGCTTGATTTGATTTCACTGTTGGCGCCTCTTTGGTTGTCCACAGTTTAGGTGTCCAGCGAGACCCTCAGCTGATGAGTCTATAATACAGATATTGGAGGCAATTTACCCTTTTAGTTATACATTGTTGGAGATTTTAATTTAGATTGGGGTGCAAGGAAAAGTAAAAAGTTTAAACATGTCTGCAGCAGAAAATATGTTTGTAAGAGAAGCAAAAGAAAACAGGAGGGTCAGGTGTATGTCGGCATTTGTAAACCAAAAAGATGCACAGAATGAGCTCTGTCTTGCCTACAGTTTAGCAAAAGCTGTTACAATTTACAACAGGTAATGTCTTTAAAGAAATGGCCACAGAAATTGACTCCAATTCCTCTGCCTTCCAAAGACTGCACTGTAGTGAATATACTATTGCCAGAAACAATGAGAAATGTGGTGACTGCCTTTTCAGCTAAACCCTGAAATCAGCGGTAGATCTATCCTGTGTGTGTAGAATGTGTGCTGAAAGCACTGACCAAAGTGACACGAGTCAACTTATTATTTACCACCGTTTTTGACCCTAACAGAAATATCTGGAGGGTGTAATGCAGAAAATATAAGTGCAGCCTTATTCAGTTGTTTGGAAAATTAACAAAATGATGATCCAGTACAGAAAATTGCGTGGTTTAAATCAGACAGTGCATCAATAATGCTATCATAGCATTATGAGGTATGTTTATTTTATATTATAATTAAATGTACGTAATAATCATGCCCATGTCATGTAATATGACTGTGCCAACCCCTGCATATGATATGTGTTATTTAAGTTGAATTACCGCAATTATATCTGCGGCCAAAAGTTTTCCAGGCTCCTACAGTATTATCCAATGTTGCTTCATGAAGTCCAATATAACCCGTTGAATATAATGTTACGTTAACATGTAGCATGCAGCATAATAAATTTGCTGTCTACTACGCTTAATTGAGTGGTAGTATATGCCTGGCCAGGCTATATTCGTATGTTCCTAATATATTCGATCCTGTTCTAATAATAAAAATAAATAAATAAATAAATAAATAAATAAATAAATAAAACTGTGAAAATAATGCCTTCGATGGTGTATTAATGTTATGTATACAGTATATACATATAGGTATAGACAAAAGAAATCCATTTGGCTTTGTTCTGTGTTTTTTGCTTTGCTGAATTTCAGTGCTGTTTCTCTATCCTTTTTCAAACGTGTTTTACGCAGGTCCTTTCCGGCTTTCCTTAGTTTGTAGTGATTTGGTCTTTGCTTACTGCCGGGTAGTTTAAAAGGACAGAGAAGATTCGGTAAGGGGATCTGACTTTCTTTTGTACTCATTTGATAATGGGGGCTCTACGTGCTATCTTTTAGAACTATGGTTTAGATTACACCTTTTATTTTATACAGCTTAATTCTCGTTAGTCTGTGGTTAGTTGTCAGGTCTAATTTAGTAGTCAAACACATTTTCTTTTCTTTAATTCCATTTGGTTTGACTTCAGACACCACGCAGTTTGCACTAACTTAAACTTGTTTTTGGTTAATAAATTTACCGTTTATTTTGTTACTTTCTTTACCAGTTCTGGATCAGTTTGCTCTTTTCTCTTTTGATACTTTGTATTCCTGGTTACGACAGGACTTTAAACATTCATTTTGAACTTGTGTTTTTTTTTGCATTATTTTTCAACGTGTTTTACAGAGCTGCATTGTTTATTTTTATGTTTGTTTATTTCACCGCTGTGTGATGCTGTATGTTAATTATGTTAATTCTGCTGTTAGCTTTGATAGTACCATTTCAAGATATAAGTAGCTATTTCATTGGGTCAACTCAAATATTATTTGAGTAGTTTAGAGATTGTTTAAAATCACTGACTTCTTTCTCAGTATTGTATATTACTATAGTGTGTTCTTGTATACTATAGTTAAAATTGGATGGTTACTTTAGGGAAACAGCCTATGCTACTATATGACACAGTGATGTTTTTGTTTAGTTATATTTATTTATTTATCTAATGAGTGCTGTTGAAACAAAAGTAAATAGAGGGTATTTAATTACATGTTGGGTGATTATTCTAGTAGGAAGCAAATAAAGGTTCACTGGCATTTGCTGAACTTAAATGTTTTCTTTATTGCTGTACCTGGTTGTTTTTTAAAGATTAAGTAATCTGTTACAAACATATTGAATTACATACTGCTTTGTAGTTTTTTCATATAGGCTACTTGACAAAAAAATGACATGAAATACTAGTACTATTAAGGCTTCTGGTAGACTTTTGTGATATAATTTTGTGTTTGATTAAATGATGTTAAATAAAATATGTAAATTATCCTCATGTAGTGTTTTTTTTTTTAATTGTCTCAAGCCTAAAATGATATGCAGAACTTTTCGCCACAGCTGTAGATTTGATTGACATATGATATGTGCCATTCAGTTTTAATTACGTGCCCCGTCCTGGTAGAGATGTGCTGCGTTGACCACATAAATACCACCATATGACTGAAAAAAGTATGCGCTAGCTCATAAAATTCACTCAAAGTATTGCCATTGCATTTGTGCGCATCATTTATCATACAGGATACATTTTTATCCACCCCTATCAAACATATTATTTTTTTTATTCGCTCGCATGAATTAACCGAATTTGGCCTGTTTCCGAGTTTTAGCGCATAAAAAAAGTTTAATGGAAACATAGCTATAGATTTCCCCTGGCTTAAGTTTGACAATGTTAAAAATGTTTTATCAGGATGCAGGGGAACTGATGGCAGGCAAGACTGCATTTTTAACAGGGAGCCAGAAGTTCAAACAGGAAAATATATTAAACACAGTGCTTCAAAACAGCATGCAATGTGCGGAGAGGCAGACCATCCCACTACCATAAACAGGCAAGTAAGCAACACATTCTGAGGAACATGCTACCACTTTACCAGGCAGTTAAAAACAAAACAAAACAAAAATGTGTTGATGCAAAAGTATTGAACTGCACAAGTGTTATTAGAAAGGAAGGAAAAAAAGAGCTGTAGATATTAACAATACATTTGAGCAAAAATTGTATTGTTATTATCATTATATTTTTGTGTGTGTGTGTGTCCCTAAATTTTTCAGTGCACGTCTGTTTTTATTTATTTATTTATTAAACTTAGGCGCACATGTGCCTAAAAAATGTTAGCATAGAGAGAGCGTTTGTTACGTTTTTGTTGTTGTGGTTGTTTTGTTTTATTATTGCTATTACGTATTGTACACTATTATATTAAATCCCGCTAATAATTGTTGGTCATAGCTAACTGGTGGAGAGCCACCAAAATGGATCGCAGTGTTTGGTGTATTGGCCACCACTGTCCTAAGATAACACTTTGCCTAAAGGAACACCCTTGTGGTGAAATGGATTTTTCCCATTGTAAATGCTCCGGCAAAAGGAACAAGAACTTTGCTTAAAAGAACACCTTCTTGGCATCGATAGTGATTCGTTCACAATGGATACAGTATTGTTGTCATTGTGAGAGTGTCTCGAGGGACACTGATTGGTTTAATAAATCTTTCCAGAACCGCCCTCATATCATTGAATTATTTTGTATTCTGATTTCCATGAGTGAACCTCAACGCTACAAAATGTTATGTAAACAAATGGCAAAATGCGCTGCTGTTTCTCTTGCTACACAAAGTTGGAAATTGTTCGAGCTCCTGAAAAAAATCTGAATCAGACACAAGTCGCCGACCAATTTGGTGTTTCCCGTTCTGGTGAGGTGCTTCACCATTCTGTTAAATAATGTGCATGTCTTGTATATTGCTGCTGCATTTTGTAACATGTGTAGGGGTGCTGTGTTAATTTAGTTTGACAGTTAGTTTATTAACATTAAGTTAATCCTAACGCCCATTATTTTTGCCTCTGCCATTGTGATAGATCGAAACACACCCGTCAGATAATTTCATAGTACATAGCAACTTAAGCGTGTTGTTTTGCTTTAGTTTTATTAACCCTTTGCGGTCCTATGTCGGACCTGGTCCGACATTGCAATTATTCCTATCCGGTCCAATGTTGGACCCTGTCCGACATCATCAAAAAAATGCAAAAAACGGGTTTCTAGTCGTTTTTTCTCCAGAAAAGCAGAGAAAACCATTCAATGGCCGAGTGGGAGCGACAGGAGCCGAGACAAGCCAAAAAAAAGGGCGTATCTCATGAATAGTCATACTTACCCCTGGCATCAGATAACAGTGGCCATAAGGAAACAAGCTGGCTGATACTTCATCAGCGCTCAGAGAATATCACAGACATTTGCAAAGCTTTTTTCAGATGTTATAGTAATAAAATAATGACTTGGATCGCATTATTGAGGCGTTTGGTGATAAAACGAGTGATCAGGAGATGATTGATCGGTATGTATGATTATTATTATTTATTTCTTGGCATATGTAAAAGTTATAGCGAACGAAAGGGCGGGCGGGCGGGATGCCTAGTGAGTGCTTAAATTGCATATGAAGGAAACAATACAGTTTCAAAAAACATGAAAAGTTGCACAATGGTAATTCTTTAATTTGGAGGGCATTAATATATTTCACAGGGCGGGAACCAGGGTTGCGAGAGGAAGGGAGTGTTTTGCAACTTAGGATTCGAGGCTCGGCCTCTAGAGCAGGGAAAAGATGGTCCGGACTCCAATCAAGAGATCCTTCCCTATGAAGTTGAGGCTGGCCCTATCAGCCTCCGTGCCTCTGAAAACAGTCTTCTGACTTCTCGGAGAGTCGTTATAGGCTCAGCCTGGGTCCCAGTTAGCGACCGGGTTCGACCCTCAGAGGACGGAACGGCTCATACGAAGCCTTGATGTAAGTTAAAAAAGAGAATCTGAAAGAACACAAATAATTGTTAGTTACGGGAGCAATAAGAGCATGAGGGCCACTTCCCAGGAGGCTAAAGGAGGAAGTAAGACAGAGCCTTCTTTCATGAGGCAAGATAAGACATGAGCTGTGAAAGAATAGTGTGGCTGGTGGTCCCTTCTGACTGCATGAAGAACCTGTGGAGTTATGGGAACTCTAGGTTGGGGATGTGAGAATCACTGTCCCCCCAAAAAGATGGACCACCGGCTCCCCACTGAACCTGCACCTGTGAAGACAAACAAAGAACACATGCCAACGTGTAACATAAAAGCAAGAAGAGACAAACCTTGACAAACAAAATAAGTAAACAATTAAATGGTTAAGGGAACTAGCTATGTGATGGCCATCCGCTTGGTAGAGAGGGAAAAAAAACCCTCTGTTAGGAGGAAAACCTCTGATGGTCCTGGCAGAGATGGCACCCCTACTCCGGGCATGCTAGCTATAGACTGATGTGCTGCAGTGATATCAGATGGCAGCGATCGGATGTAGGAGTTGACTGCTGAAGAGGACCAACACCCCATGGTCTTGATCAGGCGATGGCTGATGCGGGCTCTGGCTACTGAACAGGCTACACCAATCCTGAAGGAGTGTGTGGTGTAGAATTGGAGAGAAAGACCTGCTCTGGCGACAAGAGCAGTGAGGTGAGAAGAGAACCAGTGTCTGGTAATAATGCTTTTGGAGCAATTATAGGAAGTCTGGAAGGAGATGCAGGGGGGTACTTGGTGATTCCTGGGAGAGTCAAACGTACTGCTGGGATGGCTGCATTATTAGCCCCTTTCACACAGCCATTTTGAAATCTGACTGACTGACTTGCAGGGTAAAACAACTTCCAGTAGCTTGTCAAGGAGTAGCTGTCAGTGTAGCGGCAAGTAGACCATCAAACTTTTTCACTGTTGCCGGTTATTATTATTATAATTCATTAATTTAGCTGATATATAAACATTACATACACATAAACATCTGACTTTTCCACTTAAGAGTCTGCGAGAGCGTGGGCGGAAGATGACTCAATGTTGGACAACACGGTTAAGGACTTAGGAACGGAAACGGATATGAGTATGGAGAATACTTCACAAAAGACTAGTTCAAGATCTGCAGTTAGCAAAGACATGGAACTCCAGGTTTGTGTCTGCGGCTGGAGCAAGGCGACAACGGTCAGGGGTTTGAAGATTCATCGAGGGAGAAAGAAATGCTTGAGGGAGAAGGGACAAGGGCCTCGCATTGATCAGTACTTCTTAGAAAGTCAGTCAAGTCAGTCGAATGAAATCCAGCGACAGGAAGCAAACCACAGTTCGCAGGATATCAGCACCCCTGTCATAGATGTGAGGAGGACTTGCATGGACACAGTTAGTGATGAACCTAATGATCCTTGTGAACCCAGTCAGACAAACCAGCGTAAGAGAGAAAAGAACCTCAACGGGCACAAGAGCTTGTGAGAAAACTGCATGGGACACAGTAAACACAGATCTCTGCTTTGCATTGGAAAGGTTAAGTGGAACAGTTGAAAAAAACTGGATAAATTTGGGGACACCATCTATGCATATGGAAGCGAGAGGTTTGGAGTTGAAAAAAGGAAGGAAAAAGTACAAACTATTCCTGGAAAGTCTAGACGGCAGCAGGAGATTGAACGCTTAGTTAGAGAAAGGAGACAGCTGAGGAAGCAATGGAGAAGAGCAGAAGAAAGTCAGAAGGAGGGACTCAATCTCTTACAAAGGGTCATAAAAGATAAGCTTGCAACATTGCGCAGAGCTGAGCGCCTACGGAAACGCTACAAAAAGGAGCGTGCGAGAACTAACGTTTATAAAGACCCATTGTGACGAAGTGCCCGCCCCTGTGTGTATTTTCTGTTATGTTGCGTGTGGTGTGTGTAAATGTTGGTGTATAGTCATCGGTACACAGGATATAAATGGGTCTGTGTAACACGAGTGATTTAAAAAATATATTGTTGTATTTAGGCACGAGGATGGCACATCACATCACGTGCATTTAAAGTATTAGTATGTGAACACGGAAAGTGCACTTTATTCACGCAGTTGTACCGAGATTCAAATGAATGATTGACTAGCAATCGAGTCTCGGTACAACTGCGTAAAAGCAGCATGTTTTCACTCACTCGGGGTTGTGTGTTCGGCGAGTGGAGAACGGGATTGGAGACGGAGGTAAAGAGAAAAAGAATAGTTAAAGGATCTGCTCACTGTGTTTTGTTTGTATAGTCCGTTTTGTTTGTCTTTTTGTTTTGGCGAGTGCCGTGTCCTGGGTTTGTGTTTGTTTGTACAACCTGTTTATTTTTCTGTGCTGTTTATTTATTAAATGCTGAGCGAAAACTTTCGCTCAGCTCCACCAAACTCCACCTCTCTGTCGTTTATTTCCTGGCTCTGGTCTGACGCCACCCATTCCGGTCGTCTTTGTGACACCCATTCAAATTTATAAAGAAGTTATTCACCAGTGAGAAGAATGGCGCACTAAAAGCATCTAAGTTTGAGCTGGAGAGATATTTGGAGGAAACACATACAGATTCAAAAAGGCAGGAGCCTATGTCAATTCCTTCAGACATCCCACCTATCAATCCACCAGAATGCCAAATGGAGGACTGTGCACCTAAGTGGAAAGTAGAGCAAGCTGTGAAAAAAGCAAGGGCTTCATCATCTCCAGGGCCTAATGGAGTTCCGTACAGAGTGTACAAGAGTGCTTCAGGAGTTCTACGAATCCTGTGGAAATTGATGAAAGTGGCATGGGAAAAACAGGTGGTACCAATAGCATGGCGCCGAGCAGGTGGAGTCTTTATACCTAAAGAAAAAGATTCTACAAGCATCAGTCAGTTTCGCCATATTTCTCTATTAAATGTAGAAGGCAAGATTTTCTTCAGCATTATTGCTCAGAGATTGTCAACTTACCTATTAAAGAACTGCTTCATTGACACTTCAATACAAAAAGCGGGCATTCCAGGTTTCCCAGGATGCTTAGAACACATCAATGTGATCTGGCAACCAATTCAATCAGCTAAAAAGGAGAGGAAGGAGCTCCATGTGACATTCTTGGATTTGGCTAATGCATATGGTTCAGTGCCACATTAACTTCTTTGGGCAGCATTTGATTTTTTCAGTATACCAATGACAATAACAAATTTAGTGAAAGCCTACTTTTGGAGATTTGCAATTTAGTTTTTCAACTTCAGAATTCAGCACAACATGGCAATGCCTAGAAGTTGGAATAATGGCAGGATGCACCATTTCTCCACTGGCTTTTACCATGGCAATGGAAGTAATCATTAGGGCATCAAAATGGGTAGTGGGAGGAGAGCGCTTGGCTTCTGGAATGCGACTACCACCAATTTGAGCATACATGGATGACATGACAACCATGACTACAACAGTAGCCTGCACTAATCGGTTATTGGGCAAATTAACCAATAACATTGAATGGGCACGAATGCAATTCAAGCCCACTAAATCAAGGAGCATCTCTATAATTAAAGGTAAAGTAGTAGATAAAACGTTCTTCATTAATGGTGAGGCAATACCAACAGTGTCTGAGAAGCCAGTGAAGAGCCTTGGGAGATGGTACGACGGGGATCTAAAGGACACAGTTTGTGTGGGAGAAGTTAGACAACAAGCTGTGGAAGGGTTGAAGAGCATAGACAGCAGCGCTTCACCAGGCAGACTAAAACTTTGGTGCTTTCAGTTTGGTCTACTGCCAAGGTTGCTGTGGCCACTGACTGTGTACGAGGTTTCTTTGACAACAGTAGAGAAGCTGGAAGCTTTAATCAGTTCACACATCAGGAAATGGTTGGGAGTTCCACGCTGCCTCAGCAGAGTGGAACTTTATGGTAAAGGAATACTGCAGCTGCCTGTCTCCACTCTAACCGAGGAGTTTAAGTGCGCCAAGGTCTGACTGGAAATGACATTAGTAGAGTCACGTGACAAATGCGTAAGGGAGGCAGCACCTGTGTTGAAAACTGGAAGAAAGTGGGCGGCAAAGAAAGCTGTGGAGGATGCAAAGGCTGCCCTTCGAATTGGTGATATTATGGGGCAAGTTCAGCACGGAAGAGGGGGTCTTGGTCTCAGTTCTGCTCCTCCTACATGGCACAAGGCAGCCCCAGCTCAACGGAGGAAGCTGGTAGTCAACGAGGTGCAAAAGCAGGAGGAGAGGATGAGGTGTATAAAGGCCATTTCCCAGGGCAAGCAGGGAGAATGGATGAGATGGGAGAGTGTGGAACAACGCAAGATTGGCTGGCAAGACCTATGGTCAATGGAACAGTGCAGGATCAGTTTCCATATAAGGTCAACATATGATGTTCTCCCATCACCACAGAACCTAAACCTCTGGGTAGGAGAGGATCCCTCATGTCCTTTGTGTTCATCACCTGCAACATTAAGGCACAATTTGACAGGATGTACGGTGGCTCTTAGCCAAGGACGGTTTATTTGGCGCCATGACCAGGTGCTGCAATGTTTGACCTTAGCATTGGAAGACAAGCGTAACATGACCAATAAGTTGCCACCTGTTCCATCAAAACATTACACACAAAAGACAACATTCCTCCGCCCAGGAGAGCAACCACCAAGAAAAGGTGTTAAAACCAATCCTCGCCCAGGACAACTGGAAGCTGCTAGAGACTGGAAAATGCTGGCAGATGTTGGTCAATGGCTTATTTTCCCACCTGAGATTGAGCCACCACAAACCTTCGACCAGGTAGAGTTAACAGTGCCATGGGAGGATGCTGTAGATGAGGCGTATGAGAGGAAGAAACTGCGGTATGCTCAACTAGCCACTGAAGTGGAACAGCGAGGCTGGAGAGTCTGGGTTTACCCAGAGGAAGTGGGATGTTGAGGATTTGTGGCACACTCTACAACCAGGTTTCTCAGAGATGTCAGATTCAATGGCCAAGAGTTGTGTTGCACGGTGAAGAATTTATCTGAAGCAGCAGAGAGGAGCAGCAACTGGCTGTGGTTGAGACGGAAAGATTCTGGTTGGGGATCTCAAGCACAATAGAAAGAAAGAAACGCTGATGTACAGGTAAGTAAGCTGGGCTGAGTTGAGTGGGGGACGGAGGGGGGTGATGCTGGGACACCAGAATCACCGTCGAGCCCTCTTGAGTTGTCGTGGGCTAGTTGACGAAACACCGAGGATGGAAGGTGCCCACTTGAAGACCCCAGAGATGTACCCTACTTAGCTCAATCCAGACGGTTGTCATGCTGATGCGCTAGGGAGACCGCACTATGGTTGATCCCCGGAGCCAGCATCGCAGCCGTTGTGTGTGCTGATGCGCTAGGGAGGCAATAAGCTGATCCCTGGAGGCATGATTTCACTTCAGCCATCAACACCAGACAGAAGGATATCTACATCATCATATGGAAGGAAGCGCAAATGGATGGAGACACATATGGATCACATTAGTTTACTGTGAAGCTACGTCTTAGTTGGTGCTTATCTTGGCGAGAGCCAAGTTCAAATCAGCATGAAGTTTTAACATCTACTCTCATGTAATGGAAATCATAGCTGACATATATACACATTATACACGGCATGTACAGTACTGTGCAAAAGTTTTAGGCAGGTGTGAAAAAATGCTGTAAAGTAAGAATGCTTTCAAAAATAGACATGTTAATAGATTATATTTATCAATTAACTAAATGCAAAGTGAGTGAACAGAAGAAAAATCTAAATCAAATCCATATTTGGTGTGACCACCCTTTGCCTTCAAAACAGCATCAATTCTTCTAGGTACACTTGCACAAAGTCAGGGATTTTGTAGGCATATAGTCAGGTGTATGATTAAACAATTATACCAAACAGGTGCTAATGATCATCAATTCAATATGTAGGTTGAAACACAATCATTAACTGAAACAGAAACAGCTGTGTAGGAGGAATAAAACTGGGTGAGGAACAGCCAAGCTCAGCTAACAAGGTGAGGTTGCTGAAGACAGTTTACTGTCAAAAGTCATACACCATGGTAAGACTGAGCACAGCAACAAGACACAAGGTAGTTATACTGCATCAGCAAAGTCTCTCCCAGGAAGAAATTTCAAGGCAGACAGGGGTTTCCAGATGTGCTGTCCAAGCTCTTTTGAAGAAGCACAAAGAAACGGGCAACGTTGAGGACCGAGACGAGTGGTCGGCCAAGGAAACTTACTGCAGCAGGTGAAAGACACATCATGCTTACTTCCTTCGCGAATCGGAAGATGTCCAGCAGTGCCATCAGCTCAGAACTGACAGAAAACAGTGGGACCCTGGTACACCCATCTACTGTCCGGAGAAGTCTGGTCAGAAATGGCCTTCATGGAAGACTTGCGGCCAAAAGCCATACCTCGACGTGGAAACAAGGCCAAGCGACTCAACTATGCACGAAAACACAGGAACTGGGGTGCAGAAAAATGGCAGCAGGTGCTCTGGACTGATGAGTCAAAATTTGAAATATCTGGCTGTAGCAGAAGGCAGTTTGTTCGCCGAAGGGCTGGAGAGCGCATACACAAATGAGTGTCTGCAGGCAACAGTGAAGCATGGTGGAGGTTCCTTGCAAGTTTGGGGCTGCATTTCTGCAAATGGAGTTGGGGATTTGGTCAGAATTAATGGTCTCCTCAATGCTGAGAAGTACAGGCAGATACTTATCCATCATGCAATACCATAAGGGAGGCATCTGATTGACCCCAAATTTATTCTGCAGCATGACAACGACCCCAAACATACAGCGAAAGTCATTAAGAACTATCTTCAGCGAAAGAAAAACAAGGAGTCCTGGAAGTGATGGTATGGCCCCCACAGAGCCCTGATCTCAACATCATCGAGTCTGTCTGGGATTACATGAAGAGAGAGAAGCAACTGAGGCTGCCTAAATCCACAGAAGAACTGTGGTTAGTTCTCCAAGATGTTTGGGCCAACCTACCTGACGAGTTCCTTCAAAAACTGTGTGCAAGTGTACCTAGAAGAATTGATGCTTGATGCTGTTTTGAAGGCAAAGGGTGGTCACACCAAATATGGATTTGATTTAGATTTTTCTTCTGTTCACTCACTTTGCATTTAGTTAATTGATAAATATAATCTATTAACATGTCTATTTTTGAAAGCATTCTTACTTTACAGCATTTTTTCACACCTGCCTAAAACTTTTGCACAGTACTGTACATAGCTAAACATCAGACTTTTTCGCTGTTGCCAGTTAATATTATTATTATGAATTCATTAATTTAGCTGACATATACACATTATATATATATATATATATATATATATATATATATATATATATATATATATATATATATATATATATGCCTACGACTTACTAATTAAATATAAACATATAAACACATACAACATATAAATTATCACATAACAATTTCACTCATTACATCATTCATCATGGATCGTCGATTTTTTACGCGGTCTCTGGTCCCTCTTCCAAAGTTTGACACTTCTGGTGTGGTCCAGCTCGTAAGTAAACATTCTAAGACAAAACGTTCAAAGTTGGACAAGGGATGCAAATTCTTCTTTGAGGAGTATATTTTTAACTATGAAGGTGAGTGTCAATTACTAAAAAGTACTATTTTACAAAACTATATTGTAAATCGTTTTACAAAGTATATTGTTTAAGATATGT